>OX375868.1:92608002-93208002 GCA_947359475.1 Heligmosomoides polygyrus bakeri | reverse complement strand
CGCGTCCAGTGCGCGCGACGGCCCGCGGCTTTTTTGGCGTGTGCGTGTGTACACACATTTGCGTGGACATGCGCTGAAAAAAGGCAGAGTCTTAGAAAACGTAACTGTAGACTCAAGAAAAGTCCAGAAGAACAGCACAGCTTGCTATAAAAAACTGAGTAGCAGCCTGGGAAGAGATATTGCCGAGAAGATAGGATAGTCCATACGCGCTGCACCAGTTGCGAAAAATGTGTTTGTTTGAGATGCTCCAACGATAAGAAGTGTTCTTGTTAAAAGTTTGTACAATGTCATAATCATTCAGGGCCTAGGTTGTTTTATTTAAGAGTTCGATTCATATTTCATCTGCAGTTTGTGCATTAATTCTGGTGTAGAAGTATGTGCGCTTATTGTGTTTCAGTAATGGAAAAAGGGTATATGTCGCGTATTTGAGCAGCATTGGTAGATGCGAACGCCTAAACCAATCAGACCGCATGGAATGGGCATGCCATTCAGAGAGGGCATATACAGTTGGTACCCTGATGGGCTGGCATGTGTTGGCCTGTGCTCTGTTTGGTTACAATTGGCTGGCGCGCTCCCACCTACCAATGCTGCTCACCTACGCGACATGTACCGGAAAAAGTTCTTGTCTTGTTAGTTACGATAAAGCCAATCATTTTTCTGTCTACACAAACCCAACATTTATTTTGTTACTATAATTTGCGAATTTAAGAAGAAAATCAAACAAAAACATCAATAAACAAAGTTCTTCCCAAAACTCCCCCGTCCACTCAAATGAGTGGACAACGTCCGTCGCGCCCTCTCCGCTGCCCACTCATATGTGTGGACATGGTCGCGAATGCTTTAAGGCATTGCGAAGCCGGTGCCTCTACAAACAGACTCCGCAATGCATTCGTCTGAAGCATCGAGATGTCTATCTGATTGACTGTAAACGACATTTGGGTTTATTCTAATCAAAGCGAGATTTGCTTTTGGAAGTTATCCACGCTATGGAAGTAGTTGTCAGAACAGCAGTCGTTTTCAACATCGTCGGAAGCTGCATCGATAGCACTCTTCACTGCAGTATTTTCTAGCATCGGTGCAACTTCCGCGTGGTTGAGAATCTTTACACGAACTACGGTGAAAGACAACAGCTGCAACTGTTATTAAAACCCAGGTCCGGAGCATCATCTCAATCTCTCTTCAGAGAGCAACAAGAGAATGACAAATCTAATCTAAATCGACGGATCCCCAGAGAGGATCGTAAATAAACGCCGTTCACCAAAGCACAACTCAAGGTAGACATCATTTGCTCTAGTAATCACGTTGACATTCATGGTGCTCGACGAGTGTGGTGCGCAACCGTTTTTTATGCACTAAAATTTTTTTGTTTTATAGCGACTTATTTTAAACATAAAAAACATTATCCTTCGCAAAAAGAATAGCTCCATGCCTATTTGGAAGGTGCAATAATCATTTCTTGAAATACACCGGATAGATAAATTCTTTCAAAATGTTCCTTCTACTTTCTTAAAAGGTGTCTAGTTCAACCATAATTGCGTCCACCTTGGTATCAAAGTGTCCGCTTTAAAATGAGAATGGCATAGGTGTCAAATTTTCAACCTATAAGGTTTATTTAAATAGGCGTTCCACAACGATGCAGCAAACGATAGCAAAGATTTCAAGCACAGTGGATGTGTGCACATACGATTGAATTTTTAAACGCAATGTAGAAAAACAAGAGAAATTGTCAATGCTGAGATCAGAAACAAAGTAGCTAACCCAGTCGGCTCCTGTCTGATTTACTTCTGGATCGGAGTAGCACATTTCCCCAGGAACTTTGACGAATGTGCGAGAAGGAAAGGTCGGCGACCCAGGGCGAGTGCTAGGCTCCGGTCGATTAGCAGTCTAGGGCTCGGCTGAGCTCGCCCCAAAACACAACCAAGAGTCAAAAAATCAACCATTTTGGATGAATACAATAACACATCGGAGGAAAACTGCTTATCAAAAGAAGACAACTAACGAATTTGCTTTTTTAAAGAAAGCGAAAGAGAGGAGAAAGAATGATAAATAGAAAATTTTAAAATTTTATCGACAAGTAGACACTTAGGATGAGCCGTGAACCTGCTCCGGGACATCTTATGTTCTTCTTCTGCTACTGTGTTGCGCCTAAATTTGTGTACTCGACGACGAGAAAAGTCTAGGTGCCTAGCATTTAACACAAATTAGTTTCGGCCCTTCCAAAATGAGAAAAATCCAACACGTTTGACGAATCTGCGACAGGGAGAGGGATTGAGACAGCAAATTAGGCTTATTTTTTCTGGCTCTAGGGTATGGTTTCTAGTAGCGGTATAGCCCAACGCTGCCCCTTTGACCACTATAAAGCCCACTTTAAAAGGACTCATGGATGACCGGAAAATGTGACCCTAATGTCGCCGAAGCAGTGTTTGTTTTTAAACTAATTAACAGCACTTTCGGTCCACCAAAAACACATACTGCTTACTCCGAAAGGGCCTATAATAACGTTGAAGCCACCATTACATAAGCTACGCAAAAAAAGCCGAGTTTTGTTGAAAAAGGCACTACTAAGTACCAGCATAGGCAGGTCATGTGCGTAGCGTAATCCTATGTCTTTCACAAGGAAATGAATATGAGATGTGGCTTTACTCCAGACTCGAACCGTCCTCTCACAACTCGGTTAGTCTTTAAGCAGTATCTATGTTCCTACCAAAAATCCTAAGGAGAATTGCGCGCTTTTCCACCAGCAGCTACTGCGCTCATTTGACAGTCGTCTGGCACTGTTTGGCCTTTCGAAGGGCCTTCTCAAAATTGGTGGGTCCTGCAGGGTCGCTGAAAAGACGTTTGCTGGATGCTTCTCTAGTCCTGTATTCTTACAGCACGCTGTCACCACTTACCAATGGGAGAAGGGCTTCAGGAGGTAATTATATCAAGAGAGGAGGGAGCGGTCGTAAACCCACCGCAATTTTTAGACCGGCACCGTTGCCCTCCAATCACCAGATTTCGTCCTCAAAACTCGTGCACATCTCTTACGTATTGTATGAGAAATCTGATTCCCATTCCAAGTATGGGACTCTCGTCAAAAATGGACCACTCTGAAGCAAGCTATTCCAAAACGGCGCTTTCTCGCCCAAAACGGCGCAAAAATCGCGGTTGTGCGCCGAATGGACAAAAGATAGGGTTGGTATTGTAGTCGCCGTCGATCGCCATCAATTGTTGAACATCGCCAAGACGCTGTTCCCCACTCCAGTTGAGACGGACGGAAGGACGGAAACACACATACATACATACACGTAGCCCCTTGGAACAGTCGAGACGGAGAGAATGTTTTCGGCCGCTGGACGTATTTTAAATGATTTCTGAAAAACGCCAATAACAAAATTAGGAAGGCTGTTTTTCCTGAACGTCAAGACGTTGACGATATGTCACACCTTTTCGGCAGTGTGAAGCTGTGACACGATGTCGTGTCACGCTCTCAACGCTGTAAAAAATCGATTGGTCCAACGCACGAGACTCTCAAAAATCGTGCATTCGACATCGTGTTAACGTTCCACTGATAGGCTTTTAGTTGTATTTTCATTAGTTCTTCGGGTTCTTAGGGAGCTGGTGCCCGTATCAAGATTGCATATGCTTGCAGGACAAAAGAGCTAGGAAAGGAGAAACTACGAGCACCAGCCTGGTCGCACATTTCAAGATGCCTAGTCGGTGATCGTCTTGAATGATAATTCCATAACTGTTCTTATTCCAACCCTGTAGATAATTTATTGTTGAAGGCTTGGCTTGTTTATTTTTCTGTGTTTGATGATGTTGAAATGTTTATTTTACAATGCAGTATTACATTCCACTTCTTAAACTTGAGCTGTTGAACGCTTAAAGTTGAAACGTATAAGGTTTTCCCTGATTTTTTCACTTGAAATAATGGTTTGCAGCTAATTGTATTTTTATCAAAATTGAATTATTTACCGGAAAATTTTCGAAAATTTTCCGTTTAGAAAAATATAACTCACAGAATTTTGTGTGCACCCCTGCACGGAACGCTATCACAAACGGCATATCGTGCTTCTCAAAACAAAAACAATATTACGCCCTGTTCCATTTCTGACGTAGGCAGACACGCATTAGAATAACATGTGTCGTTAAATACAAGCTGATCCTCAGCTGATGCCTTCCTGCGTCGATAGCCGTTTTGATATGAAGCTTTTTGCGAATAAACCTGTTTACTTGCATGTGCAATTCAGAGCAAATTAACATTTATTGTAAACTGTTTCTCATTCCGGTAAACTTGCTCATATTGTGTTCGCTCACTTTTTCTTTTTGTTCTTCTTTTTCCCGGGAGATCGAGAATGGTGTGGTGACACCTTCTGCAAAACACGCTTTTGTTCGCTCCGTACTCCGTATCACAAGAAGGTTTCGTTTAATTCTGCAAAGGAACGGAAGACATTCATTCGATGATGAATGAATGCTTTCCTTTCCTTTGGTTTTCCCCTGATGATGAAAAGCATTCGAGGTGCCGGTTTCAGTGCAAGAATTTTCGAGCTTTTTAGTATGCGTGCTTTCTAAAATTTGTACCGTAGGCACCCGAGGAAACCCCTAAGTGGTCTGGCTTGACGTTGCTAAACGGGATCCGTTGAGCGGGATCCGAACCGTTGTCACTCGGGTCTTGTGTATTGTTGAATTCAACTGATCCGCCGCTTCTTTATTCCACAGGAATAGTAAAAGGGTGAAAACAAGAAGAATGAAACCAGCATCGCAGCCGACCCTATTTATACCACGGGCAGCTGCGATACTGATACAAATCATAGTAGAGATCACCGTAAACAAATAGAGATCACTGATCCTCTATAGTTGCCTTGAAGAGCTCAAATCGCGAGTGGAGAGTTCACACCGTACGCGAGGTGATCGCGAGGAATGCCTGGCAAAAAAGATGATCCCTACATGGACGATCCTGTCCAGTCTGTGGGCAACAGTGAACCCGTCAACACTATACTGCTTCACCTTGGTTCCGCAATTCCGATCTGGATTCCTAGCTGTCCGGCTACATTCTTGGCTTTAGTACTGTTTGCTACGCTAGTTATGGTCAATCCTAGTGAAGAGGGTATTCCATACTCGTGCAGGCCACACACGAAAAGCATACTAGAAGCTTTAGCCTTCACTTAAATACTAGGTTGGAAACTAACCATAAGTCCTGCCTTTTTTCAAATATTTCATGTTTTCTGAATCTCGCTGGAAGTTTTTTGCAAAATGTTATAAACCATTCGAAAGAGAATAAATTCGCTCTATCAGAATGTATTTTTCGATTTTGATCCATTTTTAGTTCATCAGAGCAACAAACCAAAAAGCAACCTTCGCTGACAGCTCCTTCTCCTGAGTATGTTTTTTTTCACAACGTTATACGCTCCACAAGAATATGTGTTGGGTTTTCTCGTTCATTTTGATTTCCGCTGGTGTTCAAGGCACTAAAAATGCAGAAGACACTCCATTTTATAGTGCCTTGAACATCAGCGGAAATCAAAATGAAGACTATTTCTAACGACATCTCTTACTCTTTCGTCAATTTTTTTGGACAGTGTTATGTCGTTCGAAATAGAACGTTTTGCTCTAACAAAGCGTACGTTGTGATTATTTGTTCATGGTATTTTCTTCTTTTTTAGTGGAATGTTAGAAAGGAGAGAAACTACGTTTACCAACAGCTCACTCACTTTTAAATCTCCAGTTTACCGTCCTGAAAAATAACGAAAAACAAAATGAACAAAAACAATCAACACACATTCTTGTAGATCAAATCATTCCCTATCGAATGGTTTAAAACTGTCTGCGACGTTCTTTTTCTGTCTGACGTTCCACTCTAATGGCGTAAAAATTGGCAAACATGGAAATGAGAAAAAAACATTGCAAACCTTCCGAGCTTTCATTCTCACTGGATGTTTAGTTGCGATCAAACAGCCCGGAAAGCAGAAGGTGTGGGTTCGACTCCCATCTGGCGCAAGAGTTTTGATCGCAACTAAACATCCCTCTTACAGCTTCAGAATAGAATGTTTAAAAAGCGGTAATGGGTAAGGGATAATGGAATGAAGGAGAGTGCAGACGTGCCCTTTAAAATGACGCTGGAGGGACCCGACGACTTCCCAGTCTGGATGACGTAGATGAGACTCCCGTACCAAGGCGTCGCTCATCAGCATGTCGTCAGCGAGGGTGCGGTTTGGGTACAACCTGACATCTCCATTCCACCAATAAGCCCGTCCTAGAGCTTGAGAACACCATCATCGTGTCGACAGTTGACAATTGTCCGAGAGCGAATAGGATCGCATATACAGTACAAGAATATAGGAACTGCAACGCTGTTAAGCTATAATCCAAAACTGTTTAGAGGGCTCTCGACTAAAGACTGAGCACATAGTGATGTGAGTGGTTAATTTTCCAAGAAAGCATGATTCGATGGGTCATCGATGGGGATCTATGTCACCTTTATTGGGGGATGGCATATAGTATATCGCGAGTGTCATACGGTAACGGGTGGGGGATAACGGAATGAAGGGGAAGACGTGCCCTTTAAATAACGCTGGAGGGACCCGACGACTTCCCGGTCTGGATGACGAAGACGAGACTCCCGTACCAAGGCGTCGCTCATCAGCATGTCGTCAGCGAGGGTGCGGTTTGGGTACAACCTGACATCTCCATTCCACCAGTAAGCTCGTCCTAGAGCTTGAGAACACCATCATCGTGTCGACAGTTGACAATTGTCCCAGAGCGAATAGGATCGCATATACAGTACAAGAATATAGGAACTGCAACGCTGTTAAGCTAAAATCCAAAGTTGTATAGAGGGCTCTCGACTAAAGACTGAGCACATAGTGATGTGAGTGGTTAATTTTCCAAAAAAGCATGATTCGATGGGTCATCGATGGGGATCTGTGTCACCTTTATTGGGGGATGACATATAGTATATCATAGTGTGTCATAGTGTAAGTGTCATACGGTAATGAGTGAGAGATAACGGAATGAAGAAGAGGGCAGACGTGCCCTTTAAAATGACGCTGGAGGGACCCGACGACTTCCCGGTCTGGATGACGTAGACGAGACTCCCGTAATAAAGCGTCGCTTATCAGTATGTACGTCGTCACTGGTAGTGAAGATTGAATACAGTAATGATCAATATTTTTAGGCTTGTCGCACTTGCATGACTAAATCTAAACTAAATCTCATTAGACCCTGCCTCTGCTGATCGAGTTCATTGCACGAGCATCAGTCCCTGTAGCCCAACTTACGCTCCAGATTTTTTTTGTTCGGCTCTTTCATTCCTACCCTTCGTAGCGCTTCTAGTAGGGTGAAGTAGAACCTGAGCTCCACTTTTACGCTTATTAGGACGACTGAAGGTCGTCAAGTCAGCGCATAATAAAGAACCACCTGAAAAACTTCGGGTGGCATAACATAGTGGTGGACATACGCTTAATTTTTTATGCTCTTCATGGTCCATTCCTATGATCTGCTCTTCCGGCTTCTTTCCTATGCGAATATGTGGTCGCTCCTTCCTGCTCCGTTCGTCCTTACGATGGTTCAAAATGCTGATCTGTGAAAATAAGACAATTTCGCTTTGCTTGTGAAAATAAGTCCCAGTGAAGGCATACCGGTTTAACATCGCCAAAACCGCGCTTCAGTTTTTCGTTTAAACGGCGAACGATTGACTTCACATCAGACGCCATAGCTACCGATGGCTGCTGGTATACAGATGCACACAGCGCATTCTGATAAAAGAGATTTGCTTCGCAACTACCGATCAAGTTTTGCAGCAAGCCTATGTATTTAGAATTGATGCTTTTTAAATGATTTCGTAATCAGATATTAATGTACTCAGACAGCTCAAGTGCACATTAGAATAGTGTTTTTTCGCTGAGGCATTGTAAGGTGAAACCATCTCTTAATTCAGAAATAGTAACAACCTGCATCATCTCTATCGCTGACTCGCTTATGGGTCTTTCAATTACCATATTAACAGTACCCTTCTCCTGAAATACATTTGTAATTCAGTTGTCACGCCTTTTTTATATGTATATTTAAGACTCTGAAAATATAGAGTCTAAAAGACGTTCAATCAGAAAAAGAGAAACGAAATAGAGGAATGAAATGACTCGTGAGGAATCCCGCACGTCACGATGGCTTCCGTATAAATAAAAAAACGGCAAGGTCGGTCTTAAGTTTTTCCTATGGTGTTGATGTGGGTAAAACATGGTAAAAATAGAGAAAATGAGACTACCTACCTAATCGTGGGTAGTCTTCTGCACTGTTATATGATCCGCTCTTCAATAAAGTAAAAGCAATACCGCTTTGAAACTCTCCTAATAACATTGGTTTCTTTTGTTTTGCAGTGTATCTTTTGCTCTGACTGTCGGGTTTTTAACCACCCATATTTCTAGTGATATCGGATTTTTCGTTACTATTTGGTACGGTTCACTACCCACATATCCCACACACCCACAATTCGCGTATATAAGCAAAAGTAACATGAAACCAGGTTATCTGTGGAGGGCTATACAACTAGCGTATAGTAGCCTTCGCTGAAACGCTTGGAGCACCGCTACTCATTGATGTGAATAAAGTAACCAGCGCTCGGCAAACTTCGGCCTACGTCGTATACAAACAATCATCTCTGCATGCTAGGATCAAAGGAGTCGGTAAATCGCTACTACAGATTTATTTAACCGGCTCCTTGCTAGGAGCCTTCCAGTCCTTGTGATTAACGAACGAGGCGGTGGAGGATGCCCCGCCGGTAAATTGGCGGCTGTTGCGCATCGACCGCAGCCATACCTACCACCGCGCGAAGGACGTTACTGTGCCTCTTGCAACAGCGAAAATCCGGCTGAAGTGCACTATATCGACATTTCGACGCCTTTCAAGGCACGAGACTGCGCTGCAGTGCACTATTTCGAAATCTTCTTTTGGGTTCTCGACGCCATTGTAACTGTGAGGTCTCTCGTCATAGTCATATCAGTGTTGCCCTCCTCCATCAGCCAGGAACCAATTCACCGACTCGGTAGGGATGGAAAGCGCAGTTCGCCTGGGTTCTAACATAGGAAAGAGGTAACGGAAAACGCAAAAATCAAGGTGGAAGAAGTAACAAGCTAAATCAAGCTCTCTAGAAATTTACTCTGAAGGGTGCATTCTTAGTTAATGCAAATTCTTGAACGAAGCTAGAAGTCGATGCAATGGCAGGAGTGAAATATCCAAGTACAAGCTACAACTTAAGTGATGAAAAAAGAAAATCTCGCAAGACGCCTCTGCGCATACACAAATCAGACCTTTGTTGTCACTCAACGATATTACAACCATTGGCTTTTCGTTTCATGCGTCTAGGTATCCCAAACGCGTCAGTTCACTTTTTCGTTCTTTTTCTATTTCATTTTCTAAGCAATGTGCCGTTAAAAGTACATGATTTGAAGATGAAGTTGAGAAATTATATTCTTGCTGTCACATCATCGTCATAAAATAATACCTACCTGAAGCGCCTTTACGATAAGCGTCTTGCAAACATCCTTATCTGACACTGGTACAGCATCAACATCTACGATCCTATCCAATACTCGTATCGATTCGGCTGATAATGAGGCTGAAAGAAACGCAACCCTTAATAACTAAGAATGTCTACTGTTTAAAGAAACTTTTCATTATGAAACTACTCCTGCGTCACGGGAATGAAGAACCTGACGGGGACCTCCAGCATGGCAAACTCAAATCAAAGACCTTGTCGTCACCACCACCTTGGAATGCAATAAGAGAATAAGATGAACGGTGAATGTAATGCTTAGAGACTATGCAGCTTTACTCGTAACTCCACGAAATGCGTATAAACTCCAATCGCATTAAACGTTTGATCTTCATATACTATACACTGCAACCACGACGCTTCAGGTCCACAGCGAATGAATGTTTTACAACAGTATTGAAGAACACCATGTCCGCAGGGTTTTTGTTTTAGCTCGAATCAAATATACCATACCTGCTTCTACTGCGCTGACAATCACTTGATTGCGATAATCTTTCACGAACAGACCGAACTTGATGCCTTCATAGAAGTGGAGAGTCGCAAGATAGTATGCAAAGCTATAAAGAATAATAAAGCCACAGATACGTTGACAAAGGAATTAACTGTCATGCAAAACAGGTCTTCGAGCAGTCGCAATCATATGTGAAACATTTTACATTGATTCATCACGAAACCTAATTTGTCCTTCTCGCTTTTGGTTTTTTACCATTTGCCGGTCATTTCATATGTAAAGTCGACCTGCAGTTCCGCACAAAACTAAAACCTTGTCCTAGCTTCCATACGAATATTAGAGATCACTGTGAAAGAGCGTCAGGGGTAAACTGCCCCTAGCAGGGTAAGAATGAAGAGGAGCGTGCAACTGTCGCAGGAGGCTAATTAGTCGGTGCCAACTTGTTGGCCATCACTAGATGAGGTGGTTTCAAGATGGTATTCTTGGGCAAGGTGCACAGAGGAGAAGTCGCAGTCGCACCTAATAGTTACACTTCTCAGTTTTCGCCGTACATAAAGCGACTGCCTGCGTATCTCCTCAGTGATATGATATACGACGCACCAGTCGCGGAACTACAACCATATTTCTGTTTTTATTCATTTCGTTTTGCAAGTATTGCTGATCTAACCTGCCGTTATTTTGTTAGTATTGTTTTTTATTATTAAATAATATTTCTTCACATAACTACTTGCATTGGCGCGCACACAGCGGTTTTGAAGAGACAGGCAACTCCAATAGACGGCGCGTAAATACAGCCTTAATTATGGTCGGATTGTAGACACGCCCGCGAATGTCGACAGCTTCCAACTCTCCCAACCTCCCCAGAACCCAAACAGGAAGATCTATTAACCATTTATATGCCTCCAGACAATCAGTTCTAGACTTCGCAGCGCTGTATTTCCGGCCTTTTGTAGAAATAAATCGACCAACACTTTTTCAAAGTATTATTGTATTATTCCGACACGCATGTGAATGCCAAATTACATCAGAAACTGAATAGCTCACGAGGAAGGTCAAAGAGGTCACCGTGGAGTTTCTCAAAGCGATCTATACAGGGTTGTAAGGCGTTGTCTAGGAAGCACCACAGTGGTTTCCAAATTTCCTTCGGAGCTCTGGGTAGGTCAAAAATGGCAAAAGACTGTACCGCTTCAGTGCGGGCCGATAACGCAAAACTGACACCTGGAATACCCTTGTCGTGCCCACAAATAGTCCTGCAAAAGGTTTGGAGCTTCAATCATTGCTAGAACCTAAGAATTGATTAATTCCTAATTGAAGCGAGACGGCGCATTCACGGGAGGTGCGCGCCACTAAGCCGCCGGTGTCTGGATGGCCAAGTGGTTAGCGTGGCGGACTTGAGGGAGAGAGGTCGACGGTTCGATTCCGGCGGTGTGGTTTCTGCATTGCTGGGCGCACATCTTGCGTTTTTGCCACCGTAAAGTGCTTTTCTGTCATATTCGATTTCCAACCCTGATTTCAACCTTCTGTGATGATTTTACTTCAAAACACAAGTAACGCTAATGAACATGCAATAAATTGTTTAGCAGTTGTGGTAACGTTCTATAAAACACGCGAAGCAAAACAGCAAAACACCAGCAGCAGCGGATAAATGCCAAGAAAGAGCAGCCGGAAGCTTCCTGGCAGGACGTGTCGACAGGCACTTCATAGAAGGCGTAGTCCGCCGGTGTTGAGAGGTGTCCCGGATGCGTGTCCACATATCGTTCGTAACAACGCGCAGCCTTCGTAACCGAGAGGAAATCGAAGCTGCAGCATTTGCCTTCGTAGAGTCCGTGAAAAGAGAGATGGAGAGATATCCTCTTTCCATCTTCTGCAAAATCGACCAAACGGGGATTAACAAAGAGGTCGTATCTAACTGGTGAGTAGGAATTGCTATGAGACTAATGGTCTAGATAAAACTAGATACATCTACCTAGATCTAGCCTATTTGCAGCTGGCAATGTATTTTGGAATTCTTGTCAGGACGCTGACACCTATTGGAATGAAGCAAGTGTCTCGTGTTGTGCAATCCCTGTCGTCACTGACCCATTCGTACACTGCTGTTCCAGTGCTATACGCCGACGGCCGACTTGGAGACAAGCTCTTTTTGATTTTGCAGGAAGCTAGTCGATCGTTTCCTCAATGCGGTCACTGGTAGGCACCAAACCTTATAGTGGCAGGAACGAGCCACATCATGACGAAGCAACAAGTCCTGCGTTTCTTTCGAGAATGCGTGGTTGGCTCTTCGGCAGCACCCCTAAACATTGTCCTCCTTGACAGCTGGCATGGGATAAGGGATCACGAGAACCTCGTTTCCGAGGTGCCTGCTGGAAAAGAGCTCAAGCTGATGAAAATACCGCCAGGAGCCACGAGCCTTTGCCAGCCTCTCGATGTATACTTCTTCCGGCTTTTCAAACGGTTCATCCGGCGGATTCATGAACATGTGCTCCACTTTTCAACTGCTTCTCAAGAGACAATACTTTGAAGGTAATCATGAATCGCTTCGGACCAGCTCAATTGATGTTTAAATTTTTAAGGCAATTTTCAAGGCACCCGTCCTTGCAGGTGGTCAGTCAGACGTATAGGCAATTCTGCGCTCCGGTATTCCGAAGGTGCTTTGCGTACGCGTGGGTGGCAGCTCGATATGTGGACACGCATCCGGGGCACTTCTCAACTCCGGCGGACTACGCCTTCGATGAAGTGCCTGTCGACACGTCCTGGTAGGAGGCTTCCGGCTGCTCTTCCTTGGCATTTATCCGCCGCTGCTGGTGTCAGAAGCTGCTTTGCTTCCCGTGTTTTATAGAACGTTACCACAACTGTCAAACAGTTTATTGCATGTTCATTAGCGTGACTTGTGTTTTGAAGTAAAATCATCACAGAAGGTTGAAATCAGCGTTGGAAATCGAACATAACACCTAGTCGTGACAGAAAAGCACTTTACGGTGGCAAAAACACAAGATGTGCGCCCAGCAATGCAGAAACCACACCGCCGGAATCGAACCCTCGACCTATCTCCCGCACGTCCGCCACGCTAACCACTCGGCCCATCCAATCGCTGGCGCCTTAGTGGCGCGCGCTTCCCGTGAATGCGCCGTCTCGCTTCAATAAGAAATTAATCAATTCCTAGGTTCTAGCAATGATTGAAGCTCCAAACCTTATGCAGGACTATTTGCAGGCACGACAAGGGTATTCCAGTGGCCTATTCATGAACGTTCCCGGGAACGTTCAAGGCTTCCCGCGGGAAGCGACCGGGGCGGGAAGCAAAATTTCGTATTCATGAACCTGGCGGGAAGCAACGGGAGCCTCCCGCGCCGATGGCGGGAGGCTCCCGGCCTACCCGCACTCAACCGTTCGGGAACACCGGGAAGCTGTCAAGGTGTGTGTATTTGCACGCAATAGGATTTCGATGGCTGTTTTGGCATCGAAAGCCATCTTAACGGGGAGTTATCTTCGCCGTTCGTCACGTAACGTTTTCCTAGGCAATCTTCGAGGGTGAAGGGTGGATATTCTCTTCCTATCAAGTGCGATTGCCGCTTTCGCAATTTATTAGTATAAATTGCTTGTTAATTTAGGAAAGAGATAAATTGAAAGGCAAGTGCTTCAAAATGCATAAAACTAGACGATATTTGACACTACTAGCCATGGTGAATCAAAACTCGAGAGTCCGCACGAAGAAAATGAAGAATCGACAATCTTTAATGTTCCGGACAGCAAAAAGTTTTGCTGCTGAGAAGTGCAGCTAAAATATGCTCTGCAATCTATGTTAACCTAGAAATGCAGAGTATCCCAGAAAATGTCGTCACTGACTTATAGCCTACTTTAAAAAGCAGAAAAAACAAACTTCCAATGGCTGGCTACGAGACGTTGAACCATATGGGGCTTTGATGAGACAGTAAAAATTCTCTAGATTTGCAACTTTTTGATAGAAACGTGTTTTTTTTTTCAAGCCGTCTCAGATCGCGGTAAAGGATCACAAATTATTAGCGATCTATGTGACGAACGATGAAATTGTGCTTCATGCAAGCTATACGCGAATTCTTGGCTGATCATGGAGTAATACTTCCAGCCGCAAATAAATTTTGGAGCGGATCAGAGCTGACTTTGTTGAAGAATTTCACGGATTCATTACAAGGCAGCGATCGTCTACCCGAGATACACTATGCAATTTTCACTTTTCTGCGTTTGAGTCTGGTGGTATTTGAATGCCGTTTCGGCCTGCGTAATGCATTCTCGCACCACTCGAAACCATGTTAGCCTTTTATTCGTTGTACACAAATCTGGCGTTAAATTACCTAGAGGTCGTTGAAGAAGACCTTCGTAGAGGCAAAGGAATTGAACCCTACCTTGTTCGAGCATATATTTGCAGTTCCACTCATGTAATCTCTAAAAAATTGATAAAGCATTACCGTCAAACACTCCACACACAGATTCTGAACGGCTGCAGGAGGTATCTATAGTCCAAAATTAGGCAAAAAATACACAAACTGGGGCGCGCTAGATGTGAGCGTCTGGTCACATTTACGAAAATTTACGACTTACGACTCAAAAATTGTCGTAAATCGTAAAAAAGTCGTAAATCGTAAAAAAAAATTCTCAAAAATCGCCGAAAATCTCAAAATCGTAAATAGTAAATCGTAATTACGCACACCCCTGGAAATTTAGGAAAGAGGTAACGCAAACTAAACTCCTGACTGAAAACGGAAATCTCGAAATGTTGTGTTCTTGAATTCCGGTAAACCCAGAAATACTTCAATATTCAGTTGAAAACCCTGTAATTTGAGAAATTAGTTTTTGAAATCTTGCAGTTCCCGCCTCCGCTGCGAATCTAACTCACGCGTCGCGGTCGCTCCTGCTTCCCGGTCGTTCATGAATAGCGACCGGGTTGCGGGAAGCCGGGAGCGGGATGCGGCGGGAGCGGGAAGGCATCTCCGGCCTTCCCGCTCCCGCCGTTTCATGAATATGGCTACAGGCGTCAGTTTTGCGTTATCGGCCCGCATTGAAGCGGTACAGTCTTTTGCCATTTTTGACCTACCCAGAGGTCCGCAGGAAATTTGGAAACCACTGTGGTGCTTCCCAGACAACGCCCTACAACCCTGTATAGGTCGCTTTGAGAAACTCCACGGTGACCTCTTTCACCTCCTCATCAGTTCACCATAGGTAAGAACACATCAGTGCTGCATAAAATTTCGGCGCAATGAGCGGACGGGGAAGCCAACCCATCAGTACTCAGAAAAGTGCAACGTGTCATGGCGTTTCCCACGTGTAGGACGAGTTTTTACCCGTTTAGTTCTCGCGAAACGTTCATTTGACCTAGGCCCCTCTCGTTGCAACTTGCATTACATGTACGTACGCGTCAGTTTATGTACAACCAGCGTCGGTCGCCGGCTCCGCCGGCGCCGACGCTGGAGTGTGCGGGCCACGCCAGGCTGCCGTGCTTCGAGCAGCTAGGTGTGGCGAATTCCGAAGGTGACTTCATTAGCCACTAATTTTGAGGGAACGTACGGGAAGAATCATTAGCCACTAATTTTGAGGGAACGTACGGGAAGAATTATTCCGAGAGCCTAGTGTAGTCGAAAACTGGAGTGGGACGGGAACTTGGTTTCCGCTGTAGACGAACCACTGCAGACAGTGACCTATGTCTCCCTCCTTTATATATATAAAATATGGTGAGACAAACCATGTAATGAAATCCAACAAAAAGAGAACTTTCACTATAAAACCCACAAATCAGAATTAATCAGCATGTTTCGCAACACCCGTGATATTGCTCGCATTCATAATTTATTGTTCAAGGAAAATTTTAGTATAAATTTGTTTGAGTTTCAATTTACTTCCTAATGAGGGAACACATCGTTTGAAATTTTACAAAAATTGTATTCTTCGACAAAAAACAGTGATTTAAAGGTTGTTTTGAAGAACAGGAAGGCGGCCATTTTACTTTGCTAAAAAAGAGATTGCGCCACGCCCCCGTCCGGGATGTCGCGATTTTTATTCGATTGATAGCAAAATTTCTGTTTGCATCCAGTTTCACATCTGGAAACGGTGTAACATAAACAATTGTAAAAAACACATCGTAACTTTCTTGCTGCACGTAAGCAGTATTTACACTATCAATCAGATAAACATAGCGACTTGGTTTCAGAGTGCATGGCGCGATCCAGTATTTTAGTGAACTACATGACTGCTGCTTTGCTGCGCCTTAAAACTAAATGTAATTTATAATTTATTCTGAATGAGTGAAATAATGTTATTAAATTATTTCACTCATTCGGCAGCTGAAGTAAAAAAAAATCAAAAAAACTATCCTAAGTTTTCACTGAACAAAAAATTCTTCTAACCATCTAGAAGGGTGTTTAGTTAAACCTGTAAGAAGCTCGTCTGGAGTTGGAAGACATTAAATTAAATTTCAAAGTTCATGGGCCAGCTTAGAATAGTGTCCAAATTGACGTGAAAATGGTCCAATTTGATTTAAAAAGTGTCCAATTCGACGTGAAAATGGTATAAATGCGCAAGGCGCTGCTCTTGCTTCATCAGCGAGGCAGCTTGTGCCTCACATGACCTTCCTGGATTTGAATACAAAAAATTATTCTAACCATCTAGAAGGGTCTTTAGTTAAGCCTGTAAGAAGCTCGTTTACCTAGCAGCAACGCGCATTGAAAAAGCAGCGAAGGTAGGAAGAACAGTAGCGACCTGTGGGTGGGTCGGCCAACGCAATCACGAAATCTCATCCGTTTCGGTTAGGTCTGCGGCCATGATAATCACGTAACACCCACCTATTGAGCAGAGAGCAAAAGGAGGAAGAAAGACACGCTAGCAAGAACGCGTAGCGAAACGGTGGCGACTTAGTAGGGATACAGAAGCGAATGTGGATCGCGTAGACCTCTCTAAGCACTGATCACGGGGTGTGAGCCGTGTTAACCCGGCAGCGGCGCCTCGTCATAACGGCATGCCTCACAGCCGTTGTGAAACGTTGCGAAACCTCATCAAGTGGATGTTCTTTGGTGACGACCTGTAGTGGAAGGCAGTCAACAGCGGTGGTCGTGGCTGCCTGCCACGCATCCTTGTTTACCTCTTTGCACCCGTTCACAGCGTTTGCACCCGTTGACAGAGTTTGCACCTGTTGACAGCGTTAGCACCCGTTGACAGCGTTTGCACCCGTTGACCGTCAGTGATTCATGCCTCTCCGCTTTATATAATAGGATGTGGAAATTCCACGTCACCATAGACCGCTACGCTGGGCTGCCTCCCCATGGGTTTTTATCGCCTCGTCACAGTCAAGCAGTTTACGCGCATTCACCTTACCAGGAGACGCGTAAGGAAGTGACGTGACAAGATTGAGAGTGCTCACACGAAGGCGTAAGAGAACTTATTGATTTCTGCGAGAATTAGACGTTCCTTTCAATTAGATTTTCACCTTTACAAGCATAATATGAGTAATGTTTATGAAACATAACTCACCCTTGCCTCACCACGAAGTTACGACCTCTTTCTTCCGAAATTATCGCCGCACCTTCTTGAGCAGTTAAGTTCCTCAGCTGATCAGGTTCCGGTTGTTTGTACACCTTAAGAGATGTAAAAAAAATCAGCTAGCAATGTCTCAAAGGGATGTGTAATACGTGCCGCGACTTGACTTCGATACGCCGACTCGACATCTGTGCTTTTTGAATCCTTGACGTCAGTAGCAACGTTCATGACAGCAGTAGTGAATGAATGAATCCCACCGGCCTCTACAATCTGAAGTATGGTGTTGTTTATTTCGGAAATTGATATTATCCAATGAATAAGAAAACTGGGTTAGTTTATTTTGCTCATCTAGAAGCACAGACGTCAGAAAATGAGGTGCCGGCCTTACAATTAGGAGCAATACGGGAAGGAGGGGGAGGGGCGCAGTATTCAGTTTTGAGAGAATTAGTGCTTTCCTCCGCGCCAGCGAATGAGAGCAGAGTAACCCCCTCCCCCGCTCGCCCAAGCTTAAGGAACTCCGCGGCACGACCTCGGGCATCTTGATTCTGCGCGTTGTACTGTAGGTTCGCGACAATTGCTCAATATCTCACCGGACAAACATTTCAGGCTACAGTAGACTTTTCATATTCAAGCGTAAAAAGGATAGGCAGTGGAGTCCCACAGGGCACTCCTTACCCCCATTGTTTTTCAACATCTTCACTGCCGAGATTCCTGAAGTTATGCAGCGGCGCAATGCCATCACAAAACTATGCTGATGTCGTAAAGATTTATAAAACTACTGTGGACTCTGAAGATGTATGTGTGCTTCAAAGTGCTACAGATTTGGTGGTTGATTGGGCGAGAAAGTGGCAATTGCCGCTATCTCTTCAAAACACTGTAGCCTTAGGCCTCGTGCATACATTCCGTCGCCGCGATGGAATCGCAGCGATGAGTTTTGCAGAGCGGTGAGAAAGCATTTGAACTGCTCAGTGCACAGTCGCATCGCTCATCGCTCTGCAAGGGAGAGTGACGGCGATCCATCCACGGCCAACGCTAAACACCGCGCGCGATTCGAAAAAGTATACCATGCCCGCGATGGGCGCGGGGGTTGCGGGGCTACTCGCCCCCGCGACCGCGGCTGCGAGCGCAGCAGGAGAGATTCCAGACGAAAGAGTGCACGCGGGCGCGAATGTCTCCATACTTGGTCCACGTGTGAATCACGAGCTCACGGCCGCGATGAGAGAGTCTCCAAGCACGATGACGGCTTACGAAATCTACAGGGACTGGTGCCGACCACATCACGGAAAGGCCGGTTGCATTGACTCGCTTAGGAGGTCACATTGAAATATTTGCGAGCAACCACCATAGGAGGGGAAGATTTTTAGGAAGGAGTGAAGGAGCACGACTCAAATGCTCCAAGCAGATAACTTCTCGAACTACACTCCAAAGCTGTCTAAGGATGGACGAAAGCTCTTTCTCCACCTCACTGGGACCTTCGAGGTCTAACCAGACACCTGAATGTCCTCATAATATTATTAATAGAGGTCTGCCAACGCTCCTAGGATTTTTCCTACCGTCTTTACGACAGTGGAGTGGCATGAGTCGAAGAGTCGACACATACACAGTCAGTGTAGATAATCTAGGACAGCTGGCCGAAAAGCTAGAGAGCTTAAATGGAATGAAGAATATTGGTCATATGTACCTTTTTCCTCTCAATGAGCTCATGAACATCTCATCCCCAACACTAAGGTCTTCCGTGTAATGAAGGAGTGAGGCTCACCCTGTAGAACAGCACTATGCAGCGCTTGGGGCAAGGCGGAATAGCCATTGAGTACTACATGTTGTCCCCCCCTCTAGTCAATTTGCATCTATAGCCATGTGCCATATGTTTCCCATGATCCAGGCATATCCGTAAACGCTTCGAAAGAACCCGCTGGATATTTGAAAACGCCCAGGACTCAATTTCTGGCGTTAAGCACAGAAAATAAGGGCCTGATGTCTGATACAAAAGCCATTATCACCTACAGGCCTTCTCTATTAAAGGCAAATATGATAGACCAGCCCCTATCCCTGGTTAAGATGCTCGTAGCAGTGTCCGTATAGTAATACGGGATACCGTCGAAGCAGAATGCCTGGGGCATCGTTGGGATCATCACCGTAGTTCAAGTGCATATTTTGCAAATTCAAGGACTCATCGATTTCTGTTAAAAGGCTAGTCAGTGTTTCACCATTCCTGGGCACGTCTGGCACCAATTAACTCACTCCGGAGATGGTTTACTGCCACTAAGTGAAAGGATTCTCATGAACCCACGTGCAAAAGTGCACGGAGAGGTGGAGGCTCCGGCTGCGAGTGAGAGATTCGGTTGGCAGCGAGAGACGCCAGACGTCGTGCGAAACTCCGTTCGCGCGCCGACTGTGACATCACGGGGGCGAGTAGCCCAGAGACCGGGCGCGGGAAGCCATCGCGCATGCCGACCGCCACTGTTGCGGCGGCCGCGGCGAAGTTTCATTTGACTATTCGACCGCGTGCGGCGGAATGGCGATGAACTGAGCGCCGCGATGGCATAGCGGCGATGGAAGTATGCCCCGGCCTTAATCTTTTTCCGGAATAGGGACACTTTCTCATAGGTACAACATTGAATGATGTGCTTTACGGGAAGTGGACTCCGTCAAGGATTTGGGTTCTTCCTATAGCAATAACCTAGACTTTGGTAGGCATATCCGTTCTATATGTAACACGGCTATGTTACGAACATATAACATATTTAATGCAATATCACTAGGAATAAATCTGTTCCCCTTATGGTATACAAGACTTATATACAGCCCCTTATTGAATCAAGTGTGTCCGTGTTTGCTCCATTTAAGGAAAAGGACACCTATACTAGGGAGAAGGTACTGAACAGCTTCACTTGGAAGCTTCTTCTTAGAATAGGGAGTTTCGTATATTCACGTGTACCGAAAACATCCATCAGAAATAAATATCTGGGACTACCCCAGAATCCTTAGAATCTCAACGCAGGGTGTCAGTTTATTTCTTTGATTTCCGTCCCTCGCTTATCCATTGCCGATCCACTTATGATGTGCCAAAGCGCATCGTACATGGATTGAAGTTGAGGAAGCAGGGTCGGTGGGACGTCCAGAATTAAATACATACATGAAGTGAGGCTAGGAATGAGGAGTGTGTGTAAATGAACTCCGAAATTTCGTAAATAGTAATTACGAAAAAACCGTCGGAAATCGCAAACCACAAATCGTAAGACGTATAGTGGCGCTAAATCTGTATAAGGGATAAATGGATAAAGAACGGCCTTGGTCGATCCCTTTCGAAATGAACCACACACCCTACTTCTACAGAATGTCGAGGAGGCGATCTGAATGCGTATTTGGCCCTACCATTTTCAGACAAGTCCTGCACCACCAATTCACCGGCCCCGGAGGGATGGAAGGCTTGGTTGGCCCGGGCGGGAAATCTGAACCAAGAACCTTGCATTGGTTGAACGCGACAGCCAGCACCTCCAACTGCGTTAGCACTTGCGCCGCAGTCCGGCGCGGCGCCACGATCGATAGATCACCATAGATATCGATTTTTCGCCTGACCGATATCCATGCAGGCTAAGGTGCCGCGCCGCGCAGCGACGCAACTATAAACTAGGGCTTACACGCAGCCTAAGGGCCCCCGCACACTTCTGCGGCAGCGCCGCTCGCCGCTTTGGTTAAGGATAGAGCAGGGACGCCGCCGGCGGCGAGCTCTGCGTCCAAGCCCTATGGTTAAGGATAGGGCCACGGCGTTGCGGCAGAAGTGTGTGGGACATTAAGGCCTTGTTTAGTGTGCGCGCGACGCGCGACGCGATGCCATGTGTAGTGACCGAATTGGTCAATCGCTCGCTCGATCAATTTGGTCTCCTCTACACATGCATCGCATCGGCGGAGAGTCGTTGGATACACCGCCCTCAGAAACGGGCGGGGCGAGGGGCGCGCCGAGGACAAGATGTCCCGGTCTCTGCCATCACATGGAGGCATCGCATTTCTAATCACTTCCCTTGGCCCTGCAGCTCTATCCTGAACTGATTTCGTTCTTGAAACAAGAGGCAGAATCATGTTCACCATATTTGGAGGAAAAGAGTTTTCAGCTGCAGCGCAAAGGCTTCCTTCAGGTCACGCCGCATTGCCCAGTACTAAGGCGTCGTCCGCATTTTCCGATACGTACAGCAACATCTTAGGTTAGAGAGATATGTCGTGACAACAACGCGACCATCCACTGGGAAGTTCTTCAATACAAGGAGAATTGTCTGATCCTTCGAAAGAGAGGACGGTGAGCCGGTTCTGTGCACAATTACGGATAGGCCTTCAATATAGAACTCCTGACCGGAATCACCCACAGTCTCTAGTTGAGGCGAGAATTGAAAGAATCTAGAGAGAAGAACGACATTCTCCGTCTCTCAACTGCCTCCATAACCGAACCGACTGGTAAATCACTTCAGAGTTCCCCGAGATGCGCTTCCCAATAGTCCCCTATCAGCTGCTAGATTTTTGGACGACGTCACGTCAAAATTAATGACGGTTTCACGCGCAGCAAACTTATCCTATTAGGGCGGCCCGGGCAGGACGGGAAGTGGGCGGCGGGCAACACAGTGTACCGAACGGCTTCTCCCCCCCCCCCCCCCCTCTTTCTCTGCTGATCCAGAAGCCAGAAGACTCACTGTATTAAAATGCAAACTCTGTGAATAGAAAATTTAACAGCATAACAACAACACAACAAAATAATCATAGCTATTTACAACCTAAAGGATAGGTGCAGAACAAAACAGAAACAGCAAAATTCAACAAAACAATCTTTCGAAACTCTATTGACGACTAAGCCAGCAATGAAATACTACAACTTTAACGATGCAAATGTTAACAAACATTAGGAAGCCTACAAGTTGTCTCCTTCTTCTGTAGGTGTACTGCTACTAGTCTCGAGCGCTTTTGCACCGTACACCGAGAATCCAAAAACATAGATAGGATCCGTCTCCGCGAGGTGATTCACGTATTTCAGGAACGGGAACACGTCCTTGTCGCGATGAACCATTGCCACAGCTCCTACTGTTGGTGGACAGCGAAGCACCTAAACGTGTCAGCTGTCAAATTTTTACACGGCTTAGTTTTTACCAAATTTTGGACTGTTTAGCCTAACAATCGAAAGCAAACAAGACACAAAAATCGTTTGAAACCAATTTTGGGCGCAATGCGCGTTAGAGGGGCAGCCCATCCGTACTCAAACGCACGTGCGGCATGACGCGGCACTTCTCACATTGTACAAAACCTTACCGAGAGAATTACCGCATTATTCACTAATGATTGAAAAATACTCAAACCGAACTATGTCATGTATTCTGGCTTAATCTACAGTATTTGTTTCGTTTACTATTTATGGCGCACAGTATGTGCAATAAATAAAATAAAATAAAGAGTTAAGGACAGCTTTACACGATCACTTTTGGAATGCACTACGTATTCTACTTCTACGTGGTGTCTGGAGGCGATTTGAGCGCGCATTTGCCCATACAATGACTTGCAGTGGCCAGACGATGAACAAGTCAGGCTTTGTCCTACCCAGACAAGTCTGCTGCCAATTCACCACCACAGAGGGATGGAAGGCTTGGCTAGCCTGGGCGGGAAATCCGAACCAAGAACCTTGAATCGGGGTGCAGGCGATAGCCGACGCCTCCTCCGACTGCGCTACACGCGCGTTTTGTCACAGATACAGCTTTCAAATTATATAACCCTCATTTGGCTCTTCAAGTGGAACATATCATGCAAATTTACTTCTACCACTGCAGCCGCATGGGTGGTAAGACTTCATTTTCCAAGAGAGTAGTTTGCGCGATGCATTCTTTACACAGAAGACTGGCTTCTAAATTCATAGAAATTGACATGACCATCTCCAGTAACCGGCTCCTTAAACAGGTTAACAACGGTTAAACATAGACATTTCCAAGGTCACTAATTGTTTACCTTTTGAATATACCATGCATTCTCCAGGTCTGTATCCAACACGGCATGTAGTAGCGCAGTCGGAGGAGGCGCCGACTATCGCGTTGCCGTGCCGCATCGCAACTGCTCAGGATTAGACAACTAAAGGTCGCCCCCACGTCCAGCGCGCCCGGTCCCGGAGGGCCTACAATGTACCGAACGATCCGGAAAGGCGGGAGCGCCAAGCCCACCGTCGTCGCAGGCCTATCGCATGGGCTCATTCGTACTCGTATCCGTTCGTCTCGACCGGCATCGTCTCGGCTCGTCTGGATCTAGCGTATTCCCGAATCCGCCAATTTCCGGAATCGTTGCAGGAGGACTTCGTACGTTGCTCAGGAAGGAAGGACCCGCCGTAGCAGCAGACAGCCATAGCAGGTAACCGCGGAGCCATCATCGGCATCCCTGCCGTGGCTTGGCGCAGGCCACTCGGCAGGATGCACGATGTGCCCCGTGGGTCCGGTTCTCGTCCTGCGTTGCGTAGGTAGGATCTTCAGGGCTAGTAACTCGTAGGGATATTGCATTGAACGTGTTGTTTACGTATCGTGGTCGTAGATAAACAGCTTGAGATTACTCTGTGTACTGCAATGTAAGCAGACGTATAGCGTCTGTCATACATATCCGTATATTAATTGCTACGCACGTGTCGTCGTAGGACGCCTAAGGTCATCCGTAGCCGTCGGGACGCCTCGGATGATCTGAGTAAAGGTTCAACCAGGTGTAGCGTAGGCTAGGGTGCTACTTAGATTCATGATGCGTAGCCTCTAACTTCGCGCCACTCTTGGGGCAGCAGAGCCTTTTGGAATCCGAAGTATTAGGAGGTACTGCGTGGCAGGGAACGAGCGGAGCGAGCGTAGGCGTAAGGCCCCGGTAAACCACTAGCAAAGGTGTGCTTCCTCCCCAGGTTCCTCTCCTGCTAACAAGGGGAGTCCAGTGGGCACACACGGCGCAAAACGCGTGCAGTCAAATTCAAGGTCCTCGTATCGGGTTCGTGCCAGGCCAATCAAGCCTTCCTTCCCTCCTGGGTCGGTGAATTAACCCCGGTCTTTGTCTGGGAAGGACAAAACGCTGACTTGTTCATCGGCTGGTCACCGCAGGTCATTGTGTGGACCAGATACGCGTTCTGGTTGCCTCAACGATATTCCGTATAAGGGCTAGTTCATAGCCAGCGACTGGAGCAACAGGAGGGACTGGACACGTGGACAAAAGATACATACCGCCTCTTGCCAAGCAATCGCTCGGCATTGATTGACTTGAATGCTCTCCATGAGCAACTCATTCTCAGACAAATTTGCGTTGGAAACTGTGGACCAACCCGTTTGAAACCCGTTGGTTAGTAACCGACCATGAAAGGGTTTGAAACCATCTATGAAAGGGTTTGTAACCAAGCACAAAAGGAGGCCACGCCCCCGCAGCACGTGTTGCTATTGCGCAGCGAGGGACGTGGCCGCCCTTTCGTGCTCGGTTACAAACCCTTTTATTGAGGTTTTAAACCCTTTCATGGTCGTCACTAAACAACGGGTTTCAAACCGGTTGGTGCACGGTTTCAAACGCAAATTGTCCTGAGTTCGCTGGCACTAGTCAAAAGTTCCGACTCCACCGACACGACTTCGGTCGAAAAAAATTTTTCGCCTAAACTTTGTCTAGGGGGGTTATTTGGGGTGCTGGTCACTAATCTGGCATCCGTTTCTCACAATTCGGTCGGAGACCACCCATGCCGTTAACAAGGGTTAACGGCATTCGCTTCCATCGCGAACTATGAACAGGTCCGAAGTAGAATCGTGGCGTAAGCTACAAACGAAATGACTAAAGCCGACCTCTACCCATTACACATATTTCTGTGTCATGTGAACATCCCCCTGATATACCCTATAGCGTCGATCATAAAGTTTGTTTATGCTTCGCGTGAATTTCACGTACAAATAAATGAAATATAATGACAAAGGGGAAAGCCTTGGGAACGTACAGGAATAAAGAAGAAACGAGAAATGACAAGGGGAAACGAGAACAAAAACCAAAAAAGAAGCGAAAAAAGAAAAACAAATGGGTTGATCTAATGAGATGCCGGATATTGTAAACTACTGAACGGCAGAAAAATAAAATAAATAAATGAGTAAATATATTGAATGTTAAATTAGCATTGAACAACAGTAATTGCATTACTTCTGTACGAGACCTTCAAAAGCAGAAACCATAGCTAAAAAATAGGCAACGCTGACTCACCGGATCCTTAACATCTTTCTTGATATACACAACCTCTCCACCTGCTTCCTCGGCCCATTGGGATTTACCGAAGTAGAACTAAAACGAAAATTCTTACACAAAGTGTGACTGTGATAACAAAAGCGCTGGGCGACATCGGGACAGAACAGAAACACCCACTCAGTGTTCCCGAGAGCCGACATCGCTATCCGCTGCGACAACCGAACCACATGGCAGCAGGACGAACTCACGATTTCACACGCCTTTTTTCGACCCCATATAAGAGCATTTCGAAAAAATTAACTGTGGTTTTGGACTCCCCACACGAGATCCTACATCCTGTTAAAATAGCAAAAGCTCATCGTATGTTTGGAGGCTCTCCTTGTAAGAAGGCCGGTTTGCTTTATGTATAACATCGGCTGGCGCCTCACCCCAATATCACGGTTGAGTGTTCTTAGGCCCTCCTTCCAACCGCAGCGAAATCGATTTTTTAATATTCCGAGCGCGCGCAGTAAATTTCGGATCTATCCTAGTCGGAGAAGGGTACATAACTAACTAGCGAAGGGTTTCGACTTCCCATGGAACTTCAAGTTGAGACCAGATCATTAGAAAGAGATTTGAATGCTGATTACGATTATGGTGTCAAAATTGCAAAATGAAACTCCTGAGAGAGTTATGGCCTGCCGAAATCCGGGGCCTCACCACAGGCTGGCTGTATGTCACACCTGGCGCGAGAGTGGTGAGTCATCGGGGCTCCGTAAGAAGGGACCGCCAGCTGCGGCGGTGGCGCAGAGGTAGTGCTCCCACTTGTCAGGTGCGACGTCATCGGTTCGGTTTCCGTTGCTGCTGGTTTTTTGCAAATCATAATTTATCTTCGAATTACTTTTGTTTTGAATTATGACACGTGTTTGATTAAACAGCCGGGAAAACCACCATACACGTTTGTAAAAATGCTTGAAGGCAAAAAACTGCTATGTTGACATTTTTATTTACTATTTTGCACAAATAGAGTCCAAATCACATATTGAATAACTAGTTCCTTGTGTGTGTTCCTAACAATCTGTAACGTGTGCGGTAGTTTTCCCGACTAATTAATCAAACACGTGCCATAATTCAGAACAACAGGTCATTTCGAAGATAAATTACGATTTGCAAAAAAAGCGGCAACAACGGGAACCGAACCAGCGGCGTCCCACTTGACGAGCAGAACCACTATCCCTGAGCCACCGCCGCAGCTGGCGGGCCCTTCACACGGAGCCCCGATGACTCCCCACTCTCGCGCCAGGTGTGTCGCACTGCCAGCCTGTGGTGAGGCCCATGATTTCAGCAGGCCATAACTCGCTCAGGAATTTCATTTTCCAATTTTGACACCAATATTCGTAATCAGCATTCCGAGCTCTTTCTAAGATCCTGGTCTCAACTTAAAGTTCCATGGGAGGTCGAAGCTCTTCCCTAGTAAAAATTATGTAACCAACTGAGTCGAGACCCACGAAGCGGCTTCAAGAGGGGCTCAAAAACAGGGCCCAAAAAGGGGTTTAGGACCCAAAAACAAACAAAGAAATGAGCAAACAAACAAACAAACAAAAAATCGCCGCGGTTGCAAAGACGTCTCGGCGGTCAAAGCGCGTTCAAACACAACTGTCCGCCGCCTGACATGTTATAACCGGGATCTATCATAGTGAGGGGAAGTGGCATATAGCTTTGTCGGTTTCCAACCGCGGCGAAACCGAATGTGATTTTTTGTGCATTTTGTCAGTTTCGGTCCTACTATGTCCTCTAGAAGCCGCTTCGTGAGTCTCCAGTCATTTATTACATAATTTTTAGCTATGTGTCCCCACTCGACTAGGATAGATCTCAAATTTCTGGAGATGGACAAAAAATTGATCTTAAAAACTAGGTAGCCTAAATTCAGAGTCTTTCATTCCGCCTAGGAAGACGTCCGAAACGAATATTCGTGGCCAGTTTATAAAAATGACATGTAAACGGTACTCGAAAACCCACTTTTTTCCCTTTAGTACAGGTTTTCCGATCCCAGAGCGATCCAAAGCTGGTTATTTGCAAAGTAGCGATTAACCAGGCAGTCTATTATTGCTCGAAGGTCATGGAACCAACGCCGGATCTATCCTAGTCGATGAGGAGGAGGGAAGGGCATCGCTAGGAAAGCGAAAAAATTTAAGGCCCCACAGACTTCTGCGGCAACGCCGCAATGCTTAACCATAGGGCAGAGACGCAGAGCTCGCCGCCGGCGGCGTCCCTGCCCTATCCTTAACCATAGCGGCGAGCGGCGTTGCCGCAGAAGTCTGTGGGGGCCTTTAAACAGTTTGGCATCTAACTGCTAGAAAATTGCAAAAAAACCTCTCCTTGATCAGTCCACGATATTGTCCTTGTAAACTAGTCTACTTTCAGTTTCCCGTTGTTGTCCAGGAGTCAGAGTGGAGTGCCCCCCACTAGGATATATCCCCAATGCCTCAGTAGTGTCGGTCGTCTTCCCAATTAACGTACACGCAAAGTTAAGCTCATCGATAAACCCACCCAAAAATCGATCGAAATTCCGTCCTTAACAGCCTGTTCAGCATCCTCATCACCCAGCACAGTGTAGCAGCCTGTTGTGAGACGGTAGATCCACATCGTGGAGCGAGGATCTATAGGCAAATAAGCTTCAGATGTGGATCTACAGCTCAAGGAAGCTGCCTTACCTGTGAATTCCAGACCGGTCACTTCCTTGACGAAAGCCATCATTGTTTCCGAACGGAGCACTTTGAGGAATTCAGCAATGCGGCCAGCAGAGCCATCCGTGTCAGGATCGATCTCTGCCATCCATCTGAATGCAGTTTTAGTAGTGCATGACAATGACTAAGATCCGGATCCACTCCTACCTCTTGTTCACAGGACCTTTCTCAGTCCAGTTCATGGTGTCCAGCTGATTCAAAATCTCCTTTGCGAACCCTTCCTAGACACAGAACCGTACAAATTCATCAACATAAAGCCGCATCTAACAATGAGAGAGCTCTATCACCTGAAATGCTTTCAGAACAAGCAGTTCCTTTTTCTCACTGAACGCTTTCTTCATGCACTCCATAGACTTATCACCGAGAATTTCGCCGTTGAATACGGTGGATAGCTCAGCCTTCTGAAAGAAAGATCTTCCTAGCAATGGTGCACTAGAAATTGTAGCCAATGAGCACAAAACATCGCAGTAACCTACGTCTTTTGGCACATGAAGAGGACGAATGAGTGGCGGTCGGACTCGAGGTTCAATGGGACGATTGGTATGGAACCATCCGTTGATGGACAGGCGCGGGCTGTTCTCTTTTCCTATCACTTCTGCCACAGAGTGCCATGACCTGAAGAGTTAAAAGCAATGGTTAAGGGGAACGTCCACTAATAGGGTTTTCCGAGACAGGTTAGCAATTTCCTAGGCGGGAGAGCCCACACTGATTACGTTTGTTTCGCCTTTCTAGCGACACCCTCTCCAATTAGGATAAATCAGTAAAATGTAAAGTAAATTCAGAACGCCGTTATTTGCGAGGAGAGAAACAAAAATTTTAATGTATATAACACATACAATATGATAACACATACCGTTCCGATACCTCGAAAAGCAACAACGAGTTTCTGAGTGGAAGAAGCGCGTCAAAGATGGTTGTTGGATCGCAGTCGTCTGAAGCGATAAACGATGACTCTTTGAGAGAATTGTGCCATTCGATTTGTGTAAATACACAGTTTTCGCTTCATTTTGAACAGTACACTTTTTGATTTAAAACCGGACAACTTATGACAACCATGTCAGGCGATTTAGATTGTAAGCAGACATTGTCTGACGAGGTCTTCTTTCAAAGAAAACTTTAATTAAAAATTCGCCACTGTAGTGTCTTGACGCTATTGTACTTTCGGGACTCCAGAGGTCGAGGAGAGGTCGAAAAAAAATTGCCCAAAAATCGCCCAACGGTGCTGATCACGAACCTCACATCCGCTTTTGAAATTTCGGTCGACCACTGTAGGTTTCGTAGGGTAGGTACGGGTGACTAAGGCTGTTGAGGTCATAATCTCAGATTTCGCCCAAACTTCGCCTAGGGGGTTACTTGAGGGTGTTGATCACGAATCTGACATCTGTTTTTCGTATTACGCTGGAGTTTTGGCAAAATCGGTGATTATGACCTCGACAACCTTAGTCACCCGTACCTACCGTAACCTACCGTACTCCGGCGTAAAACGGAAAACGGATGTCAGTGATCAGTATTCGTGATCAGTATCCCAAATCACTCCCCCTTCCCAGACGAAGTATGGGTGTTTTTTTTTCGAGCTCTCCTCCACCTCTGGAGTCCCGAAAGTACAATACTGCCATTGTCTTGTTAAGACAACTAAACTGTCTGAATAAGCATAAAATTCTTATCTTATGACCACAAGCGATATTTTTAGGTTTGTCCTGACGTGCTGGATATAGAAAAACGTCCGTAAGTGACCGGGCATGAAAGGATTTAAAACAGATTTACTGCTCTGTTTGAACCTTGTCCTGTCTCAGACACTAAGTTAGTTAGTAAGCGACCATGAATGGGTTTAGAACTGAGCACGAAGGCCGCCACGCTCACCGCGGCACGTGTTGCTATTGTACAATGGGGGGCGTGGCTGCCTTTCGTGCTCGTTTCCAAGACCTATCATGGTCGCTTACTAACCAACTTAGTGTCTAACAAGGGAGGCCCATGAACTTCCCCCAAGATTCTCAACGAGACCTATATGGTCATGTAGGACATCGGACGAGGATCAGAGAACTGTGATTCGTTTTCGCTACAGGCCACTGGGTGGTCCGAAAATGGCAAAAAATGGTACCACTTCAGGGCGGGCTGATAAGGCAAAAGTGACACATGGAGTGGCACTGTAGTGTCCAGAACTTGACCTACAAAACGTTTGGAACTCAAATTAAAGTTTGATTATAGTAATTTCCTACGTTTCTTAGACGAAGCTGCAGTGTACATTCGAGTGATTCATTCGCCGCCACATACGGCAGCGATTGAATGGCCGAGTGGATAGCCAGGCGTACTTGCGGGAGGGGGTTCGATTCTGGGGGTGGGGTTTCTGCGTCCCTAGGTGGACTGTTAGCGGTTTTGCAAATGAGGATTACATTTTGGCTTCGGTAGGGTACCTTCTCCGCGTCCTAACCCCGCTTTCAACCTGCTGTCAGATGTGGAAGGAGCTGGTTTTGTTGTGTGGAGTGATATCGCGTATCCATTAAACGATGCTTGTCTCGCTGAGGAAGGTTCCGCTAGATGCTATCCCCATATTGGATGTGTTTCTCACTGTCCATGAACAAGATCGACAAGCATTGATTTGACCCATCATCAAGACAAGCTCACTGCTCTTCGGATTTCTTTACAGACTACTTTTTATTCTTCTCGCAACTTTCACTATTTCAGCTAGCTGTTCCCAAGTACTGCATATTTTATCCAACTCGTGTGATTCGTCGCCTTGCTGTGTGTTTCTTCCTCACCATTCTCTTACACGCCTACGGGAGACGGGTCGGGGGCAGATAGAAGCATTGCACTCATTTCCTCTCTCCAGAGGTCGAGAAAAATTTTTGTCCAAAATTCATCTTTAGGGTTATTTGGGATGCAGAGCACCAATTTGGCAACCAATTTTGGAGAAACGATAGATTACAGAAGGTTACGATGGATATGTGTAAGTTAAAGGAGTATACGCAGAATAACCGGCACTGCTGCCTTTCGCGACTCCAAAGGTCGAGGAGAGGTCGAAAGAGAAATTTTCGCTCAAACATCGCTCAGGGGGTTACTTGGGGTGCTGACCAGGGATATGACATCTATTTTTGAAATTTCGGTGGATTACGGTAGGTTATGGTAGATATGGGTGACTAAAGCTGTGCACATTAGTGGGATCGCTTCTTTTTCCAATGTTGTCAGACGTATTTTCCAACTTTCGACTTCAATTTTGATGAAAAGTATTACAAGCAAAGTGATAATTTAGAAAAAAAGTGACAAATTCGTGGTCAGCAGCTTAAATAGTTCCCGACAGGGCCATTTCAGATGTCACTTATGCCTTATGAACCCGCTCTGAAGTGATACCATTTCTGCCATTTCTGGATCACCCAGTGGCCGGTAGCAAAAACGAAGCACAGTTCTGTGATCCTCGTCCGATGCCCTACAAGACCATATAGGTCCCGTTGAGAATCTTTGGGGGAAGTTTATGGGCTTCCCTTGTGAGAAAGGGCAAGGTTCAAACGGAGGTCGAGCGTTCTACCCCCTCGCCCCCTGCCCCGCCCACCCCTCAACCCCGGGCTTGCTCGAGAGTTCGGTGGCTGCCTTACGAGTAAGTGGAGACGCACACATTTGCCACGCCTCTAGGACGGGGCGGGGGTAGAACGCCACTCCGCCTGTTCAAACAGAGCAGTAAGTCTGAAGACTCGACTTTTCGCACGCTTCGAAAAGGGCAGTATAACAATAATATGGAGATCCTACCATCACTGTTATAGATGTTCGTCTGTCCTCCGAAACTCTCCTCCCAAGGTTCCTCTGTGAAATAGTAAACAAATGCGAAGCGCCTGTTCTCCACCTGAAGTAGGTGATTGAGTCAGCAGCCAGCAAAGATCTTATGTACACCTCACGGTAGCCAGCATTCAGTTTAACAAACTTGGTCAGAGTGAGGTAAGAGGCAGTCGGTGGTTGCATAGCAGCTGCCGGTTGAGTCAACCTGCTCCAGAAGTTCTATGTCACTTGTCTCTCCTAACCACTTTCTCATCTCACCACACAGGAACTCCCTGAAGAACATAATTCTCAGGCTGAATATGTAACCCTTCAAGGTTAGGATTGACGTACCAGAACCCATGCACAGCCGGATACTTGCCGGCGTCGAGTGTTTGAAGATCTGGGGTTTGCAACAGCGAATACAAGTCGTTCTCCTTGCGATTCCATCCCGGATACTTGATGAGTTCACGCTCCACCTTGTCGATTAATGCCGGTTCAGTGTGAAGGAAATCACGTAGCTGCCAGTGCGGAAACGGCTTCTTTTCTAAAAACAAATCCTTATTTCAGGAATAAAAGAAGCATAGAAATTCTGGCATCAACAAAATGCAGCTCCTCCGAGAAAATTCATCTGACACGGTCGAAGGATTACCAATAACTTTCAGAAACGATAAAAGTATAAGGGACGGTGTTACTCAACCACTGCTCGGGATGCGCCATGCACTCTACTTCTGCGGGATAACTTGGAGCGAATTCAAATGCGTATTTGGCCAATACAAAGACTTGTGGTGGCCAGCAAATGGACAAGTCAGTGTTTTATCCTTCCCAGACAAGTCTGGTGGTACCTATTCATAGGCACAGGAGGGATGGAAAGCTTGGTTGGGCTAGGCGATAAAGGGTAAAAGGATAAAAGACGGCGTTACTCAATCCCTTCTGGGATGCGCCAGCGCATTCTACTTCTACGGGATGTCGTGGAGGCGACATGAATGCGTATTTGGCCATACAATGACTTGCGGTGGCCAGCCGATGAACAAGTCAGCGCTCTATCCTTCCCAGACAAGTCTGGTACCAATTCACCGACCCCGGAGGGATGGAAGGCTTGGTTGGCCTGGGCGGGAAATCCGAACCAGGAGCCTGGTATCGGGTGAACGCGACAGTCGGCGCCTCCTCCGACTGCGCTACACGCGCCTGGCTAGACGATAAATCCGAGAAATGCAAAATACCTATAAAAATTACGAAACAAGCGCTAACTTATTCATGGGCAGCGAAAAACGAAACAAGCCCATGAATAAGTTAGCGCTTGTTTCGTTTTTCTATTTGCATCTTGTACTTCTCGGATTTCCCGTCCAGACCAACCAAACCTTCCATCCTAGGATATGTGAATTAGTACCAGACTTGTTTGGAAAGGATAGAACACTGAGCTGTCCACCTGCTGGCCCAATAAGCCTTTGTATTGGCCCAATATGCATTTAAATTGCGTTCACGACACTGCTTAAAGGTAGGATATGTGGCGTATCCTGAAAAGTGATTGATCAAAGCCAGCCTTTATCCTTAGCCTTCCATGAACTATGAATTTTGAACGGTGATGGCGTTAGTCATATATTGCTTCGTTGCATCGCTTATTTGCGCGGCTAAGGGCCCGTTTATACTTCGACCCTGAGCGACGCGACACTACGTATGGTGGCCATATTGATCGTGTGATGCGATCGATCAATTTGGCCAGTATACGTGGCGTCGCGTCCTCAGCGTCGGAACTATAAACGGGGCCTAACAGCTCAGCCTCGGCTCGACCGAAGCTTCTCAATACCGACATCCCAGCTTTTAGTAGCTTAGTGTGCTATCTCAAAGCCACAGATATTTATTCGAACATCAGCATAGTCATCAGCATCAATCCCCTGCTTTCGCTTTTTCTTTCTATAGAGACACACTCCCCACCACCCGTCTGATTAATCGCCAATTACATTCCAATGCAAAGAATACAATGTATAATGTGTGTTTTGGTCGGGAAACCACGAAACTTCAATCTGACGAGAAGAAAAAGAAAAGAAAAGAGAAAGCAAAATGTAAAAGAAAATACAAGCAGCCACCAACGCAAATAAAGAAAATACACTAACCTGATGAGCCAGTGAGCCGCTAAAAGGAACTCGTTTCCCGGAAGAGAGAGAGAGAGAGAGAGAGAGAGAGAGGAGAGAGAGAGATAGAACATGCTAAGACAGAGAGAGAGAACATGCTAATATTAGATTATGGCTGCACAATAACGAATAACATATAATACAAGTATAATGTCACAATAATAGCGAAATAACAACTAAAAGGACAGTAAACCAGCGTAAGCAAAGTAAATGAAACACACAATAGTGCTAAAGAAGCCTAACAGACCTTAGACAGCCATGAAGCGCTACAAGAGGTCGAAACAAGATGTTGCAATAATAGCGAAATAACAACTAAAAGGATAGTAAACCGGCGCTAGCGGGGTAAATGAAAGAAGTAAGAGCGGAAGAAACCTTGCAGGAGCCACTATTAACGGTCGAAACAAGATAAAACAGGAAAAAACGTATCGTGTCCATTCGTGTTTCACCTTGTCCTGCCAGTGAGGACACCACGTGGCTTTAGGATCGCCAGCTTCATTTATTACAGGCGCTTGATTGAACAGCTGGTAAGGCAAGGTGTAAGATGGTCTCCAGGGCCCCGGATTCATGAATGCCGGCGGTAAATCCTACCCCGATTTACCCCGACGGCCACTTACCGGCAACTTACCGAGATCTTACCTCTGCTTCTGATTCATGACCGCTAAAGCAAGAGTTTTACTCGTCTGCTAGTTTTTGACCCAATGCGTCTTTTCCTGGCCCGTTGCCAACTCACCCGCCAAATCTGTCGAGTATTAATTTGACGGGTGAGTTGGCAACGAGCCAGGGCCGTTGTGTTGGGTCAAAAATTAGCATGGGAGCAAAACTCTTGCTGGCGGTAAATGTTCCCAGACGCGCTAGCGAGGTAGTATTTACCTAGAAACTTACCTCTGATTTCCCTGCCGATTTTTTCATGAATCACGGGTAAGTGGGGAGTGGCGGTAGATTTTACAATTACCGGCCGGTATGTTGTTCATGAATCCGGGCCCAGGATCCAGATTCATCAACGATACCGCCGGTGTCACCTCACCGCGGACCATACCGTTCACCATGCCGGCCTACGTAGTAACCGATAACCGATACAGAGACTTCGTCCCTAAACTTACCACACCGCATGCTGGATCCGGATTCACCAACCGCTTACCGGCCGGTAACGATATATCGGTTGTCGTGTCTGCATCTCTGTATCCCTCTCTATCTCGTACTATCTAGGCCGCTATGGTGAATTCACGGTAAGATGATACCAGCGGTATCTTTGATGAACCTGGCCCCTGATGAATCGCGGTATCAGTAGGTTTGGCGGTACATTTCACCGTTACCGGCCGGGAAGCGATTGATTACTCTGGTCCCAGAAGTATATCACTAAGGTAAGCTACACCTTGATGATTTCACCTATAATGTATCAATGCAACGCCCTTGGAATGCGCGTTCGGTTTTTAGTGAAAGTGTAAATTTGATAGTTCATAGATTGCGCAGGGTCCTTGTCGCGAATATAGGCAGCATGGAGAGGGAGAGCATCCGTAAGTCGTCACCAATCAGAACACCGACGACACATGTGCCGGCGAATCAGAGCCCCCTCTCTGACTGTCACGCCCATTCAATGCAATCTGACTGACTGGTGCTTTCCCTCCTAATGCTGCCAGCATTCGCAACATGGACACTGCTTGGCGCCCAACACTAGTACGTACATCAATGGATGGCTTTTCGTTGAGGGTATAGTTCTGAGATCCTTCGAGTATAATCACTTTAAGACACTGAATTTATCCAAGTAAAAGCTCTGAAGGTGGTTCTAGTCCAAGACCAGAGAAGATTTAAAAACGCTACGTATCGCTCAGAAAACGGATTGAAATATCGTTCTATGGAACCTGGCACACATTCGAAACCCCTGTTGTTCGGATTGGACGGTAACCGTCAACATAGTACCGTTATTTGCCCACACTAGAGCTAAAATAAACATCCTAATGAATCCACCGATATACAGTAACAGTTGCGAGTGTTTGATAAACTCACAACAGGAAAAACCTGTCTGAGTTTTTGACCGTAGTTTCGGAGTGAAATTCAGGGAAATCGTTACGGAACCGAGTTGCCTATCCCTTGCCAATCAGTTGCTGCAGCTAGTGATATTTGCTTGCATGCTTCTCCGGCGCAAATAGGGTCGGGGGAGGGGGAGGGCTTCTGATGGGCAGAAGATCCCATAGAGCGTCGTAGCGTCGCTAATGTCCTTCATCCCTGCCTCCAACGTATAAACCCTGTAGTAAGAGCGTTCCATGGTTAATAAAAACCAAGTTTCAATCGCGCGGGTGTGGGCGTTGCACCCCGGACAACTCGCACGGTTTTTTTTTCGGTTGTAAATGTATCGGCGAGTACAGTTGCGATGATGAATTATCTACATACCCTTCAGCTCGGTGCGAAAACTCTTTGCAAATTCGGGATCCTTGTAGGCGGGGTTGATGACGAAGCAGCTAGGATCCACACGAGGTCTTTTTGACTTAGCACCTCCTCCTGCTGTTGCTTTTCGCCTCAGTACCCGCATCTTCACCATATCTAGAAACGACAATGTTAGAGAGTCACTGAACAGCCAAGAAGTTTAGAAAGCCCTAACCAGCGATAAAGCGACACAACCCCTAAATTCGGCAGCATTGGTGCGACATACAGACTCAATAAAGAAAATGTATAGCGACAAAATCCTACTAAGAGTCCAAAGTTAAGGGGCGTTTAATGTAAAATTAAGAGGATGGCTATGTCGTTCTCACTAGCGCGCGTTTTTCACCATGGCGCGCGCAATCCTTCCCTTCAGAAGTGACCAGTTTCATGCACAAGAATCGGCACTGTTGTACTTTTACGACTCTAGAGGGTGGATTCATCAACGATTAAACACGCGGGTATGCGGGGTAAAGGGATAGGGATACCAACTATGAGTACTTCATCGTGGGTAACTCCACCCTGGTCCAGAGATCGAGGAAGGGTTGAAAAACCCGTGTACCAAAACTTCGCTCAAGAGGGTTATCTAGGGTACTGATCACGAATCTGACATCCGTGTTTGGAATTACGATAGGTTGCGGTAGATACGGGTGGGTAAAGCTGTGACTACAGTTATTTGTGGTGCGGGGGAGGAACTCATCAACGCTTATACCAGTAGGTATGAGGATTATAGGACTAGACGTACCCAGGTTAGGTTTATCATGAGGATTCACGATAAACCTAACCCGCCACATCATGGGTATATCAGTACGTAGGGAACACTCGGCGGTCGTCGTGGGTATACCACCGAGGGTTCCGTGCTCCAGTGAGATCATCTCTACTAGTGTCGTGACTTGCGTACGACAATCCACCGCCGTCGTGCGCTACCGTATCCCGCCGTCGTGGTCAACGCCTTAACCAACACGGACGTGTAGGCTGTCGTGTCGACAGGATCGACACGACAGCCTACATGTTCGCGCGCTATGGAAGGTTCTGGAACGGGCCAGAGACGCAGAAGACAGGTGTCTCGGTCCTCGGGTAGTTAGTCTTCGTCGGTGTGTTCCTCAGGAGCGGTCGTGTCGACACCCATGTCCACCTGCCGTCCCCAAGCCTGGGGACGGCAGGTGGACCTGGCCTTCATCGTCATCGACGCCGTCTCCGACTCCATCGTGGACCTTCAAAATAACGCGGACCCTCTGATCCGATTACATGCGAACCGGTCCCCGAAAAGTTCCCTCACGCGCAAGCGGCGAGAGTCAGATGAGCAGAGTGAGTCTCCAGATTGGGCTAGGGAAGGGACTCCGGGGTGTGGCGAAGAGGGGTGCGTGGAGTGCACGAAACGACACGACGAAAAACCGCGCGCCGCCTCGGCACTATGCCAAGCGGACCAGTTCTCTGGCAACGCTCTGATCCGCTTCGATGCCTGCCTCCGACTTGGCACACGTCACGGAGGCAGAGCGGGCCAAGGTCCGTGGGCTCTGGTTTTGGTTTCCTCGGTAGGATTTGGGGATGGCCTGCCTTAACTCGTAGGTTCCTTGTGTGTTGCTATCTTAATCCGTAGATATCCACGTTCATAAAAAAATGTATGATCAAACGGTTTACTCGCTGTCGGGAAAAATGGCATCACTCCATATCCTTGTCTAATCAATACCTGGCGTGATGAACCAACACTGTACGGTAGTCGCACCCTGGCGGGGTTTGAGTTCAATCAATACAATCTCGACACTACCGTAACGCGCAGTCATGGCAAAGCGTTGGAGTCAAGACCCTCGTAAAGCGATGCGGCGATATCGGATCCGCATCGGGCCTCCGCATAGGAATCCGGGTGGCCAACGGACGAGCTAGGGAGGCGAGCAGCGGATCCGTCGCGCCTGTGGCTCGCGGCGTGGGTGTCGTCGTTCACGTCCACCGATGCGTCGGCGGAGACGACCCCAGCGTTACGATAACTAGTGAAAGGCTTAGTCCTACCTTACCCTTGTTCCTTTCAGGAATACGAATCGTGCCCGCTATCCACTGCGGGTAGTGAGTGCGATTCCCTTACGGCATCTCTACCTGTACCCACGTTTGATGAATCCCTGACCATGAATGTGCTATCCGTTTCTGGAATTATTGTGAGGTACGATGGGTTCGGATCGCTAAGGTTATCGAGGTTATGGTAACCCATTTCGCCCATAGGAGGTATTTGGGGTGCTGAAAATCTGACATCATACTGAATGGGAAGATATGAAAGTTGTCGCGAATGCAATGGTTCGCTCCCTTATATTCAAACTCCCGCGGGCTGCCGTATCCGCTCAGGATCCCGATGAGGCGCTCCCGAGGCTCGGCCTGCCCGCGCACGCTATTGTTGCGCCACCGGAAGTGTAGAATGAGCCGGCCGGCGGACCGCGGTGCGCCGCCCCCGCCCGGCTCATTCTATACTTCCGTCGACACGTCGAGCGGCTGCGCGGGCGCGGCTCTGGGGCGCCGCAATTGTGAGCCCGCTTTCGCCAACATCCCGGGGATCTCCTGAGCGGAGCCTTGCCGCTCCTCACGACGCAATACAGCCGGCTGCACTACAGGCAGAACGGCGAGCCTGGGGGGCTCGCCTAGCCTCGGATAGCCACTACAGTCTTACCAGCCGGAGCGGTCCCATCTACCCTGTATTTCATATTGTCTAGTATCCGACTCCTATATTATTCTGATATGGTTTTTGGATGCTGATATATGGAATGAACCGTGGTTATACATGTCGACTGTGCCGTCTACGACGAGGAAGGTGGTGAGTCTCCCATCAATGTCTTATCGGTATTAGTATTGCTGTGTATATTTGCTGTTGTTGTTGCTAGTGGGTTAGTTAGGGGTTAGTGTTGTTGGTGGTGGAAAGAAGACATGAAAGAGGAGTGGGAATCGTCCTCAGTAAACGAGCTACAAACTCTCTCGTCGGTTGGGAACCAGTAAACGACAGATCATCACTGCGCGCTTTCGAACGAAGCATACTCGAGTTTCAGTTATACAAGTATATGCTCTAACGGAAGACGCAACCGTCGAAGAGAAGGACGATTTCTACGAGCGGCTACAAGATACCATCGATGAAATGCCACGACGGGATCTCAAACTTGTTCTGGGCGACTTCAACGCGCAAGTGGGAGGCGATCGAAACGGCATGGAAAAATCTGTTGGAGCGTTTGCATCGTCGGATCACCTAAGCGACAACGGCGAAAGGCTGGTGTCCTTCTGTGACTTCAACGATCTATGCATCGCAAACACCTTTTTCTTTCACCGAGGCATTCACAAGAAAACTTGGAGATCGCCAAATAGCACAACGGCTAAAGCTGAAGTTGCAAAAAAGGCCAGTTGTCAGACGACCATATGATGTCGAAAAGTTCAAGAACCACACAACCACGAGGAACTTCCGCGTTGAATTACGAAATCGTTTCAACATGCTTGCCGAATGCGAAAGCATTGACGAACACTGGGAATCCGTCAAGACCGCGTTGTGTGAAAGTGCTGAAGTGACCATCGGACGCAGACGAGGCAAGCGAAAGGAGCAATGGATTCGAGAAGAAACCTGGGAGCTGATAGATGAGAGGAAGCAAGCCAGGCAAAGAAGAGAGTGTGCCAAGACACCTGACGAAGCAAGGCAATGGGGCGAAACCTATTCAGAACTCGACCGACAGATAAAAGCATCATGTCGCCGTGATAAGAAAGCGTGGATTGCCCAGAAGGAAACGGAAGCACAAACAGCGGCTACTCGTGGTGATTCAAAAACACTATATCGAATCGTTTCGGAGCTAACAGGAGCAAGACTCAACACGTGTGTCCCTATAAAGGACAAAAATGGCAGACTACTTGTTAGTGAAACTGAACAAAATGAAAGATGGGTCGAACACTTCCGTGAAGTGTACAACCAGCCCCAACCATCCACTACGCCTACGTTCGATGACGAAAACGCCTTAGGAAAGTTGAGCGTCAACACAGGCTGCATAACGGTTGAAGAAACAAAGACAGCAATACGATGTCTTAAAAACAGGAAAGCCCCTGGTCTTGACGAAATTGCAGCGCAAATGTCAAAATCTGGAGGCACACCGTTAGCAAAACAACTGACGACGCTCTTCAACAACTGCTGGCACCAACAAAACGTGCCAGAAGACTGGAAAAAAGGCCTAGTAGTCAAACTGCCGAAAAAAGGAAATTTATCGGACTGCGGAAACTGGAGAGGCATCACCTTGTTATCAGTACCAGGCAAAGTATTCTGCACCGTATTATTAAGAAGGCTTCGAGATGCAATTGATGATCGTCTGCGAGAGGAGCAAGCTGGATTCAGAAACGGAAGATCGTGTTGCGATCAGATTTTTACGCTACGCAACATAATCGAACAGTGCCTGGAATATCGCTACCCGCTCCACATAAACTTCGTCGATTTTAAGAAGGCTTTTGATAGTGTCCACCGCGAGTCACTGTGGGAAATACTCAAGCTCTATGGGGTCCCTACGACCTTCGTCGAGATATTCAGAAGTCTATATCAAAATTCCATGTGTTGCGTGAAGACAACGCTTGGAAATACAAGTTACTTTGAGGTCACCACAGGAGTCAGGCAGGGATGTGTTCTCTCACCGTTGCTATTCAACGTCGCCCTCGACTTCGTAATGAGAAGAACGACAGCCGAAGTACAGGAAGGCATTCCTTGGTTTAGGGGACGACTTATGGACCTGGACTTTGCTGATGACATCGCCGTATTCGCTGAGGACGACGATAAGTTACAAAGAATTACAGAACGCCTTAGCCAAGAAGCAGGCAACATTGGACTCCGAATTAGTCCCGAAAAGTCAAAGGTCATGTGCGTAGGAATTGCGAGTCCAAGGGACGCCATCTACATAGGATCGGACCGCTTGGAAGTAGTGAACAGCTTCACCTACTTGGGAAGTATGATCGCCAATGATGGAGATGCTGAGACCGACGTTCGTTGTAGGATCGCGAAGGCGACAACAATATTCCGAAGGCTCAGACCACTGTGGACGTCGTCCTCTATTTCAAATAACATAAAGCTGCGTTTGTATTCGTGGATAGTCGTCCCAACTGCAATGTACGCTAGTGAAACATGGAAGGCGTCAACTAGTATCATCAGACGGGTCAACGCGTTCCATTGCAAATGTTTGCGGCAAATTATGAGGATACGTTATACGGACCACGTGACGAACGAAGAAGTATTGCGGCGCTGTCACTCAAGGTGCCTCTACGAAACCGTTACGCAACGTCGACTTCGCCTGGCCGGACACATCCTGCGTATGCCGGAGCACCGACTGCCGAGATCAGCCATGCAATGGACTCCGCCAGGAAAACGAACTAGTGGACGCCCAAGAAACACGTGGCGTCGCACGCTCATGAATGACCTAAAGGTTATGAATATTTCTAGGCAGGAGTGCGAAGAAATAGCCCAAGACAGGCAGCGGTGGAAAGAACTCGTCGCCCTATGCGCTCAACAGCACGGGAGGAACTAAGTACTAAGTAAGTAAGTTGTAGGTGGGTACCATATGGTCTTAGGGTAGTATTCAGAGGTTGTGTGTGTTCAATACAGTCCGGGTCCATTACAGCACGCCTGTAGGCACCCGCAGTTGGTGTGTGGTGCGGGCGTGCGTCAATCCAGGCGCTGCCCAGCGCGAGAGGCCAGAAGTCACCACGCGGGGCCCCCGTCTGCCAGGGAAGGGGCGTGGCTTATTCACACCATGGGTTTCCCCATGTCCCCCTTGTGTCTTGGGTCTCCTGCTACCTCGTAGCACCACGGGGTGAGTGGGGGACTTCACTCAACAGGGCATGCTTCCTCGCGAGTGGGACCACCGATTCGCAACAGAAGTGGCACGTGGTGCAAATGGTCCAACGATCGCCTCATAGGGCGCGCAAAACTTGGGAGAAACTCTTCGATAGTCGCGAGTGAGCAATGTAGGCATAATAGCGCTCCAGACACTGTTCCACGGCTGCCGTCAAGAAGATCCTTGTGAAAGCCGAAGGACGTCTTTGAGAAACTCAACATCGACGCAGTTGCCTACCAGGAAGTGCTTAGAAAGATGAAGTTGCTCGCAACGCTGCTATGCTCTAGCTGTAATGACGCCATGCAGATATACCACCCTGCACGTCTATGGACATATTACGAACGGACATGCCGACTCTCGGAACTCGATGGGATATCACCTCTACTTTATCTGTAAAGAAGGGTCGCTTTTTGATTTTTTCTAACCCACCTCTTACGATTAGAGGCAGAGGTCTTCGCGCTATCATACTTCAGGATACATCAGTTAGGGTCAGTAGAATATGAAGTTGATGTAAGCAGAAAAAGTATCGTCTAGTGAGAGCAAAGCTTCCGCGATGTTTTGCTTGGATTGTGCTTATGATGAGGAAATATCCACTAACTACGTCATAATAATAGGTTGGCCGAAAAGCCTTGAACCAAAATTTTGAAAACTTACGAATTTTCTGGAAAAAAATAAAAAAATCCTGGGTCAGTAAGGATCGTGTAGAAGGTTTCAGGTTCACTGCATAAGTATATAAGCCGCGTGCACACTTTGCAGAGGCAGCGGGCAATGGAATGTGGGCTGAGCTGTTCTCCGCCCACACTCCACTGCGGCAAGGTGCGACTGCGCCGCACGCAACGGTAGTGAGAAATGCCCGAGTCATTCCTCGCTGCCACTGCCGCTGCAGCCGGTGCCGGCAGCGGAACTGTGTACATCCCCTCACTGCAGCTGGATTTGAAGACGGAGAGCGCAGTGGACGACCTTCTGCTATCGATGATGATGTACTGCAGCTCGCTATCAAATCCATTCCTGAAGCAACTACGCCGGAACTGGCAAGCTCTTTGGTGAATATATTGTTGATTCCTAGTTTGCATTTAGAAAACTATGGTTGAATAAAAAAAGATTTCTTGTTACAAGACTTTTCGGCCAGCCTAATATTATATGGTCCTCAACGATCTGGGTTGTTTGTCGTGGATCTTCACGATTATGCCTCCATCGAGGTTGTCATTGCTGCAATCAAATACGTTCATTCACGCTACACCGATATATTGCATCGATATATTGGACAGTTTTGATCAACGGGCATCAAAAACACGCGCCAACTCGGGCATGCCCGTCAGCGCTCGACAGTATCGTCTCCTCTGCTTTCGGGAAAGCTTCCCAATGACTGGATCTCCTCGTATCGCCTACCCAAGCACATCTCGACGGTCCCATCATAGCGAAGTGCTTGTGGTGAACAGCCGAGCAACCCTCTATATCCGAGGTGATCGGCTGGACCTGTGACAACTCACTGATACCTTCCAATCGGTTTAAGGTACACTCACAAAAACTGTGTTTATGTGAGTGTGAGTGCCACCCTCAATAATACGCGTAAATGTGCGTGTACAGGCAACACTAGAGGAGTTATAGATTCATTTTTTTTCAATCAAGGCACTCCATATTGAAATCACAAGGCATACACATACAAGGAAAGGTTGAAAAAAATGAGAACAATCTCAATTTGAGAATCACATGTTGCGGTAAAACCCACACACAGAAAGCGTAGCTGACGTGAGTATCTTTCTATAGCTAAGGCTACGGCCGATGTGTCCCTATATTATGTCTAAAATAAACTAACACTAGAACAACGATCATGTATTTATATATCCTAATCATGAAGGAAGAGGCAGACAGAAACAGTAAAGTAGTGTCCTAACAAGGATGAGGATAAAGCCGCACGATAGATCGTGTAATGCTCACAAGCGATAGACGGTGTCAGTCATCGTCAAAGCATTCATTTCTCAAGAACCGACCGATCTCCATGAATAGATGAGCCTGTCGAGAGCCCATGCTGTGATCCTGGTTTGTATACACCTTAAAATGATTTCTTCAATACAGGTTAAATACAGTAATATCTGGGAAAATAAATAGAAACTTCTGAGCATTTCCTACGGAGAGAGTGTATGCTATCGAAAGAAAAAACAAAAACTAGTTATTAGTAAAGAATCTCTAGGACCTTCTGATATCAAGCGGCGACCAGCTGCGTTGGTGAAATGCTTGGGGAGCACCAGGACTAAACGCCACTCTACGGGTTCAGTATAACTCAATTAATGACACTCATGGGTGAGTGTCTTCAGTGTAATATCTTCAAGTGGTCCAACGCCTATACAGGCAAATAAGAGGGCTAGCAATAATGAGTCATCGTCTGGCACCTGTGCTGGCTATAACGTAAATGTCAAAAATGGAGAGACTCGTGTCGGATTGCAAGCCTCTATTGTCGGTATATAGATGACAAAGCGAAGTGGATTCGTGCTTCATTCTCCTCAATCATCAAGCGGAGAGCACATTAAGCTCACAAGAGAGAAAATAACAAATAAGCTGCAGGTGGTTTCTTAAGGTGCAATACCTTACCACCATATCGCGTCGCGTGTCGCGCGTCATTTGCACACCAATCCCTATGTTATACTTCGCCGACAACAGCGTCGCCGAAGTATAGCATAGGCTTAAACGACTCATACTCATACATACTCGACTTAGTACTTAAAGGGCCATTATTAAAAAGACGTTCCACACAGCGACCATGGGTGTGGGAAGGCGCAGTTTGTGCGGAACCACCTGGACGATTGCGCTTGTACCAGTCTTTCATACGTGATGTGTTCGTTTGATAAAGGAGGCTGCATGCAGTCGAGGAGGGTAACTCATAGAGCTCGTTCTTAATCTGAAGTAATCTGAAGAGGAATACATTGGTGAGACAGGCAAGATGCTTTGGGTAGGGATGAAGGAGCACATGGATGGACTTAACAAGGTTGCAACTGTTAGGAGAACAAAGGCGGCGAAGTCATGTTGGCGCAATATTTGGTGTGGCGGTGACAGCCCTTATGTTCGAGGTCGTCATCACAGTTCGCGAGGCTCTTGAGGAGCTGTGGACTGCCTCAAGGAACTCCGTAATGAGCACGAGAGAAGAGCAGATGATGATAAATCAAGTGCTCGCCTGTTTGCTGATTTTTGCGGTCTGAAGCCAGGTGGTGATAACGGGAGGATCGTTTGGGAGGTGCGGAGAAGGAGAGTTTCACTCACCCCATCTCTCTCCAACCGAGGGTGATGTGACAGTCTTTCAGCTGCTATCCTAAGGTTAGCTAGTGCTGTACCATGTGCGTTCTGTCTCGTTTCAACTTTACTTTTTTAGACTTCTATGGCTTGCAAGCGATCCTCGAGTGAATAACCTCCCCAAATTTCCTTGTTTTCCCAGGCTCTGTAGGCAGTTGCACCGAAACGTTGGCCGGATAAAGATATAATAACAATCTTGGCTTTACCAGGGGATTATCTCAACGGTAGGTCGGAACGGCCCAAGTGTTATATATGGGCAGACTCGCCTCTCTCTGAGAAACAACAAAATGCAATTATCTCGACCCCAGTACAACTCTGCGCAGAGTTAAGAACGGAAGTTGCACTGTTGGCGGCGTTAGGTCTGCACGCCGAGGGCTGGCTCAAGTTGTCTGGAAACAGCCATCATGGGGAGTACGCTGCCTCTCTACCCACTGCGCCATCACCGCTTGCTCGTCATCGCTGCTGTCAGCCAACTTGAACCCCCCCCCCTTCGCGCACAGGCAGAGTTGAGCTGCCAACGGCCCAGCATCCGTTGTCCCTAATACTGCGCAAAGTTGTGTTGGCGTCGCGATATTTGCATTTTGTTATTTCTCAGAGAGAGGCGATTCTGCCCGTACACAACACTTGGGCCGTTCCAACCTACCGTTGAGTAGTCTCCTGGTTAGGCTCAAAGTAATTCTACGATTCTTGTGTAATAAAAAATTGCAACTAATAAATAAACAAATAATATTGCTCTTATAATTGTTCGCTTTCACGCGTTCTGAAGTCTCCTCTAAATTCTAATTCTATTCCAATTTTCTCTGTTGGAAGTCTAAGAAGAAACAGGCAAAAAAACTTTTAAAGTTTCAGTGACTTACGAGTTGCTTAAAATGAATAAGTTCAGCTTGTAATGCCTCCGACAGGAGCGCACTGTTTTGGAAGTGAACGTTATCTAAAAGAAAATGCAATGATAAGTCTGTCTGGAAAACGGTTAATGAGCTGCTAGGGGCAAAAATACAAATGAAGGAAGAAAGAAGAAAAGCCTCACCATCGGCTTCTCCATGCGCTAGCACATATTTGACGTTTTTCAGATGCGCCGCTTTGTTGAGCAGTTGACTTTCCTAAAAGGCAATCAAATGCTTCAAAACATACGTACTCACTATTTATTTACTATTATCTTCAAACACTTACATTGTAGGCTCCTTGGTTTTCAAGTGGAATACCCATATATCTCTCAGTGTAAGCGCTATCTATAAAAACTTTGTTAGCGACATAGAAAGTGAAACAAAGGATTTGATAGAAACCTCAGCGCATTGCTGTAAAACGTAAAAGACAAAGCTCAGAATATACCGTAAAGCATGAAGTCAACCACTGGTGATACTGCTATGGCGCATTTAAACGTTTTGCCCTGGTCACGTATAGCGATATGTGTGCTGAGGAATCCTCCATAGGACTAAACAGGTATGATTAAACGAACACGGCTTCTTTAAAGTAAATTATACTCAAAGTTGGTTCTTCAAATCGATAACGAGGCAACGATATCAGACAAAGCTGCCTCGAAAAACTAACTGAGATTTATGTCCAGCGCTATTTTAGGGCGCTTTCATTCTTCCGTCACGGAGTGGGGGGGGGGGCCGAGCCACACTGTTGTGTCACGAGGGAGGAGTCCTTCGCCCTTGCATCGGTGGAGGCTGGGGCCCCATCCACGGCCCGAACTGTGGCAGCTTAGACCCGCGACTCGCACCAGTGGACCCGACGACTGCTACGCGGTAACTTTACCCTAGGCCCTTGGCGGATCTTCGACTGCCGCGAGTTTTATCCATGCGACTTGATGTACCCTCAAGATAGCGTCTCTAGGGGGACTTTCTCCGGGAGAAGCCCCGTTGCTCGGAGCGTCCCCCGACCCCGGCGGTCCCTCCACTTGCGACGCTTTGATGGCTTTACGTTTGACACTTTGATAGTTTTGGAAGACCACCTCATTGCTGATATATTAGAGTTTGTATATCCATAAATTTATCTTAACAAATAGTAACTACCAAATGATACACTAATTAAGTCATGTGACCGACCTATGCTACGTGTCAGAGGGGCAGGCTGCACCCAACCTATGCCGGGACTCAGGACCGTAACCCGCAGGACTTACCTGGCCCAGGTCCTGTGACCTATGCCAAGTCAGGACTGACGAGGCCAGGCAGAAGCCCATCGCTACCTGTGGATCGCCCATCGGGGGCGAGGAACGACGTTGATGACTGATCCTTCGGTCCTCTGGCGAAGACTCATATTATCGACGATGACTTTCGATGGACGAGCCAGGCCGAAGTATCTCGATGGCACGACGGCGACTGGATCTATCAAACGGACGACTCTGCACTCTAACAGCGAGGGGCAATGGCGACGAAGACGCCTGACCGCTCAGAGGGAGCGGTCAGAGACGAGCTCAGCTTGAGCGGTGGCAGCAGGACTGGCTGCCGAGTTGCCCAGAGAAGACAGGCAAGCATCCTCTGCGTCTCTGTCAGCTTCTAGAAGGTTCGACAACGTTGGTGTGTCGATCGACATATTTGACCAAGTCGAGAGTTGTTCGAGCGGGCGCCAGCAACGTTTCCTCTGGTCCCTGTCGAGTGTCAAAGTGCGACAATGCGTCCTCCACGCTTAAGAGACAGGAAGAAGGTATAGCGTTTATTCAAGGCTTTCAGAAAGCGTTGTTGGGAGTCCTGGAGGTTTTCTGGCTTCCCACAGAATCCATTCGGTGACAGCTCTCGTGTTTGCGAAACGCATTAAACGCATAAACGCAAACGCGACAGGCTCACTCAATTTTCCAATTTTCGAGGGACCGGCCCATTTAGTTAGCATGCTTTGTTCAGTTGTTTTTTCAGGTTCCGTTTTAACGTACATCTAAACTGTTTGAGTACAGTAAAGCTAACACTCACCCAACCAAATACCGCCATTCTTTTGCTATCGATGTAGTCGTATTTTGTGGCGAGATGCCTAGAATTCAACACTGCTAACGGTTCATCTTTAAGAAAACTTTAGGAAAAACGGAAGAAAGGCTATGATTCACTAACTTTACGGCTTCCATAGTATCGATGGCTTCGTACTGACCAAGAGCTTTGTAAACGGGAGCCTTCACATTCCATCCTAAATTAATTATGACCTTTGGTAAAGCGCTAGCATTGGTTTCAGCGTAATCCACGACTTCGAGACGGAACCGAAGCGATTCGGAAGGTCTTTCAATATTATTAGCTGCGCACAAGTTAGAGCTCCCATGAACTAGGAATACATGAGCAACATAATGTCGAAATTCAGGACGAGCAACGAGAGCGAATGGCACTAATCGGATGGATGAATAGGTCTCACGGCAACCCCTATGAAGACTCTACGCACCCTGTCCTTCTGTCCTTTTTGTTTATCGGAATAACTCGAATGTGATGACCTTCGATTGTCAATGATAGTGATTCATCGACCAATTTTGATCGACTTTATCGATTTCTCTACAGATTATACAATTCAGAGCATATCCAACTAACCGATTGCATGCCGGGTCGTGTATAATAAGTGAACAGTTTTTTTCTGTTGCAGTGAGAATGAGAGCCCAAGTAAGCAAGAAGAGCAGACGGGTAGATCGCTATTATAAGCCATTACAATTCAGTGCACTCATGGGTGGGTACGTCAAGCATCTCCCTGGATTGCATTAGCGTGCCGCCGCCCTCGATTGCGATACGTTAACGGTTGTCGAGCCCACTTCGGACAATGCTTAACGGATGAATATGATAGACTATGCACAGTGAAGCAGACTTTCTGTCATAGAGAGAGCATTGTGGTCTTTATTCGCTTTTTGCCTGCTTTGTCTAATTGTCATTTACTTTCTGGCTACTGAGTAACTCAGGGTAGCCTCATAATACGCTTTATCGAAAGGAGTAAAAGACGAATTAACCCCATGCATACACATACTAACAAACGAAAACAAGCAAAAATATAGGAAAAGCAGAAAAGAGAACACGAGTTGCACACAGCACATGAAGCTGTCATAGACTGAGAAAGGATAGAAGAGGAAGAAACTTGATGTGCTGTTCCTTTCCCCGTTGCGTTTTTAAACTCAGAGGTGACAGGCAGCTGGCTGTTTCTTCGAGTTGTTCAATCTCTCTAACCTTCACGAAATATTCCACGGCAACAATACGCGTACTGCTCAACTCCCCTTGTCGTGATCGGCCTGAGAGTATGGGAAAGCTGGTCACGCAGCACCATCGATCGGCGCGCCGCCTCCTTTTCGAGAGGCGCGTGCCGTATTCGACGTCCTGCGCTCCTGCGACGAAGTCTGCCGACCACTCGGTTCCTTCAACATTCCGGATGGCTGCCGTGGCGCCTCGCCTCTGCGATTCACTGCTGACACTACGGGAAGGAGGACCGGGAGAGAACCGCGGGGTCTAGTGAGCGTCACGCTCACCCCCGCGGCCTCAGAAGATCCAACGAGGACGCATGGATTCACTTCTCCATCTCTCCTTCTGTTTGTCAAATATGCTTCCGACTAGGAAGTGGAATGAAACTCATACTGTGTTTTGTGTGCATCTAGAGGAATCGGGTGAGTCCCTTCATATCCTGGCTGTCGGTTGTGTATGTACATATCGAGTGGGTAGTTGGTTTCCCCGGGATCGGGTCTCTCCCCTGTGGCATCGGGCAGTCAATGCGGGTGGTGAGAGGCAAAGGGATTTGGCCAGCCCGGGTAGCTGGAGGACCATCAATACGTTGTAGGCAATACGTTACGACAATGGCAATACGCGGGGTCCCCTTGGGTTAAGTAAGATCTGGGAACCCTTCGTGCCCGTGGACGACACGGAGCTGGCAAAGGCGCAGAGGTTCACTTCAGCCTGCGGGTCCAACGATCGCAACACACCTCATCTCGTCGTAAGATCTCGTCAGAGATGGGCAAGGCACCCGATCATTCTACGACAATCGAGCGCGTCGCTCCATCTTCTACAATAGCGGGAGATTTCGATAGCTTGTGCATACTTCCCGTCGCCGCGATTCCATCGCGGCGATGAGTTTTGCGGAGCGACGCGAAAGAATTTGAACTTCCCACGCTCGTCGCATCGCTCACGCTCTGCAAGGAAGCGCGACGACGACCTGTCCAGGACCAACGCTAAACACCGCGCGCGGCGCGAAAAAGTGTGTCATGCCGGCGATGAGCGCGGGAAACCATCGCGCATGCCGACCGCCACTGTTGCGGTGGCCGCAGCGAAGTTTCCTTTGACTATTCGACCGCGTGCGGCGGAATGGCCATCAATTAAGCGCCGCGATGGCATCGCATCGACGGAAGTATGCCTAAGGCCGAGTATGCTATGCCATAACTCAGTGGTGAGCGATGGCGTGGGCAACAGGCACAATTCGCGACGGAACCGTATCAGAGTGTTGGAGAGAGAACACGAGCGTGCCGGTTGTGCGGTCTGGAAAGTTACGATACGTCGCTAGCGGCGTGTCATAGCGTCGCTTGTGCCCCTCTCCCATCGCTAGCGATGCCGGCTCATCGCTGAGCTCAGCACAACGTTGGCCTGCATCGCTAATGATGAAGTCATCCTCCCCTTTCTTCTTTACATTGCGTTTGATTTTTCGCTTTTTTTCGGCATCGCTCCTCGCTCTGTCCGTCGCTTCGCTCGAGGTGAGCGATGGCATAACATAGGCCTAAGAGAGCGTTTAGTTCGCATGTAACGGGAGACGCGATGTCATAATGATAAAATGACAATGATAAAACTCCCATACCGATCACACAATGCGATGAATCGATATGGGAGCTTACCGCTACGTCGCGCGTGCATTGCGCGCATACTCTCTAACACAGGGAACCAGCGCACTCTACATTGTGGATGCGCGAAAGCTGATAATTTTCCAGAAACATAATAGTATTGAAGGATCAATCGAATGCCTTAGTTTCGATTGCAGGTCGTAGGCTGGTTTGAAACGCTTAATTAGCAATTCATAATTCGAACTGCTTGGCAACGAGCTATAATAAGTATGAATTCGGTAGTTCGATGATACAATGGAAAATGTTGGAACTGTGCAAAAAGATTTCCGTTTCTTACCCTATCAATAAAAATGTCCAGTTCTTCAACTTCGTTATGTTATCAAAATTAGACCGCATAGTTACCTCGATCAGAAGCTCCTCGTGCATCTATCCAGATGACAATTGCGTCAAGACTTGAGCAGAAATGAATCATATTTGGACTCGGCGTTGATCGGCGGACTCTGCAGCTGTTTGGACCGCCATAACTAAAAGTTGAACGAGAAGTCTAAATAGATGTCTTTTAAATAGTTAAAAGTTTAAATGAAAGAATTTGAATGTAGGTAATCACGTTTTTTACTTGAAATTTTGCCATTCTATTTCTTCATCTTTGACGAATGATATCATTAAATTTAGTATTTTTGCATCGGGTATTATTCTACAAAGTTAGCTATTTCGAGTAAGACTGACAAAGAGAAAATCTCACGGTTCTTCTTATATGGTTTATCTGAATGCTCGACTATTCGGAACTCAAATAACCTAAAAACGGGATTATTCTGAGTTCGAAGAAGGGAGAAATATTGTTTGATTCAACTACTGGTTCACTCTATGAATTTTTGAAAAAGCACAACTATACCTGATATTATTCCTCCGTTGGAAAAACATCCATCCATGATTTTATGCGCAGCCGCAAATTTTATATACCGTGTGGGTAACATTTTTTACAGTTTTCAAATCTACTGAAAAATAAAAATTCAAGATCTTGACAGGCGTTTCATTACATAGCGCAGGTTCCGCCTTCCTTTAAAAGTAATTCATTTCTTGTCTAGGAAGAGTAGGTAAACTAACACATCCACGAGCACTGGATACTTCAATAACGGATCGAACTTCGGCGGTCTCATCATCCCTACGTGAACTTCTGAAAAGCGAATATTTACTTATGATCATGCATGACTCGAAAACCTCAAGTTTTATGAACACTCAGAAGGTCGCTCGTATGCTCATAATTCCGTTTCTTCGTTATTCATTATTTTCTATTATAGTTGAAGAGGGAGGTGTTGACTTATGTGAAGCATCTTTGAAGGTCATTCCAATTCATACAGATTGCAACATGTTTGACCACAAACACTGAAGTGTTGAGTAACCAGATGTATCAAGCGTAGAGATCTCGCTAGATACTATCCCAATAAATACCGAAGGTGTTTTAATTGACAGAAGTAACGCCGTCAACGCGGAATATGCGATTACGATTCTTGAGAATTGTTAGGTTGTTGGAAAAGAAATGTCGTTTTTGTTCAAAAAGAAACTTTATTATAGGAACTGAATGGCAAAACCTTAATATAAGTGTAATCTCCATTATTACGAATTATGAATAACACCTCGCCTAGGTCCTCGAAAAGAGTGGATAACTTTTCTTATAGAACTCCGCTGGCTGCGACTCGCGGTTGCGCGATTCCATATAATGTTTCACGGCCCCTAAGGCAGGGGCATACTTCCATCGCCGCGAAGCCATTGCGGCGCTGCGGCGCTCTGTTTGTGCCGAATAGTTAGAGGGAACTCCTCCGAGGTCGCCGCAACAGTGATGACCGGCGTGAACGATGCGTCCAACGTCCACCGCTGGTATGGCATACTTTTTCGCGCCGAGCGCAGTATTTAGCGTTAATCCTGGGCGGGTTTCCATTCGCATCCTTGAGGCCGACGAGTGAGCTTCGAGAACTTCACATCTTTTCGCGCCGCCCTGCAAAACTCATCGTCGCGATTCGATCGCGGCAACGGAAAGTAAAGTTTGTGTTATGCTTCCGTGATCGGAGCCCTGCATGACGAACGCGCCGCCTGCGCACGCCCTCCACCGCTATACGGCCAGCGGCACGGAGACAGCGTCGGCGACGGGGACGGGGAGTATAACACCTCCTGCGGCGCTGTTTGCAACGCGACAGTGGTGTGCGGGTTGCTTTGCACTGCGTACTATTTTAAGGGTGGAAATTTGCGCAGTGTCATTCACTTTCGCCGCTCAGACATGCGCATGAGACCCTTCACTGGTTAGCATTCTCTGCTTTTGACGTGTGAAAGTCACGGCTTCAAATTGTTGTACCATTTTCGAACTTTGAGACAATGACCGTATTAAGACTCACCGTATCCGGAAGGTAACTGGATAATTTCATAGGAAAGATCCGGTAGATCAAACGGAATGTGAGCTTCTTCTGCTCCTTCGAGTATTTTATCTGAAGTAGATTGGTTCTTGAGCGCACGATCGCTTCGTTGTCCTCGAATTCTTCAGCTTTGATGGAAGGTGACATATTTAAATCTGCTGGATCAGAGTAGGCTATACTAGACAAAACTCTGCTGATCTGAACCGGGCTGGACTGACCCATTTGAGCTTTTCTCCACTTAATCTCGTTTGTTTTCCATTTTCACGTTAAATTTGACAGCTTTCATATCAAACTGAACACTTTTTCAATCACAATGGGCACACTTCTAAGAAAGCTTGACGCTTTTGAAATTAAAGTGAACATCTTCCAAATCAAAACGAACTAATTTCTAGATGGATATTACTACTGCTTTTGTCAAAAGTCGGTCCATATTGATATTCATGCGAAAGAGCCGCAATGTTTACCGATTCTAGGGGAACGCGGTAGCGCAGTCAGAGAAGGTGCCGGCTGTTGCGTGAACACTGAATCGAGGTTCTTGGTTCAGATCGCGCTTTGGCTATAAAAATATTTATTTATTTATTTGTACTCTAGGGTGCACTACAACGCCGACGAAGTCGACAAACAAACAGAACCGTTAAAAGCAACAGTAGAATGGTTGATCACTTACATTAAAATTGGAACTATAGTAAATACTATAGTTCCAATTTTAATGTAAATGATCATCCATTAACAATAAAGGTCTATAGAGAAGTCGACAATCAAGAAAGCTCCTGTGATGTCCAAGCCGCTATAAATTTTGTAGAGAATTGGGCAAGCACCTGGGAACTATCCCTTTCGGCTGAAAAATCGCATTGTCTCGGGGTCAATTTTGGAGCAACTTACGAGTGCACGAGATTTAGGGTTCCATTTCTCGAGTAACCTAAACTTTGAGCATCATTATAAAGCACTTGTAAAGAAGGCTAACTACCGAATTTATAACTTGTTTAAGGTACTGATAACCAAAGATCAACCTTCTTTTGTGAGAGCCCACAAATCTTACGTAAGGCCCATTGTAGAATGTGGTGTCTCAGTTTTCAGTCCCTGTCAAAAGAAGGACATAAAACTCCTTGAAAGTGTCAGAATAACTTTACTCGTAAGCTTTTTCTAAAGTGTCGTGGTCTAAATTACGACAATATTCCGAGTGGGTCTGACAGGGCCAAAATGCTCGGGTTGTCTAGCCTTGAGACTAGACGAAAGCGAGCAGATTTAGTTATGCTGTTCAAAGTTCTGACAGGAAGGCTTTCCATTGACCCAATTGGATTTTTTGGCACCCCTTTGACAACTGACAGAAGAGGGCATCTCTGACTCTACCTGACACTTCCAAGGTCAAAAGTAAGGTCAAGTTTCCTCATTCACAGGAGCATCAGAGAGCTCAACATCTTGCTTTCTGAGAACGAGAACATTGTTAATATGTCTCTATCCTCTTTTAAACGTTTAATTGCACTAAGGTCTCGTTAGGCTTATTTTTTGATTGTTATATGTTATTGTTAGAATCTTACCGCATGTGCTTGTTATCCGTGCCTTGTAATAAATAAATAACTAATTTACTAACTATAGTAACTTACCATTACTGTAGTAATTACCATCTGGGTACACTGATTATATGGCAATTCCCGTAGCAATGTACTTATGCTAATAATAAGTAATGCATAGAAGGTTAGATGCGAAAGGGACGTTGCTCATAGGAATATATAAAAGCTATTAAACCCATCCGAGTTTAAACATGGCTTGTAAAAGCTAAGCGCACATATCGAAATTTCGAATAACTGTGTAAATGTTAAAAGAAAACGTGTTTTACGTGTTAGCGGTGAGACAGGAGAGATCAGCTTGGACAACGCTACTAACAAAAGTTATTCTGGGGCGGGCCGATGACACAGGCGCCTCTTTGATCTGGTACGAACCCTGGGCGTAAAACCCAGGCCCAAGTGAACAAATGGTAGAGACCAAGTCACTTGTTGACCTCTTCTTATAGTAAGTAGAACAGTAATTTAGAAAATAAATAAATAATAAGTAATAAATGAAAAATAATGAAAATAAAAATATGTCTTAGAAGATCGAACTTACTTTGACTAGGAGCACCAATATCCATGAGATATAGTCTAGTGTTCTTGAATGCCTGCAAGCAATTGACGGCAGCTCGTTTGCCGTCCGGAGATACCTCATAAGAGCCGTAGTCGCAATCGGGTACAAATGACGAGAGAGCAGTGATAGGTGACTGTAATAGTTTGCTTGTAGTTGTTTTTCGAGTAACGTTTGGTTCTTTCCTCTAGATTCTCAGAATTTTTCAAACGTAGAAAAATGAGTAAGATTTAACCAATTAAAAAAACCGCGGACTATTGAACTCTTAATAGTCATCCGTTAGGCTACATCACTAACCCTATTAATTAGCAATTTACTAATGCTAGGTCAAATATTCAATGATGAATTCATTGACTCCAGGTGTTTCACGTCCAGAAAAGTTTCAGCACTTTAGCGAAAAACACGCAGAATTTGATGGCTGTTGTTCGTGCTGAATTGTGCTGAATGATTCAACACCGCACTGAGATATTTCAAGTCGGATGTGGCTGATGAAGTCCGTCATTATTTCTAAGCCAACATATTGGCTTGAAATCGTCCTCTCAACGTACAATGAGATATTGGCTCAACAAAGGTTTCTTCTGCATATTTTAGCCTTGAGGCAAAACCGTTCCTTCTCGGAGGGTATCACTAGACGGCCGAGTTTTAAGAGCAGTCGCTGAGTCAAAGCCAGACACAACTATCCAAAAGACAGCAGCAAATATGGGTGTCCACTATACTACGGTACTGAGGCCCCGTTTATACTTCCGACGCCGAGCAACACGACGGCATGTATAAGGTCCCGTTTATACTTCGACGCCGAGCGACACGACGCCACGTATGGTAGCCATATTGATTGAGCGACGGAACGATCAATTCGGCCACATTACGTGTCGTGGCGTCGCTCGGCGTCGGAAGTATAAACGGGCCCTAAGGCATCCTGGCTCAATCGGTAAAAAAAAAGAAGAAGCGGAAGCAGATACCCCATGACTGACGGACAGCGCCTGACTTGCTTCAATATCTGTTAAAACCTTATTCGTCTGCGAAACTACCCATTTTTAGAGTGTTTGATGATCTTAGATGAGAAATTGGTCTTGTGCGATAACGGAAAACGAAGATATGATGTCTGGGTTGATAACCTTTTCCAACCATCACAGCTTCTTAAACCGTTTCTCACTCCTTAAAAGACTATGTTAACTGTGTGCTGGTGCTGCAAAGGCTTGATCCACTACAGCAGTTTGCAATCCGGTGAAACAGTCACAGCAGTCCCACTCGAGCCCTACTGTTGCAATTTATATTCGAAGAGTTGCGAAAAACCGACAGGTGTGAACAGAAGGAACCTGTCCCGCCCTCTATTCTATATACACCCCTATACCCACATGAATTGTTCACAGCGTTCGCCATGCCGGCAGTTAGTTCGAAACAGTAGGCCATGCTCGTGGATAGGCTCCTTCCATCAGCCTAATGTCCAGAAGTTGAGGGTGCCGCGCCCTAACGCGACTTGCCTCAGACTCGACGCGTGGCGAGAGGAAAACGGTGCTCTCCGGCGCCCTTTTGCGCCGCTCTTCATGCTTCGCGCCGCTTGTGCTGGTTGAACGAAGCGGCGCGGCCAGTACTGTATTGCTACTGTCATTTTTTTCCGAGCTCTCGATGCAAACCTGTGGGGGCAGCAGTTTCATAACCTGGATCACCTCGAAATCTCCCTCCAAACGTTCGTCGCGTCTTGTATTTGTAAACGAAAATCTGTCTTATTTGAACTGCGCGATTTGTCTTCTTCTTGCAGATTTTTGTTCTAAGGGATATATGCCCTACAGGAACGAAGATAAAGCTGTGTGGAATCTAATAGCTTCTACTACGATGAATAGGTTATTTATTAACCGACTTGTGGCATTTTGAACTACGCCTTCTGTTTCGGTAATTACTTTTGCAACAATCTAATACTTCAGGTTAGTGAGCAAATCGCCCTTATAGTGAGATCGACATCGCCTGATTAATACTTTTTCGGCTCACAAGAAAAATGAGGGAAAAGTTTGATAGAAGCAACGCATCAAGAAAGAAACTATACGCGTACCTGATTAGCTATGCTAGCCTGCAAGATTCTGTAGAGCCGCATAGTCCCTAGGCCTCCTCCTGCTGACGTGAATGTGAGCGTGTCCGTTCCTATGTCGTAGCCTTTTATCTCGCGGACATCGTAGGCACCACCGTGCCATGCGGTAATCCGACCCTTGCCGTCGCCCTAAGAAGCGTTGTAAAGCGAAAACGCAGTGAAATCGTCTCGACTGTCACGCACCTGTAACCGAACATGAGCAACATGGTTGAAGATATTCCCGTTAGCATGCGCGTGTGGAAGTATGAGGAAGAATCCGATGCCTGACGCGAAGATTGTCTTGAAGTCGTTCGGCTCAGCCCACATACTGCGACCATTGATGGTAAAGGACTGGGTGTGCGTCTGAACAAGAGCGTTCAGTAACAACCAAACTTAAATGAGGTAGCAGGAATAGCAGAAGAGAGTATATGGCAGAAGAGGGCATATGTTATACTTCCGCGTTCGTCAGCGACACGGTGACCCGTTGCCGACGGCGCCGCGGGGTATTATACTCCCAGTAGCCGACAGCGACGAGGCTGTTGTGCATCGGAGCGCATTCCCAAAGTCATTCTTGGATAGAAACACCAGCTGATCACATTCTGCTTCCAATTTGCTTACAATTCGTGTTATTCTTATTACGTTTCTAGTATTGACGAAGAATTTTTGCTTTGTATGGACGACATGGGCGCGTGTACCGCAGTCGGAGGAGGCACCGACTGTCGCCTGCACCCGATACCAGCTTCCCGGTTCGGATTTCCCGCCCAGGCCAACCAAGCTTCCTATCCCTTCGGGGTCGGTGAATTGGTACTAGACTGTCTGCGAAGGATAATTGTCTGGTTAGCCCTTCATCAACCCCTGCCCTTGTTTCAGTGTTATGTTTTCTTTTCTATATTGTCACCTTGATGAATTCCTTATTCTCAGCACTTAGTTTTGATAATGTTTCCTATGTTTTTTTACTTTGTTTTGTGTTTGTTGTTTGTTTTTCTCTACTTTTACTTCCCCAAAATTTCCTTACCCTTTTTCCCACGTTTCCCGAAGCAGCAGTTATGTGGGCACTGATGAAGTCGACGGACCTACTAAGTTAGTATCCGTAGCCGTTATTCTCGAACGACTTGCAGTGTTTGGCGGGCCACTGCTCCTTTTCGTCAGTTTCCCACAGTTTCCCATTATTTCGGCTTGTTCATAACTGTCTTGTCTTTACTATATATAATCGGGAGAGGCATGAGTCATGTCTGAAGCTTCGTCGCGCTGTCCGAGGCCCGCGGCGACAGCGGTGCAGCCCTGCTCACGACATATTAGCTGTTGACGAAAGATGTTATCGGTTCATCGCATCTAGGGTGCTTACGGAGTCATCATTATCATCTTTATCATTATCATTACTATCATTCTGAAGCAACCGCGCTGTAAGAGGCTCGCCGCGCTGTCCAAGGCTCGCCGCGCTGTCCGAGTCCCGCGGCGACAGCGGGTGAGCCCTGCTGACGACAAATGAGATGTTGACGGAAGTTGTTGATCGGTTCATCGTATCTACGGTGTTTAAGGAGTCATCATTATCATCTTTATCATTATCATTACTGTCATTCTGAAGCCCTCTGCGCTGTAAAAGGCTCGTCGCGCTGTCCGAAGCCTGCCGCGCTTCCCAGGCCGCGGCGAATGGGGTGTTTACTGTTTACGACGCATGAACTGCAGACATGTTGAAACTGCCAGAGCGGTGCAAATCAAAGAACAGTCGATGAGGTTCCCAAACGCGTATCTGTTGGGCGTACATTTGCGCTTCGTACGGGTTTATCCACCTTTACACTTCATTTCTCCTTCATTTTCGCATTCGAGTTTCCGCGGCGTTTTCGTTCGTTTTTGCGGGTTCTCGCAGAGCTTTTTTTTTTATAAAACTACCGAATTTAGTGACTTTAATGGCCTCGGTGCAGTTCGCCTTTGGAAGATGTTTACGACCAATTAATCAGTCACGGGCCGTTGACCAAATTTTAATTTCAATCGCCACCCGCCATACCCGAAGCCGGCGAAGCCGGCAAGCCTGGTTGTATCATAATTGACTAATTCCTCTGCAGGTATCGCGTTCTCACTCTTCAATACCGTTCTGAGCTTAAAGTTTTGATATGTTGAGGTTTTCATTTTGTTCTCATTTGTTTCACTAAGTATACCGTGTTCTTACAGTTGTCGTTGCGCACAATTATGGTGCAAATAAATAAGTAAATCACCTGTATCACCTGTCGTCCCGTTGATCATCGACTTGCTCGAGCGGGCGCCAGCAGCGTCTCCATTCGTCCCTGTCGCGTGCCAGAGTGGTCCAATGGATCCTCCTCGCTCGAGGGACACGAAGAGCGTCATATCGGTCGTTCAGGGCTTCCACGAAGAAGTCCGACCAACGCGTTGGTGGGCGTCCTGGTGTTCTTTTGACATCCCGCGGAATCCAGTCTGTGACGGCTCTCGTCCAGCGGGTGTCTGCGAATCGCATTACGTGGCCGGCCCACCTAATTTTCGACGACTTGGCCCATGCGACAGCGTCTCTGATCTTCGAACGTCGGCGAAGCTCGGAACTCCGGAGGCCTCCTCTCACTTGCGTGAGTTGTGTCACTCCGAGCATCGTCCTCTCGATTCCACGCTGCGCGACGCTGATCGCGTGTTCATCCTGCTTTCGTATAGCCCAGGTCTCCGAGGCGTATGTTAGGGCAGGAAGAACAGTGGAGTCGAATAGGTGGGCACGGAGTCGGACGTTCTTCGTTTTCTTCACGACTTCTTCGACGCTCTTGAAAGCTCCCCAAGCCGCTCGTTTCCTCCTGCTCAGCTCTGGTACTAAGTCGTTGGCCATGTTGACTTCGCGACCCAGATACACATAGCTGGAGCATTCGGAGATGTTCGTTCCGTTGAGCGAGAATGGGGCATCAGAAACCCATCCGTTCTTCATGAACATCGTCTTCGTAAGATTCAGCTGCAGTCCAACGCTTCCACATACACGATCGAAGTCGGCCAGCATTCGTTCCGCCTGACTGATGCTCGGTGTTATGAGCACGATGTCGTCAGCGAAGCGAAGATGGTGCAGTTGCCGGCCGTCGACCTTCACTCCCATGTCATCCCATTCTAGTTCGCGCATGACGTTTTCGAGGGTGGCGCTGAAGAGCTTCGGGGATATGGTATCCCCTTGTCGAACCCCTCTCTTCACGTCAATGACGACGTCGTTGTAGAATGGTGAGATCTTGGTCGTGAATCCACTGTACAGCTCTCGAAGGACTCTGATGTACTGAGTAGGAACGCCCTGGGTGAGCAGGGCTTCCATGACCGCTTCAGTTTCGACAGAGTCGAATGCCTTCTTCAGGTCGATGAACGTAAGGCAAAGAGGCAGCTTATACTCTCGCGACACTTCGATGAGCTTCGTAATGGTGTGTATGTGGTCGATCGTGCTGAATCCTCTCCGAAATCCTGCTTGTTCGCATGGCTGTCTTTCGTCCAGCGTTCTACTAATCCTATTCAGGATGACTCGAGTGAACAGCTTGTAGACTACGGACAACAGGCAGATCGGGCGATAGTTGCCAATGTCGTGCACGTCTCCCTTCTTGTACAGCAAGACGGTCTTGCTGGTCTTCCACTGAGTTGGAACCTTGCATTCGAACAGGTAGCGTAAGAAGAGCCGCGCCAAGGTGTTGATGAGCGCTGGCGGGAGGTTCTTCAGGTGTTCAGCTCTGACCCTGTCAGGACCGGGTGCTGTACGTTTCTTCCCCGACGAGATGGCGTGTCGGATCTCGGAAGGGAGAACAGAGGGAACGACGTATCCATCCTGCGGAAGATGGCGTGGGGGCAGGTGGACGTGGCTATCGAAGAGATCGGAGTAGAAGTCGTGGATGACTTTCTCCATGGTCCTTCTGGAAGAGGTGACGGTTCCGTCAGGACGTCGGAGAGCGGTCATCTTGGTCTTGAAGTTGGCGAAGTTCCGGCGGGCATTGCGGATGCTCAGCCCTGCCTCTGCTGCTTCAGCCAACACTTCCGCCCTTCTCTCCTTCAGATCTTCCTTTATCGCCGCTCTGCATAGCTTCGCAAGCTCGGGCGTCAGTTGGTAGTTGCCTTACGCTCGTGCTGCTCCACGCTGGCGTATCAGCTCGCGAGTTCTCAGGCGACAGGCGTCTCTTGGTGGTCTTCAAGCTCTCGGCTCCCTTAGCACTATCGTGGAGATGGTGCACGAAGCGATCGTATTCCTCGTCGACGTTGTCCATGACGGCATCTTCCCAAAGGCCGACAAGAGAGGTGTAGAGATCCCAGTTGATGGTCGTTCTGGGACTCCTCTTCTTGAACTTCGCGGCCTTCTCTCCTTGACGCGAAAAGCGGAACCTCGCGCGAAGGAGGCGGTGGTCCGATCCCGTGTAGAACTTGGGGACAACGGAGACATCGGTCAGGCAATACTTGCGATTGAAGATGATGTGGTCGATCTCGTTGTGGAACTGGCCACCGGGGGATTCCCAGGTCCATCGTAGGGAGGGAGGCTTCTGGAACTGCGAGTTTCCATGGATGGTCTTGGTCGACATGATAAACTCAGACAGCCTTTCACCTTGCTCGTTCCACTCCAAACCGTGGGTTCCGATGTGAAGTTCTTCCGGCGACCTTCGTGGCCCGATCTTGGCGTTGAAGTCGCCGACGATCACCTTGTAGAAGGTGTGATCTTCCTTATAGAACTTCTCCAGCTCCACGTAGAAGGCCTCGACGTCTTCGTCGTCGTAGTCGGATGTTGGGGCATACGCGACGAACACAGTCAAGGCTGGCACGGAGCCACATCGCTTCAGTCGCAGACGTCCGATTCGGCTTGTCAGAGACTCGTACGAATCGATGTTCATGGCCAAGTGCGTGTTGACGAGGACACCAACGCCGCCTACTCCCCTGCTGTCGCATGTTCCGAGGAACAGTTCTTCTCCGGAGTCGTAGGCGGCGTGTAGGGGGTGGTGTCTTCTCGTCTCGGTCAGTCCGATGACATCGTACTTAATCTTCCTGGCTTGCATCATCAGGTCCTCGACGGATGCTTCCGATGCAAGCGTGCGGGCGTTGTAAGTACAGATCGTCATCCTAGTCATTCTCGATTTGCGCAGCGTGGTTAGGCCCTGAGATTTTAGCAGCCTCTCCGTACTCGTCCTTCCCATCGCTGCAGAAATGGGGGCTCTTTCGGGGTCAGGGGAATGAGGCCCTTTAGTGCTGCTGTGTTTGACTGGAATACAACACGGGTAGCTAGTCAGGCTCTGTCGTGCGGGCGAAGAACTCCGGGCAGCCAGCCAGACTGCCCGAAGGGACGGGGCGAGACTTAAGGCGGCCTCGAATCGCCTTACATGTACTCCCAGTCTAACGAGTGCAAGCTTTTGGCCGAGCCGACACAGTTACAATCCGCGCAGTCACGGACACATCCGCGCACACTGTGCACGAACATGCCGCTCCCACGCACAAGGAACGCATCGACCCGGCACAGCAGGAGCAAGGAGTCCATCCCCTGCATCCCACCTGCGTCTCTGGGCAGTACACGGTCGCATTTGGTTCGCGTTTAATTCCCCTATCCACCACCCGGGGACGCGCCACGTGGCCCTGCGACAAGCGGCCCGAGATCCCTCTTAACAAGAGAGTCCGAAGGCTCTCTATCGAGGGAGATCCGTGGAAATAAGTAAAAAAATAAAAAAAATAAAGCGCTGTTCTCACTCGGCTGGCTACCGCAAGCCACTGTCTGGCCAGATATGCATTCAAATCGCCTCCACGATATCCCCTAGAAGTAGAATGCTTGGCGCATTCCAAAAGGGATTGAGTAACGCCGTCCATTATCATTATCCTTTATGGGCGACATCCTGATCGACCATTGTGAAACTGGAGGATTTTCTTTCAGCCATGTTCTACTATGCTTTCTCTTAACTTTAATGGTGTTTTATGACGAACTCATTTATCCACCATCGCTATCAGACTTCGTTAAAAAAAAACCTTAGCAATAGGTACGTTTGGTTTTTAGAAGGATGGATAAGTGTGATATTGAAGAAATTTTGTGCGAATGTTAAGAGGAAATGCTTCTGATTCTTTCTACAAGAGACACGACATAAACAAGGGTTTATTCCCTCCCAACTAGACAGATGGCATTATTTCTTGTGTACATTGACGTTGGCCCATGGATACTAAAGGTGCTTTTCATTTGAATAATGCCCACATTGGAAACCCTGGTAGTAGCAAGGAAATACCGACACGTTATTCATATTACTTATGTGTCACTCAACTCAAAATGTTTTGCTATTAATCGAATAAAGTCGCGACAACCTAGTTGAGTTCTCTCTTTGTAATGCACTAAATGAGTGCTGCTTAAATGTGCTTTAAAACAAAATTCAATTTTAATGTTTTTCTATATAAAATAAGTTTTGTTCGTTCGATTGATCGTTTGGAATTGAGAGATGTTAATTTTGATTTCAAAAGCATCAAGCTTACTCAGAAGAGGATGGTATATATGTATAGTAGGATTGACGAACTGTAGGACGCAAAAATAAGATGTTACCAGTTAGACAGTTTTTTTTTGTATTTCAGTACAGGTAGCATCAAGTCATTGATCGTATCCTGACGACCACGGTGGCCTTTGCCTTTTGTTCCGTGTTTCATATGCGAGACGAATGATTCACCAGAATGCAGTCGACCTCGTTGCAGAGCGTGACGTAGAGGAGGTTCTGCTCACGATTCGACCATACTGTCGCCAGTCGTTCTTCACCAAGTGCGCGTCTCACACGTGCTGGCATTCTCAACCACTGGTTTGAAAAGACGTAATAGGACCTGAATAAAGACCATTCCCGCAACGGCAAGAAAATACAATTGCAAGACACCCTAGACTTAACAATTCATATCTATGTGAGAATGTTATACACAAAGCAATACAGGGTGTCTCAAAAAGATGTAAGCACTGTTTGAAAGCTGATAACATGGCTCACTGTAAAGATATTTAAAAACTTAACAGCTCATATGAAAGCTTAAGAAAATAGAAATTTTATGACATATGAGTGGCATGGAATGCGCCATGCATTCGTCTGAAATGTTGCGTTTTACACTCAATTGATTGTGTTTCGCTTGAATATATAGTTGTTACAATTCCTTCACAAAGTGCCCGTTTCGATTGATTTGCGCATCCTTCATAGTCTAAAACTTAAAAACAGACTGCTTCTCGCAAAATGAAAATGCAGGTATTATTTGAAGGGTTCTAACATTGCTGCTAGTGAAGCTTTTAAAAATGTTTGAGACTCACACGAAACGAGATTTCTGTGGCGTGTAACTAATCCAGATTGCGCCATGCACCCGTCTGAAAACTTGCACACTTGCATTCCAGACTCGAATGATTGTGCATGGGCTGAATGCTTCTTACAATCTTGTTATCCCTTAGCCAGATTTACCTGTGCCGTGCTTATTTTTCCCTTTTTCTTCACCCGGTAGCTGCAATTATGTAGATTAACCTCTCCATTCCGCTTGAATATTGCATCGTCAGTCCACAGAATCCGCCTTAGAAAATGGGGTCCCTGCTTTCATTTAAATTGTGCAATCAATAAACGTCATGTATGTCATGTATCTTTCACGTGATTGCGGAGTTCTAAACGTTAAAAGAAGCACAGCAAAGGTTAGTCTGGCCAAGTAGTAAGAAGATTGTAACAAGCATTCAGCCCATGCACAACCAACCGAGTCTGAAATACAAGGTTTCGGGCAGGGGCATGGCGCAATCTTGTCTATTTGCAAACCGCGAAAATCTCGTTTACCTGTGCTTTCCTATGAGCCTCAAACTTTTTCAAAAACTTCATTACCAGCAATGTTAGAATCTTTCAAATAATACCTGCATTTTTCGCAAGAAGTAGCGTGTTTTTAAGTTTTAAACTAGGAAAGAAGCGCAAATGAATAGAAACGAACACTTTGTGAAGGAATTACAACAAGTATTCAGCGAAACACAATCAATCGAGTGTAAAATGCAACATTTCGGGCGAGTGCATGGCGCATTCCATGCCGCTCATATGTCAAAAATTTTCTATTTTCTTGAGCTTTCATACGAACCCTTATGTCTTTCAATATGTTTACAGTGAGCCAAGTTATCACCTTTCAAACAGTGTATACATTTTTTTGAGACGCCCTTTATAATAAAACAGATTGTTTTCTAAACCAGACGTGCCGAAGGGAAAGCCCAACGGTGCTATGCTTTGAAAACTTCACCACTCTAGGTTTAACTTCAAAATAATAGGGTTCTCACACTTCATTCATATTTGTAATAACTGTATAATATTATATTATACTATATAATATAACTAATGGTGCGTGGAGCGCAGTCGGAGGAGGCGCCGACTGTCGCCTGCACCCGATACCGGATTCCTGGTTCGGATTTCCCGCCCAGGCTAACCAAACCTTCCATCCCTCCAGGGTCGGTGAATTGGTACCACACTCGTCTGGGAAGGATAAAGCACTTACTTGTGCATCGGCTGGCCACCGCAATTCATTGTATGGCCAAATACGCATTCAACACGCCTCCACGACATCCCGTAGAAGTAGAATGCGTGGCGCATCCCAAAGAGGATTGAATAACGCCGTCCTTTATCCTTATCCTTATATAATATAACTATAACTATACATATAATATCATATATAATATTATAACTTTCCCTTGAGAAAGCAATAATTTATGCTAAAACTTTAATATCTCTCGGAATTGTACCCAAAAATATAATTTCGTAAACAGATTTAGGAATTTAAAAACCTCCCTTATTGAACTGAACTGCAATAAAAAAATTATTCTACGAAGTGTATCCTGAAACAAGAGTGTTTTCTACAGGTACGGGGCTTTATTCTCGCATAAAGAAACGCACAACTCCATTAATACGCAGCCATACCAATTCATAACACCCTAAAAATTAACCACTTTATTTCCCCACTATGTGGAATACCTCTGACCTAATAAACTATATCCTATACCAACTTCCGCCCTAATTTACCTAGATAAAGTTACCGTTTTCATGTTGAAGTGAAAAGTTTTGAAATCAAATTAGACACACACACCTGCAGACAATATAACACTATTTTATTAAAGTGATAATGTTTACCATAGTAATCATCCAGTTTTATTTGAGTAGCGTCTTATGTAGTTTCAAGAGCGCCTAGTGAAACACGAAAAAGAAAAGAAAAACAGTGTTTGTGTAGATTTACATATCTTCAGACAATATAAGAAGCGTAATCCTGAAGAACACACATATGTTGTTTCATGTAACCACTACTTACACTATCAGTCGAATAAAAATCGTAACGAGCTAGTCGTTTCCCATCGAGGTGGCTTCCGTAGAAAATTAGATGTCTAACGGAAATTGCAGTAGTAAATTGTCTCAATGTAAAGAACAGCTATGCTGCATGAACAAAGAGAATATAAACATGAGATTATGGAAAATAAACCATGCTGTACACAGCCTCTGACGTGAAAAGTTCACGATTTGATGTAAAAAGTGTCCCGTTCGAAGTGAAAATGGTATAAATCCGGATCTCTGCATCTAAGACGTACAATGGCACCCTACTCTACTGAGGATCTTCTGGTAGAATCTGTAGTATTAGGGGGGGGGGGGGCAAAAGTAATGAGACTCTCCATGGCGTGTCCATATATCCCGTGGCTGGAGTCTGGTTTCGTGTTTATCGTATTTGTATGTTTGTATGCTACTTACTGAAGGCCACCTGAGAAGATACCAATTCCGCCCTTTCCAGAAGCATGCCGAAACCCCAGTCTGTCTCATACCGAAACCCCAGCCTGACGAGTCGACCTGTGTCGCGCAAATCTCGCCCAATTCCCAACCCCGAGCAGCCTGGACTCAATATTCACGCAAGATGAGAAATACGTCTTCTACCTTAACCCTGCCAAGCAGCGAGTCTGGGTGAGGCCTGGTGACCTGTTAACGATCTTCGTTCGGCGAGATGTTCACGACGAGAAGCACATTTGGAGCTTTTGGGTCTGCACCCAGGGACCGGTATACTGGAAGCTGTTTACCAAAAGCACGACGATGGACTCCAAGGTCATGGTAAACGAAATAGAAGAGATGGACCTGCGACTCGAACGTATTCAGACGCAGCGCTTCAAGAAGGTCCTCCTCTTCGACAACGCCGTACCCTTTTCAATTTGTCTCATTACTTTTGGCCCCCCTAATACCTATGCACTTCTCACATGGCAGTAGTGGATCTTCTAAGGACTAGGAACTGAAACCGCATTTGATCAGCACATTCTTTAAAACAGAACTTTCGTCAAGTGCACTTGTTATACCTACTGATTCATCGCCGTCAGCTCCGCTGGTGGCTCGACGACCACGGCGTGGTGAGTGGCCACTGAGTGGATGTAGAGCTCCGCTTTAGGATTCTCTTCGACACCTGCCTTTGGATAAGGTATTTCCATATACCTAGTAATTCTAAGATTAGCAGGAGGGAACGCAGAAGCCGAACGAGGAAGCGTAAACTCACAGCGGGTATTGGGAGCTTCTCAGGTATTTGGGAATGTAGATCCGGTTCACAGCACGATCATCGAATCTGGTGAGGAGAACCGTATACTTGAGGTAATGATTTTTAGACGCCTTCGAATTGAATTCGCTTTTTCGCGTTGCGTGGATATTTATTTATTTATGCTTGCCAGTGCAACCAACAGGAGAACAAATGATTGAAGGAAAGCAACGGAAACCAGCGTTACAAAAAACGCAGAGAACGAAAACAAATAAGCAAGAGAAAGAGAGATGTAGGAGGTAAGTGTGCGCAGAAAGGAAGGAAATGAATAAACAGGAAAGTACACACTTCTCATGGCCAACCTCTGCTAAACTAATGAACGAAGGCGTAAAATCCTGATGAGGCTGAAAGCAAGAAATCCACTAATTTCGACGGAATTCTATGAGGGTGTCCCATAATTTTCTGGGCTATTTGGACCATGAGTGTTTGGCGCGTAAGAACTTCTTTTTTCAAGATCGAAACGGGTTATTCTTTCGGCGCAACAAGGCGATTCGAATACATTTCGCAACAGCGTATCGATTACCTCTGTCGGCCTACTGCCCGCACTTCGGAATTCCTTGAAAATGAACTTGTCGAGTGCCGAAATCGCGACTTGCATCTTCATCACCTTCGTTCTGGACTGTTTGCGTACGCTGCTCACAAAGCTATCGTTGCTTTGTTAGGTCCAGAGGTCTGCAGCAAGTCAACGTGTGAAACTTGGTTCAATCGTTTCCGGAAGGGAATGTACAGCATTTTGCTTCCATATTATTTCACGAGTCGGGGAGTCGTGCACTGCTGGCTTTTACCAAATGAGACAACGATTACAGCAGACTCGTTCATTGAAATTATGCTAGAAATGAAGCGTAAGCTGCTTGAGAAGTGCATGAGATATAGAGTATCAGTGATCTCTATTTGTTCACTATGATATGTGTTGTATCAGTATCGTAGCTGCCCGTAGTATAAAAAGGGTCCGCTGTGATACTGGTTTCATTCTTCTTCTTGTTCTCACCCTTCTACTGTCCCTGTGGAATAAAGAAGTGGCGGATCGGTTAAACTCAAAAGGCGCAAGACCCGCATGGCAACGGTCCGAATCCCGCTCAACGGATCCCGTTTACGAGATTCAGTACTATTCGTGTGTTAATGAATAACGCACAACCGCATCGAGCGAAACAAACGCCGGAGACGATGAGGCAGGAGTCTGCCGAAATTGCGGCACATCCTGCGTATTCATCAAATATCGTCTACGCCTCGAATAAATAAATAAATAGATAAATATCAGCCCTTTGACTATGCAGCATTCAGAAGTCTTGCTCCTTTTTCCATGAAGAAACGATGCTCGCAGCGTCAAGAAGTTCAGCGCGCAATCGACGAATGGATCGACTGCAGGCCAGCTTCTTTCTGGAGGAATGCAATCAACTCTCTGTCTAATCGTTGGAGAAGGGTTGTGGCCACAGGTGGAGAATATATCGATTGACTACCCTTTGCCATTGTCTTGCTGTAATAAATTTTAATAAAAATGGGATGATAGCCCAGAAAATTGTGGGACACCCTAATAGTTCACGAGTTTAGCAGGCAGCTAGAGGGTCGCTGTTAGCTTTGACCATGACGGGCGCGCTTTGTATCTCAAAGGCCTCTTTAAATTGATGCGCAACCGAGATATTAATTTGGATCTTGAAGCGCTTGTTATAACGAGTATTATAGGGAACATCTCCTGCTTACCTCAGATATGCCATAAAGTTTCCGGACTCAGACCACCATATTGCATCTCCACTCGCCAGTATTTCTTCTTAAATAATAAGTTATAGCAGAAACATGAGTAAATACCCCTTTCTCTACCGTGGTATTGGGCGGAAGTTGTGTATTACAAGGGTTTACGTCGTTTGTGCTGCAAAAAAAGGAAACTCTGCATTCACACTCACCCTCATACAACCAGTCAGGAACACCGTAACGAAGGAGGTAACTGCCATCCTTTGTCAACTGTCGAGCGGTTGCTGGTTTTTCGGGATCGGCTTGATAGTACAAGTTGTAGTCGTACACAAAAACCTCGAAACGTAGCATTTAACTGCAGAAAAGAGGTGTAATATGGTATGTGACTCACGAAGTCGTTTTTCTTAGGATTGGGGTTCCACGTGAAGGCAAGAAGAGCTTCAGTGCCATCGCCAGTAGGACCAACAGCAAACGATTTCCTACACAAACACATAGATCGTGAAAGCAGTTAACACTCGCACAAATACAAAGAAGCAAAAGGTCTTTTGAGAACTAATGCACAACTACAAAACTCCTAAACCGCATGATAAGCAGCAACCGTAGTTCCTGAACCTTGATAACATGCATCGTCCTTCCATCTTCCTGGCAACGTCCATGGACTTTAGATGCGACTCTGGTCTATTCAGATGACGGTTTTTAAAGCCAAGCAACCAGACTACTAGAAAATCGGGAGAAGGAAAAATCAGCGAGCATCTTAGGATCATGCAAGATTAACGGATCGGCATCGATCGCAGTGACAATAAGAGAAAATAAAACAGAGAAAAAGCAAAAACGATTTTTAACACATTGACAACAATATGTGCCACCGGTGGCTCATACGTGTCTGTCCGCGTGGGACAATATGAGCCATCAGTGGCTCATAACTTTTCGCGCTATTTTTAGTACTGCTGCCGTCAGTTTTTTATGGGTGTTTCTTTCTGTTCCCTAATTACTTGTGATAGGAGAATGTCCAATAAGAATAAGCAAGAAAATTGTCTTTGCTTTCATCAGATATATCGAATTAAACAATTTTACTATGAGGAAGACCAATTCTACAATCAATTTAATTCAAGTCAGTGTTTTTCACCCAAACTTTGCTCAAAGAAGTTGTTAGGGAAACCGATCACGAATCTGACACCTCTTTCGAAATTTGGTCCGATTAAGGTAGGTTACGGTAGGTACAGGTTAGTAAGGCTGTCAGAGTCATGGTCACCGATTTCTCCCAAACTTCGTCTATGGGTTATTTGGGATGCTGATCACGAATCCGACATCCTTTTTGGTATTACGGTAGACTAGGGTAGCTTACGGTAAGTACAGGTGACTAAGGCTGTCGGCAATTACCCCTACCTACCGTAACCTACCGTACTTCACCGTAAACCGAAAGCGGATGTCGGACTCGTGATCAGCACCCCTAATAACTCCCATTGGCGACATTTGGGGGAAACGGTCATCATGACCTCGGCAGCCTTACCCGTACCTACCGTAACCTATCGTAATCGTCCAAGATTTCAAAACGGATATCAGATTCGTGATCAGCAACCTAAAGAACCCCTCTGGTCGAAGTTTAATAGAAAAAAAGCAAGCAAAACAAAAAAGTGGTCCGCGAGGGACATTGTGAGCCACCGGTGGCTCATAGCGCGCGCGCGTAGAAACGCCCGTGTGCCCCACGCGGCTTTCTGCAGCAAAACGCGATTGCCGTCAATGTGTTAAAGCGTAAAAGAAAAATAATCAACGAACCCTGTTTTTGTTCCATTCTCTATCCGAATAATTTCATAGAGGTCCTCATTGCTGTATCGGAAGATCTAAAGATAACGGTTTAAAACTCCAATAGTTTCATAACTCCTTCACACTTGAGAACATTATGTCCATGCAATGCTTGATCACCTCCAGACAACAGGATAATGGGATCTATTCTAGTGGTGGATGAGACGCCGCTAGAAAAGTGAGGCAAACACAATCAGGGTGGCCCATCCTCGGCAGGAAATCTCATAGAGAGGTCTTCTCGTAGGCTAGCTGAGTGTGCGATCTTTGTGGAATAGTGCACCTTCAATTTTACCGTCGTTGTCAAAAATACTAACCATAAGTGAAGTGCTCCTCATTAGGACAGTTCCGAAAAATGTTTTTCCAATACGACCACGAATATTCACAGACTTAGTTTTTGCCTTCGAAATTTTCAAAGGAGGAACGAAGCTGAGACCAAGTAAACACTGGATTTTCACACCATTCACGGGAGGAACCAGCTTACTGTTCTTGCATAGCACCAGACTAAATACTAATTCTAACTTGTAGTACCTTGTAATAGAATTGCCAAATAGTTCTATTTTTAAAGCATGACTGAAAAATAAACCTAATTTCTGTTCCTGAAATACGAGATCTACACGTCAGGTATATCAAAGTTAGACAATTTTGGCCGGTGGCCTGCAACGATGAATGTGCTCTGTGATCGGTGTAAAACAAAGACTCATCAATATTTGCATGCTTTCAACGTATTAGGTTGTCCCACAAGTCCTTGCAGTTTTTTTTTCAACGATTCACTGCAGATTTCGCTGGCGGTCTCTTGCATAGCGCTGCATAGCTTTCGAAAGAGAATGATTTGCTCTATCACAGAATGTATTGCATTTCTTTTTTCATAATGAATTTTGTCAATTTTTAGGTCGTTGAAGTGAAAAGTGAAAAAGTGAAAAAGTAGCCATTTGCGCACTTGTTCTCTCCGCTTAGGTTTGGAATTTCTTGCGCAGTTTTTTACAGCATTTGGAAGACAATGTTCTGTGTTACAAGAATATGAGTTGGTCCTATTTTCTCACTTCTCCTTTATTGATTTTTAGGCCATCAAATTGGGAATTCCGACTTTTCCGTCCGAAGTTTTACCAAAACTCCGGTTCTGTGGTTGTACTTTTTTGTTTGTTGTTATATGTCGTTTGGAAGAGGATGTCTCGCTAAGTAAGAATTTGTGTTGCGTTTATTGGCTCATGCTGATTTCTGGCGAATATCAACAACTGAAGAAGGAGAAGGAGTTGTTGGTGAAGACGATTTTTCTCCTTTTGGCATTTTGTTGCTATTCAATAGAAATCAATAAACGCGACACACATTCTTATAGAGCAAGAGATTTTCTTTCGAACGACGTGTGACACCAAGCAATAAAGTCCAACCACAGCACAGGAGCTGTCGGGAAAAATTCGGACGGAATAGTCGGACGTCCCAATTTTATGACGTAAAAATCAATAAAGGACAAATGAGCAAGTAGCGCCAACACATATTCTTGTAGATGAAAACATTGTCTTCCAGATGCTATAAAAAAACTGCGCAAAAAATTACAAACCCAAGCGGAGAGAACAAGTGCGCAATTGGCTACTTTTTCACTTTTTCACTTTTCACTTCAACGACCTAAAAATTGACAGAATTCACGATGTAAAAAGAAATGCAATACACGATCTGATAGAGCAATTCATTCTCTTTCGAAAGCTATGCAGCGGTATGAAGAGAGCGCCGGCGAAATCTGCAGTGAATCATTGAAAAAAACTGCAAGGACTTATGGGACAACCTAATATTTTACAGTACTTCAATCGTCTATTCGGTCCTTTTGCATATTGCCTCTATCCTGTACAACAAACTACTGTATCTATATTCCCTATGTACATTGCATACTAATTATTAGGTTGTAACGAATTAAATGGCACTGGCTCGCGCCATTTTTTGGCGCGTCTTTACGCGTTTGATCAAGAACAAACCGGAACATGTGGCATATCATTTAGAAGCGCAAACTCTGCTCTACCGGTGAATACCAAATTTTCTATGTAAAAGTGGGAAAACTTTAGAGTTTTATTGACTTTTTTGCAGATGGACAAAAGGGTAATCCGAGGCATTTACTTGTATGAATTCAAGCTGGGCACTACAGCTAAGGAGGCGGACGAGAAGATCAACGCCGCATTCGGTCAAGGATGTTCCACAATTCGGACGGCGTATCGTTGGTATCAGAGGTTCCGGAATGGAGATGAGAGCTTGGAAGAACAAGAAGGTCGTGGGAGGCATAGTGATGTTGATGAGGACAAGCTGAGAGATGTGGTAGAGGAGGATCCATACATAAGGATATCCGGCCGGCCTTGGTAAACCGAAGGCGAGGCGAGTTCTCCTTCTGCACGACAATGCTCGCCCCCATGTAGCACGAATGACGTTGCAGAAATTGAATGAGCTGAGCATTGAAACTCTACCACATACTCCGTGTTCTCCCGACCTCTCCCCAACAGACTACCATTTCTTCAAGCATCTTGGCGACTTCTTGGTAGGGAAAATATTCAAATACCAACAGGATGCCGAAAGTGCCTTCGAAGATTTCGTCAATTCTAGAACTTCTGATTTTTATGCTACTGGGATAAAAAAGCTTGTGTCACGTTGGCAAAGATGTGTAGAATCAGAAGGTTTTTATTTCGATTAATAAACTTGCCTACAAGCCGAGATATTAACTGTTTAAATTTACAGTGGTTCAGTGCCATTTATTTCGTTACAACCTAATAGTACTGGTACACATCCCTTTCCCAACTACACTACGAACACTGTCCGATTATAAGGATAAAAAAATATTATATTATCTGACTAGTGCTTCGTCACGGCTATCGGCGTGCCTCACAATTGCGCGCTTCGCGAGATGTTGCAGTATCACTAAGCTCAAGACAATCACATCCAGTTAGCTGCTGTGCTTGCGCAGCTTATTATGTTCGAACCTTGCTCTACCTTCCTTAAGAAGAGGGGCCAGATTCACCTGCGATTACCGGCTGGTAACGGTATATCGACTATCGTACTTGTATCCCTGTATCTCTTTGTATCACTTACTACGCAGGCCGATATGGTGAGTCCGCTGTAAAATGATACCGTCGATATCATTGATGAATCTCGCCCCAGGTGAGTAATTTTGCGGTATGAAGTCATCCAGAACCCCCCCCCCTTCTTCCCCCACCTCCACCCCACGCTTAACATCGGCATCATCTCCAGACGTTCTGTGATGCCATTGCTTGTACTAATCAGTGCCTTCGTCCCCTAAGTTCTTCGACGACAACCCTCTTGATGTCCCAAAGCACGGTCCCCGACTTCCCTCTAGCGCCTCGTTGACTACAGGCACCTTCACTCCTCGTCCTAAAACGGTCACCTTCAGGCAAAAATCGACATTTCCGATAACCTCTAAAAATATGCTGGACGGAAATTTCTCCCCACAGCTCTCTGGTGCGGTCCCATATTACTAATACTGGTCCCCCACCACACCCACTACTGGATCTGGTGCCACACTTCTTATACTGATACCCCATTACTGGTCTCCTTTACTGGAGCTGATCCCTTATTACTGGTCCCCTTATTGGAGCTGGTCCCCCATTACTGGTACTGATCCCCACTACTGATCCTCCCTTACCGGAACCGTTCCCCACTACTGGCTCTCTTTAGTGGAACTCGTTCTCCGTTGCTGGTACTATCCCCATAGCTGGTCCCCTTTCTGGAACTGGTCCCCCACTACTGCCCCCCCCCCTTAGCGAACGACGTGTGACTGAATTCCCAAGCACGTTGGGCGACTGTTCTACACATCTTCTGAATCCCAAGCACGTTGAGTGACGTGTTCGGCGCGTTTTCTGAACCCCACGCATATTGGAAGATGTCTTCGGCACGTCCTCTGAATTCATAGTCACGTATAAGACGTCTGGATATTTTCCGCTATTTTTGCACCCCGTAATTTCCCCTTTTTCCCTAAACGAAACGACAACGTTATCCACAAAAAATTGATAATTTGATCAATGTCGATTGATGGCGATCGATACAACAAAAGAGTACTTAAGATTCGTGTTCAGCGACCTCGACTACCCCCAGGGCTGGAGTTTCGGACCGCCTGAACGACATCCAGAAAAAATCGATAATTTGATCAATATCGATTGATGGCGATGGATACACTAGAAAAGAACTCGTGTTCAGTGACCTCGACTACCCCCAGGGCTAAAGTTTCGGACCGCCTGAACGGTATCCACAAAAAATCGACTATTTGGTCAACACTGATTGATGGCGATCAATGCTTCAAAAACAAACTTCATATTCGTGTTCAGCGACCTCGGTTGCCCAGGGCTGAAGTTCCCAGGCAGGGAGAGAACGTCTGGGTAGTTTTCACTATTTTTAATTTTCCCCCGAATTTCCCCCCCCCCTATTTTATGGCTAATTTCTGCGGCGGCGCCGATCGATAGTACGACTCATCGGTTAGCGCGTTATTATAGAGTATGATTTTAGTTGTAATTAAGACTAAAAGGCATAAGCAGCGTGGACTTCAGTGAAACTGTTTGACTGCAGAGCATAAATGAGATACAACCCGTGTACCTGTTTGACTGTTTCCGTCTCGTACGCGTATTTGGCGTTCGACGACAGCGCGTTCATTACAGCAGCATCCGACAGATATGGTACAGCTTCGAAAGTTCCTGGTTTGATAACAGTTGCTACCGTTGGATTCTAAAAAAATGAGAGATTATAGGTTTTCCTTTTCTTCTGCACTGTAATGTCAATTCAAACAACATCAACAGATAAAATCTATTAGGTTGTAACGAAATAAATGGCACTGAACCACTGTAAATTTAAACAGTTAATATATCGGCTTTTAGGCAAGTTTATTAATCGAAATAAAAACCTTCTGATTCTACACGTCTTTGCCAACGTGACACAAGCTTTTTTATCCCAGTAGCATAAAAATCAGAAGTTCTGGAATTGACGAAATCTTCGAAGGCACTTTCGGCATCCTGTTGGTATTTGAATATTTTCCCTACCAAGAAGTCGCCAAGATGCTTGAAGAAATGGTAGTCTGTTGGGGAGAGGTCGGGAGAAAACGGAGGATGTGGTAGAGTTTCGATGCTCAGCTCATTCAATTTCTGCAACGTCATTCGTGCTACATGGGGGCGAGCATTGTCGTGCAGAAGGAGAACTCGCCTATGGTTTACCAGGGCCGGCCGGATATCCTTCAATTTTTTCATCATTTCTTCAATTTCAATGCAGTACTTCTCTGCCGTGATGGATTCACCGGGAGGGAGGAAGCTGTGGTGAATAATTCCCAGCGAACACCACCATACTGTCACCATTACTTTCTTTTGGTGCAATTCCGGCTTCGCAAAAACCTTGGCGCTCTCATCGCTGTCCACCCACTGTGCCGATCGTCGCCTGTTGTCGTACATTATCCATTTCTCGTCACAGGTTACGATGCGATCAAGGAGTGGGTACGTGTCGTTCCGTAGAAGCAGTGCGGACGAGATCTCATATCGTCGGTTTCTTTGCTCCTCAGACAGCTCGTGAGGCACCCATCTTTCCAGCTTTTTGGTCTTTCCAATTTCCTTCAGATGCCGGGCAGCTGTGTTGTGACTGACGCCAAGAACCTTCGCTATCTCCCTGGTACCTTTGTGTGGATCCTCCTCTACCACATCTCTCAGCTTGTCCTCATCAACATCACTATGCCTCCCACGACTTTCATGTTCTTCCAAGCTCTCATCTCCATTCCGGAACTTCTGATACCAACGATACGCCGTCCGAATTGTGGAACATCCTTGACCGAATGCGGCGTTGATCTTCTCGTCCGCCTCCTTAGCTGTAGTGCCCAGCTTGAATTCATACAAGTAAATGCCTCGGATTACCCTTTCGTCCATCTGCAAAAAAGTCAATAAAACTCTAAAGTTTTCCCACTTTTACATAGAAAATTTGGTACTCGCCGGTAGAGCAAAGTTTGCGCTTCTAAATGATATGCCACATGTTACGGTTTGTTCTTGATCAAACGCGTAAAGACGCGCCAAAAAATGGCGCGACCCAGTGCCATTTAATTCGTTACAACCTAATACATTTAGGCGTTGGCGTTGGCGCTTGTTTCGATATTACTAACAACTATATCCAGTGCGCACAAACCATAAGAACTTCAGAACTAGACTAGCAAAAAGCCTCTTGATTTTCACAGTCAATCAAATTTTCGATTTCAGTCTTACATTAATTCCAGGTTTTCTTCACTTTTTTCAGTAGCACGGCCTGGTTTTTTGTTGCTGTCACATATAGTGCGCGTCCTTGAGACGGAGTTAAATAAATAAATGAAATTGAAGCTCAAAATAAAAGTGCAACAAAATCATGATTAAAAACAGCATATTCCTCTCGATTGCAGAACTTCGCATAAACGACTTTTCCATCACATCACTCAAATTATTAGGCTGTTGCAAAATTAATGTCCGTTTCGAGGTGTGAATAAATAAATATTTTTTCCTTAAATCAATCCGTCTCAGAGAAAGCCACACATACCGTTCGGTAGGTTTTTCTGCTCTTTCAAAAAATGTATGTGGGTGTTGCTTTAATCTTTCTAGCCGATCTTTTCCAGGGCTCCGTAAGATCATGAACCGACGCGATTATCGTGTCATCATGCTTTACGAATAGAAATTGGGGCATTCTGCGGCAGTGGCATCCTGTAACCTTTGCAGCGCTTTTGGGACGGACTGTCCTTGCGAACGAACGGTGAGGTTCTGCTTCGAAAAATTCGCTTCTGGCGATTTTGATTTCGAGGGAAAACCGGGTCGCGGGCGCATGTCGCCGCTTGACGATGAAGTTTTGAGGAGAGCCGTCGAAGCAAATCCGAAGATGAATACACGTGCTTTAGCAGAGGATCTTGGCGTACATCATAGGGAGGCGTGTAGCGCAGTCGGAAGAGGCGCCACTATCGCCTGCACCCGATACCAGGTTCCTGGTTAGGATTTCCCGCCCAGGCCAACCAAGCCTTCCATCCCTCAGGGGTCGGTGAAATGGAACCAGACTTGTCTGGAAGGGACAGAGCGCTGACTTGTTCATCGGCTGGCCACCGCAAGTCATTGTATGGCCAAATACGCATTCATGTCGCCTCCACGACATCCCGTAGAAGTAGCATGCGTGGCGCATCCCAAAAATGATTGAGTAACGCCGTCTTTTATCCTTTTATCCTTTATTATGCCCGTAGATGAAAAATCCTAAACCCGACCTTCACCCTAAAGATGCTATGCTTACTTTGTGGAGGTGTTGTGAAGGTGTAATCCGCTCCGCAATCCGCAACTACTGCTTTTTGCAACTTGGTCAAGCAATCACAGCAGAGTCTTACTGCTGTGACTCAGACCGAATGTATGAGAAGTTGCAAAAATTCTGGCCGGCAGTGGTGAATAGAAGAGGAACCGCTACTGTTGCAGGACAAGCAAGGCTACACACCTCACAAATCACTCTGCAAAAATTGACCCATGTAGATATCGAAGTTCTTCCTCACACACCATATTTTCCCAACCTTTCCCAACTGACTGTCACTTTTTCCGAGCTCTTGATTCTTATTTGCGTCAGAAACAATTCACTAATATGACTGATGTTGGATGTGCCCGCCTTGATTTTGTTAACTCCTGTGATCTCAGTTTTTATTGTAAAAGATTAGATTCATTATCTGTCCGTCAGCAAAAATTTATAGATTGTGGTGGTTTTTAATAACAATAGTTCGATTAATAAAGTTATGTTTAAGCTGAGTTATAGCAATTTGAAGTCAGAGGTCGTTTCGGCGATTAATTTTGCGAGAGCCTATTATATGGTAGGATTGGTCATGAGAATAGCAGCAGCAACATTCAACTAAGCAGAAAATGTTTGCTTTCTTGCTTTTTAAATAAGCTACATATAGAGCTTTCTTAGGCTAAAGGAAAAAGAATTCTATACCCACTTAAACAGTGTGAACATCCAAATCAGTTTGTTTAAGCTTCTACAGGCTGGTATCGAGGGTGTAAGTTGTTACAACGATGTTTTCTTGAGATCAAAACTCTAGCACCAAGCGGGACTCGAACCCGCATCTCCTGCTCACCGGGCAGGAATGCTGTACGCCATCACCCCCGGCGCTATTTGATAGAAGGTAACATCCCGCCCGTTCAGCAGGAGGTGCGGGTTCGAGTCCCGCCTGGCGCTAGAGTGTGAACATTTTTCAGAGACATTCTTCTGCGCGCTAACGATTGAAAATAGGTATAATTGAATTTAAACATCACCTCAAGGTACTCGTCCTTCGTCTGAATGAGACCACCATCACGAGTCCATGACGTAGTGTAGGATTGCTTAAGGAAAACCCTTCCCGAAAACAGATCATCCAATGTGAATTTTCGGTACTCCGGTCGTTGTTTCCGGAACTGCAGCCGATTATCCGAGTGGGTGCCGTTTTCTTCTGTGGAAAACGATTTGTGTGTAACGTCCTCATTGAGATTCACCGCTGTAAATCGAGATCATATTTAAAGTGCCGTGATAATTTGATTTTTTGTTGAACTTGAAGTTTTCAGAAAATCATGTGAGAATCGGAAACATCTGAAGTGACTTCTCTGGGTCGAGGTTAAAAACCGAAGTTGAAAAAGTCGCATTCTTTTTTGAGAAAACACATTTGGTACATGTCGCGAAGATGTACCAAGGGGGTGGGGACGCACCGTTGCTATAGTAACCGCAGCAGTCAATCAGGCACCGGCTCAGAAGCACAGGCAGAGTACGTGGTTGGCTGTCGCAAATACGGTAGGGTCAACAGCGTGTTCTCATACCCCATAGTGCGTCTTCGCGACATGTACCGCGTGCTTTTCCATTGAGTGGAAAATAGCGTACAGCAAAAGAAGCAGAACAACGACAAAACAGTTCCAACGGCAAGAAAAGCAGGCATGTTTCTGCTTCGCAAGGCCACTCCTTAAATCTGTTTTCAAGTAATTCGATCTGGCAGCTTTTGATGCACAAATGTCACTAATCGAGAAGAAAATCTTCTATGTTCGAATTTTTTCCTACACTTTATTTGGAACATGTCGCAAATGCGCACATCATTGGTGGGCGGGAACACGGGAGCCAATCAAAACCAAGCACAACAAAGCTTGTACTAACACCAGGTAGTCAGGGCACAGACCGTACATATCCTCTCTGACTGTGACGCCCATTCGATGCGACCTGATTGGCTGGAGCGTTCGAACCTCCCAGTGCTGTGCACATTCACGACATATGCCCATTAATTTTATACGAGAGAGTATGCAATAATGTTTTAAAGCCTAACTAGCATCTCCGCCTGGATTATTTGGAGTGCAGATTACGAATCGGACATCCGTTCTGTTCGTACATAAAGTACGGTAGGCCACGACTCTACGATAGGGGCGGGTGACTAAGGTCATGGTGACCTAGACAGCTTTAGTCTACCGTGCCTACCGTGACCTACCGTGATCGAGCGAAATTCTCAAAAACGGATGTCAGATTCGTGATCAGCAGAACTCCCCTGGACGAAGTTTGCGCGAAAAATTGTTTTCTATCTCTGGAGTCGTAAAAGTACAATAGTGCCGAATTTTCTCCTTAATCGACAATAAATCAGTAAGTTTTTGTATGTTCGATGTACTATTAAGCATTTTCTATGCTTATCAGGATTCCAGTTTGTTAACGATGATCGCTTACGGTCTTTGGTAAGAAGTAGTGTGATAGAAACGACGATCAGAAAAATTGTCAGCACGAATATGGCGGCGATAAGTAGTCGAACGAATTTGCGGGAACGGCGGGACTCGTTGGAGGTGTTCTAAAATCGTAAAGGATAAGAATAAAGGATAAATGACAGTGTTATTTAATACCCTACGGAGATGCGCCACGCATTTCACTCCTACGGGATGTCATGGAGGCAAATTGAATGCGTATTTGGCCATACAATGACTTGCGGTGGCCAGCTGCGTGAGCGGCGCGTTTCACAAGTTTTGCGGCCGCTTGCCGCAAAAGTGTGCGAAGGCCTTAACTGTACACCTTATTATGGATGAGCTCACGGATTTATCCATATTGATGGCTTCGAGTATTCATTTCGATGTAGCGTTGTCGCTTCCTTTTACTCCGATATGGAAGCACTTTCAGCAGATCAGTGTTGAAATTTGCGCCTGAAATCAGTAAAAATAATGCAATTTTAATAAAATCAGAACATATCTGATAACATACTGCTGTATGTAGCCACGGATAGTGTTCGGAAAACAAGAGAAACACGACAGAATTTATGAGAAAAGGGACAGGACACGGACAAGTTTCTGATGCCCCATTCTCGCTCAACGGAACGAACATCTCCGAGTGCTCCAGCCACGTCTATCTGGGTCGCGAAGTCAATACGGCCAACGACCTAGCGCCTGAGCTGAGCACGAGGAAACGAGCGGCTTGAGGAGCTTTCAAGAGCGTCGGAGAAGTCGCGAAGAAGACGAAGAACGTCCGACTCCGCACCCACCTATTCGACTCCACTGTTCTTCCTGCCCTAACATACGCCTCAGAGACCTGGGACGAAAGCAGGATGAACACGCGATCAGCGTCGCGCAGCGTGGAATCGAGAGGACGATGCTCGGAATGACACGACTCACGCATGAGAGAAGGCCTCCGGAGTTCCGAGCTTCGCCGACGTTCGAAGATCAGAGACGCTGTCGCGTGGGCCGGGTTGTCGAAAATTAGGTGGGCCGGCCACGTAATGCGCTTCGCAGACATCCGCTGGATGAGATCCGTCACCGACTGGTTTCCGCGGGATGTCAAGAGAACACCAGGACGCCCACCAATGCGTTGGTCGGACTTCTTCGTGAAAGCCCTGAACGACCGCTATGACGCTCTTCGTGTCCCTCGAGCGAGGAGGATCCATTGGAGCACTCTGGCACGCGACAAGGACGAATGGAGACGCTGCTGGCGCCCGCTCGAGCAAGTCGATGATCAAGGGACGACAGGTGATATGTACAGGTGATCCCTAGCTACAACAACTTCAGGAGTCACGTACTTTCTCTGCCTGAATGATACCCTATGCCGCTCTAGTTCTTGCGCAGGCTTCATCCTTCTTTTTTAATGATGTTATTCTTCCTACGTTTTATGGCTGTTTACGGTTAGTTTGATTCCATTTAACATAAGTGTAAGCTTATGTAATAAATAAATCAACATATATATATATATATATATATATAACTATGCCAGACCTACGAACTTGGTGAGACCCGTCTCACCAATAAATTTGCTTTTCTTGTTAATACTGTGCCAACACGAGGTTTTTAAGGCCGGATAAAAATCTACCTTGAAAACCTAGCGTTGGGTAGTATTAACAAAGAAGCAATAAATTTATTTATTTTTCAGCGAAAAATAATGAATTAAAATTTTTCTTGAAGGCAGCAATCATACTGCGCATTAAAAGAACATCTCCCTAAGTCGACTAGATCTTCGCGATTTTTATTTGATTGATAGCAAAAATTCTGTTTATGCAGAATAACACAGATATAAACGGTACAACAGGAACAGTTATAAAAAAAATCTACATATTCTCACATCGCACTTCCAGATAGGCAGCATCTTCACAACCAATCAAGTAAAAATTGCGACGTTGTTCATGGCGCGATCTTTTCTTTAAATACGCTAAACGCTTGCTGCTTTTCTAAGCTTTAGATTAAAACCTGGATCTATCCAAGTGGGACGAAAACACTTCTCTCTCTTTTACACATCGGTGTCAAAATCAAAAGTGAACCATTTTTAATTCAACCACGACGCACAGAACTAACTCTCTAGAGGACCATTCCTCACAACTTTCTGGCCGAAACCGTTTAAACTGATCGCGCTTGTTCCGCTTTGTTGCATTTACCCCTAAGGTAGATCCCAAAATTTAATTCGCTATCTTTCCCACTAAAATAAAAAATTCAAGCAAGGTGTGTGATCATTTATTGGGGTCTGTGAATAAAAAATTTTAAAAGTCATACTAAACTTTTCGAGAACAAAAATTCACTCCAAATGTTAGGGAGAGCCTCCATTTTAATATGAAAAAACTCGTTTTAATCTGGAAGATGCTCTGTTGGATTTAAAAAGCTTCAAAATTGCTTAAAGGGTGTCCATTTTGGTGGACCCAATTTTTAGTCAGCACCAGCTCGTGGTCCTGTCACGCTCTCCGACACAGTCGGATGAGTGTTACGCACTAAGTGGGTCAGGCAGGATGCGGAATTTTCGTTTGAATTTAAAAGAAGGTTGGACAAAATTTCCCACTTCGCTCTATGAATTGCGCAATTTAGGATAGGGTGAGCCCTTTTTGTTGCGCCAGCAAACGCATGCCGAACCCACATCTATCAAATATGAAGGCGAGCTGTTTCGCCCTCTCAAGATCGGGGAATGCCGTCGAACGGCTGCTGGAAACTCGGGAGCAGGTGGCAGTGAAATGATTGATGAAGTGATCAGAGGCGAAACAAACGGCCTGTTTCGCATGTGAAAACAACGCTGACGACGCAGTGCTAATCGACACGCGGTGGCTCGCTAGGATTATCCCCTTGAGTGGGGCACCTGAACGCTACAGAAGGTCATTGAAGCCATGCATGGCCTGTCATCTTGAACTCTCAGCAGAATCTCCCCCATGTATGCTGGTTCTAGGGCGCGTTTAGCGCAGTCGGAGGAGATGCCGGTTGTCGCGTGCATCCGATTCCAGGTTCCTGGTTCGGATTTCCCGCCCAGGCCAACCAATCCTCTCCGTGGTCGGTGAATTGGTACGAGACTTGTCTGGGAAGGATAAAGCGCTGACTCGTTCATCGGCTGGCCACAGCAAGTAATTAATGTGTGGCAAAATACACATTCAAATTGCGCTCACGACATACCATACCGTAGACAACGCCGTCCTTTATCCTTTTATCCATTAAGCTCGTTCTGCTTTATGACGTTTGAAATAAAGATTTATTCTAGGCCCGATGTTTCGACCGTTTTGACCTCTTCACAGTCATAACGTCAATCAGTTTCACCATTCTGGATAGCGACTACAAGGAGTTGGTAGATCAGTAACGCAACGGATAGAAAAGAAAAATAAATAGTAGCAAAATAAAAAACATTTCCTTGTGGCCATAGAATCAGTATTCAGAAGGAAAAGTCCTAGCACCTGCTTTCGAACAGTCCCATATGTAATGTGAATGATATTGGATTTAGCTCTTTTATTTATTTAAAACCATTCTGATCAATTCAGGATAAAAGGAAAAAGAGTGGCGTTACTCAATCCTTCCTAGGATGCGCCGCGCATTCTACTTCAACAGGATATCGTGGAGGCGGTTAGGCGGTTTGAATGCGTATTTGGCCTATAAAAGGACTTGCCGCGGTGAGCTCATGGACAAGTCAGCGCTCTATCCTTCCCAGACAAGTTCACCGACCCCGGAGAGATAGAAGGCTTCGTTGGCCTGGACGGGAAACAGTACCCGAAACTTGATATCGGGTGCACGCAACAACCGGCACCTTCTCCGAAATGCGCCCTCCTGATTACTTTTTGTTCAAGGAACTTTACTTTTGAAAGTTTTGGCTTCAATGGCTTGGGTTACGAATGCGAGCAGCAGATCATTGTGCGTTGGCAAAGGAGCGCATTGCGAAGAAGAAGACCTCGAAGATCACTTGAATCAGCATTATGACCATCAAGTTTAGTCATCGCTGCCACCAGGAAACAGGACCAGTCAGGGATCTCCCTCGGACTGGCCGTCCTCTGCCTGCCATGTATCGAGAAAAGGTTGTACGATACCGAAGAGGAGAACGGAGAAAATGGCTCGAGAGCTGGCTGCGTGCACCGATTACATCAGGGATATTCTCTGATTTCGTTCGCTGAAATTGCAGAATCCTCATTCTTTGAGTGACCGCATGCAGAGTTTACGTCTAGAAAGATTCCAGGTTTTAATAAGTTGAATATGTACCGTTTCCACGTCAAACTGGACACTGTTCAGATCAATTTGGACACCTTCACGTAAAATTGGACACTTTTCACGTAAAATTGGACATTTTTTTATGCTAGCCTAATACTTTTGAAATCAAAGAAAACTGTTTCGAATCAAAATGAACTTCTTTTACATTAAGCTGGAGATACCAGGCTGTCCAATAATTCTTGACCGGAAATTTCACCATTTTTAATTTTTTTCAACTTTATTGAAAAACAAGTCTAATCAACAATATAATCACCACAGTTATCCACAACAGTGGCCCATCCGATGGGCAGGTCGCCGATGCCCTTCGCCCAGAACTCCGGGGGCTGCAACTCGAAGAAGTCCGCGATGTCGGATTTGAGGTTGTCGTAGTTGGTGAATTTTCTTCCGGCCAAATGGTGCTTCAGCGGGCGGAACAAGTGGTAGTCGGAGGGAGTGAGGTCCGGGGAATACGACGGATGGGGAACCGTCTGCCAGCCGAGCGTCGCCAACTTCTGCTGGGTCTCCTTCGCCACGTGGGGGCGCGCGTTGTCATGCAGCAGGTGGACCGAGGCCCGTCGGGGACGCTTTTCTCGGATAGCGGCGGCTAGTTTCTCGAGCTGATGGGTGTAGATGGAGGCGGTGACCGTCCTGCCTTGCGGGAGTAGCTCGAAGTACAGCATGCCCTTGGCATACCACCAGCAGCAGAGCATGATCTTCAGCGGGTGCAGGTCGGCTTTCGGCGTCGTCGGCGGCTCTTCTCCGCGCGGGATCCAGACGGCACGGCGGGCGACGTTGTCGTAGAGGACCCAGCTCTCATTCCGAGTGACCAGGTCCTCGAGAAACTCCTTGCGATGCAGACGACACTCGTAGTACACGAACATACGAATTCGACCTTGGTCCATTTTAGCTTGTACTGGTAGCTAGACGCGGCGACTGCGCCTTATATACCCCTAGCGCGGAACTCTGGAGAACCTTCAAGAAGGTTTTTGCACTTGCCTGATATTATAACACTTCTAAGGAAAATTATAGAATTTTAAAAATTTTCGGACAGGAATGATTGGACAGCCTGGTACTTCGAAAAGGTTATAGTAATTTTTCGAGCAAGGAAAATTTTAGTATAACTTTCTTCGAAGTTTCATTTCACCTACCCGATAAATGAACACATTGTTTTAAGTTTTATAAAAAAATGAGAAAAAATAATGGTGTAAAGCTTGTTTCAAACAGCAGGAGCAGACTATTTTTTAGTACTAAAAGAAGAGAGCGCCGTGCCCTCATCTAAGGCGTAACGGTTTTTATTCGATTGATAGCAAAATTTCAGTTTGCATGAAGTTTAACACAACCAAAACTACTGCAAAGAACACACATGTCCTAACTTTGATGGTTCATCTAAATGTCATTTACACTATCAATCAAACGAAAGTTGCGGCCAACTTTTCAAGTGCAGGGCGCAATCTGATCTTTTAATGCGCTATACCCTTGCGTCTTTGATGTGTACAAAACAAATTTCATTTATTATTTTTTTAAGAAAAGACGATTCATTTATTATTTTTCTCGAAAAATAGAAATTTTATAGAAAATATTACTCTTATTGGGGAACGTAGACTAAAAATTGCAAAAAAAAAATATTCTGAATTTTTTTCGAACAAAAGATTATTCTGCCCATCTTGTGACTCTGCAGTTTAACCTGCCTAAAAGTCGTCATTTCGATTTGGTGGAGTTTGCTTTGATTTCGAAAACCTTAAGCTAACTTAGAAGAGCGTTCAATTTGATGTGAAAAGTGTCCAGTTTGATCTGAGAGGTGTCCAATTCGACGTGAAAATAGAATTTTATTTTGTTGTATACAAATGCGACACCACTGTTGTTTCTAGACTGAAGAAGGGCTTATAGCCGCCGAGCGCCAATCAAGCACTGACTTAATCGAGCTTCACAGTTACAAAACCGAAACTACAACCATGAAACTCAGGAAATTGACGAATTTACGGAAATTCTTCTCGCTCCAAACAAAACAGCTTTACCCCTTTCAAATATTCGAGCTTATAATGAATAGGAACGAAAGGAATATGTACTTGAAGCAGTTTCTTATAGATTGCATAATCAATACAAAACACGAAGAAAGTGAAAATATGTATATGAAAATGACATGAAAATATGGAATTAATACGCTATATGCTTGGTTCTTAGCTGTGCTTTGAGAGAAGTTCAAAATTTATCGTTTTTTCTCTAAAAAATTAAAATGAGGTAGAGTACGAGCCATGTTATTGAGTATGAAACGGTAGCCGACGTCTCGCTGGTTGGGATCGTTCCGTGTTCACCATACGTTCCTCTAGAAGTCGGAAAGTTGAAAGGAAGGCTGACGACATTTAGAGGAGGAGGACGAACGGAATCGCACATTTGAAGCGAGCGACGGTCGGAACTGACGACGACGACGAGGATGAGGAAGCTGCTGGTCTACGCCGTATGTCACAATAAATCACGCGACGCCCACTAACATGATGGCTACACCTCCTCCAGTAAACCTGCCGCTGCTCACCAAAAATCGCCTTCTATTCTCCTGCACTCATTAAGAACGAGCGGAAAAGTGAAGAATTTCTGCTGGGGCAAGGCGGTGAAGCATCATTGAGGAAGTAGCGGTCCTGATACTACTCTTCTGCTGTTATTATTCCTTAAAACGTGTACTGAGGAGTGGTATACGAAATCCCGAATTGCGAATCAATCCTAGTCAGAGGGAGGTCTTGCAAGAGAAGCGATAAAAACACCAAAAGGATGGCGTATATACGATAGGACATTGCATAGAAAAGTCCCCTCGTAGACTAGCTCAATGGATAGTATCTTGATATTAGTGCACTTTCAATTGAAGTCTAGGATCCGCCCCTCTTTCAGGCAGCCTTTCAATCCCTTTACGCCAGAATTCTGATGGCTGTAAGGAAAGGAATTCAGAAACCTCATTTCCATTTGACGTCGACCATCGAACCCTGTACTTCGAAGACGCTGCTTCAGAGCACTGAACAGGTGGTAGTCAGAAGGAGCGAGGTCTGGAGAGTACGGTGAATGGGGCAGAACTTCCCAGCCTAACTCCTGGGTTTTCTCGCGACTCACTTTTATGACATGAGGACGCGCGTTGTCGTGCAGCAGGTGGACATCTTCGTGTTCCGGACGTTTTTTCGCATGGCGTCGGCCAAGCTCTGGAGCTGGGTTGCGTAGACAGATGCTGTGACTGTGGTCTCACTATCCGGCAACTCCCAGTAAAGCATGCCTTCTGAGTCCCACCAGCAGTACAGAAGAATCTTCTTTTCGTGGTGACCACGTTTCGGTTGTCTTGGAGCCGGTTCTCCGTGTGGAAGCCATTGAGTCTTGCGGGTGTTGTTAACATAAAGAACCCAGCTTTCATCACCAGTAACAATGTACTTCAGAAAGTCCTTTCTGTGCGGGCGAAGAAGCAGCGACTCAGCAGCACTGATTCGGTGTGCCTTGTCAGAGTCGCGCAGCTCATGCGGTACCCAAGACGACAAAACTGCGGCACCCAAGGATTTCCACTTGCCTCACGACGGTGCTTTGCGCACATCCAAGTGTCGCCGCCAATTCGCGAGTGGCTGAATTTGGCTTCACCTTGAAGGCTTCGCGCAAGCTGTCTTCTTCCGGAACGAGGTCGATCTTTGAGAGGGATATCTCCAGCCTTGAAGCGCTGATACCAACGGGCCACTGTGGAAGAGTGAATGACTTCCTCCTTGAATGCAGCGCAGATGTTGGAGGCTGCAGCCCTTGCGGAATGGCCTTGCAGACATTCGTAGTGGACGATAGGTCGTAGGATGCTGCTGCTTATCGTTGACATTGTTACTGTATTCCTACTCGACGAAGCCTTCTATATACGCCTGAGGAAGCTTCGAGAACGTACTGTGAGGTCGCCCACAAGATCAATACTGTAAGAGCTTTAACAAACTTAACAGGCAGTAGCGTAGTGTTGCAAGACTTTTCGATCAACCTAATAGTAAGCCTATAACGTCTACCATTTCAAATCAAACTGGACACTTTTCTAACCCAATTAGACACTCAAGCTGTTGAAACCAAACTGACCGTCTTCTAAATCAAAACGAGCTATTTTCACATTAAACTAGAGACTCTTGGAAAGGGTTAGAATAATTTCTCGTTCGAGGAGAATTTTGCTATAACATCCTTTGAAGTTTTAATTCACCTACACAATAACACAATGTTTGGATTTCACAAAATTCTTATTTTTCGAGGAAAAATGATGAGTTGAAGCTTGTTTTAAAATGTATATGCTAGTGCGAAAAGAAGAGATTGTGTCACATCCTCATCCGGGATGTTTTTGTTAATATTTTTGCATTCTGCATTATGTATTTGTGTATTTTTCATGTTTATTTGACTGATTGCAAAATTTCTGCTTGCATAGATTTTACACATGTAAACTATGCAACAAGAATTCAATTGCAAGGAACACACATATCCTCATTCTGATGCTTAATCTAAGCAGCATTTACACTATCAATCATATAAAAAACGTGAGAAGCTTTGCGATTGCATGGCGCGATCTGGTCTTTTAATGCAGTAAATGACCGCAGCCTTGCTCTGTGGTTTACAACAAAATTTTCATTTTTCACGAAAAATAAAAATTTTATAAAGCTGTTAAACTCATTTGGGCAGCTGAACTAAGAAATTTCAAAGAAGGTTATACCAAATTTTCCTTGGCACAAAAAATATCTTAGCTATCTTGGAGAATCTGTAGTTTAATCAGAAGGACGCTCGTTTCAATTTAGAAGACGTTTATTTTGATTTCAGAAACATGAAGTTTGTTTAGAAGAGTGTCCAATTTGACGTAAAAACGGTATATGTAGATCTTGCTACGTTAGGTGTCTCCCCATGCTATGGAAGGCGGAGCGGAGCGCTCGATTACGATAAGGCGGTCGGCTGAAGCAACAGTTTCGGACGAGTTTTCACGATGAGATGATGCGAGACTAATTGAGTTGTTCTGGGGCCGGATTCATCAACAATTAAACCCGTGGGTATGCGGGGTATAAGGGGTAGAGATAAGATAAGAATCAGGTAGAGATAAGGTGGGAGTCAGAGACGCAGGCTCCATCGTGGGTATCTCTATCCCCTATACCCGTGGGTTAGTTGTTGATGAATTCGGCCCCTGGAGAAGTAAAAAAGAATTTTGTAGCAGTCGATGCTTTCACTTGAATTAGAACTACAACATATTTGGTAAGTTACGTTTGTACGCGTTATGTTGACATTCTACGCCACTTCATGCGGAATAACCTGACAAAGGGGGGTAGCACTTAATGTATGAATTAACAAAATGTCCGGGCATAATGGGACAGGCAACGCGAAGAGCAGCTACGGCAGAAGCGTGTTGACAACGCGCGTAAAACCCACGGAAACGCCCACGACAGTAAGACTGAAGACTGTTGGCGCAAGAAGCGTCTGAAGACGTGACTGAGAGGGCCTCGCCATGCGGCGACGACAAACTATCCCTCTGTTCGCCACGTAGCTTCGAGAAGCGACGAGTGGTGCTTCGGTCTCGAGAGGCGTCGCGGCTTTCGTTACCCTCTCCTCGGTTTGTCCCGAGTTGAGCATCAGCGCGGTCGGATCCGATTTCTCGCGCCTTTCAAGAGGTTGGGGGGGGGGGAAGATTCTCCATATTACCGGCGAGCGCTCTGAGCAAACACGAGCTCATTACCTCCACAGGAGCACACCTTCGCTGCAAATATCCGCGGCGAGAAGCTTTCTTCCTAACTACGACTATGTCCATAGATTGGTCTCCTCTAGGTGCAAAACACGGCCACCCTAAACCGGTATCATCCGGCGGTTCCACACAATTCGCTGGAGAGACAAAGTGTCACATAAAGCAATGTACAGTACGCCAGAGAAGGCCTAAAACGACTACTATGGAAAGATGCACAATATTCGCTGCGCGGATGTGCACTGAATTCCAAACATTATATTTTTAACAAGTTTTATAAACGATTTTTTTTGTAAAATTTCCGGTAAATCGTTAAATTTCGGTACAGTGTTTGAATTGACGTAAACACTGTATTGTCCTTTTAGTTATGAAAATGATCTTGAGCTTATATCAAAGTGCACAAACCAGCAGTTTTTCAGTTTGTTTCAAGAAGAGATCGCGCCGTGCCTTTGTCTAAGAACGATTTTCAATTTATTGACGACAATTCTGTTTACATGGGACTACACACTAGTCAACGTTTATATGAGGCATACATGTTTACACGGGGCTACACACTAGATAGTCAACGTTCAATGTAGTATATTTTGATTTTTCGAAAGCGTTTGAAAGAGTTTCCATAAAAATGTAAGTGACTACTGAAAATGGAAGCGATAGGCCTTCGACCTATAGCGATTAATTGGACTCGGCAATTTTTATATAAGAGAACCTAGCAGGTAAAAATTGAAGGTCAGTACTCCAAGATCTTTCCTGCATTAAGCGGAGTCCCTCAGGGAGGAATACTTTCCCCAATCTTGTTTCTTCTGTACACATATAAACTTCCAGACTGTCTTAGTAATTTAGGGGTAACATGTAAAATGAGTGCCGACGATGTTAAGATCTACAAAAGGATTGACAATGATGCGGATTGCGGATGTCTCTCCAAGTAGTGATCGACTTTATTAGTCGCTGTTCAGAAATACATATGGGAATTGCCTCTCGCAACTGAGAAAACACATCTTCTGATGATCGGTCCTAAAAACCGTGCCCAAACTCCAGAATATCGAATTAACGGTCAGGTTCTAACTACGACTGATGAAGTTAGAGATCTCGGTTATATATTAGGTTGTAACGAAATAAATGGCACTGAACCACTGTAAATTTATACAGTTAATATCTCGGCTTGTAGGCAAGTTTATTAATCAAAATAAAAACCTTCTGATTCTACACATCTTTGCCAACGTGACACAAGCTTTATTATCCCAGGAGCATAAAAATCTGAAGTTCTGGAATTGACGAAATCTTCGAAGGCACTTTCGGCATCCTGTTGGTATTTGAATATTTTCCCTACCAAGAAGTCGCCAAGATGCTTGAAGAAATGGTAGTCTGTTGGGGAGAGGTCGGGAGAAAACGGAGGATGTGGTAGAGTTTCAATGCTCAGCTCATTCAATTTCTGCAACGTCATTCGTGCTACATGGGGGCGAGCATTGTCGTGCAGAAGGAGAACTCGCCTTCGGTTTACCAAGGCCGGCCGGATATCCTTCAACTTTTTCATCATTTCTTCAATTTCAATGCAGTACTTCTCTGCCGTGATGGATTCACCGGAAGGGAGGAAGCTGTGATGAATACTTCCCAGCGAACACCACCATACTGTCACCATTACTTTCTTTTGGTGCAATTCCGGCTTCGCACAAACCTTGGGGCTCTCATCGCTGTCCACCCACTGTGCCGATCGTCGCTTGTTGTCGTACATTATCCATTTCTCGTCACAGGTTACGATGCGATCAAGGAATGGGTCCGTTTCGTTCCGTAGAAGCAGTGCGGACGAGATCTCATATCGTCGGTTTCTTTGCTCCTCAGACAGCTCGTGAGGCACCCATCTTTCCAGCTTTTTGGTCTTTCCATTTTCCTTCAGATGCCGGGCAGCTGTGTTGTGACTGACGCCAAGAACCTTCGCTATCTCCCTGGTACCTTTGTGTGGATCCTCCTCTACCACATCTCTCAGCTTGTCCTCATCAACATCACTATGCCTCCCACGACCTTCATGTTCTTCCAAGCTCTCATCTCCATTCCGGAACTTCTGATACCAACGATACGCCGTCCGAAATGTGGAACATCCTTGTCCGAATGCGGCGTTGATCTTCTCGTCCGCCTCCTTAGCTGTAGTGCCCAGCTTGAATTCATACAAGTAAATGCCTCGGATTACCCTTTTGTCCATCTGCAAAAAAGTCAATAAAACTCTAAAGTTTTCCCACTTTTACATAGAAAATTTGGTACTCACCGGTAGAGCAAAGTTTGCGCTTCTAAATGATATGCCACGTGTTACGGTTTGTTTTTGATCAAACGCGTAAAGACGCGCCAAAAAATGGCGCGAGCCAGTGCCATTTAATTCGTTACAACCTAATAGTAAGAAACGACCTGTGTTTTTCCAAACATTACAGTCTTTTAGTAGGAAAAGCCAATTATCGCATCTATAACCTCTTTAGGGCTTTAAAATTCGAGCTTCCTGAGGTTTACATACGTGGTTTCAAAACCTACGTAAGACCTATGACGGAAAGTGGGACATCAGTCTTCAATCCATCGAAAAAGAGAGATATAGACCTTCTAAAAAGCATTCAAAATAACTCCACTGGAAAGCTTATGATGAAACCTTTCTCAACAGATTATAGTTCTTTCCAAACGGTACTCAGCGGGCTTCGCTGTTTGGTCTTTCTTCGCTGAAGAGCAGAAGAAAAATCGCTGATTTCGTCATGTTGCACAAAATTGTTGCAAATACGATTTAAATTGACAGAACTAAATTCTTTGACGGGATGCTAACAAGATCCGTGAGAAGGAAGTTGAAACTTCGGGTTTAAATGCTAAATCGCGAATCAGATCAGATTTCTTGAAGATCCTAAAGGAATTCAACCTGCTACTGGGCACGTATGAAGATTTAGAGAGGCTCTCTGCTCAGGCCTGCAGAAGGTTTGTCAAAGGTTAAATATCAAACAGTGCAAGACATTTTTCTTCTGGACTTTTGCTTACTTGGCCAGTATTCGAGTTGTCTTACATGTGTGTTGTTTTCTTTAATGTGTTTTTTACACTTTACATGCTAGACCGTTGTCTGTGTCTGTCTAGGCCTTGAATAAATAAATGAAATAAAATAAAACGTTAAGACGGAAAAACTTGTATCTGCACCTTGCACCTTCAAGTATGCAGCATTTACACTTTCAATGAAATGGACGACGAGAGCGATCTCTTTCTATAGTGCACTAAAACATTACTGCTTTCCCACGCTTCGCTTCGGAATACGCATACAGAGCTATTTTTTCGTTGAAAAATAAATTATTTTCATAACACATCGCTGTGTTTTATTTCTTGCTAAAGGTGATGTACAAATTTATAAATAAAGTCACAGTATTTTTTTCCTAGGAAGATTGGTTTCAACCTTCTTAGAGAGAGTCTAGTTAAATCTGAAAAACGCACGTTCTGATCTGGAAGTTGTCAGTAAATGACGTGAACTGCTGATGTTTCCGTTGGCAAGTGTTCGCTACAGTACAAGCCGTAGAACGGCAATAAGGATAAGCATCTGCACCATTAACTCGGAAACCGGCTGTCGCTGCGAACTTGCCTCCCACATTAACTTCCTTTCTAAGTGACGACCGGTGAGCAAGCACCGCTAGCTCTCGAGATGAAATTCGCCTATTTATCAGGAATTCTCAATTCGAGAGGCAGCAGAGTCCTCAGCGCATTCTGCTTCTAGTGGAGTACCACATGGTAGTGTACACTCCCCAGTATAGTTGTGCTCGAACGAATACATTCGAATAATCAATCGAATAATTTATCCGAACAACTATTCGAATATCAAACATCCGATATTCCTAGCTTTCCTAATTCGAACATTGCTCGTTCTAAAAAGTCGAACACTCGCTCGAATTCGAGATCGAAAGGAACCAAAATAGAAATTTATCCGAAAATCGAATAATTTTGTTCAAATATAGACTAAACTTCAGAGGGTTAAGCACAGAATCTGATTTATACAAATTATTAGAGTAGTCGAATATTCGAATAAACAAAAAGTGGGATTTATTAGATTTCCATTCGCTCGAATTTTCGACATCGAATTTATTCGTTCATTCATTCGTTCGAAAATTTTCGACATCGAATAAATTCGTTCATTCGTCAGTTCGATAAAATTTCTCAAAATCATAACTACACCCCCATTACTTTTTCTTTTGAATACGTATTAGTTTCCTTATTCATTTCAAAGGTTGATAGTTTCCTGCAAGATATACGCGGACAATATAAAGGTCTCAAAAGAACATAAGAACAAAAAGCCTTCAACGATGAGAATTTTGCTGAGAAGTGGCATGGGAATTTCCACCTTCTGTTGAAAAATCGCAGCCGAAGCATAAAAATCACTCTCCCGCCTACACACTATACACTGGATCCGAATGAATCACTTTCGAATATTCGGTAACCCGATCCGAATCGCCCGAAAATCCGGGGTCTGCAAAATTCCCGTTATCCGAGTCATCCAATTATCCGAGATTTTCGATCAGATCCAATGTATGGATATGATATATGATATGATATATCCACCGGGCTCAGTTTTGGAACAGATCGCAGCAGTAGCACGAGATGTAGGATTCACTTTGATTTGCACTAATTTGCAGAGCATGAAAGTGTATTTTCATCAAGAACACCTACCCTTTGATACATTTTTTACTCCATTCTAATGACCTAAAAACTAGTAAAATTCAGAACTACTAAAGAACGAAGTATAAATTCTGAGAGAACGAAACATTATCCTCAAATGCCATATGACACTGTGTAAAGGGATGTAAACTTCATTTTTCTCTTTTTTCAAACTTTATTTCCACACCATTCTCTTTCAAATGGTGTATAAGACTATGCAAAAAAAACTGTCGGTTAAATTCAGAATACTGTTTAAGAAAACGATGGAGACTCGGCTTCCATCCTAAAAAATAAATAAACGCGTTCATTGCGAACTAATTCTCTATGTCGTGAATTTCTGATGAATCTCTTCAACTTCTCGAATAGCCACGCCCATGATGTAGCTTCATGATCGCAACGAGACAACGAGAATCGTGGAACATAAGCAATGAATCTTCCTAAGTCTGTAGGTGAACGAGAGGAGCGTGATGTTGAGGTGACGTTAGACAGAACTGAAGGTCGCATAGATAGAGATCTATGAGTGTGCGAAAGCAAGCATCGTGACCAAGGTTAAGCGGACGGACTTCCGTCGAAATACGGTGCTTCTCGTGTTACCCGTTCTATGGCAAAGATTCAGATTCTCAATAAAAGACGAGTTCAAGGAAACTTCAGGTGCTCTAAAGCGGTTGTCGGTGAACGCGATCGCTTAGTTGCTTAGAATACAGACGTCTTGCTTATAATGCTCCATTCGCTGAAAACTATTAGGTTGTCCCATAAGTCTTCGCCGTTTTTTTTCAACGATTCACTGCAGACTTCGCCGGCGGTCTCTTGCATAGCGCTGCATAGCTTTCGAAAGAGAATGATTTGCCCTATCAAAGCATGTATTGCATTTCTTTCTTCATCATGAATTTTGTCAATTTTTAGGTCGTTGAAGTGAAAAGTGAAAAAGTGAAAAATTAGCCATTTGCGCACTTGTCCTCTCCGCTTAGGTTTGTAATTTTTTGCACAGTTTTTTTTACAGCGTTTGGAAGACAATGTTCTGTACTACAAGAATATGTGTTGGTCCTATTTTCTCACTTGCCCTTTATTGATTTTTAGGCCATCAAATTGGGAATTCTGACTTTCTCGTCCGAATTTTTACCAAAACTCCGGTTCTGTGGTTGAACTTTTTTGCATGGCGTCATATGCCGTTTGGAAGAGGATGTCTTGCTCAGTAAGAATTTGTGTCGCGTTCATTGGCTCACGCTGATTTCTGTCGAATATCAACAACTGAAGAAGGAGAAGGAGTTGTTGGTGAAGACGATTTTTCTCTTTTTGGCATTTTGTTGACATTCAATAGAAATCAATAAACGCGACACATATTCTTATAGAGCAAGACATTCTCTTTCGAATGACATATAACACCAACCCAAAAAGTCCAACCACAGAGCAGGAGCTGTCGGCAAATATAACCATCCTCCTTCGGACGTCCCAGTTTGATAACCTAAAAATCAATAAACAAATGAGGACAAATGAGCAAATAGCACTAACACATATTCTTGTAGTACAAAACATTGCCTTCCAAATGCTATAAAAAACCGCGCAAAAAATTACAAACCTAAGCGGAGAGAACAAGTGTGCAAATGGCTACTTTTCCACTTTTTCACTTTTCACTTCAACGACCTAAAAATTGACAAAATTCATTATGAAAAAAGAAATGCAATACATGCTCTGATAGGGCAAATCATTGTCTTTCGAAAGCAATGCAGCGCTATGCAAGAAACCGCTGGCGCAATCTGCAGTCAATCGTTGAAAAAACGGCGGGGACTTATGGGACAACCTAATAGTAACAGAACAAGTTTTGTTTTTGCCGAATTCTTGAGGCAAACGAGTAATAGGGTGTAATGGTTAAGGGTGCGCAGGGCGAGTGTACCACGGCAGCGCAAGATGCCCGTGCCGCGGACTAGGTGGCGCTGTGGTAGAGGGGTTGCCTCATGTTCGTGAGGTCGAGGGCTCGGTTCCCATGCTGCGTGATGTTTTTGCACTACTCACCATAGTATCGGATTTCCATTGAGATTTTTATATCTGAACTTGGTTTAGCTTCACATTTCCTGCCGAGTGGTACTCCGCAGCAGCCCAAGCCTGGAATCGCGATATACCCAGTTTCCCCAGTTCTCAAACTTTTATAAGATAACAATTCTAGTGTAACCAAACCTCTTCCTCCGAAACGATCTGTCCTCCCGAGAACGTGATAGTGCTTTCACTGGTTAGTGGCGATAGAGCAAATCATTCTCTTTCGAAAGCTGTGCAGCGCTATGCAAGAGACCGCCGGCGAAATTTGCAGTGAATCGTTGAAAAAAAACTGCAAGGACTTATGGGACAACCTAATACTATCCAAAATGCTGTTTCAATATAACTGTACACCTTGTCTTCGAATAATTAAAAATTTTGAAGGCAAAAGTCGAAAGCAAGAAACCATGATTTAATTACCAGAACGAAATGAAAATAAAGGTGTTTGACAATAATGAACATAGAACATACAGCACTTATTGAGCCAAAAAGTGGTACAAAATAAGTTCATCACGAAAGATTACAGCGAAAGTTAGCTTTTAAAGGGCGAGTAAAAGTAGAACATAGAAGTTACTGGGCAAAAACGTGACAAAAAAATTCAGCAAAGATTTACAGCTAAGGTAGGATTTTTAAGGATTAGCAAAAGCAACTTCCTCCATAGTTTACTTAAAAGGAAAATTGCTTTTTTTCAAAAGTTTTTTGTTGTTCGTCTGCTGACAAAAAAGACGAGGAAGAAGAAGAAGAATTTCTACTGGACAAAATATGAAACAGTATGAAATTCGCACGAAACATTATGAATTAAGCTGTCATAACGACGTTTTGCTACGATCAAAACTTCTAGCTCCAGGCGGGACTCGAACCCGCCATTATGAATTAATTTGTCTGTCATAGATAGGACTGTGTCATGAAAAATTCTTTTCTCTATTGACATACCTTTTAGTGCCTTCAGGTCTTGCTTCCAATAAATCGCCTAAAAAGCAAAATTCGCTTTTTTCTGATTCACTATTGCCCAAGGATGTGCGGAAATTCCATTTAGGTGTTCCGAATTCTGGTTTTCGGTCGCTTTAGTGCTTCCCCTCCGTTCCGAGTTCCGCTTTTTCCGGCCAGAAGACGGAAAGGAAAGGGTGACTTAACACTCATTGATTGTTTTACGCTGACTATTCGCTTTTTAAACTTAAACAAAAAGCAGAAAAGTCAGCTGTGCGACACGCTTTTGCGAAAGTGCTGCTTTCAAAACGAATATTGAAAGACTACTCGTCCAAGAGCTACTTGAAGTCAAGGAGTTTCAAGAATTAAAAGGAAAAAGAGTAGAAAAAGAAGTGAGGCAGTCCAACCAACCTTATAGGAACAGCCGAAACGCAGGTTGCTCACCGTCGGATGGAGAACGACTGGGTGACTGAGCACTCCCTTCGGGTCGGCCCCCAGCGACCCTGCGGCTGGCGCCCTCCAGGGTCAGGCCCACAGAGGTCTGGGGACTAGCTCCTGGGTTACGGCCACCCGTTTCTCTCTCCTGTTGATGATCGCGGTATTCTTGAACGCATTCCACAACGCCTCCAGGGTTTTGCGCGCCGTGATGTCGTACTCACGCGCCAGGATCGTCACCGCTATCCTTACCACTGCGCCACTACGACCTCGCCACCGTGCTCACCCAAAGGCGTGGAGACCTTGCACTTGACGAGTCCATCCACGTGCTCCTTCACTCTGACCCCAAGAGACCCCCTGCCCGCCTCACCGATGTGTTCCCCGTTGCATTGACTGCAAGTTATGAGGTACACCGCTCCCGAGACTTTACAGTCATCTTCTCTACCCTATTGAATGCAACAGTTGGTCGCTCTAAATGTTCCTGCAGAAGAAAAGGAGTGGACACGCTTGATTTTATCGCTGAGGCTGGTGCTCCGTGTTAGCAATGATGGTTACAAAAAGAGCGTGAGCGAAGTGTCGGATAAAACGACGGCGCAAGTGGGCATGAGGATGCTCTACTAGACTGGTTCGCCAGCTGCCAAGTGGGCCGCCGCGTCGACACTTCGTCGGCGCCACCGGGTTAGAAAGAGATTTTGAGCTCGTTTTCGAGGCGTTAACACGCACCTCAGACTTAAAATACTGGACGCACACATGTTCCAATCAACGTCTATTAGAACCTTTCTAGACGACTTGCTACGCCCTGGCAAATATGAAGACAAAAGCGGAAACTGGGACAGAACATGTTATCCTCTTTAAGATTCAAGTGGTTGATATCAAGGATGTAAGCTGTTACAATGATGTTTTGTTGCGATCAAAACTCTAGCGTCAGGCTGGACTCGAACCCGCAACACCTGCTGAGCGGACGGGAATGCTTCACGCAGTTACACCACCGGCGCGCACTTCATCGAACGCAACATCCACGGAACATTTGGATTCACAAGCTGGAGCCGCATTCATCAACGACTTACAGCAATTCAACAGAGAAATTACAGCCGAAATCCCTAATAGCGCGGCGTATCGCTCATCATATCGGTTGATAAGCTGCGCTAACAGGGATTTCGGCTTTCATTTTCTCTGTTAAATTGCTGTAAGTCGTTGATTTATCCGGCACCTGGTTTAGCAGATCTCGGTTAGAAGTTTGAAAACTAATAGCGTACGAAGAAATTCATCGGAATATTTGGTGACACGCTGCTTTAGAAACGTTGTCTGCAGCTTTCACAAATGCTAGCGTGCGTCTTGTCTTGCCCAAACGGCTTAAAAGGTGGATCAGGAGTGTACATTTAGCAATTTTAGAGAATTTACGTCGAATTTACGTCATTTTTCGTTAAAATCTGGGGTGCAATCCCAAGGCGGGGGGGGGGGGGTGGGAGGCACTCCATACACACACTTCGGAAGACATTCTTTTATTGTTGTTCTATTTCGCTGTTCGACATTTGTGTATTTTCTTCATACTCAGTCTAATGCTTGCTTTACGAAATCCCACTCTTCGCTTGATGAGAGCAATTTCTAAGAGAGGCAGTAGGCTGAATATGAAGGAAACACAGAAACCGCCCTTGTGATTACACCAAATCTGGCTTCACGGCTTAACAGTTTTTTTAAATATAGCAAAATTTTTAACGAATTTTTTGAATTGGCATGAGATCGAGGATCCTTCGATAAATTTGCTGTTCTCAATCCTATAATATACCACTCTTTTTGGGAAAAGAATTTCATTTTATGATTTAAAGATTTTTTACAGTTTACAAAGATTTTTTGTAGCGCTCTTCGATTCAATCATGGAGACGTAACTAAATAATTGACTTGTCACGGAATTAATTTTTCTTCTGCCTGAAGGAGATAAAATTGTGAAATTGTACCCAAAAAGACTTCGAAACCATCAGTCAAACCAAGATCGCGACCTGACGTGGGGCCAGACTCATCAACCGCTTACCACTCTCTCACGATGAAAATACCACCAAACCTGATGCTGATGAATGTCATATCAGGGGCCAGATTCAACAACGAAACCGCCTGTCTCATCTCACTGCGGATTCACCATATCGGTCTACGTATATAGTAAGCGATACAGAGAGATATACAGACACTTTAGCTGATATTCCGAAACCGGCCGACAAGCGGTTGATGAATCTGGCCCCCGGACGCGTGCATGACGCTACCTGCTTTTTACCACTAGAAAAATTCGCTTTACTGCACTTTATAATAAGCTATAAATCGCTATTTCTCCTTGAAAAATAAAAATTACAAAGAATTCAGAGTGTTCGCTTATTGAGGCAGATGAATTTCAAGATTTCAAAGAAAGTCGTACTAGATTTTCCTTGAACAAAGATTTATTGAAGCTCATAATGAGAAGACGCTCTTCTTGATTTGGGTAGTGTTCACTATGATTTCAACAACATCAAACTTGTTTGAGAGTGTCCAATTTGATGTGAAACGTGCAGAGTTTGGTTTGAAAAGTGTTCTATTTGACGTGAAAATTGTATAAAAACAAAGTCAGGTAACGATTTCTTCCTAAAAAGCTTCTATAAAAAGCTAAAAAGAACCTTTCTGGATTTTGTAACCTCAAGACAGTTGACAATGAACACAAAATACGAGCGATTATTGCTTTATTTATGCAATCACCTGCTAAGCAACAACGAATTGCAATGACGAACATATAAAACGCCGATATGACGTCATTCTAGGCGAATAAAATCATTAATATTAATCGTAATGAAGCTCATCAAGTGAAAGTTATTCAGGAGTCTTATATCTATAAGAACGTCGCCGCCGACGAGAAGGCATGGGTTTCACTGCTGCCAATAGGTAGATGGAAGAATACAGTACGTGAGAATGACACAAAGAACTTTGAAAAAAGGAAGCTCAGAACATTGCAGATGATGGTACGTATGCCGGGTGGCGATGCCCTTCCTATTTCTCTCCTCGCACCGAAGAAGCAAGCTGAACAAAACCCGTTGAATTAAGCCGAATCGGCGTTGGGCGTTGTCGTAAAGTTAATCTTTGCCGGCTGTGATATCAAAGCAATAACGCTACAAAAATCTGAGCAATTACAGTACCATTCTTTTTGTAAACTCATCCTCCATCTTCCGGAATGTCACCAAATCCGCCGTCGGCAAAAACTTTACCTTCGCCAACCTAAATAAATAAGCAGAAATGATTTCTTGTATCTATATGATCCTCAGCTCAAGGAATGCCATGCCAAAAACTACTGTCTAACCTATCCTTAGCAGTTGGCATAGTATCCTTTTCCTTCTCTGTCGGCAAACAGAGCACATTTGAGAGGAACGTGTTCGCTTGCATTGTCTGCCAGCCGTATTGAGGCTGCTTATCGAGCTTCTCCAACTCGTACGTGTAGAGGTAATCTGGTGATCGCACCTAAAATGCCCTTCGAGTAAGGGCTTGCACAGTTCTGTCGACGCTGTGGGCCAAACGAGCGAGCCAATCAATTAGGTCGTTATGTATGAAATGATCGATTTTGTAATTGTTAAGATTCAGAGCTCATATTTCGGTTAAAAACACTTTTACGGCTCGAGAAGTTTCGATCTGGGGTCGAATTCATTTCAACGACGATTTTCAATTCAGCGACTTACATAACTTTAACAGAGAATTCACAGCAGAAAACCCAGATAACACGGCTTAGCAAGCAATATGGTGGGCGATAGGCAACCTTATTTTAGTTTTCCGCTGTGAATTCTCTGTTAAGTTATGTAAGCCGTTGATGAATCCGACTCCTGGCTATTTTAATCTTGAAATTGAGCCACGAGGGGGACCTCTGTCCAAGGTGGATAACGATGAATTGAAAGCTATAGTGGAAGGCGACCATCTCAAACTACGCATGAATCAGCATCAAGGTTCAAGGTCTCTACTCCTACAATACTGGACCACTTGAAGCAAATCGGCTGGATCAATGGGTGTGGCACAAATTGTGCGAGCAGTAGACGAGTTATCGTTTCTTTTTGTCTTTCTTTTTTCTCATGGCAAAAGTCCGAACCATTTTTACATCGCATTGTTACCTGTGATAAAAATGGATTCTCTACGACAGCCGTAAGCGTTTTTCACGTGGTTGGATGAGGATGAGGTTCCGAAACAGAGTCCGAAACACAACATCCACCAAAAAATTGATGGTGTCTCTTTGGTGGGCTACCTATGGAATCATCCACTACAGCTTCATGAGAACTGGTGAAGCGTTAACTGCGACGTCTACTGTAATAGGCCGGGCCACACGATATTCCTTGTTCGCTCATGAGCCAACATCACTTTTAACATCACTGTAACCAGCCGGGCCACACGATGTTCCTTGTTCGCTCATGAGCCAACATCACTTTTAGAACCGACTACCGGCACTATCATCTTATCGTTCATGGAACATGTTCTTCCACCTAAAATGTTTATACACAAGTGCTCCGACACGCCTAACGGCGTGTCTCGCACTTGCGCGCTTCGCGCGACTTTGCAGCTTCACTTACCTAAAGAAAGTAGCTTTTGTCAAACTTAAAATTCGCTAACATCTAGTACCTGCTCCGTACTTCATTGGCATCAAGCCATCCACCACTTCGGCACCTTTCATCATAGACATTTTCAGCAGACCGTCCAGTAACATCATTGGTTTGTGCTGCGCAGTATTTCGGTCCCTCCACTGTTGACATGTCTTCCGAATCCGGGCGCCAGCTTCCTCCTCACTTGTTTCTTCTTTCTAGATCTAATTGCTGGTCCGCCTTTACTGGTCTTCCCGCCCCCCCCCCCCCCCACCTTCATGCTCCACACCCCTGGCCCACTTCCTTGTTTTCACTATCACTATTGACGCCCTACTGGTCTCTTCCTGCTGGCTTCCACGTCCTGGTCCCCTTTCAGGTTGTTCCTTTCCTTCATGGATGCTCACCTGGTCCACTCTAGAGGCGCCTTACTTCCCTTCTCCACCACCCCGTAGTGGTCGTCCCATGCTCACGGCAGACGTCGGTGACACGTATTCGGAATCAGGATGCTCAGAAACGCTCGCAGTAGCCGCGGAGTCAAGCAGGAGAGGGCTGCGCTTCCCCTGCTACAGCAACATCCCACGTTGAACGGCAAACGTTGCCGAGGTACGTAGAGGCGTATCTCGCGTGGGTAACTATTTCCGTTCAACGTGAGATAATGCTGAATTCTGAATACGGCCACTCGTCACACGACGTCGGTGAACCGCTTCTCACTCTATACGATTGTTGCGCGGCGTATGGGATCCATATTCTGGATCCAGATGCTCAGAAACGCGCGCAGATGCCGCTGTGTAACTCAGGAGGAGGCTGTGCTTTCTCGGCTGCAGGAGCATCCCATGTTGAATTCTGGGTGCGACCGCTCGTCGTACGACGACGGTGTCACCTCTTTTGACTCCAGATGCTTGTTGTGCAACGAAAGGGACCTGTCTTCTTGATGCAGGCGCTCAGAAGCGCGCGCAGATGTCTCTGCGTCAAGCAGGAGGAGGTTCTGCTTCCTCTGCTGCAGCAGCATCTCATGTTCAATTCTGAATGCGATCCCTCGTCGTAAGGCGACGGTGTCTCCTCTTCTGACTCCAGACGGTTGTGGTGCGACGAGAGGGACTCGTCTTCTTTGATCAAGCGCTCAGAAACGCGCGCAGACGCCGTTGTGTCAAGCAGGAGGAGGCTACGCGTCCTCTGCTGCAACAGCATCACATGTTGAAAACGTTGCCTGCGAGAGGTACGCAGAGGCGTCGCAAGGGGTTCCATGAGAGTGCTCATGGTTCATCAGGCGTATCTCAGCCAGGTTTCTAAACTGAGTGAGATACGCCTCATCATCTACAGGGCGGGGAGCTAACTCAATTATATAGTGGTAGATATTCTCCCATTCTCCCACCTAAAATTCAAATATTGGTGGTGACCCAACTGATACCGTCTGCTAGACTTTCAAAGACATTCAGGCCTATCACACTGTAGAGGTTGTTGAAACTGCCTCAACGAAACACTGACCTCAATAGCAACTGGCAGTGGCAGGTCCTTCGAGTGGCTGATGGTTCTTATCATATCGTGAGTGACATATTCAATGTCAGTGAGATTCGCCATAAAATTATCTGCGTTAGGCGGAGCGAAATCTTCATCATCTACCGTCTCCCCATCCTGGAAAGACTTTCAGATCTATAACACTGTAGGTTCTGTTGTTTCCACCAAAATTTAACAGAGCCTTGCTCGAACTGTGTTAAATGCGCTTCAGTCTTGAGTACCCACCTTAGTATTACTATACTGTTATTCCTATGAGAAGCTGTTGGTTCTAAATATTACTGTTAATGAGTTAAGCTGCATGCTAACCTTTGGACAACGCAGATTTCAGACCACGGTCGGATTCATCAACGACTTAAATAACTTTAACAGAGAACTCACACAGATACACAGATAACACGGCTTATCGCTCACCATTTCGCTTGATAAGCCGCGCTATCAAGGATTTCAGCTGTAATTTTCTCTGTAAATTGCTGTAAATCGTTGATGAATCCGGTCCCAGGAAGTATTTGTCTTCATGCACTATGGAGTCCCACAGAAGCGAACAAATGATCGAAACAAGGAAATAAGACAGCATGAAGACAAGCTGTATTTAGCTAGTCACCACGTCCGCGTGCCATAACAACAAGGGTGATCACCTCCTATCCACCCTCCCCCCCCCCCCCCCCAAATGGCGTAATGCCCTTCCCTTGACGAACAGTGCAGTTCTACGTAGAAATGCGAGCACTCTACGTCGACCACGTCACTCCATGTGCGTGCATCGCTGCCTGGTGCAGCACCACGGTCAGGATAGACGTTGATTTTTCACCAGCCCATTTATAACTCTCCGCTGTAATACACCTCATTTGACGGAATTTTGTGATACTGTATTCGGCCAATCGCCTGCAGAATAAATGGGCACGGCGCAACGCTATGACCAGCGAACGCATTCAACCGCGCTGAAGTACTACTCCACTTGTGGCACAAAGCGTCCAGCAACAACGCGGCCAAGCGATTCTCGGGGGACATCGCGCACGAAGACCCAACCCCCACCCCCCCCCCCCATAGGAACGAGTCACTCTTCGCTGCCACAGATCTCTGCTGCAGTCTTCACCCTTCGGCATACTCCCGCATGCGCCAGCGATACGGATTTGAACGGCAGCGAGCACCAGTCTTGGCAAGGAGCAATGCCTCTTCTAAGTTTTCAAACGTATAACATCCCGGTACACGTCGTGTGAGCGACGATGCGACAACTCCTGCTGTGGCATTCACGATTGCCGCGAAAATGAGGTAGCGTCTGCAAAATATCGGGCTCCTGCCACGATCAGCGACGGCTGCTCTGTCGCTGAGGGCACAACCGATCAGCCAGGGAGCATGGAAAAACCGCTGACGTGAGCACATCGATCGGCGCGCCGCATTGATCGTCCTGCGCTCCCGCGTAGAAGTCTGCCGACTTCGTCCTCCAGTCCTTCCATTCCAGATGGCTGTCGTGAGGTCTCGGTCCTACAGCTCACTACGTACACAATACGGAAGCAGCACCGAGCGAGTCGTGAGGTCTAGTGGGGGTCACGTGTTGCGTGTACACTAAAGTATCCCATAGGGAATGTTTAGGGCTCTATCGCAACAGGACGAGATGTTAATGGCTTCCATATCGATTGAGCGACGAGACGAATCGATATGAGAGCCTACCATTACGTGGTGTCATCTAAAGTTCTTCTACCTATTTTTACAGCAACGCGGCGACCCTTCTTTAAGCAAAGAGGAGGGACGAGGAATTTGCAGCCCGCGGCAAATTTCGGCGCGCCACATCTTTACAATCCAGTATGAAGGGTATTAGTCTTCTCTATCCTAAGAAGAGGCATTATTTGTTTGTACTTAAAAGGTACTGGAATGGTTGGACAGTGCAAAGCCAAACACCCACCTCCGTCGAAAATTTAAACGCTTGATAGTTGTTAGGTTGTTGATCAGGGGTCTCATTTGATCTAAATCAAACAAATTTCATGCCAATATTTCAGTCATATAGTGAGCGTGAATATGTAATTTTTTGAACAGGCAGAAAAAATACATTGTTGTGGAGTCTTAGTTGGTGAAATCAACCCCAAACTGTAGAACTGCTCTCACACCCTATGTCTCCACCTTCCTTGAATGATAGCAAGATCCTCTAAGCTCTCGAACAAAATAAGGGATGGAGCAGTAAGGCAAGAAACGTTCGATCCCCAGAAACTAGGACTGCACTCGCATTGGTCTTTTGAGTGGAGGCCAGATTCTCGACCGACATTGTTAAGGGAAATGACAATGATCACGGGGCGCTATACACCGTCACTACGTTCCCATTCATAAGTAGAAAACTTACTGAGATTGCGTCTGGCCTACTGCTAGATTGCGCTTCTTTGTTCGAGCACTATTTCGTAATTCAACGATATCATACATTGTATCGTCCAGTAGTGAATTTCGATTTGCTAAATCGAGGATTATGGAGTTTATGATTTCTCCAGAATAAATCTACTCTTGCACGAATTCTGTCTCAATGCATCATGTCTCACCACAGCTTTTCAAAGGCCACAAAGGCAGGCGCGGCAGTAGGGCTAGCCAGGCACGCTGAGAGAACAAGCACATAGTGATGTAGTACAACACACTAACAGCACTGATACCTCATTTGCGTCCTACACGTCAGTCCTCATCTACCTGTTCTCTCTCCATCCCTTCTCCTACCCGGCCACTACTCCATGTACCCGAATCCATCGGCTTCATCACAGCTTCACCGCAGAAGTTCTATGTCAGTCGCCGCACTCTCAATGATATGACATGTCATTGAGACTGCCGCCGCTCATTTACACGTTCCGTGGGTAGGTGCTGCTGGTTGTGTTGACCAGACAGGGTTCAGCTGTTGGATCTATCTATCTATCTATTTACCTATCTATCTATCTACCTTTATATCTATCTATCTTCAAATACCTACACTCTACTTTTCACCAATCATGAATTTGAAGTGTCTACTGTTGAGTTTATTTGAGTCAAGAGTTTGCCTATTGTTCATTGTTGTTGTACTAGTGCACCTTTTGGTGCGTAAATGAATAAATAAATAAATAAACTATATAATTGAGTTTGGCCTAACTAACGGACAATACAAGAACGCCATTTTCCACCCTTCCGACTTGTTGTCGCGCTCAGACCCAGCTGAGCATGAGAACCCCCTTCTCCATTGAAGTATTTCCCGCACCATTCGACCGCGGGCGCTCTCCGGGCTCTCTACCTTCCCCGGGCTATTTCTCTGTGCCTCCTGATTTTCAGGGAATTCTTCCTAATCGGTGTTTTCTGCCTTCGTTCATGGACTTGCCCTGGTTTTCTTCCTCGGGAGTTTTCTTCCTTGTATTCCTTGCGGGTGTCTTGTGGGATTCAGTTTGTGCACATTTTGTTGTCTCTCATGGATCTTTTGCTCTATTCGTGTCGTGTGTTGTTATCCCTATGTGTTGTCGTCATATCTTGCTATTCTCCACATATTCCGCTGTCATGCTATTCTCTGTACATATATGATCTTGCGCTGCTCTGTTTTGCTTTGCCATTGCCTCAGGTGGGATTTGTTTGTCTTCCCAAAGTGGGCTCTTTTCTATACCATCAGTACTCATGCATTTTGTTGGCTCACTTAACCGGTGTATATAAAGTGCCGTCCTTGTTTCTATGAGGCTAATTTTGTGTGTTTTATGTTCTTCCGCATAGTTTTGTCAATTTGCTTCATGCTATCATCATTTCGCTTACCATCGATGTTATAATTCGATATTCGTTATTCGCATGCGTGTGATTTGTGTGTATTAATGATAAAGGTTTAATTACCCAAGTTTGAGGTGAGCTTCATCCGGTTTAGTCGCAACGTTATCTAAACTCCGCGTGGCAGTACTATTTGGTGTTGGCTGGAGATCACTTCACCCCTAATTGTAAGAAATAACGAAGAGAGTGCCTAGAAGAGTCGCGAAGCTGAGAGCACAGAGGGCGCAGATCACAGGGCGAAGTAGACCATCGAAGCGACGACAGGCGAACCTCGTTAATGCTTGAATAATGCAATTTTTCAAACACGTCATACTGTTAACCTATTTTAGATCAATCTTAGTGTGATGGAACACTCCACTCAGTCTTTATGACGACGGTAAAATTGAAAGCTAACTATCTTACAAAGGCTACATACTGGACTAGCCTAGAAGAGGATCTTCCTCAACAATTTTTAGCTGGGAGGAATTTTTCTTTGTGTTTGACTCACCTTCTAGCGATGCCTCGCTTTCCCCGACTGCTATTTTTGATAATTTTGATGGTCCTTTTTAGTAACTTATGGTACTATGCATGTTTAATTGCTGGTGGTACTATGCATGTTTAATTGCTCTTCTCTCAGCACATAGTATTTCACTTTAAGTCTGCCCTTATTTCTACCTAGTCCTCTGTAATACAACTCACCAGGTACAGGCGGCTTGGGCTCGGCCTTAAGGTCCTTCTCTTTGGCTATCTTACTCGCCATCGCCGGATTTGGTGCTTTCCCAAGGGCTCGGACCACCTGAATTGAAATGCGTTACTAGTGCAAGAAACATTGAATGAGAAATAAATCCGCGCAAGGGAAAGGACGAGATCGCGATACGGTGCTGCAAGACTCTGTTTCCGGCCTCAAACGGAATGCAGAATCTTGCGGCGCCGCACCGCGATCTCGTCCTCTTCCGTTTTATCGTGGCGGGACCAACGTCCCACTGTGGTGGGAGCTCCGTCGCGGACGAGTCGTCGCGATGCCGCACGCCGCCACGTGCCGCGAGTGTAGCAGCAATTTCCGGCGGTATTCTGCCGCAGTACTTTGCACTGCGGCACGGCTCCGTCGTGCTCCGCTTCAAACCTGCGGGGAAGTAGTAGGACACTATTTTTTTTAAATTTGGAACATGAAACAATTATGCACAGTGATGGTGGATTTAATGAAAGAAACCGCAGAATGCGAGTAACACTGCAAACAAAATCGCGACGAGGATATCCGCGCAGAATTGCGTAAAGGGCTTAAGCAATTCATAAGTATGGTTGCTTATTGTATCGGATCCAAAGATAGGGTATAAGAAAACAAAACGAACTTCCTTTTCTTCGCTTCAGGGTTACTACTATTTCCATTTGATTGCTTTAGTTTCTTATCTTTTCTTACTCATAACCATGTATTCGCCTTCATGGTTAATAGCCAACGAGTCAGGTCAACTGCTAGGAACAGGGACTGTCATACGGGTAGAATGCACGTTGAAGCCCGAAACTGTAGACCAGCGGTTAATATGTTTCCATTCCCTTGCGTTACCCTAGTGTGCCCTTCTCGCTAACGCAAGAGAAGTGAAACAGAGGAACAACTGAGTTCGGCTTGTGGACTGGAAAAATACGAGGATTTATTAGCGGTTGTTAACTGAGTGCTAAGGACATATGACACTTGAACTGTGAACCAAAAGTACGCAGTATTGCGCACAGCAATCCTCTTGCGGCATTTCCTGCTACCAAAAGTCGGTTAATCGCGGCATGACGGCATGCCGCAAAACTGTGCTTCCGGCCTGGAGGAACGTTCAGAGTAACATCGCAGCGCGATGCGACGTGACAGTGTTCATACGCGTTACGCAGCAAAAACCATATCTCACGAAAATATCAGAAAATATCAGCGCGAAGCAAGGATTGCGTCGCGTCGACAGTAGGCTTCGTTACTCTACGCGAACGGTCTCAACGAGGCCTAAGCGGTCGTTTAGTGTGCGCGCGACGCGCGACGCGATGCCATATGTAGTGGCCGAATTGACCAATCGCATCGCTCGATCAATTTGGCCACTACACGTGCATCGTGACGCCCGACGCGTTGTAATGATAAGCTGGCATATCGATTGACCGATATGTAAGCTTACTATAACATCGCGTCGCGCGTCGCGTACACACTAAGCGCACCCTAAAGGCCCTCACACACTTCTGCAGCAACACCGCGGCCCTATCCTTGGCGGGCGGCGGACTGTGGTGGCGACGCCCCTGGAGCGGCAGCTGCAATAATGATTCACATCATTATTGCCGTCGCCGCTGATTTCGTGCCGATTCGGCGCCGGCAGAGGCTGCCTGCGCTCTATACTTTCGCGGCAGGGAGCGGCCAGCGAGCGGAAAGAAGGCGGGAAGGCTAACAACAGCAAAGGTCCCGACTACAGTACCTCGCCGCTCCTCGCCTCTGCCGCTTGCTGCCGGCAAGACGGCGGAAACGGCATGGCTCATCATTTTCGCCGCCCACCGCTCGCCGCAAGTCTCATTGTATCTGATAGGGTCCTGATAGTCGAATACTGGCCCGTTGGCAGTGCCATAGCCGGCCTCGTCGCCGGTGATATTCCACAGGCCTAAGCCGCGTGCACACTTTGCAGCGGGCAGCGGGCAGTGGAATGAGGACGGAACTGGTCTCCACTGCGCCACGGTGGAACTACGCCCCGGTAGCACGCAGCGGCAATAAGGAATGCCCGTGTCAATCCTCGTTGCCACTGCCGCTGCGGCCGGCAGCACTGCGGCAGCGAAAGCGTGAACCCCCTCACTGCGGGCTTCGCTGCCGCAATGTGACTCCGCCTCTTCGCGCTATGCTTCAGCGTGGCTGCCGCACTGCCGCTGTCAAGTGTGCACGCGGCTTTAAGGATAAGGTTAAGGACGTCCCTGCCCTACCCTTAACCACAGCGGCGAGCGGCGTTGCCGCAGAAGTGTGTAGGGGTCTTTAACGTGCACTGCGCCGCAGCGGTTTTTGCGTCAAAAATGTTTGAATTCAAGCGTGGCGGGAGCGGACACACAAAAAGCGCGCTGCGAACCTGTCCGTTACGCATTCTGCTGCCGCTCAGCCTCCCTCCAGGAGTTCAGTCTAACGGTTGTGGTCGGCTCCAGAGCCGTCGTATTGTGCACTAGTAAACATAGCTGATAAGGTCAAATCTCACATAGGCGCTTCCTAACGCTACAAAAAGCACGATTAAGGCCTGACAAAACCCATCCCATCACCGTATCACGGGTGGCTGCTGACAGACCTGGAGGATATCGCGGATGTTACGTGCGGTCAAGCAGCGCCGGTGGTGTAAGGCGAACATCGCTGCCCGGAAAGCAGAAGATGCGCGTTCGAGTCCCGCCTGGCGCAAGAGTTTTGATCGCAACAAAACATTCTGTAACAATACATAGCCTCTCTATCAGCCGCTCAAGGCTTAAGCAAATGTGGTAAAAGCCTGACAAAAGCTTCACCCAAACGATGTCCTGCGTGAGCATTAGCTCTGAGAAAACATTATCCTCTCTGAAGCACAACACATTTCGGAAACGACTCCCCAACTCAGCTGTTCAACCATCCAATCTGCAGCAGTTGTCAGCTCACCTCATTTAGCCGTGCTTCATCTGTCGACTGCTGCGTTGGATCCTCTTTTAACTCCTGGAAGTGATGGTTGGTTGCTTTGCTGTTGTTGTAATTACAGGGCATAAACAATAGAGTCAATAAGTTCGGCTGCACCATACAACCGAGCGGTGGAGCCACCAGCTTGCCGACGATGTTTTCGGCGCTGTTTATTCTTGGCCTTCATTCATGAAAAACTCACCGTTCCTTGAGATGTCGATGTATGTCCTCTTGTAGATAACTGTAAACATAATGTTCTACCTTTCGTATGGTAGAAGGTGGTACAAACGGCAGCCATGGGCTTACCATAGATGGAGTTCCATGACAGGATTCATACTTTCGCTTGCCCAGAAATGGTATACACATTACTGAAAGTATTAATTGACCCATGACAAGATGCAGACAGCATCAGTGAGCTCTCACCGATACTTGACGACGCATGAACACCACCTATTGGTGGTGCAAACGAGTGAATTGAACTTCACCAACAGCCAACCCTTGGGTAGCACTCAAACTGATAATGTTATCACTGATAAGGATTCTCACATAATGAAGGATTTGTAGGCATTGCTAGGAAGGCGAACCCTGACAGTGCAAGAAGCACAGAATCGGCGCATTTTCAAAAAACGCTCTGCCCGCATGCCGCAACGTATGCGTGCAAATTAATTAGAACTACCACCCTTCCCATGAATCATGTAGAACATGTGAAGCCACTCTCCTTACCATGCTAATAAAAAACGGAAGTGGTGTAGCGTCCAACTCGACCCGTACTCAACTTGGTCACATCTCGGAGTCCCCCCCCCCCTTGCCCAGTTCAACACGAATCGCAATCGTGCCCTCTAGCGTTTTGCGTCCCTTTCCCCTGTCATCAGCTCTTGGCCGCACCCTACCAGAACTCGGCCTGACTCGTTGAATCCGTTGAAGAACCCCTACCTCTTACACGAGGGTACCTAGCCATAAGCATAATAGGGTACGCTTTGTGTTGGCCTGACCTCATCCTACTACATATAAAGGTGTGTGTACGTATGTATGTGTGTGTATGTGTGTGCATGTGTGTATGTGGGTGTGTCTGTGTGTGTTTCCGTCCGTCACAACTGGAGTGGAGGAAGACCGTACTAGGGATTCTCGACGATTGATGGTGATCAACAGCGGCCCGAAATTTCAGCCCTGGGGGTAGTCGAGATCGGTAAACACGAATCTGAAGTTCGTTTTTGAAGCATCGATCGCCATCAGTCGATACTGATCAAGTTATAGATTTTCTGTGGACGTCACTCAAGAAGATCGACACTTTAGTACTAGGGGTAACCAAGGTCGCTGAACACGAATCTGAAGTTCGTTTGTGAAGCATCGATCGCGATCAATCGATATTGGTCAAACAATCGTTCTGTTGATGTCGTTCATTTTTTCGAATTTCCCATAACTTGCCCCAATCAACGTAGTTAAGATGTGCTTTCTAAGGAAATCATGACACAGGTGGCTGAATTGATGATGAGAAGTCATTGCCACAGCGAAGCCGTTAAGAAGCCGTCAGTGTGGCCAAGAGGCAATATAAAGAGGCCAGGCCTGTGTCTGAGCACTATATTCACCTTTGTACCACTGACCGCTAACCAATAGTACATCGGTCCCAATAGTATTCTGTTTACTCATAATACTCACAGAAGCTGGCACATTTCTGTCTTCGCACTTCGCCAGAACTATCGGCTCTACTGTTGCATGTGATGAGCTCTACATAACGACGGATTTTTATTGGCCAACGTTTCGGCGGAGGTTCCATCTCCTTGTGATCTCTGGAGTATAACCAGAATCGCCTTCTTTTAAGCCTTAAACGGACCAAATCAGTTAGAAGTTACTCCATCAAATGTCGCCTCGACCCTACAAAGTTCAGTGCCAAATTTTATAGAACGGGACCAATAGAGTCCGAGTGCAATATCTGACTACGGTCCATCGAACGACTAGTAGAAGCAGCGTAGGACAAATGAGGGAAGCTGGACAGTAACTAACGCAGTTCAAAATGGGAGTCTGAGGTAGGGCTTGAGCTCTAGCGTTTTGTGAAGGCACTCGCGTTTCCGATTGACCTTGGGTCTCAGAAGTATATCCAAATTACCTTAATGGCTTTGCGCGCGGATGTTTGAACTTCATGCCCCGGAATCTTCACCTAGTCCCTGAAATCCTCCCCCCCCCCCCCTCCCCCTCTAGTCGACCGAGCAATAGAGGCTCTGAGCTTTTCATAGCCGTCAAGATGTTCCTTGATCCTCACTCGAAGCTGTTCCCCATTTCCCTATGTAGGTATTCTGCTCCACACGATTGGCATGAGATCAGGTAGACCACAGCAGGTACATTGCAGTCCCCTGGGCAGACCACGCAACTAGGCGACGCGCAGAAACGATCACAGATGTGATTTCGAATTAGTTGCTGCTTCAGATTGCTGAGTGGGAGATCTACAACAGTAGCTGTCCAATTCCAATCTCCTCAGACACTTCCGAATTGAAATGCTTATTTCATCGTAGATAAAACGGCACTAAAATGGATCTTTAGAAGTTGGACCAGTGCCGTTTTCTAATGTATTAGGTTGTCACATAAGTTCTGTCCGATTTTCGACGGCAACTTTGCGGTGTAGTATCTCAGCAGAAAATAAAGTTTATTAATCAAAGTAAGAACCGTTACAATCAATGCACTTCTGCCAACGATATACAAGAGCGTTAATTCCATTTCGGAAGAAATCTGAATTTCTAGAAGCAATGAAACACTCGAAATCAATTTCGATATCTGCTACATTAGTAAAGTTTTTATCCTTGAGGAAACCAACGAGATGTTTGAAAAGATGAAAGTCCGTTGGGGCTAGGTCCGTTGAATAAGCGGGATGCGGGAGAACTTCATATCTCAACTGATTTAATTTTTGGATGGTCAGATGCGAGACATGTGGACGGACGTTGTCGTGAAGAAGGACCGGTCCTCTTCGATTCACCAGTACAGGACGCATTTCAACCAACTTTTGGTGAACCACGTCTAATTCACGACAGTACCTCTCTGCCGCGATGGTTTCACCAGATTTCAAGAAGTCGTAGTGGATAATACCAGTTGCAGCCCACCAGACAGTGAGCATGACCTTCCTCGGATGGAGGCTAGGTTTGGGAATGTGTTTCGGCGGTTCTCCCTTATCCAGCCATTGCGCTGATCTTCTTCGATTGTCGTACACGATCCATTTTTCGTCACAGGTAATTATCCGGTCAAGAAACGGATCGTTTTCGTTCCTTATAGTAAGGGAAGGACAGCTCCAGGCGACACCTCTGCTGCTCCTCAGTGAGTTCGTGGGGCACCCACTTATCCAGCTTTTTCACTTTTCCTATCGCCTCTAGGTGCCTAGAAATGGTTGTACGACTGACCTGAAGGCCTCTCCCCATCTCACGCACAGTTCCTCTGAATCGGCTTCCACTCGTTCTTTCAAACGTTCGTTATTACACTTTGGTGGTCATTCTTAACGGTCCTCGTCTTCAATATCCACGTCTCCAACACGGCACTTCTGGTACCATCTGCGCACGGTGCGTTCGTTAGCGGAATCCCCTCCCCATGCCATCTTGATGTTTTGAGTTGCCTCGCTATCACTGTGGCGAAGCTTGAACCGAAAACGAAGCAATGCTCACGACTTTTTAAAAGCAACACACCAAGTTTTATAGAGCGAAACGAGCGCTACAAAATAGTATACAAAATATATTCAATTACTTTCCCTATACATGAAAAAAACAATCACAAAGCAACGCCTATCGGGATCGGACAGAACTTATGTGACAACCTAATACTTTACGCCCTGATTTTCCGCTGTACTTTCCGGAAAGCACAGCCATTCTGAGCAGCCATCTTCAGAGCCATTTTGACGGATTCCCCCTTTCTCGTTGGACGGTAAAGATTCGTCTATCAACTTTACAGCAGCAACTCCTTCTTCCTTCCCCTCCCTTACTGATGAGTACAGGGGGAAGGAGACTCTGTCTGTTTGGTTTTCGCCTAAGGGTCCGTGCGAAACGAAAACCAAGCTAATTCTTTGTTTTCCATACTTTCCCAATTAAACTATCACAATTATATGGCTTTATTCATTTATCAATCAATTAGCCCCCTGGCGCCTTACCTCCCTGCGCCCCTCCCCGGATGCCTATTGGCCCCTCCTTCTGTTCATAGTATTGCGGATAATAAAGATATTCTGGTTTCAACCATTCTTCTCGAACCTTCCGCGACACGAATAAACCATAGATTTACTACCCAAAACACACTCCTACCGGACGATATAAACCTACGAGTCAGCAACCCGACCTTCTACTTCACTAGGGGAACCCTCGCAACAGCCCACAAGCCATGGACAGAGATCCTGCCTGGGTCAGGAGCGCTTCAGACGGCAGTATGTACGCCGTTCTGCGTTTTTGGCGCGCTGCATGGAGCGTGTGTTGACCCGACCAGGCGTGAACTCCGGTAGTCGTACAAAAGTCGCGACAAGCTCCACCGGAAGACATCAAGCGCGCTCGACCAGAAATGCCTCCTCTGAACGAGATGGCCAGAATAGGTAAATGGGAAACTATTAATCCGACTCTTCATTGAAATTTATTAACCATATTACAAAATACCACGGTATGAAATTATTAACCACACGACAGCGTTTGCGCTCCTCCAAAACCTAACAACAACAAAAATATCAACAAAGAAACAACAGAACAACATTGTGGAAACATGAAGGAATTAAATAGCTTCCGAATTCAGAACGTCAACGTTAACTATGTATGTGTGTGTTTCTGTAAAATCTCCTATTCCTGAAGACAGTACAGAAAAGGTGTCGTGCCCATCCGGAAAAGAAAACTAATCAGGATGGCTACGGCTAGTAATGTGTGAGCCGACGAAATGCGAGCTAACAAACAGGGCATGAAACAACAGTGACTACACGGGGCACTGATTTTCGGTCCATATGGGAGATTTACTTTACTTATATAGGAAATTTATAGGGTAGACGGATAGAAACGGGCCCTGGCTGCGTAATTAAATACTTTAGAACGACTAAATAATGCTCAGTGCACTCCTAAGAATTCACGGTATCGCATTCCATGCGACACCCACCTAGCATGTGTGATGAGTCGACTTCAGACCCACTCTCTGCCCTGGGTTCCCACCACCCTGTTGTAATTTATACCTGAATCGCTTTGAGGCACAACCGTACGGGAACCACAAATATCGATTAATCAGCGCAGTGGATCGATATCTCTAGATGGCATTTTACTATAGCGCCGGGCAGCGGCTTAAGTATGACGCTTCTGCCGCAACTGGGACGCTTGTCAGCCCCTACTGATACCCGTACTGATGCTCGAACGACGGTTTCTTCTTCACTTCTCGATGAGCTTCCTTCTTCGCCCTTCTCTTCATATAGTTCTCGAGTTTGTTGTCCTTCTTCAGTTGATCGAACTTCTTCTCCATATGCATCAGCCGTACCTTCGCTGAAAACGTTGCAATTAGTGAGGTGAGAGAGAAAGATGGTCCCATTGAGCCTGTTCATACATCGCGACGGAGCGATTGATCGGCTAGGTAAATTATAAGTATCGATTTTTTTCTGAGCGATCGCTCTGCAAAAATCGGTACTTATAATTTGTCCGGCAGACCAATCGCTCCCGCTGCTCCCGTCGCGAAGTATGAACGGCCGATAGGTGGCCATATTCACCTTTTGTTTTGAAGACTGGTCGCTCTCCGCGCATCATTCGATCGATATTCTCTTGCCGTAGTTCTTTGTACGTCTCCTGCTTCAGTTTCTTTTCAGCCTTCGTCTTCTCACGGTTGTCCATTCGACGAATCGCCTAAATTTAAATGAATTTTAAGTATATTTCACTACAATTCTTCAGAATTTTAAATTCTTTTTACTTACGCTACGTCGCAAAGTATGCAAGTGTTCGCATGTCCACCCAAAAATCAAGGATCTGCGACTTCGCCAAAAGTGTTTTGCCCTACTATTCCCAGAATGGCTGCTCCCCTCACCAAACTAGGATAGCGGCAACCCTTTTGCAGGGAGGGTAACGCTCCGCGTCCGGACTGAGTGAATGCTCCGAGAAGTTTAACCAACAGCCTTCTTATGGGAAGTGTACACACATGCCTCTCGATGGTTGAGCAACTGCAATCTCCCGAAAATCTTAACGATACCTCTCGAATTCGAGCCGCCATCTCTGTATCACCATTTTCGTCGCAATCCGCAGCTTGTTTCGATAGTTCCTAAAGAATATACGCGTAGTTCTACCATTGCACGCTTCGCTTTACAACCGCCATAGCGAGTATACTTACCTCCCTCTCTTGCCTTCTCAAGTCGTCCAAGAAGCTATAGTTGTCCTCGAAGCACCTCTCTTTAAACTCGCCTGCTCGAATGTCAAATCTCGGATCCCATCTCCTAAAGAAATCAAAACCACAGTGTAGTAAACGACATGCAAGAAACCACCAATATCGCTTAGGGCCTGTTCATTCATCGCGACAGCAGCGACAAGAGCGACGAGAGCGCAGCGCGCGGAAGTATGAACAGGCGACATCAGCGACTGGAGGTACTAGAGCGACAACAGCGACTATAGCGACGACGCTCGAGTTTGAACACGTTTCGGGGGCGTCTGCTCGGTTTTAATCGATTTGCATGTTTTGCACGGGCGACGAGAGCGACTAGAGCGCAGTGTACGTGGCGTTCACAGAACTGGCAAGTATGAGAAGGTGACAAGAGTGACAAGAGCGACTGAAGTGACAGCGCCGCCACTCGAGTATGAACACTTTTCGGCGGCGCGCGCTTGGTTTTAATCGATATGCATATTTTGCACGGGCGACGAGTCGCTCTTGTTGCAAATTATGGACAGGCCCTTAGCCCTAGTTTATGCTTGCGCCGCCACGCGGCGCGGCACCACGATCTATCCCGACCATCGTGCAACGCCGCGCAGCGGCATAAGTATAAACTAAGGCTTAGGCCCCGTTTATACTTCGTCGCGGCGCGATGCGACGCCACGTATAGTGGCCATATTGACTGTGCGACGCGATCGATCAATTTGGCCTCATAGCGTGGTCATCGCATCGCGCCGCGACGAAGTATAAACGGGGCCTTACGCGGCGAAGACGATCGATATCGCTGGTTTTAATAGCGTCGCGCCAATCGGCGACAAAGGTGTAGCGGGTCGTTTAGGCCTATGTTATACTTCGGTGACGCTGTTCTCGCCGACGCGTCGCCCAAGTATAACATAGGCCTTAGTAAGCGCGCGACGCGATGCCATGTGTAGTGGCCGAATTGATCAATCGCGTCGCCCGATCAATTTATCCACTACACACGCATCGCATCGCGCGTTGCGCGCACACTAAACGACCCCTAGATGTCCATACTTCGTGGCGGGAATAATGGGAGCGACTGATCGGCCCGGCAATCTCGATTTTTGCCGAACGATCGCCCAGCGAAAATCAACGCGTATGAATTGCTTGGCCAATCAATCGCTCCCGTCGGGAAGTGTGAACATGCGCTTACGGGGATAAACCGGCATTAATCGATTTGCATATTTTGCATGAGCGACCAAACACTCCTTGCGGACTGCGAACAGGCCTATAACTGCCATCATCGACGTACAAAACGAGCGGCTAAACTTAGGCCTATGTTATACTTCAGCGACGCTCTTGTCGCCGACAACAGCGTCGCCGTGTATAACATAGGCCTTAGGCCCCGTTTATACTTCCGACGCCGAGCGACGCGACTCCACGCATTGTGGCCAAATTGATCGATCGCGTCGCCCGATCACTGTGGCCAAAATACGTGGCGTCGCGTCGCTCGGCGTCGAAGTATAAACGGGGCCTTATAGTTCGGTCGCCAACGAACTCGATACCATGGAATCACCAATATCAATTACGCGGCCCAGGTGATCGACATAGCTAGTGTTCATAACGTCACGCTACTCGACAACTAAAGAATGGTCCTGTTCATACTTCGCGACGGGATCGATTGGTCCGCCTGGCAAACCATACATATTGATTCTGAGGAGCAGCCAGTAGACCTAGAAACCTACTTCTTTCCGGTGCTCAAATTCTGGTAGAGAGGTCTGAATGTCGATACTGGTCGCTTCGATGAAATCTCTTTCGGTCGATGCTGGCCGCGGTGCTGAAATAGAGCCTTTTGCTATCGAGAAGGAATAAAATCTCTCTGAGCGCGAACACAAACCTCCTGCTTCTTCTCCTCTACCGCTTGTCGCTTTTGCCGTTCCTTATCTTTGTCGTCAGCCTTTGTTCCAAAATAGGCTTTGTTGAACAGCTTTAAGCCCAGCTTCTCCTTCATCTCTCGCACTTTGCCAAGAGGCAAGTCGGCCATTTCTAAAGAGAATTCTTAATTTTTACTTAAAGAACAATAGATAGAAAGCTGACTGACCAGCCCGAAACGCTGCCACCTCTTCCGCCCTTTCGTCACCATCTTCTTCTTCACCGTCTTCCTCTTCCTCATCTTCTGCCATCTCCATCGAAGTCGCAGGCTTATCCATTCCGCGATGAGACGCCTTCTTATCCCGTTCGTGAAATTCATGTTCGAAGTCGCTTTCAGATTCGTCGGCCATCTTAAATGTCATGCTCAGTGATAACCATTATTGGAAGGGATTAAATGATGGAAATGAATAGGGAGTTGTTCATTATCTAAGAATTTTGACACCAAAGAACGAAAGCTTCGCTACCTGCACATGCATTGGACCTGTTATAAAGGTGCGACCAAGAATTATAGGGGAAGATACAGCTAACGACGAAACCATTCGATGACAGGCACAAAGAACAGCGTAGACGGCTGCTGAAGCTAGCGGTCAAGGCTAGTTTTTAAGATGATACATCAACAAAAAAATTCAGTTCATATGATCCCCAATCGAGTTTGAACACTTGAATTCGAATATTAAAAAATTACGTTTTTCGAATGTATTCAAGATCGAATATTCAGAAAAATGTTTATATTCCATTTTCACGTCGAATTGGACACCCTTTTAAGCCTCAGACTTTTGACATCGAAGCGAACTCTTCCAAATCGAAATGAGCTTTCTCTACATTAAACTAGAGACTCTACAAAAATATTAGAACAATTTTTTGTTCAAGGAAAACTTTAGTACAATTTCCCTTAAAGTATTAATTTACTTCCCAATGAATGACCCATTATTTGAAAAATTTTGTTTTAAACAGCAGGAAGGTGACCATCATTTAGCGCCAAAAAGCGATTACGCCATGCTCTCGTCCAAGACGTCACGATTTTTATTCGATTGATAGCAGAACTTTTGCTTGACATGGAGTTTGACACCTGTTAACGGAAGTGTCATCTACACTATTAGTCACATAAAATTTGTGGCGAACTTTTTGAGTGCATGGCGCGATCTAGTTATTAACGCGCTACATGCCTGCTTCATTGCACTGCATTAAGATAGATCTTAATTTATTATTTTCCTCTAAAAATGAAAATTTTACAAAATTATCACACCTATTGGGACAGGTAAACTAAAAAAAAATTAAAGTTTCACCAAATCTTCCCTGAACAAAAAGTAATTCTAACCATCTAGGAGTGTCTGCAGTTTAAACTGTAAGAAGTCCGTTTCGATTTGGAAGAGTTCGCTCTGATTTCAAAAGTCATAGGCTAGCCTGGATGAGTGTCCAATTTTATTTGAAAAAGTGTCGAACTCGACGTTAAAATGTACATTTAAAATCGAATACTCAAAAATTCTCAGGAACCCACAATTGTTGAGGTATTCGAAAGGTGTCATTCGAATATCCAACGCTGTATACCAGTGTTCTCCTGTCAGTACTGTGCCAATACGAGATTTTTGAAGGTGCATCTTTATTTGGCCTTACTTTTTGACAGAATGACCGTCTTCAGAGGCGCATATATCCACATCTAGCACAGCACTATCGTCCTCTGTTAGTAGACCATCCGTGTCGTTTCTTTCCGATAGTGGTTGGTCAATGCGCTTTAAGACGCCACGATTCTATTGAAACTTAAGGGCAAGCGATGACACAGCTTTAGAAGAAGAAGAAGAATGAAGAGGGAATTTACGAGAAAACAACAACTAATTGTGCCGAGGTTTCAAGAAGAGGAAAGCTGGTCGACTCATTTTATCCAAAGGTAAAATAAAATAAAATAATAAAAATAATAAAATATAAATGATAAAATAACAAAATAAACAGTAAAATAATAAAATAAAATATAAGATTATCGACAATACCTCGGCGAAATCCGTACGAGACCTCTTCGCTTCGTTTCCTGGCTCTCGCTTCACTTCGTCATCATCATCGCTGTCGCTGCTGAAGACAAGTCGCGAGCTGCCGCGTCCCGTTCGGAACTCTACAACTTTCTCTGCGCCTTCGTCTGCCGCAGTGTCCGTTACCTCTTGCTGAAAGCGCAAAAACGTGTATGGGTCACACGTGAAGCTCCTAACGCGACCCGTGCGAGCAAAGCTTTGATCCTGAGTGGGTTTCGAACTTGCATCTTTCACTTCCCGTAGTAAGGACTTATTCATAGTCCACAACATCGGCTGAGCACACGACGAGGTCTACCGCGCAATCGTTTGAAGAATACAGGATAAAGCACGGCATTGATCAATCCCTTTTGGGATGCGCCATGCATACTACTTCTACAGGATGTCGTGGAGGCGATTTGAATGCGTAGTTAGCCATACAAAGACCTCAATTGCCAGCCAATGGAACAAGTCAGCGCCCTATCCTTCTCCGACAAGTTCGCCACCAATTCACTAACCCCGAAGGGATGGAAGGCTTGTTTAGCCTGCGCGGAAAATCCGAACCAGGAACCTGGCATCGGGTGCAGGCGACAGCCGGCACCTCTTTCGCTATACGCGACGCTATGCGCGTCCTGAGCGGAAAATGCGAACCACAAACCTGCGATCGGGTGTACGCGACAACCAGTGGCTTCTCCTACTACGGAACACGCCACCCACTGGTGAATACTATACTGATCGATTTTTAACTTTGCTTGAGCCTAGAGCGGCTGGTATAGAAGATACAAGTTGTTAGATGGATGTCTAGTTGCGATCAAAACTCTTGCGCCAGGCGGGACTCGAACCCGCATCTTCTGCTTTCCGGGCAGCGATGTTCGCCTTACACCACCGGCGCTGTTTGGTCGAACTGAACATCCACGATATCTTCCTAGCAAGCACTCACCTATCAGCACTCACCCGTTATCGGGATGAGCCGGCCGCTGATATCAGCATGAAACCGGTCAAGCTGAAGGCACTCGAAGAATTGATTTTTAACTTTGCTTGAGCCTAGAGCGGCTGGTATAGAAGATACAAGTTGTTAGATGGATGTCTAGTTGCGATCAAAACTCTTGCGCCAGGCGGGACTCGAACCCGCATCTTCTGCTTTCCGGGCAGCGATGTTCGCCTTACACCACCGGCGCTGTTTGGTCGAACTGAACATCCACGATATCTTCCTAGCAAGCACTCACCTATCAGCACTCACCCGTTATCGGGATGAGCCGGCCGCTGATATCAGCATGAAACCGGTCAAGCTGAAGGCACTCGAAGAATTGATTTTTAACTTTGCTTGAGCCTAGAGCGGCTGGTATAGAAGATACAAGTTGTTAGATGGATGTCTAGTTGCGATCAAAACTCTTGCGCCAGGCGGGACTCGAACCCGCATCTTCTGCTTTCCGGGCAGCGATGTTCGCCTTACACCACCGGCGCTGTTTGGTCGAACTGAACATCCACGATATCTTCCTAGCAAGCACTCACCTATCAGCACTCACCCGTTATCGGGATGAGCCGGCCGCTGATATCAGCATGAAACCGGTCAAGCTGAAGGCACTCGAAGAATTGATTTTTAACTTTGCTTGAGCCTAGAGCGGCTGGTATAGAAGATACAAGTTGTTAGATGGATGTTCAGTTCGAGTCCCGCCTGGCGCAAGAGTTTTGATCGCAACTAGACATCCATCTAACAACTATACTGATCCTTATGACTTCAGATCAATAGACATTATACTATTCTGATTTAGGGGTCGATTTGAATACATGCCAGAGCCTGTAGTACCCCCGAAGTATTGCACATATTCCTAATAGCACTCTCTCTTTCTTCTTCACTTCAGTCAAGTTGCGGGTGTGAATACCAAAACCGACTGCGTGGAAATAGGTAGTATTTCAGTTTGGCGAAAGAACTGCCTTGACCAGAGCAGCTGATGGTTAGTGCAACACTTGAACTGCCTTTAAAAGCGTTCTATTCCACCCACCTTCACCTCTTCGAATTTGACCACTCTCCGAACAGTTTTCGAATGACAGTTGAGTTCACTGCTACCAGTCCTCACTTCGCCGCACACTTTCTTGGCCCTCACTGAGCTATTCACTATCGGCACCTGAAAGCGTTCACATGAATTCCAGAAGAACAAATGGAATGGAGAAGCTAATAACCTTCCAGCCAGATTTTTACTCTTCAAACGCATTTTTACACTGTTTTGACTTCCAACTGAACACTTTTCAAACCAAATTGGATACTTTCTAAGTCAAACTGGACACTCTTCTAAGCAAGCTCGAAGCTTTCGAAATCATGCTGAACTTGTGAGCGTCGTCTAGATTCAACTACAGACGTCCTAAGAACGTTAATCGGATCTATCCTAGTCCGGGGGGGGGGGGCACATAACTAAAAGATATTATATGTAACAAATCCACTTAAGACTTACCGAGCGGCTCCTATAAAACAACATGAGACCTAAACAGAAAAGTCATGAAGAAAAAAAAAACAAAAAATTACATTTGTTGCGGCTGTAAGCAGACAAAGTTGTGTGCCCTCCTCACCATGTTGGATCCTGTTATAATATGTCAGGCGGCGGTAAGCACTCGACATGCGGCTTCATGCGCCCTCCCTACCATGTTAGATCCTGGTTATAACACTCAGCCGGCGGCCAGTACGCGGCATGCCTCCATTCCGTCGCTCTTTGTCCGCCGAGACGGTTGTAAACCGCGGCGATTTTTTATTTTTTCGTTTGTTCTCTCGTTTTTGGTTTCTTTTAGGTTCCAGCTCGTTCTCTAGGAGCCGCTTGGTAAGTTTGAATTCATTTTGTTGCCTACTTTTTAGATATGTGCCTTCCCGGACTAGGATAGATCCCGTTAATCTTTTGCCTAAGGCCTACCTGCCCCAATAAGTGAATACTGTGTCTGAAATTTTGTAAAAGTTTCTGGAATTTCTAGGTTTTTTTTTGGAAAAATATCATGCCTTCACGTTTGTTCAGAGTACAGAAAGGCTGCAACTTAAAGCGCGCTAAAAGAAGAGACCGTCCCATGCACTCGTCTAGTCGTTGCGAATTCTATGGTCCATGGTAGACCTTGAAGACTCTTCAAGGTTTACCATGGACGGATTCAGGATCACATTTACTCAAAGTGCCCCATCACGAATTTGACAACAGGAAAAGTTGGAAATTCCCATAAAAACTGTTCTTACTGGTAGCTAGAAGCTCTATGTACCTACCTTAACGCTCTCCTGTTTCTGCTCTTCTTCTTCTTCTTCTTCTTCTCCCTTCGGCTCCCCTTTGATCATGTCTGATACGTCCATGACGTCATCTTCCGACGCATACATCTCGTCATCGGACCCGCCGAGCATCTTATGCTCAATGCATGTGCCCTTCACAGACTTCCCGCGTTCCGCTTTCTTGCCCTTCTTTTTTGGTCTCACCTTCTTCTGCTCCTTCATGTCTTCGTTGTTCATCTTCCTAGAAAACGTATATATAACTTGTCATAAAGTATAGAACATTTGACGTCGAACGAAAGCACACCCACATCTTCTTGGCTTTTTTCTTTCCTTTCCCCTTTTTGCTGCTCGCGACTTCAGCGTGAGAAGCTCCATTTTCTCCAGCACAACCTATCTGTAACTGTAGAACGTCATGATTGCTCGCGATCAAATAAATTTTCTGGTAGATACGCCTTTGGGGACCTTTTAGACGGTGCAGTTTAGAGCTCTGTAACTACGGAATTCGACAAAATTACGACTGCGCCGCCATTTTCCAATCCCCCCCCCCCACTGCCAATTCGATTTTTCAAAAGCTGGTCTTAGTTTCTGGTCCTCCCTAGAACCGGAAGGCACTGCCGTAATGACAGTTTTCTTCCCGCAGATAGAAGTTGTTGTCTCTTTGATTGTGGCTCACGGCGAATACAGTAGTTTATTAGGAATAGTGCAACACAAACGAGAATACTGAACGACTATTAGTAACAATGGCCACTTATATACGGACCAAAGGTCAAGGAATGCGATCTGGTCATTTGGTGAGGTCTTCACGCCATGGCGTGATTTCCCGCACTCAGCGAGACAATACCATATATCGATTATACTCTCATGCTATACGTAACGAAAACTCTGAGAGTTTAGAGCTTTGATGAAAAAGCAGGAACTGCCAGCTAGCGAAGAGTGTGAGTGGACAACATTGTAAGAGCAACGAGAACAAACTGAAGGCTTAGAAAACCCAAATATTAGGGTGTCCAGAAAGTATCTGCAGAAAACTTCGCAATGTTCCAGATTTTTCTGGAATGTTCTGAAGACTTCAACATAAGTGCTATATAAAGACACTATCCTGCTGTGTCTGCGTAACATATCCAGCTCCGTCTTCCTTGCCTATTTCGCTGTAGATGGCCGAACTATTAGACATATTAGACACGCACTCCTTTACGAGTTTGAATCTGAGCACTCTGCTGCAGAAGCCTATCGAAACGTGTGACGTGTATTCGGCTCTGAAGCTCCTTCTGTACTGTTGTATAGCTGGCTCGAACGCTTCAGAAGCGGGAACAGGAGTCTCGAAGATGAGCCTCGCTCTGATTGACCGACAACGATATCTTTGGATGAACTGAGGAGACTGGCGGAGCAGCATCCTTATGAAGGTGTGCGTTATTTTGCTGCTGCTCTTAGCTGTTCCCGATCCACCGTGGACAATGGACTGCGATCTCTTGGAATGGTTAAGAAGCTCGGTCAGTGGCTCCACACGAACTGACCGACGACAACCGGCGAGGACGTCTGGACATATGCACTCAGCTGCTCTCCCGAAGTCGCACCTTCAACTGGCCGGACACCATCGTCACAGGAGACGAAAGATGGGTCCTCTACGTCAACCACGTTTGTGAACGTGTGTGGTGCCAACGCGACGAAGCGCCAAAATCTTTCGTAAAAGTGAAATTCATGCGAGGAAAGTCATGCTGAGCGTCTGGTGGAGAGTTTATGGGATCTACCATTTCAAGCTGCTGCCTGACAGTACGACTGTCACTGCCGAGGTCTACGCTACCCAACTGCAGAGACTGGCCGACGAGATGCGCAAGGAACAGCCCAGGCTCGACACAGTTCGCTTGCTGCACGATAACGCGCGCCCACACATCGCGAAGACGATTTCTCAGAAAATTCTGGAACTCGGATTGGAAGTTCTGGCGCATCCACCGTACAGCCCAGATCTGGCCCCAGGTGACTACCACCTTTTTCGATCACTTCAGCATCATCTGGAAGGAAGCTTTATGAAGATCGTGACCACCTCGAAAATGACCTCCGAGCTTTTTCCGCCTCCAAGTCGCTGGATTTGGGTGAGGGCCTAAACTTACGAATGTCATCGCTAATTGCGGCGACCTATGCCGCAACGCGGCAAGTCCGCGGCTACGTCTACCGAGTCCCCGCCTTGACCCGCCGCCAGTGCAACATCCTCCACCGCAGCCGCGACGACATCCTATGGGCAGACGAGAGGTGAAGAAGAACGGGATAGGCTTCTGCAACACATGTTACGGGCCTGCGAGTCTTTGAGATCTAGGAGTACTCTCATTGGTCTCCTTGTAGTCCTTCTGCTTTACTTCTACCCGTTCTACGCCCTTCATTTACCTTCCTCGGGATTATTTTTAGCCGTTCTTATGCTCGCTTGCAACAGTTCAGCAACTCCATAATTTTTGTCCTTAGGTTTCCCTCAGCAGCTTGGATTCGTTTTCCAAAAATATTTCCAAGCACGACCTATTGGTTCCTGGTATTCGTGCGATCCAGTCTTCATCGTCCTGTCCTAATTCCTCACCAGATATGATCTATTCGCTTCGCCGCTCTCTTTACAATATAGAATGTAGCAGTGATCTTTTCTGACGAATGGAATGGCCGAATAGCTGGACAAAAACCAGTGAGAGCTTCATGCAAAGTCCAAAAGAGTAGTTGTAGCGTTCGCGGCAGCGGCTCCCGCACAGGCAACAGTGATCAGTGGCGGCGCAGCACCGGCTAATTACAGCGCGGCGGTGGCTGCCGCAGCCGCGGTAACCATTCGTAAGTTCGATCCGCTCTCCGCTGGATTTCTATGCCGGAGGAATTCGAAGTGTTGTGGAACGTTGGCGGAGAGTAGTCGATGTTGATGGAAATTGTTTGGTTGATTAATAAAATAATCATAAAAAATTGCGTTATTTTGAAAAATTGTTATTTCGAAAAAAAAATTGTATTTCTGCAGATACTTTCTGGACACCACTTGGGCGCGTAAAGCGCAGTCGGAGGAGGCACCGGCTGTCGCCTCCACCCGATACCAGGTTCGGATTTCCCGCCCAGGCCAACCAAGCCTTCCATCCCCTCCGGGGTCAGTGAATTGGTACCAGACGTGTCTGGGAAGGATAAAGCGCTGACTTGTTCATCGGCTGGCCACCGCAAGTCATTGCATGACCAAATACGCATTCAAGTCGCCCCCACGACATCCCGTAGAAGTAAAATGCGTGGTGCATCCCAAAAAGGATTGAGTAACGCCGTCCTTTATCCTTTATTCTTACTTTCTGGACACCCTAATATCTGCAGGTTGACGTAAGCTTCTAACGTAGCCTGAACTAAATTGATACGACGGCTTTTGCTTGACATCTGCTAGGCATGCGCAGTTAGTTAGTTTTCCCCGCCCCGTACAGAGCAAACAATTCAAAGCAGTTAAGCAGAACCTCACCTGCACGCCATTCCGGCCGATCGAAGTGTCCAAATCGTCATCCGATTCCGTTACATTCTTTATAGGTGCCAAAAAGTCTACCACCGGCAAAATTTCAAGAGCGGGTTTCTTCATAGGCTTCCTAAAATCAGACATATGTGCCTAATTAGCATGATGTAGGTCATGAACTGTGACACGCTTAAGGCCAATTGATTGTCCAAATGGAGGTCTAGAAAGGCACGAACAAAACCTCCACACGGTACTAGTCGCTAATCTGACCTACATGCGGCAAGGGGTGACGACCATACCAATCAGGCCCTATAGCACTAGCCTACCACTCACGATCAGAGGGACGTTTACAATCGGTGTCATGACTGGCTGATTCGCGTTTTCTTGCTGCTGTGATTGGTTGCGACGTGATTGCGCACCCTCGCCTCCTCATGCAGGCCACATTTACGACTGGTACTCGTGAAACCTACATCTTTTTAGTTTTCTGCTTTCTTCTTGCGGCTATTCTGCGAATTGCTGCGTTCTCTCCAGTACTCCCGGCCTGTAATGCAAACATCGTGACTGCTAATAAGCAAATGAATGTTGAGATCAGAAGACTTGTAGAGAACCTTCCAGATTTTTTCCCAATTTCGAATTCTGCTTCTACAGACTGCAACAACCCGAACCACTCATATCAAAGCCTACCTTCACACCCTTCTTTATCTTTGTGACAACAACACCCGGGCGTTTACACGGTTTCGACGACGATTTATGACTCTTTGGAAGAGGAATGAAGTCAGGGATCGCCGTGGGTCCAAAATGTTCCGTCGTTTCTCTACAAAAGTGAACAATTCGGCAGTATAGTATATCGTATACCGTAAGTACACAATATTTGGATGTCGAGCAGAACATTAAATATAGGTCACCAACAAAATAAAACGCCTACATTTTATAAGAGTTCTTCTTTCCGTTCGGCACTTCATTGCGCCCTGGTTTATTGTCAGAAGGTCCACTTTCTTCGGAGAAATCGGCCTGTAATTCAAGAAACACCTGATTGTATCAACAACGGATACAGATAACGATCCCACGAATATTCAGTTCGGGCTATCCTCTTACAACGATCTTTCGCAAGTTTCTCGTTTTGTCAGGGCAGTACTAGTCGAAATATGACATGGACGAGGATGGGAAGGCGCGAGCGCACTAGCTAATCACAACGAATCAGGGTACCGATCGAGTACGCCTCCTCTGAGTGATACGCCCATTCTATGTGACCTAATTAGTTCGATGCTTCCCTATGTAGGCCACGTGAACTAAGCACCAGTATCACTGTGGTTATTGAGAACCAACCGGACACCATATGAGATTTTAGGAAGACCTACTGCCTTCTTTTTGGCTGGGATATCCCGATGCTTCTAAACGGTACTTCGCCACACAGCTTTTCGTCTGGAATCTCCTAAGCAGTGCACGCTGTAGACGTTAAGCCTCAGTGAGTTGATGAAAACGTAGGGGTGTGAATAGGCCCAATCCTGTAGGGAACCTATGTCTTAATGGCGAAAAACGACACCATCTCGAGAATCTCCGCCCTTCAAGTAGCAGGAAAATCTGCTCCATTTTAACAAAGTCCCTTAACCTACCAAGTTAGAGGTCTTGAAACTTTACTAAAGAATCGCACAGTCTCTCAACGCAATAGTTTTCAAACATCTACTGCTTCACACAGGCGCGATCAGATGTTTGATTCCTCGCCTTGAAGTATTTTGCACTTTTCTGCATAATCGATGTTTGGAAGGTATTGTCTAGTGCGATTATGCGACTCCATAGTAAATTACGGAGGCCCTAGCCCGGTAGGTTCAAGAATTTTGCACAAATGAAAAGAACTTTTCCACTATTTTAAGGATGAAGATTCTCGCGGTGGCATTAGTTTTCGTCGTTCAGACATGCGCCTGAAACTCTTTCCTGGTCAGTTCTAGCCATCTGCCCTCCCTTACGCCAAAGACTGGAGGTGCGCACAATATGCATATAAACTGTAAAGAGATGCCATGGTTGAGAGGAAGGTTTGGTGCCATAGGTACCATTATGAAATTCATCAAGCAACAGCCGATACCATAAAATTACATCTCGAAATCATAAGGGATAACGCATCCGGTTCATTCAAGAATTCCAAGAACAAGTCTGCAATTTGAGGGCAAAAATATGCAGAGGGATATAGCGCAGTGGAAAACCACTGAGAAATATGCCATTTTCACGTCGAATTGGACATTTTTCACGTCAAACACTGTACACTCTTCTGAGCTAGTTTGAGACATTTGAAATCGAAGCGAATTCTTCCAAGTCGAAGAGAGCTCAATTTACATTAAACTAGAAGCTCTCCAAAAAGGGTCAGAATAATTTTTGGTTCAAGGAAAATTTTGTACAACTTTTTTGGAGTTTCAATTTACAATAAGAGAACACATAGTTTGAAAAAAAAATTCATAAATTAGTACACATCTTGGGACAGATGAACTAAAAAAATTCGAAGAAAGTTCTACCAAATTGTTTCTGAACAAAAAATTATTTTAACCACCTCATTGCGTTTGTAGTTTAACCTGCCTAAATGTCATTTTGATTTGGAAGAGTTCGCTTTGATTTCAAAAGTCTTGAGCTAGCTTAGAACGGTGCCAAATTCGACGTGAAAATGGTATGTATCAAGACCGGTGAGTACTGATCGAATTCGGACATTAGCCGAATGGTAGTTCATAGATTTTATTAAAGGAAACCACGAATGTAACAAGTGACGTTAGAATCAAAAGAGGACGTGTAAACCTCACCTCGAAATATCGTTTAGGCCTTCGATGTAGCACCTTTCCACCATAGGAGGCCTCTCCATTCTAAAACACCACATTCATAGACCTTGCCTGGACGCTGTGCATATGAAATGTGCCAGAGCTTTGCTGTAGCCTTCACTGGCTCAGAACTTTGTGTTTGCAGGAACGATTTCACGTGTTGCAACCGCCAACGACACTTTGATCTCAGATCTTTATTATTGTGTGGGCCAAGGCCACCATAATTAAAAATGGCCACTCTCTCTATCCTCTCACGGCATTTTTACACCAATATAAAGTCAGCCCTATCCAACTACTCTTAACTTCATCCGCCCCCCCCCCCTCCCACTACTCGACTTGTACTACGGTACTACACCAAACCTTTTCAATCTCCTACTGCACACTTTCCTGTTATCACTAGAGAGACATACCTTTCTCTTTCGCCGCACTCCGATCACAGTGACCGATCTAAGGTTCTTCGTAAACGGATCCCTAAGGGCTTCATACTTCATCTGGAAACATAGATCATCAGCCTGAGGGCCTCACTGAACCCTAGCTCAACTTGGTTAGCTTCTTCAAAATCGTTTGATTTATACGAAAAGAGCAGCATAAGGTCAGCTCTATCACACTTAATTCGCACTTCATGCTGTCCCTCTCCCTCTCTCCTGCCCAGTTAGCACTCAAGATGTTCGTACACTAACCAGGGACCATTCTAGACTTTTGAGACATACCCTTTTCAGTTGTTGCGCTTCGCTCACAGCAACCGATCTTTTCTTTCGTCGTACTTCGCTCACAGCAAACGAATTGGGTTTCTTCGGAAACGTCCTCCTCGGGGGTTCATCCTCCACCTGGAAATCTTTAAATAATCAAATTGAAGCTTATACTGAGCGCTTGCTCAACTATGGCATCTACTGGATCCGACTTCAGAGTAGAACTGCGGCTAGTTTGTTCAGAATAATTTTATTTGCACGAAAAGAGTAACACTAAGGCAAGGTTTGCACGAATAGACCATCCAACCAATGGTTCCCTTCCGTTATTACACCCCCAGATACGACGTGACTCCCAATTTAAAGAGATTTTTCGGGAGCCGGTCAGTCTAGCTTTACACCAACACAAACCATCTCTGGATATAACGCCGCTCCTGTCACGGTTCTAAGAGGAACTCCGCGATCAAAGTGACTCCCGTTATAACGCGACTAATGCTCAATTCCGGTCCCATACAGAAATTGAAAGCGAGGAACACACTTTGGACTTGTTTTCGAATCAAACTGGGCACTCCTCTAAGCAATACTGTTGACGATTTTGAACTCAAACTGAACATCTTCAAATGAAAAGAGTTTCTTCCTCAATTAGATAGAGACTCTCTGAGAAAGTTAGAACTTTTTGTCAAAGAAAAATTTGATAATTTTTTTGGAGATTTTTTAGTTCACCTGCCCGAATTAGGGAACACACCGTCTGAGATTTTACACAATGTTTGCTTTTTAAAGAAAAATAATGAACTGAACTTTCATTCAAGGAGCAAAGAAGAGAACGCGCCACGTAGCCAACTTGCTCGTCGAAATTTTCTTTTGACTGATAGTAAAAACTCTGTTTGCATGGGGAAAGACAGACGGAAACGGTACTTCAACAGCAGTTGTAAAAACACATAATCTCAAATTGCTGTCTCAGGTAAGCAGCATTACAGTATCCATCAAATTAAGATCGTGACGAGCTCGTCGAATGCGTGGCGTGATATTCCTCCCTATTCCTATTAATTTTAATGACAATATATAATAAATAAAGTTTTAATATATGAAACACGACAGTTGAATTAGAAAAATTCAAAAAAGCCATACTAAATTTTCTTTGAACAAAAAATTATTCTGACCGCCTCGAAGTCTATTGTGGAAGAATCTCGTCTAGATTTAGAAGATGTTTATTTTGATTCCAAAACTGTCAAGTTTGACTAAGAGAGTGTCCTATTCGGTATGAAAGGTGTCCAATTTGACGTTACGATGACGTTCGACAATAAAATGACATAACTCGTGCCAGGCGGGACTCGATCCCATACCCTCTGATTTTTACGCCGAGGACGCAGCCCATTACACCAACAGCGCCGCTTGATCATGCATCCCGATTTCAACGGTGAATGGCGATACGCTATTGCAACGACGATGTCGGGCATGCGGTTCGTGTGATCTAAAATGCTGGTGGTATAATGGGCTAACCGTCTCGTGCGGAAAGCAGAATGTGCGCGTTCGATTCCCGGCTGGCACAAGAGTTTTAATCCCAAAATCCCAACTTCCCGTACAACATCAGGTTACTTAGCTCTTCTGTTCACGTCTAACTTACCTTGTTACCTTTCGTTGTATCTCGCGCATATCTGTCACACTTATGCTTATTAGACATCATTTTTGAGCGAAGAACCAGGAGCCGGATTCATCAAGCAGTGGGTATAGTTGGAGCTACCGCAAGGAAATCGTTCCCACTACCCGCAGTGGGTAGCGGGTACAATTCGTATTTATGAAAGGAATCAAGGGTAAGGTAGAACTAATCTTCTCGCGAGAACAGCTGATCGCACTGGAGTGTCATTTTGCCAATGGGGAATCTCACGGGTATGCTGATATACCCACGAGATCATCGAGTATTCTCTACCCGCTGATATAACCATGATGTGGCGGGTAAGGTTTGTCGTGAATGCCTCATCGTGGGTACGTCTACCCCTATACACCGTATACCCCGGGTATTTTGCGGTGATGAAACCGTCCCGAGCATTAATAACCTAAAGCGATTCTATGCCTTCACACTGCCTTCACAGTTACGTATCTCATTGCTAATACAAAAGCAAACGAACAGCTCTGGGTAGGGCGCGACTCCCGTTATAACACGGATTTTTATCGGTCCCTTCAAACGCGTTATAACGGAAGGGAACTGAAATTTAAGCTGCATACTAATTCACCACTATTTCATATATGACTACTTCATACATGAAAGCAGCATCGTGGGTATCTATACTTCTTATACTCTGCATACCAGTTAGGAAAAGGGCCGCCATGAACTGGCGGAGTCGCCGGGCGGAACGTGGCGCATGGTCTGCAATCGCGGACCGCAGCGCGCCGCGGGCGCGCGGGAAGTTCATTATCTTTTAAAGCCCCACGGAGTTCTGCGGCAGCGCCGCGGCCCTATGCTTAACCATAGGACAGAGACGCAGAGTTTGCCGCCGGCGGGGTCCCTGCCCTATCCTTAATCACAGCGGCGAGCGGCGTTGCCGCGCCTCATTTATACTTCTTCGCGGCGCGGCGCGATGGCCACGCAATGAGGTCAAATTGACTGACCGCGTCGCCCGGCGTCGACGCCTGCTGTCCGGAATGAATCGCGTGAAACAGCGACCAATTGCGTCGCCCAGCGTCGGATCGCGTCGCGCTCGAAATGGGTGCGATGCGATGGATCGCGGTGGATTGGGGCGGGGTATGGCTCCGATCAGCTGATTTTCGCAGTGAGGCCTCGCACTTGCTCTTGATTTTTGCTTTATTTTTCTTCGGCGACACCCTATACATGTTTTGTAGTTTGTCCGTAAACCTTTCAGTTCCGCTTCAAGTCGCCGCCTGCCGAATTCCCTGAAGGCGAGCCGAACGTCGGCCACGAGGTGAGTTTCTCTCCAAGTTTTGATGATTTCTCGTGCTTATTCCTACCTATTTGTTTTATGGGCACTAGTGTACTTAATGTACCGCACCAAATCTTTTTCAAAATATGTCTACTAGGGGCAATCTAACAAGAGCAGTACGAGTATCATAGTCGTTTTTTTTTTGCGGAAATGCCCACTTATTAAGCTCGAATCGCCCCCTACCAGCACGCGTTCGCGGCCGTCTCTGGGCGGGAGGGGAGGGGGGGGGGGGTTACCATAGCATGCCGTGGCGACTAGATACACACAGTGAATGTAGATGCAGTCCTATCTCCTCGTTTCGATTGCAGATTCGGGTCTTATTTTCTTCAGAATTGGGCGAGGGAGGGAACTCTAGGATGAAGGCAATTCTAACACGAGTGTGCCAGTGGGCCCACACCCCGGGATCCCTTCCCCTACCCGATTCTGTGCTCTCCTCCGCGACAGCGGCATTTCCGCAGGGGCGCGTGGAATGCAGTCGGAGGCGCCGGCTGTCGCCTGCAGCCGAAACCAGGTTCCTGGTTCGGGTTTCCCGCCCAGGCCAACCAAACCTTCCATCCCTCCGAGGTCGATGAATTGGTACCAGAGTTGTCTGGGAAGGATAGAGCGCTGACTTGTTCATCGGCTGGCCACCGCAAGTCATTGTATGGCCAAATACGCATTCAACTCGCCTCCACGACATCCCGCAGAAGTAGAATGCGTGGCGCATCCCAAAGGGGATTGAATAACGCCGTCCTTTATCCTTTATAAGGCATTTCCGAAAAAAACGATGTTCATGATTTAAAAAAACGATATCTATGATATTCATTCTTCCCATGGCAGATTACCCCTAGTAGACCTATTTTGAACAAGATTTAGTGCGGTAGACTAAGTAAGCTAGTACCGTTTTATGTGTTCCTCTGTTTGTTGCCAACATGATCTATTTTGTTTTTTATGTGTTTGACCTTTGCTGTTCAATTTCAGGTTGCCGCCCTCCCGGATTTCCTGGAAACTAGCCGGATTCCGGCCAGGAGGTCAGCTTCTCTTCAAGCATTAATATGATTTCTCGTGTTAATCCATTGGTTTTTATCGTGGTTTTGTCCTGCTTTTTATTTATTAGTGTTGTTATTATTTCTTGATGTTAGTAGCCAGTAAACATATCCCTTCCGATACGCATATCCTCTGGCGTATCCACGATCCATTCTGCCCTCTAGGATCAGCCATGGCTCATGATCCGTTCGATGACCTTTTAGACTGAGGAAATAAAATGAATGTCTTTAGGAATGAGTAAACAGACGTGGACCCGGAAAGGAGTGCACCTTTGCGTGTGTGCAAGTATGCAATGGTGTGTAATCGCGGGTCGCATCGCCGGCTGTTCGGAATGCTCATCGCCGTGTGAAAACGCGTGACGCGATTAGACGCATCGCGCCGTTCGAATCGCGTCGCGCGGCGATGGAATATAAACGGGGCCTTAGGGACGTCGTCGCCACCGCCAGTCTTCCTTCGTCCGCCGAGCCAGGCCGTACTGCGCCCGCTTACCTCCCGTAGCTCATCGTGCGGGTCCCTAGACCGGACTTCCTAGTGGGAAGTATTCACCTAGCTTAGAGTCGCTGCATCTGGTCTTCTGGGTACTAGTCGGGCCCCGCAACACCGCGTGGGCGCAGTCACGTTCTATCCGGAACGTGCATTTCCCCTTCATTTTAGGTCGTGCGTGTGTCACTGCTAACTCTCTTGCCGTTAGCCGTCCTGCTCCATCTCTTCATCGTGTCCTAGTGCCGTAGTCAGCTCATCATCATCACGTCGCTCGTTGTCGATGCCGTTGAGGAGTCCTTGCCCATCGTTATCGTTCGTCGACAACACCTTGGTCCACACTTGCGATTCCTTCCGCCATCTACCTTTTACGTCGCCAGGACGAAGCACCAGCACCCTTGCTTCCACATCGTCGTTATCGTCATCGTCATATCATCGTCCAAATTTTCGCCTTGTCGTTACTGTTTCTCTTGCGTGTTTTAAAATAAACTGTTTGTTCAACGAGCCTCCTTTTTGTGAACACAAAGGGTTTTTCGCCTTCTTTTGTCTTGGTGTTATTTACTGAAATTCTAAAAGAACCTAACTTACTTCGGGTTTAATAGTTGATGAATTCGGCCCCACAATTCTCGATTCGCCAACTCCGCCTCTTCCCCACTCGAGAAGTTTATACACTAATAAGGGGCCATTTAATGCCTTTAAGACACACCTTTACCTTCTGCCGCACCTCGACCAAGTCAAAAGCGCTAGGTTTCTTCGGAAAAGTTCTCCTTGGCGCGCCATCGGCCATCTGGAAACCCATATAGATACGACCTAGAGCCTTATGACGACGATTTCATCTGCAGAACTTCTCGGGCACGACCTCATGAAATAGTTCAGGCTTTTAAGACCCACCTTCACATTCTGCCGCACCTCGTCCAAGTCAAACGCACTAGGTTTCTTCGGAAAAGTCCTCCTTGGCGCGCCATCGGCCATCTGGAAACCCATATGGTCGACCTAGAGCCTTATGATGACGACTTCAATTGCAGTACTTCTTGGGCACAACCTTATGAAAGCGATAACCCAGGCGAGCTCCTTGAAATCGTTTTATTTACATAAAGAGAACAAATAATCGCTTTGTACAACTTGAGAAAAACATGTACAAGTGATAACCTAGACCAATCTACATCATAAACGAAAACGGGAGACATGCGAAACAGACGGAGCAGTGGATCACCAATGATGTGAACCAGATTAGACGACGAACTGACTAGAAAGGTAGATAGTAAGCAAAACGAGTAAGCTATGCTACAGCGGTGAGACACTGCGAAATAGATGTCGAGCGCAACCTGAAGGCGAGCAACTTTCGAGAGGCGTCTAATCTCCATTCATACTTGAATCGTCTCCAGGCGCACCACAATAAGAGTTACTAATATCGATTAGGCCGCGTGGCCATTGCTCAATCAATATTGGGAAATCTCATTGTGGCGCGCCAAGCGGCGATTGGAGTATAACGAGGCCCAAGGCGAGGTTTATACTTCACTTGGTGCGCAGCGCCACAGCGAGGGAACCATAGATATCGATAGGACTGCGCAGACGGTTGATACAGGCGACTTTTAGAGCTATCCAAAGTACGCGATGGGAGCAATTCATGTCCCATGCGAAGCATATGTATCGATTTTTCCGCGCGATTTACGCGGCTGACTTGGTTTCTCTCGTCAAGGACTATGAACAAGACATCACTCCACTGAGTAGTCTAGCGCCTAAAGAGTAAACTCTCCTATAAAAACACATTTAGTTGATTTACCATAGCTTTGGAAGTTACGGGGCCCACTCATTTGCAGCCCGATTTAACGAATACAGTATGAAATTCAAAAATTCGCTAAATCAGGCTTTTCACGGCGTCGAAGTATAAATTCGATAAAAGGCTCGTTTATACTTCAATCGCGTGATAATGAGAATTACCAATATCGACTAGGCTACACGGCCTAATCAATACTGGTAATTATTGGGATTCGCATTGTGGCAAAGCCAGGCAGCAAATGAAGTATAAACGGCCTATGCCTTGAACTGCGGCACGACGCACCAGCGTGAAGTCGACAATATCCTTCTTCCGCGCTGCCCAATCGATATCTGGTGCGCACAATGATGCGCTGACTGGCCATATAGGGTCTTTAAAATATATGGATACGAATCTATTTTTCTCAGATGCATTGCCGGACAGACTCAGTCGCATTCGTCGCTGTCTCATGGACAACGAACCATGAGCGTTAGTATAAACCCTGGTTTGGCTATGACGGGGTAGTAAAATGCGAAGAAAGGCGAAGCCAGCTGACTTTTAAAAACATCACGGCAAAACTCCTAGGTGGTGGTTAGCTGCACATGCAGGTATCATGACACGCTATAAAGGTTAGGAACTCAAAACGGACATCTAGATGCCTCCTAACAATCTGAGATTAGAAAAAATTGCTTAAAAAAAGGTTATAAGGTAGGCAAAACTACGCGTATTGACCATCGTCACTTGAGCTGTTGGCGGGAAGCCTAACGATGGGCGAATAAGAGTGAGAAAATTCGAACCGAATGAAGAAATTATGCACATTATACAACATATGGAGGCACATCGGACCCTCGCCATATCCGAGATTACGCTCATCCGAACAGAACATAAAGCGCGTCGATTGTCATGAATAACTTGGGCACCTAGACACATTAGTGACGACAATGACAATAGAGGAGGCTTTAAAGGAAGAACTGAACACTTTACAAAGAGCTATCCAACGGCTAGGATAGAGCCTTAATAGTCGCAAGACCTACTGACTTCTCTGTTTCACATGGAAGTACATCCGACGCCTGATTGCTGCAGCACTCGCTCCAAACTTGCCGCATTCAGCGCGCATCCAGTCACACATTCATGAACTGTGGCGGCGGCTCGTTGTCATCGTCGTCATCCTCTTGACGCCTTGCAGCGTCATCACCGAGTTCCGGCTCTTCTTCGCTGGTTCCTGGTAGATTCGAACGTAGCACCAGACGGCTGTGCGCGTCACTCTCAGGCATCACAGACTCTAAAACATACAAGAATGACAAAGCTATCCACACAGGCCCATTCGAGCACATACGGAATATATTCTACTTTGTTCTTCTTTAAAATTTCTAGTTAATTATTTACTGGTGTTGCCATTTCGCCTCGACAGAAGACGCTTCAATTTATTTAAAGCCCATTCTAGACTACGGAGAGGCAGTAACCGTCATAACATGCTAAGAGAAGATACCGTACCATGCGCTCGTCCAGCTTGATGCGATTTTAATTTGATTAATAGTGTAAAACAACAAAATTAAGATATGTATCTTGTATAATCGTCTGAAGACAGTGGCGAAACGAACCTTTTTATAAATTTTGTATCATGTTAGACTATATTAATTGTTTATATATGAAAAAATCTTGCACTTTAACTTTTTTACTACTTTGAATTTCTATCTTTTCTAATGATTTATATTTTATATTGTTTAATACAATTGTTTTTGATAAACAGCTGAAAAGTATGCAACCCACGCAGACAGAATTTCGCCTCAACCAACCCTCTACCAAGCGGTACCCTGGACAGGTGAATGGCGTGATCTCTTCTCTTAAAGGACTAAATGACTGTTGTCTTCTTGCGCTCTGAAACAAAATTTCATTCATTATTTCTCCTAGGAAAAATAAAAATTTTGAACGAAGTTTTCACTTAATTAGGCAGGTCAATTAAAAATTCCAAAAAAAGTACACTAGATTTTCTCTGTACATAAAATTATCTCAATTGTTTCAGAGAGCCTCTAATTTATACCATCATCAGGTCGAATTGGACACTCTTCTAAGCTCGCCTAAGACTTTTTAAATTAAATAGAACTTTCCGAATTGCAACAACCTTTATACAGGTTGAACTACAGACTCAATAAAATGGTCAGAAAACATTTTTGTTCAAGGAAAATTTAGAATAACTTTTTTGAATCTTTTTTTTTTACTTTAGCTGCCCGAATGAGTGTAATAACTTTATACAATTTTTACTTTTGGAAAAAATAGCAATTTGTATTTTGTTTTAAAGCGCAGCAAAACAGCAACCATAAAGTGTACTAAAAGACCGGATTGCGCCATGCACTCGAAAGGCTCGTCGCGTTTTTTATTTGATTGATAGTGTAAATGCTGTTTACGTGGAATTACGAGGTATACGCGTTCTTAACAACTGTACTTGTTGTACTGTCTACAGTTTTTTGTTTGAGGAAAATTTCAGTATGTTTTCTCTAAACCTTTAATTCAGTTACCCAATAAGTGAACATTTTGTTTGAAATTTTATAAAATTCTAGTTCTTCGTGGAAAAATAATGCTTGATAGCACGTTTTAAAGAAAAGAAAGCCGAAAATTTTTAGTGCCAAGAGATGAGATTACGTCATGCACTTGTCCAAGACGATTGATTGATAGTGTAAATGCTGCTTACATGAAACAACAAGGTGGGGAAATGCGCGTTCTTCACAGTTGTAATTGTTGCATTGTTTCAGGTATGTATGAATGAACATATAAATATAATCAGCATATACATAATACAAATCTACGCAAGCAGTATTATCCTTTTCCATTTCATCTCTCAACTAGACAAAAAATCTACATAAGACTTTACTCAAATAGAAGTGGTTATGACATTAAAGAGAGCACTTCAACAATGACAGTCAGTACAAGATAACATTCTAGTCTTCATCCAAAACCTTTATCTATTAACCAACAAACTACTATTGTGAGTAAAGTAAGCGCGTAAGTATTTTCGAGTGCATGGCGCAATCCGGTCTTTCAGTATACTTTATGGTTGCTGCTTTGCTGCGCTTTAAAACAAAATACAAATTGTTATTTTTCTCCAAAAGTAAAAATTTTATAAAAATATTACACTCATTCGGGCAGCTAAAGTAAAAAAAAACTCAAAAAAAAGTTATTATAAATTTCCCTTGAACAAAAATTTTTTCTGACCATTTTATTGAGTCTGTAGCTCAACCTGTATAAAGGTTGTTGCAATTCGGAAAGTTCTATTCAATTTGAAAAGTCTTAGGCGACTTAGAAGAGTGTCCAATTTGACGTGAAAAGTGTCCAATTCGACCTGACATACGTACATATGGAAGTCGTTAGTTTTGATCTCGAAAATGCTAAGCTCGATTTCAAAACCGTCAACGCTGCAACAACGTGAATGAACGCTTTTTGAATCACACTGGACACCTTTCTCGTGAAATTGGACACTCTTCTAAGCTAGCTTAAGACTTCTGAAATCAAAGCGAACTCTTCCAAATCGAAATGAGCTTCTTCTGCATTCAACTAGAGACTCTTCAAAAGGGGTTAGAATAATTTTTTGTTCAAGAGAAAATCTACTACGAGTTCTTTGAAATCTTCACTCACCTGTTCAATAAGTGATCACACTGTTCAAAATTTTATAAAATTCTCATTTTTCAAGGGAAACTAATAGCTTAAAGCTTCCTCTAAAGAGCGGAAAAGCCTACCAAAAAAGAGATTGCTCATGCCCCCGTCCAAGACTTCGCTACTTTAATTCGATTGATGGGAAAACTTCTGCTTGCATAGAACTTCATACGTATGTCTATGTTTATATTCATTTATTACGGCTGCATAGGGCAATAGTTGAAAAGCAGTCAAGGTGCAGCCAGAACTGCATATAAAAACTATCAACAAATGAAGACAAATAAAAACCCGAACAAAGAAGCGGCCAACAACAATAAGGATAAGGATAAAGGACGGCGTTACTCAATCCCTTCTGGGATGCGCCAGCGCATTCTACTTCTACGGGATGTCGTGGAGGCGACATGAATGCGTATTTGGCCATACAATGACTTGCGGTGGCCAGCCGATGAACAAGTCAGCGCTCTATCCTTCCCAGACAAGTCTGGTACCAATTCACCGACCCCGGAGGGATGGAAGGCTTGGTTGGCCTGGGCGGGAAATCCGAACCAGGAACCTGGTATCGGGTGCACGCGACAGTCGCGCCTCCTCCGACTGCGCTACACGCGCCCTTACAACAACAATACCAGCATGCAAAGTTATAGACGATTTAAGAAGTCTCGTTCCTAAGCAAGATAATACCTACATGGCTTCTCATTTGTCCCGGAGTTAAGCGAAACTAAATGTGCTTAGCAATTTTTAAGTACTTGTAGACAACGCAACAAAAGCAGTTGTAAAGAACACGCATATTCACAATTGATGCTTGATGTAAGCAGCATTCACACTATCAATCAAATAAAAAACGCGACGAGCTTTTCGAGCGCATGGCGCAATCTGGTCTTTAAATGCTCTACATGATTTCTGCCTTGTTAAAACGAAATTCAAGTCAATTCTTTCAAAAATTTCAAGGAAATATCCTGCAAGAAGGTCACTTCGAATTGGAAGAGTTAGTTTTGATTTCAAAAGCCTTACCATTAGGCTAGCTTAAAAGAAAGTGTCCAATTCGACGTGAAAATGGTATATATTCTACATATACCGATTTTGCCAGACATGTTAGTCAAACATATGAACCTCATGAGCTTTAGCATCAGCTCCAGCCTATACAACCTAGGAGCAAAATCCATCCCTACCCTCCATTTGGCTCAGCTGGGGAACTCCGAAAACGCTCTGAGCCTGCGGTGTCGCCATACTCGCACCGTAGCCCATCACTGGAGCGCTACTTCGCCGTAGGCTCTCTTCGTGCATCTCTCGTAGGAACAGCGTCTTGATACGCATATCCGCTCCAACACTATCCAAATCGATGCCTAAATGCTCTTTTTTACCAATGTCGAACCGATATATTCAAAAACGGGAGGAACAATGAGACAAGCAATACTCACCGCTCTGCTGAAGACTGCGCGTCAACGAGTTAGCGGCCTCCGGATTTGTCTGGTAGAGAGTGGGAAGAAGAGTACCCACGATCGAATCCTGTGGCATGCCACTGCGATATTGACCGTCTCCTGAAAAACTCGATTTTTAGGAGAAAGGTGGAACTCAAAACGAAGAGTACTTGAAATGACCCAGAGATCCAAGATAGGCGGAGAGCGAGGCCCTCAAAAATTAGGATTGCACCGAAATACCCTTAGAAGCAAAAGGGAAGAACTACAGTACAAGAGTACAGTTTATACCGCAAGTCACTGCGCAGCAGTCACTCGCCGTCTGAGAACCATCTATATCAATTAGCCTCCACTACAATCAATAGTGATGATATTCGTACTGTCGCACTGCACGTCGACTAAAGCATGGACCCTTTCAGACACTTCCTTACATCCAGCCGTCCATTTGCTCTCCCTTCTACTCAAGAATGTCTTAGAGAAAAAATAGGAATTCAGTTTCTTTAAGCCTCAATTGGCTGGTACCGAGGATGTAAGCTGTTACAATGATGTTTTGTTGCGATCAAAACTTCTGGCGCCAGGCAAGACTCGAACCCCCACCTCCCTCTGAGCGGGACGGAATATTCTACGCCATTACACCACCGGCGCTGTTTGACTCTACCAATACCTACAGCTTAACCGGTTCTATGCTGTTATCAGCGTCCGGCTCATCCTGATATACGGGTGAGTGCTGATGGGTCCCACGAGGTGTGGATGTTGCGTTTGACCAAACAGCGCCGGTGGTGTAATGGCGTAGAGCATTTCCGCCCGGTCAGCAGGAAGTGCGGGTTGGAGGCTCACCTAGCGCTAAAGTTTTGATCGCAGCAAAACATCGTTGTAACAGGGATAAGTGTGCATTAGCATGGTCGTGTTTAGCCACACATAACGTGTGGACGTCACGTCATGCTAGCGCAACCCACTCCAGGTACAGTAGCTCCATTGCATAGCACCGTTCTAACAGAACATGCGGCTCGGCGTAGGTTACTTACAAACACTTCCAAAAATATCGAAAACATGCGACACAGCGATTGCAAACAAACAATCTAAATATAACAATCCAGACATGCAGGAGACGACCACCTCCAATGCGCAAATGGTAACCATGTTCCAAAGACTGGCCTTCACATCGAGGTGCCCAAAAAGCGGACTCGGCCGAAACTAGAGCAGTGCTGGCTAGATACTCTGTATATGGACTCGAGTCGGATACACTCGACCAGGCATTCGATCAGGCAAAGAGGAAAAATAGGAGGGGAAGACGAGTTCTGATAACGAAGAATGAATCAGAAGAAAAAGAATTAGGAAAAATAATGAAGATAGAGTAAGAGGAAGAAGATGAAGAAGAAGAAGGGTGAACAAAGAGAGGGAAAAGAATAAAACGAAGAATGAATAATAAGAATTTACGGAGAAGAATCAAGAGGAATAATTAATGAGGAAGAGAAAGGATTGAGAAGAGGAAGAAAAAGAGGAAGAAGACGACGAATACGAAGAAAAACAAGGTTGAAGAAGAGGGGGAGGAGAACTAATAAGAAGAAGGATTAACAAGAAGAGGGAGAATAAACAAGAAGAAGACTGAAGACGATGAGTAAGAAGAAGTAAGAAGAGGAAAAAAAAAGAAAAGTGAAGAAGGGGAGGGGAGAGAAATAATAAGACAAAGAATTAATAAGAATAGGGAAGAATCAAGAAGAAGAATGAAGACGACGAGTAAAAAAAGAAGAATTAGGAGTAGAAAGATGAAGAAGAAGAAGAGGACGGCGAATACGAAAAAAAGAACGAGAGTGAAGAAGAGAGAAAAATAAGGGGGATGAAGAACAAATAAGACGTAGAACGATTAAGAAGAAGAGGAAGAAGAATCAAGAACAAAATGAAAAGAGTAAGAGGAAGAAGAATGAAGAATAAATGAACAAATGAAAAGGAGAATAAAGAAGAAGAGCAAGGCGAATAATTATGAAATGAATGAATGAATACAAAGAATGAAGAAAAATAATAGTAGAGAACGGAAACAATGAGCTAAATAAGGCTAAATCACGCAACAACTGAAGAGAATAAAATGAATGATGACTGACAGCCGCAACAGATTGCGATCCGCGTCACTTGGACTACTATCATGTACAAACTAGTTCGCTTAACGTTGGAACAATGAAAATAGGTGTTTGAAGGTGACCCCTCCTCCCTCCGAGCCAATTTAGCCCGTAATACTCTTAACCCTCGGCCCACTATTATGTGAAAGGCGGCATCATAGCCAACTGGTGCGTATATGTAGGGTAGGACTGCAAGCTGAGTAGGTAACAAAACAATACTGTTGATAGTTATTCCGTAAATCTTCTATGTAATTTCTTTAAAAAGAAACCTTCGTCTATTTAGGAATAATTTACGATATCCAACGTTGTCATTCCAGTGATACTAATTGTTTCTTCCTATGTTTCTTGCTGAGCACACATTTGTTAACTGTATAACATAAATAACAAATAAAATAATCCCGCTGCTACACATACCTATCACCGCACTCCTGGAGTATGGAGTCGACCTCCTCATAGACGGTACTAGCGAATGCATCGAGTCCAGAAGAAGATTCCTCTCAGCACGCATGCCGGCCGGATCTGCCGCGGTATAGAAATCGTGTTCGAACTGAAAAAGGGCGTTAACGCTCTAAAATAATCGCAAGGTCTCTCGGACATTTCCTACACTTACCTTAGCTCTGAACCTTTGCAAGAACTGTTCAGTAGCTGGAGGACCCTTCCACTCAGGGTTGTTGGACGCGAACTGCAACACCGATAGCTCTGTCTTCCCGTCGAGCGCCGGAGCTGAAACATTACCTTATGCAGCGGCACGTTTTATTCTGCGAAGCCACTCCACTCGATACTCATTGGTTTTCGTTTTTTTTTTTGCATTGAACCTTCGCAGTACTATTCAGTAGCTGGAGTACCTTTCCACTAGTCTAGATACATAGTTCAGCGAAAAGCAAAAGGCGAAAAACAAATGCCCATAAGACCAAAAACTACCGCGTCGAAGCGAGATAGAACAGCAGACGCCATCTGGAATTAGGCCGACTGGGGCCGCATTCATCAACGACTTACAGCAATTTAACAGAGTAAATTACAACCGAAATCCCTAATAGCGCGGCTTATCAAGCGATATGGTGAGCGATAAGCCGCATTATCTGCGTTTTCCGCTGTGAATTCTCTGTTAAAGTTATGTAAGTCGTTGATGAATCCGACCCCTGCAATAACCGCCCTCCCCCCAACTAGGAAAGTGCCGGCAAATTCTAAACGCAGTAGAACGAAACAGAGCTGTAGACAAAGCGTTCTAGCTCTTAGCACCTAGCTTACCGGCTGTTGGCTGAGCGGCAGCACCGTTCCAGTTCACGTCTCCGTGTCTCGCGACATCCATCAGTGCGTAGGAGCACACGTCACCCAGTCCATCAACACGTACTGTGTTATCGTGGAAAAAGCGCACCAGCTCACGACAATGTGGACGAACCCTGGAAGATAAAAGTAGGGCTTAAGCGTTGGTATTAGAAAACTGGCGACGTCCTAGCGGGTGGGACCACTATAAATGTCTGTGTAATTTTGCATAACCAGGAGACTATCTCAACGGTAGGTCTGAACAGCCCAAGTGTTGTGTATGGGCAGAATCGCCTCTCTCTAGGAAACAACAAAAAGCAGGTATCTCGACCAAAATAAGCTCTGCGCAGAGTTAGGGGCGACGGAATTTGAACCGTTGGTGGCGTTCGCCCTCTACTTGTGCTCAGGAGGCGGGAACAAGTAGGCTGGAAATAACGAAAACGGTTGAACCACAACCCACTTCTTCCCACCAACCAAGCCGCTTCTCTATCCACTGCGCCACCGCCGCTCGCTCGTCATCGCCGTTTCCAGCCAACTTGAGCCCGCCCTCCGCGTGCAAACAGAGGGCTAACGCCACCAACGGTTCAACTTCCATCACCTAACACTACGCAGAGCTCTATTGGCGTCGAGATACCTGCATTTTGTTGTTTCCTAGGGAGAGGCAATTCTGCCCATATACAACACTTGGAGCGTTCCGACCTATCGCTGAGATAGTCTCCTGGTAAGACCGCGAACGGCAAGGAGCTCGTGGTTTTACGCAATATTGCACAAAATGTAAAACGTGCAAGAAAAACAGGAATATAAATTAATCAAGGCATACCGGTGCAAGTCTAGAAAAGGGGGCCCTAATTTTGCTCCAAACAATCAAAAAAATTAATCCAAAAATCGCTGCATGTAGCGAAGGCGGGCAGCATGAAGAGCCAATCAGGCCATCGAATGGGCGTTCCATTGAAAGAGGGTGTTTATGGTCGGTATCCTGATCGGCTAGCATGTGTTTGGTCAGTGCTCTGATTGGATGTGATTGGCTGGTGCGCTCCCAACTCCCAATGTTGCTCACCCTCGCGAAATGTACCAGAAAATCTCTTGAAATGAGAAAGCTAAACACGGATGAAAACTCATTTTACCACTGGAAAAGATCTAGGTCGGTTTTAGCCGTGGTGAAGCTGCCGGTTGTGGAACAGATACGGGATGAACCCCACTCTATACTCGCACCGACGTCTAAACATCGAAAAAACACGGTACTGTCGGGGAAGTCTGCCTGAATGGACACAGGGGACGAGCGCTATGAGAGCCGCAGCCAATCATTCGCCTTCGTAGGCTCAACAATCGTGACCAGATGTCAGATTGGTTGTAGCTTCTTAGCGTCCGTTCCACTACTCCCCTGATTTTCCCGGTAAGGCCAAGAGAAACAAGGAAAGCTTGAAGTTCGGACAAAAAAGCGGAAGCGTACGCGCCACGACCGGAACGTGAGGTACTATCCACATTAAAAGGGACCAGAAACTGCAGACGTTTCTTTCAAATCGCAAAGATAAGCAAAAAGCAAAAATAATCGCAACTTTACATAAAATACAAAGGATGCGGTCCAGCATAAAGGTTTTCACCTTTAAATAAGTAGAAGCAAACAGTATAAGGGTGAAAAACAGCGTAAAAACAGATTAGTTTCATCCTGCCATTTCCACGCAGAGAAGACGTGACTCACCAAAACAGAAGAATAAATGGCGTCAGTACAGGGCTACTTAGCTCCTGCAGTAAAAACATCCATTTTAGCTGGAACAACTGCTCGAACTCCCGTCGAACTTGCTCCGTATGCGCCTAGATAAAAGCCACAATGAATTACAAGAAACTCGTAGAATCGGAGTCTGAACTTCTAATAATCGTTACAGTCCAAGCAAATACATCACAAAGAAGTATAGAAGGACAATGCTACACAAAAACCTATGCTATTAGGATAATCTGCGCATTTTCTACCATGTGAAAGCCTGCTCGTTGCAAGCCTTAAGGCCCCCACAGAGTTCTGCGGCAACGCCGCTCGCCGCAATGGTTAAGGATAGGGCAGGGACGCCGCCGGCGGCGAGCTCTGCGTCTCTGCTCTATGGTTAAGCATAGGGCCGCGGCGCTGCCGCAGAACTCTGTGGGGGCCTTTAGAGAGCTTTTGGTTCATACTGCAAGCTATTTCTAACATTACTCCCAAATTAACGTCAGAAATCGTGTCAAACTCAATTTTCATGAAATGCACAGCTTATGCTTCTATTCTGAATCATTCTCGGAAGAAAATGGCAAACTCGTGCTTGACAGTCCTCATCTTGAATACATGCTTTAGGTGCCATCACTTTAGCTAAAAAGCATCGCGGAGCCAGATGCGATTGCGCTTCGCAAAACTAAAAGGCTTTCCGGAACGGAGAAGGGGGAAACCAATTTCATACTTGACGTAATGAATTTGAATGGGTTTTCCTAATGGGTGCTCTGGCAGCGCGACAGGAGGTACACCCGCCCCCTGCTGGGGGCGTGGCGTCAGAGGTACAGCAGCTGTCCAGCGGACCAGAAACTTTTGTTTTGCGTGTCAAAGGTTTCGTAAGGCAGACGTTAGACTCTCGGTGAAGGCTAGGGGGGTTGGGGTGGGTGAGCAAGGGGATGAGAGATGGCACGCCCCCAGCACAGGGCGGGTGTACCTCCTGACCGTCCCCCGGGTGCCCTCTGGTGGCTCTACTAACGTGACACGGCTCTTTAAAAAAGCACGCGAGTCATCCAAACCGAAATGCTTGCGATTCATTCCTTACCTCTGTTGCTCGCATTATCAAAGAAACTGGACAATAAAATGCTGACTCTCTAAAACGATAGCCATTAGACCTAACCACTTGCTGCCGTGACAATGTGCCAGCGCCTGCTCACGTCGTCAGAGCAGTTGTCATTGGAGCTCGTTTTCATCGCCCAGGGGGAGTCCGCAGCTTGAACCAGGCTAGGAAAGGGATGTTGTGCAAGAATGCGGCAACGCAGGAGAACCGAACCCCGACCCCTTCGTATGAAACAACGTCACTACCATTGCCCCACAACCCGCTTGCCCGGAGTGCCATCTCGGGCACACAAGACATCGATCGAATGATCATATGGACGCCGACACGATCCGCGACGCAACGGCAGCAGCCACACGCTACAGTATAGCGGGTTTATGAGCAAATTTGCACATCAACCCGCGACTCCATGGAATGCATCGGCAGCAAATGGTTAGGTCTAACCAGGAAACTATCTCAACGGTAGGTCGGAACTGCCTAAGTGTTGTTTACGGGCAGAGTCGCCTCTCTCTGGAAAACAACAAAACGCAAATATTTCGACCCCAATACAACTCTGCGAAGAGTTAGGGACGACAGAAGTTGGGCCGTTGGCGGCGTTAATCTTCTGCCTGCACGCGGAAGGCGAGCTCAAGTTGGCTGGAAACAGCGGTTATGGAGATAACGCTGACTATCTATCCACTGCGCCACCATCGCTCGCTCGTCATCGCTGTTTCCAGCCAACTTGAGCCCGCCCTTCGCCTGCAGGCATAGGGCTAACGCCGCCAACGGCCCAACATCCATCGTCCCTAACTCTGCGCAGAGTTGTATTGGGGTCGAGATATTTCCGTTTTGTTGTTTCTCAGAGAGAGACGATTCTGCCCATATACAACACTTGGGCCGTTCCGACCTACCGTTGAGATAGTTCCCTGGTAAGTAATACCCTCTAAAACTGCCTTACTGACTGCCAAATTTTCTGTATAGCGACCCTCCCCAAACATTATCAAACCTCCTCCTCCACTTCCCAATCATCATTTATTCTGCACTTTTTTAAACCGATAAACGCCTGAAACCCAATATGTTGCCAGCAAAAGATTGACTTAATCGAATTTATAAGGCAAGGCCAAAGTTATAACCACTAAGCTAGGAAGCAATCATTTGAAAGATTTCCTACAAACTTCCAATTCTCGTTAATTGCACTAAAAAATGTGCCATCAACTCATATTTGGTGCAGCCAAAATTTTAATGCAAACACAATAAAACAAAGTAACCAGCAGCTCCATGAAATTTCTTCATGTATTAGCAGCGTCAAACCACATGCCGAGTTACCTATGAAGGTGCTGGATTCGTACCTGTCCCTTCCATTCCGACGGCACGTAGTGCAGTTCGCTTGCGATGTGCGTCATTAACGCTTCCGGCTGCCAAACCAGATTCTCGTCCGCCATCAGACGGTGGCACACTAGCATAATGACACCGCAGACCGAGATCACAGTCAGCACATGCTCTATCTAAAACCAAAGTCATTTTCTAGTGCTCAGACGTCTTTGGAGAAACAACCCGCCTCTAAAACTAGACTTCCAGAAATAGAAATATTCAGTTTTGCATAAGCGAGACGTGACCTTGAACACGGCTCATTTAACGCGTTCAGCTAACAGCTACCATAGGAGAACCTGTTCCGCACGTTATCTTCAATACCATCGACACAAGCACGGAAAAACTAGTTTTGCGTCACAGGAATCTTTACGTTCTTTAGTTTCATTACCATATAGGGATAGCACACGTTCTAAAGAAAAATATTTAAACAAAAAGAGTACCATACTAAGATTAGATAGAGCGTGTCCATAATAGCTTCACTAGAAAAGCGCATAAAATGCGCGTCCTCGCGTCGTTATTTATTTATTTTTGCGCCAAAAGGCGCACTATTACATCAAAGAACAGTAGGTAAAACTCAAAACTCAAAACTCTTTTTCGATGCATCAATAAATAAATGAACAAATAAATAAAATCGTTTGGCTTTTAGTTATGGTATGGTAATGTTCTTAGTAGTGCTATTTGAAATAAGAGGATAGGATTTCAATCTTCGCAGGTAAGAGGGAAAAGCAACGATCTATTTCTCTATTGGCATTGGTTCTTATTGGCAGTACTTTGGTCAGATGTACTAATTCTTTCATGCTGGGAGTTCATTCACTAGAAAGAACAGTCTTCTGGTGTCTCTCAAACCCACAACCCACACTTTAGAGGCATTTTTCGTCAGAAAGCTTTGAAGCTCGATGAACTTACCAACGAAAAAAAAACAGCTTCTGAACAGCTTTACTATGTTCAAAGCACATGCAAAGAGAACTATGAAGCCTACCAGCTTGTTTCCTTTGTTGTTTTCTTCTATTCGCTGTCATTTCAGTTATTTATCGTTTTGAGTTGTCTTTTCTACCATTTGACACGATGAGGCATGTAATAAATATTGGATGTAAATACTTCAATTTAACGATGATGATCGTCAGACCATCGTTAATTTCAAACTGCTTTCACCCGTCAAAAATGAGGGATGGAAACGGTTTCAGCCGAATCGCAACCATAAATATTTCCTCAAAAATAGCAATCGTCCCCGGCTCAAAAAGCAGAGAGAGAGCTAAGCACGTGCACCGTGGAAGGAGAGAAGGTGAGTCACTTTGTGTTCTTTAAATGTTGGCCTACGTGCGCCTAAAACATATGAATAACTATCTACGTCAGATGGGGTCTAGGAGGAGTGCGGCACCTTAGCTTCGCAAAACACGAGGTTATATCGACATGATATTGAGATCGTTGTAAGGTAAACTCTGTGGCTTGCAAACATGGAAATATTGGGTTGTTCGAAAAGTCTTGCAACAATAGCACAACTATATTACAATACAATACAATACAATATAATACAATATACAAAAACTCAGTCCACGACATATTCCCCATCCAAGTCTGAGATCCTGCCCCATCTTTCAGGCAGCCTTTCAATTCCTTTCCGCCAGAATTCCAAGGTCTGTGAGGAAAAGTATTCAGAAACCTCCATTTCCAGTTGACGTCGATCATCGAACTCTCTACCTCGAAGATGGTGTTTCAGAGCTCTGAACAGGTGGCAGTCAGAAGGAGGACTGTGGAGTACGGTGGATGGGGCAGGACTTCCCAGCCTAACTCCTGGATCTTCTCGCGTTCCACTTTGGGACATCAGCACTCGGGTTGTCGTGCGGCAGGCAGACATTTTCCCGTTCTGGACGTTTTGGCGCATGGCGTCGGCCAAGCTGCGGAGCTGAGTAGCGTGGACAGTTTCTGTGACTGTAGTTTCACTATCCATCAACTCCCAGTAAAGCATGCCTTCTGAGTCCCACCAGCAACAGAAGAACCTTCTTTTCGCGGTGACCACGTTTCGGTTGTCTTGGAGCTGGTTCTCCGCGTGGCTCTTGCGGGTGTGGTTAACATAAAGAGCCCAGCTTTCGTCACCAGTAACAATGTCCTTCAGAAAGTCCTTTCTGTGCGGGCGAAGAAGCTATTCACCAACACTGATTCGGCGTGCCTTGTCAGAGTCCCGCAGCTCATGTGGTACCCAAGACGACAAAACTTTGCGGTACCCAAGGATCTCCGGCTGCCTCACGACGGTGCTCTGCGTACCTCCAAGTGTCGCCGCCAATTCGCGAGTGGTTGAATTTGGCTTCACCTTGAGGGCTTCGCGCAAGCTGTCTTCTTCCGGAACGAGATCGATCTTCGAGAGAGATATCTCCAACCTTGAAAAGCTGATACCAACGAGCCACTGTGGAATAGTGAATGACTTCCTCCTTGGATGCAGCGCAGATGTTGGAGGCTGCAGTTCTTGCGGAATGGCCTTGCAGAAATTCGAAGTAAACGATGGGTCGTAGGGTGGTGCTGCTTGTCGTTGACATTGTTGCTGTATTCGTACTCGACGAGGCCTTATATAGTACGCTTGAGGAAGCTCGAGAATGTACTGTGACGTCATCACACAAGATCAATAACCGCAAGAGCTTTAGCAAATTTAACAGGCAGTAGCGTAAAGTGTTGCAAGACTTTTCGATCAACCTTAATAGCATTAGGGCACAAAATCAGTTCTATCAGACTTTATTGTAAGTTGGAAAGACGCTTGAGAATTGTTAATTAGCGGATGATGTCTCCAGTACATGGTGTTTGACCCACAGTTCCACAGCATAAACGGCCGACCTTCACTGTTCTAATAATAGAGCTGTGCTTACAGTGTATTCAGCGCTTCAGTGCAAGATGAAAGAACATAACATCAAATAAGATGGAATACAACAAAAACGTGTCGAATAAATTTTAAAGAAGAACAATTATAGGTATAATCGCTTTAACACCAGCACAAAAGGTGCAGTTTCGTAAAAAGCGCTTTAGCTCATAGCTTTAAAAATACTATGACCTTAGGTAGATCGCTCTTTCGCAAGAAGTAACGTTCTCTATTGTATGACCGACCGGTGTAGCACAATAAAGGATAAAGGACGGCGTTATTCGATCCTCTTTCGGATGCGCCACGCATTCTATTAGGTTGTAACGAATTAAATGGCACTGGCTCGCGCCATTTTTTGGCGCGTCTTTACGCGTTTGATCAAGAACAAACCGTAACATGTAGCATATCGTTTAGAAGCGCAAACTTTGCTCTACCGGTGAGTACCAAATTTTCGATGTAAAAGTGGGAAAACTTTAGAGTTTTATTGACTTTTTTGCAGATGGACAAAAGGGTAATCCGAGGCATTTACTTGTATGAATTCAAGCTGGGCACTACAGCTAAGGAGGCGGACGAGAAGATCAACGCCGCATTCGGTCAAGGATGTTCCACAATTCGGACGGCGTATCGTTGGTATCAGAAGTTCCGGAATGGAGATGAGAGCTTGGAAGAACATGAAGGTCGTGGCAGGCATAGTGATGTTGATGAGGACAAGCTGAGAGATATGGTAGAGGAGGATCCACACAAAGGTGCCAGGGAGATAGCGAAGGTTCTTGGCGTCAGTCACAACACAGCTGCCCGGCATCTGAAGGAAATTGGAGAGACCAAAAAGCTGGAAAGGTGGGTGCCTCACGAGCTGTCTGAGGAGCAAAGAAACCGACGATATGAGATCTCGTCCGCACTGCTTCTACGGAACGAAACGGACCCATTCCTTGATCAACCTGTGACGAGAAATGGACAATGTACGACAACAGGCGACGATCGGCACAGTGGGTGGACAGCGATGAGAGCCCCAAGGTTTTTGCGAAGCCGGAATCGCACCAAAAGAAAGTAATGGTGACAGTATGGTGGTGTTCGCTGGGAACTATTCACCACAGCTTCCTCCCTCCCGGTGAATCCATAACTGCAGAGAAGTACTGCATTGAAATTGAAGAAATGATGAAAAAGTTAAAGGATATCCGGCCGGCCTTGGTAAACCGAAGGCGAGTTCTCCTTCTGCACGACAGTGCTCGCCCCCATGTAGCACGAATGACGTTGCAGAAATCGAATGAGCTGAGCATTGAAACTCTACCACACCTTCCGTTTTCTCCCGACCTCTCCCCAACAGACTACCATTTCTTCAAGCATCTTGGCGACTTCTTGGTAGGGAAAATATTCAAATACCAACAGGATGCCGAAAGTGCCTTCGAAGATTTCGTCAATTCCAGAACTTCTGATTTTTATGCTACTGGGATAAAAAAGCTTGTGTCACGTGGGCAAAGATGTGTAGAATCAGAAGGCTTTTATTTCGATTAATAAACTTGCCTACAAGCCGAGATATTAACTGTTTAAATTTACAGTGGTTCAGTGCCATTTATTTCGTTACAACCTAATACTTCTACGGGATGTCGCGGAGGCGTGTTGAATGCGAATTTGGCCATACAATGACTTGCGGTGGCCAGCCGATGAACACGTTAGCGCTTTATCCTTACCAGACAGATCTGGCCCAACTCACGGACCCCGCAGGGATTGAAGGCCTGGTTGACCTGGGCGGGAAATCCGAACCAGGAACCTGGTATCGGGTGCAGGCGACAGCCGGCGCCTCCTCCGACTGCGCTACACGCGCCCGTGAACGATCTTGTGCTGATACTGCGTAGCACAATATCGTTCTCAAAACAAAAAAACCCACTCGTCTATGGGCGAAGATGAAGATGTTCGAGTTTTACAGAAAGTGACGACTGAAATACAAACCTGAAGCACGTCCTCGTCCCATGCGGACAGAATCGCCAGTACGCCAGCTACGGCTCCGGCCATGAACGCAATGTTCTTCGCGAGCACCTCCGTCAACACAGACGTGAACTGATTGAGATAGGCATTCGCATGGAGATTCGTCCGATTAAGACGAGTGCCCAGCTCGTGATCGAGCTCATTAAAGTGTCTCAGTCGGTACCTTGAGGGAAGCATTTAGATGACGAGGCAACTGGCTGTAGAATAAAGAAGCCACCAGTACCTTCCATAGTTCGAATATCTTCGCATTCCCAGAGCATCTGGGCTCCTCTTGATCAGCTCAGTTAGTGTGAAGAACGAGTACAGAATTTGATAGAGAAATATTAACGGAAAGAAGATCAGATTCAGAAATCCATACATGGCCACCTAAAGAATCAAGTGTAAGCAGTTGTTCGCTGTCGAACAAACAACCCTTCAAAACAGACTGTCGGAGCACTTACATCTTTCTCCATTTGCCTCGTTAACACTTCCAAATTGTCCAAGTCCTTGTACTCCTCCTTCAAATAGGGTCCTGCCCAGGGAGATGTCGATCTGCAGCATTTCCTCGCTCATAGCAGTAAAAAATAGAAAGAAGCAGCACAACCTCACCCAAAGAAAAGTACACGCCGCAGATTAGACTTCAGACCATTTGGAAGGTAGGGCACAGGGCCAATAAAAGGCACATTGAACACCGGTGGCAGCGCTCGCTGGAATAGAGGAAGACGACTTTTTCAATAGGATTGTCTTCCTTCATCACTTCGTATAACGTGCAGCATTTGACAACCTTTTGAAGAGTTAGAAATCCTTTTACCAACAATGTTTACGGGATACAACACCTTTAGTAAATAAAATGTTAGAAACAAACACAGATCGACATGGAGCTGATAATCATCTGGATAACCAAGACGCAATGCTGACACGCTATTCGCACAAAACACTACAACCTTGATCTTCATATGATTACCAGGAGCTGAAGGCATATCCCATCCAAAGCTTCAAGTTCGATCTTCTTGAAACCTCGGCATTTTGGGAGTGTTTTCAATCCTTTTTGCCTACCAGGTCTGATAAAAAATTTTAAACGCGGCCGACGTTCCGACGAACTCGTCTTTCTCAAGGCCTGAGAAACGCTCGAAATGCTTTGACTCTGTGAAACTCATTGGATAATAAACATCGCATCATCGCGTCCACCTCTATGCCAGGAGCAACATGCTCTCAGGATTGCTAGGAAACGATACCACATCTGTGCGGAGGAACTCACCGATGCCTCCAGCGCTAAGAAACTGGATTAACTGGCCACCATGGAGCAAGTGAGACCTACTGGATATGGTCAAATATACTGTTTCTAATACCAGATAGTCGAAAATGTGCACAAAATAGAATTCGCGACCTCATAGCTCGCATAAACGGATAAAATGCAAGATTCGCCGATAATGGAGATGTATGCGCTCCTGTTGTTCACGGTTGGATTTCGTTTGTGAATCCAGAAGGCCTCGAGAGCATTTCTGATCATTATTTCGCCTTCATGATAGAACACCGTGCATTTTGCATTAAAGTCGCCTCCAGAGTGAGCTTCCCTTCGATGATTTCCAAGCGGAGTTAGTAAGCTTTGTTTTCTCTTATTAGCACTGGCTAGCGCGTGCGAGCTGTGAGACCGCGTATCGGTGCACTTTTCGACTATACGGCACTAGTAGCAGTACATTTGACCATACCAGTAGGTCTCCAAGGCATCATGGTGGCCAGCTGATCCGGTTTCTTTGCTCTGGAGGGATAGGAGAGTTCAGCCGCACAGATGCGGCATCGTTTCCTATTATTCCTGGGAGCATGCTGTCCCTGGTAAAGAGGTGGACGCGATGTTTTGATCCAGTTAGTTTCACAGAGTCAAAAGCATTTCGAGCCTCTCTCAAGCCTTGAGAAAGACGAGTTCGTCGGCCGCAATAGAGAATTTATATCACACCTGGTAAGCAAAGAGGTATGAAAAACGAACTTTGAACAATACATCCCAGACAACCCGAGATCTGTGATGCGCTCGTAACTGGACTATTCTAAAGGCCCGAACATGGGCTTAATGGTCTAAACGTTCTCAGTGAGGACGAATAAATCCATTATCGAGCTACTCGCATGAAGAGTGGGAGAAAGGTACGCTTACCGCTGTCATGTATATAAGAAATAGGTCAAAGAGAAGGGATGTCTAACCATAAGAGATCCTTCTTTTAGAAAATGTTCAGAATAGTTTCAGTCGTAAGCTGATGATGAGGTGCTACGGGAATAACTATTACCAGATGCCAAATGGTGCTGAGAGAGCTAAGATATTAGGTTTACCAAGCCTTTTCATTAGAAGGAAACGAGCTGACCTCATGATGTTTAGAATACCCACTGGTAGGGTTTCTATAAACCCACTCAACTTTTTTGGCACTAGGCTGACAAGAAACATAAGAGGGAAGCTCAGATTTTATGTTTCGGTGGCAAAATCACGAGCCCGAGCAAACTTTTTCACCTACAGAAATTTAAGGGAGTTCAGTCACATTTTGAGCACAACTGAGGAAGTCTTAGGTCTATCCTTGCATGGTTTCAAGAAGCTGCTTTTTCGTGTACGATGAGTGCGTTCAATTGTATTTACTTGTTTTTGATTGAGTTTTTTTTTAAATTCTAACATTGTATTTTCACGCCCTAGTGCCTTAGTCCACGTCATGAATAAATAAATAAATAAATAAAATAAAATAAGACCTTCTCAGAATTGCATATAAGATATCTAAGAATACTTTAATATAAATAGGCATAGATATAAATCACAACCTGTTCAGAGTACTTTAAATGAGCAAAACAATATATGAAATTAACACTACACAGTGAAATCAGAACATTAGATCTTCAATTAAGCAGAAACTCACGGTGTTGACGAGAGCAACAAGATAATTTTTGAATCGTAGGATGCGATTGTAGAGATCGAAAGGCGTTATATGATCACGATCCACCTTCAGATGAAGATGCTTTTGCACCTGAAAAAGGAGCAATCTTCCAAACAATAGAAGCGTAGAATGAGAAGGCAGACTTATAGCCAAAGTAACAGTGGAAGTTTATCCGCACGAGGCTATCCCTTTCCTAGGAACTAGTAGCTATTCCAAAAATACAGCACTATCATAATAAAAAAGCCCTGTATCTCTTAACGATATGGTACTTCTCACCATTGAAAGCACTATAGGTGAGATCTGGATTCTGCTGAATAAAGCATTGCACATTAATTTCTCCTTCCTACTAATGGTTCTCCTACGTTTACTTGTGCAGATCACAACTTGTTCTGAATTCTTCAACTAGGAAAACGCTAAACAATATGAAACCTTCTCACTCAACTTAGGGAATATCTGGCTACTAAACAACAACGTAATCAATACACCTCAGAAAAAAAACACGTCCAAGAACAAAGCAGGAACGATTTCAAAATGTGCGATGTTTTGACGGTAGAAAAGGAAATTACAGCAAAAAAAAGCACTGAAAGTGTTCTGAACTTTATTAAAAGGCCGCAAAAACGCTTGGGGCGGAGGTCACCATGGAGGGCAGCCCTATTCAAAGCTTTGTGCTATACAAAACAAGAAATTTTTGCAGCACCGGTGTGTTCTAAGGTGAACTGAGGTAGGCCATTTCTGATGTACTTGGACACACATGGGCCTTCTTACCAAGGCGGATAACCACCGAGCATAAGGTGATCCTCCCTCCCCCTCCCCCTCCCCCTCCCGGCCTATTTCTGCCCAAGAAAGCATGGAAAAACCGGCAGAAATCGTAGTCTAAAGAAGCCTCCCAGATCTTGAACATCACTCGCTTTTCTTCGCCGTCCACGAACTAGAGCAGCTTTAAAACTCTTACTCATTCTCAGCGCTCCTCGTGAGCTTCGATTTGATTCACTGGCGTTAGAACCACTCTGGAGCAACATACCTCACAAATACGCTGAACGACTGCATGCCAGGTGAGATTAGACAGTTGAGCATCTTTTATAAGCAGCGCGGAGCCATAGAAAAGCTGGATCTGAATGCGAACCTCTACATCCTTTTTTTCTAGCCTATATGATCAGAAATAAATATTGGGTTGATGGAAAAGTCTTGCAACACTAGCGCAACAATATTACAATACAATATAATATACAAAAAATCAGTCCACGATATATTCCCCATCCAAGTCTATGATCCTGTCCATCTTTCAGGCAGCCTTTCAATTCCTTTTCGCCAGAATTCCGAGGGCTGTGAGGAAAAGAATTCAGAAACCTCCATTTCCAGTTGACGTCGATCATCGAACACTCTGCCTCGAAGATGCTGTTTCTGAGCTCTGAACAGGTGTAGTTAGAAGGAGCGGAGTCTGGAGAGTGCGGTGGATGGGGCAGAACTTCCCAGCCTAACTCCTGGATTTTCTCGCGACTCTCTTTTGCGACATGAGGACGCGCGTTGTCGTACAGCGATTACGGGGCAGCTCGGCCCCGAGCATGATGAGTCATCGCGGCGGGGCAGATTCCAGACGGAAGAGTGCCGGCGCCTGCGCCGACCCTACATCTCTAGCCGCACGTGCAATTCATGCGACTGCTTTCCCACGATGGAGAGACTTCACATGAGATCCAAAAGAAAGAAGATGTGACGGGATTTGGAAGTACCATTGTTGCGAAATGGCGTCGTTCGAACCGGCTCAAGCGATGTTTGCTCCCTCACAGCAAAGGGGTAGAGATATAGCGGTATATATATCCTACCTCGAGATCGTCAGCTGTGCTATGATTGGGCGTATAGGAAGACACTATCGGATGGAGAGACCAGCACCTTTGTGTGCTGTGGATGCCGATCGAGAACGCGAGGTGTACCATCAGCCTCTGCCTTTATGGAAAGTCAGAAGTGGACACTTCATAACGGATCCTGAAAATCCGGTCCGCCCCCACTTTTGTGAGCCAAGAAACGCCCCTCGCTCTATTATGCGCCGTAGGGTGATCGAGAGGTGCAACGAATTGAGGGCACAACCCTATACGGGAACTCCAACCAGCGTTATCCAAGGCTTAGTAGCTGATTTGGCACAGTCGCGCTTCGGTAAGGTGACACATGAGAACAAATATTGTTTAGAGAACGATATTTATGGTTTCAGGCGATAGTTTCACAGCCCCAGAGCGGATGGCAATGGTGGAACAGCTAACTGTTCCCTCACGGAATGGGCAGGATAACCTGCGAACTTCGTTGAAGGGTTTCACAGTAAACTTCGAAGGGCGTTTCCTACTGGCACCCCCGCTATGGCAGCTCTATTACAGTTTTTGGCCTCACATTTAACTGTGGCCAAATCTCAGATCCTGCCTATAGCAAATGGGGAAATGGCGACCAGATATATCCGAAGTCGCGAAGCCTGTAGGCAAAATGAAATACACGATGAAATGAGACGCTTCATACAGTTCCTCCAGGCGGCTGGTCGTCCACCTACCACAAGAGAGTGTAAGGACCACCTTGGTACCTTAGCCAGCAACCCTGCCCACTAGTTAGCTCTCAATGTGCCCCGTCTCCTCGTTGTACTCCTCTGAAGAACCCTACTCATGTTATCCTGCCCATTCCCTGACGAAACTGTTAGCACACTTGCCTTTGCATTCAGGTATATGCTTGCTCACAAATGAAATCTCATGCTTCGCACGATTCAATTTTTTTTTGTTTGTGTTGTCATTTGTACTTTGAACGCTTTGGTAAGGAGTGTTCTGAAATATTTGTCTCAAACAAAAGACAAGTCTCAGACATGTTCCTAGACAACCTGCAGAAACTCGGTGACCGTTGTGGCTGGGTCAGTGTATTTCCTCGGTGATATCACAAACAGTACGATTCGTGTGGAAATATATCACGCTGTGATGAGACGCCGGTCGTGCAAGTCGCCCAAGAAACAGCATGCTCCCACGCGAGATGGTAGATGCGCGCGAAATAGCGGGGAGGCGGCGAGAGGTGGCAGACGCGCTGCAAATCGACGTGACTTAGCAGTAGCGGGGACGAGCGGGGCCTAGTTGCCCGTCAACCGGGGCAGAACTTCCCAGCCTAACTCCTGGATTTTCTCGCGACTCTCTTTTGCGACATGAGGACGCGCGTTGTCGTACAGCAGGTGGACATTTTCCCGTTCTGGACGTTTTTGGCGCATGGCGTCGGCCAAGCTCTGGATCTGGGTAGCGTAGACAGATGCTGCGACTGTGGTCTCACTCTCCAGCAACTCCCAGTGAAGTATGCCTTCTGTGTCCCACCAGCAACACAGAAGAACCTTTTTTGTGGTGTCCACGTTTCGGTTGTCCTGGAGCCGGTTCTCCGCGTGGGAGCCATTGGCTCTTGAGGGTATGGTTAACATCAAGAACCCAGCCACCAGTAACAATGTCCTTCAGAAAGTGCTTTCTGTGCGGCCGAAGAAGCAGCGACTCAGCAACACTGATTCGGCATGCCTTGTCAGAGTCCCGCAGCTCATGTAGTACCCAAGGATCTCCAGCTGCCTGACGACGGTGCTTTGCGTGCATCCAAGTGTCGCCGCCAATTCGCGAGCGGTTGAATTTGGCTTCACCTTGAAGGTTTCGCGCAAGCTGTCTTCTTCCGGAACGAGATCGATCTTCGGGAGAGCTATCTCCAGCCTTGAAGCGCTGATACCAACGGGCCACTATGGAATAGTGAGTGACCTCCTCCTTGAATGCAGCGCAGATGTTGGGGACTGCAATCCTTGCGGAATAGCCTTGCAGAAATTCGTAGCAGACGATAGGTCGAAGGATGCTGCTGCTTATCGTTGACATCGTTGCTCGACGAGGCCTTATATATTAGGGGGGGCCAAAAGTAATGAGACACCCCATGCCGTGTCCATATATCTCGTGGCTGGAGTCTGGTTTCGTGCTTGTTGTATTTGTATGTTTGTATGCTACTTACTGAAGCCCATCTGAAAAGTTATCACTTCCGCCCTTTCGAGAAGCATGCCAAAAACCCCAGCCTGTCTCATGCCGAAACCCCAGTCTGACGAGTCGACCTGTGTCGCGCAAACCTCCCCCAATTCCCAACCCCGAGCAGCCTGGGTTCAATATTAACGCAAGATAAGAAGTATGTCTTCTACCTTAACCCTGCCAAACAGCGAGTCTGGGTGAGGCCTGGTGACCTGTTACCGACCTTCGTTCGGCGGAATGTTCACGGCGAGAAGCACCTTTGGAGCTTTTGGGTCTGCGCCCATGGATCGGTTTACCGGAGGCTGTCTCCCAAGAGCACCGCGATGAACTCCAAGGCCATAGTGAACGAAATAGAGGAGATGGGCCGGCGACTCGCTCTTATTCATTCGCAGCGCTTCAAGAAGGTTCTCCTCTTCGACAACGCCGCACCCCCTCGGGAACAAGTAACCACGGATAAGCTTGGCCAGCTGGGCTACGTTCACATGCCTCACCCGCTGTATTCGCCGGACATCTCTCCATGCAACTACCACTACTACTTGAGCCTACAGGACTTCCTAGTCGGAAGGGACACAAGAACCCAAGCAGTCCTTGACAACCATATCGAGCAGTTGATCAACACCAGGCTCAAGCAGTTCTGGAAGGATGGGATCAGGAAGTTGACTGAGCGATGGTAGCAAGGTCATTGCCCTTAATGGCAAATACATTCCTCAGCATCGTTGAGTTGTAATTGAGTTATAAGGAGATAAAAAATTTTTCTCATTTTGTCTCATTACTTTTGGCCCCCCCTAATAGTATGCTTGAGGAAGCTTCGAAAATGTACTGTGACGTCACCAAACAAGAACAATACTGCAAGAGCATAAACAAATTTAACAGGCAGTAGCGCATTGTGTTACAAGACTTTTCGATCAACTTAGTGCGATACAGGGAAAACTCCGCATTCACAAACACATGAAAACCTTGCTTGCAAAGGCAAAAGTGCTGCTTCAAAGTCTAAAAAATCTACTTACTTCGTGTAGCTCCAACAAATAATATGTCGTCTTCACGACACGTAAAATCCAGAAGATAATCGCCACCAGTATAGAGAAAACCACTAACGGATGCAGATGACCTGCGCAGTTCGAAATAATGGCGTCCTACAAAGCGCGGATTGTTAGAAGTGGTACGCCTATCAAGAACAAAGTAACTATGATGATGTAAAATGTAAAGAAGAAATCACTCACATCGAACGTCCGTTTTCCCGTAATTTTATCACCCGAAGCGGTAACATTTTTATTCGCGAAAAGTACATCGTAGTCAATGCACTGCAGGAAAAACGTCGAAAAGCTCTGAAACCAAAAATGTAGCTCGAAATCAAAACCAATAAAAAAGTCAGGGCACTATTGTACTTTACGGACTCCAGAGGACGAGGAGAGGTCGAAAAAAATTTTTTCGCCCAAACCTCGTCCAGGGGGGGGGGGGGTTATTTGGGGTGCTGATCACGAATCTGACATCCGTTTTTAAAATTTCGGACGATTACGGCAGGACGGTAGCTACGGGTAGCTAAGGCTGCCGAGGTCATTATCACCGATTTCGCCCAAACTTCGCTTAGGGGGTTATTTGGGGAGCTGATCACGAATCTGACATCCATTTTTGAAGATTCGGCCGATTACGGTAGGTTACGGTAGCTACGGGTATTTAAGGCTGCCGAGGTCATAATCACCGATTTCGCCAAAACTTCGTCTAGGGAGGTTATTTGGAGTGCTGATAACGAACCTGACATCCGTTTTTCGTTTTGCGCTGGAATTTGGGCGAAATCGGTGATCATTACCTAAGTCATCCGTACCTACCGCAACATACCGCAATCGGCAGAAATTTCAAAAACGGATGTCAGATTCGTGATCAGCACCCCAAGTAACCCCCCTGGGCGAAGTTTGGGCGAAAAAATCCCGACCTCTCCTCGTCCTCTGAAGACCCGAAAGTACAATAGTGCCAAAGTCAGGTCATGAGGCATAAGACCTTTACACGAATTAAGGTGTTCTATCCAGATTATTCCTATAAGAAACAGGGTTTCTTCAGCACGATAACTCCATATTTCCTACCCTTTTCTAGAGTACACACCATAAATGTAACAACTAAGGAATGAACACTACAGTTAGCTGTTCATAGCTCGTCCACTACAGTTAGTTATAAAGGCACACGATGGAATTAGCATCGAGTACTATCAACTGCACTAAATACACTAAGAAATAATCAAACAAGCCTCGAAAATGCCATTATTTACAATATATTTTTTTCAGCCTAGTAGCAATACTGATTCAAGCTTATAGAACAGAAAAATGGGCGTACTGAACACTGTAAACCGCCTGCTTTCTGGCAAGCTCGTGGAGCAGTTTTTCTCACTTCTAACGTTTTCGGGAAAAACGGCCGATAGTTGAAACAAACGCCAACGCATTGCAGGCCGTGGTACTGCCTAACCAGGTTAAGCGTCCTAGATGAATTCCGCGATAATATCGTCGATATATCCAGCATTCAGGGACCTTTACTGCGTCGCTGAGCTGCTTGGAATCACGCTTTATGAGAGCATTGGCACGTAGAAAAAATTTTAAGATCCTTCCCTGCACTCAGAAAACAAAGTATAATACCAACCTCTTCGTTAGCATTGCAGCCACTTTTGGTTAATTAGAGAGTTATGGAAGAAGTCTTCTTCATAAAGTTGGGAAACTAAGGAACATTCCATGCTTTCGAGACAAATAACCCTTGTCGCTATTCTTTGTAAGCGCATGATAGAGTAGTCCGAAAAGGTGTCGGTTATTGCGTGGACTCCCACTCAAAGGTCTCGGTTCGAATTTCCCGCCCAGTCCAACCAAAGTTTCTATCCCTTTGGAATTGTTGAATTAGTCAAGACTGGGAAGGTTATAACACTGGCGTGTCCATCGGGTAGGCAGCTCAATTAATCTCATAGACAAACTACGCATTCAACTTGTCTCCACGATATATCGTAGAAATACGGATTGTGGTGTCTTGTACCACGCTTCTCGTAGCGTTCTTCAAAATCATCCTTAGTTGTGTTAGTCACTTGTCATTCCCTTTCACTTCTCCCATTTCTTCAGCTCTCCGTGCGTCTTCAACGGAAAAATGATAAAAGACGGCGTTACTCCCTTTCGGGATGCGGCACGCATTCTATTTCTACGGTGGAGCCAATCTGAATGCGTATTTAGCTTCGTCGGGCGTGTTTAGTGCAGTCGGAGAAGGTGCCGACTATCGCGTGCACTCAAACCAGGTTCCTGGTTCGGATTTCCCGCCCATGCCTCCGACGTTCCTCGGCTGGCCACCGCAAGCCGTTTTATGGTCAAATACGCATTCTAATCACTTCCACGACATCCCTAGAAGTAGAATGCGTTGCGCATCACGAAAGGGATTGAGTAACGCCGTCCTTTACCCTTTGTTCTTACCTTCTTTCTCCCACTTCAGCACTTTCATCTCCCATTGCTCGGTTTTTATCGCACATTATTTCTTGCTGTTATGTGAAATACATGATAAAGGACCACTGCAAGTCACTGTATCCATGCCACATAGTATACTAATCATCGACCTACATATCTTGCATAACCTGAACGGTCACCACCAATAAACCAGTCTAAAACATCAACTGAACATCCACAAACTAGTCCCTATATACAAGAACCACTTCAATTTCTGAGAGTGCACTCAACCAAACACCGCCTGTTGAGCTCTTAGCTATGTGATAGGACTAGGTTAACAAATCAATCGCTCATTTTGTAACCACAAGATGTTTCTAAAGTAATAAGCCTAAACTCTGCAATAGAGCATCTTAAAAAGGTCGGCAACTGACCACGACGAATACAAACTGCACGAGATTGAACACCTTCTTGACGGCTATCGTCAGAAATCCACCGCCTTGATGATACTCGTAGACTAACGTGAAGAACTGAAGCAAGGCATTCGACTTAGAGATAAGAATAGCGAGAAAAGAAAGTTAGAAAACCTCCGTACCCTGTCCAAATTCTCTATGTGGTCCCATCTCTGATCATTGTGGCGAGCCGACGAGGACATCACCGGAGGCGTGTGACCGGTGTCGTCATGTGACGACGACCCAACAGCATGACTTGTCGGTGGTGAATGGTAGCCCTCGCCAGGTGTTGACCTGCCCGAAAATCTGAAGCAGCAGGGAGAATAGCAACACTATGCACCCACTGAGAAGCAAATTACTTACAGGAACAGCTCTCAACTACCACACTTTTATCTGAAGGCGAACTGAGGCTGAGAATTGCAAGTCTACCACATTTTCTCGTCGAATTAGACAATTTTCAAATCGAATTGAACACTTTTCACGTCAAACTGAACACCCTTCGAAGCAAGCCTAAAACTTTTGAAACCAGGCCGAACTTTTCTAAATCGAAACGAGCCTTTTCTAAACTAGACACCTCCGAAAGCGCTACAATAATTTTCTGTTCAAGAAAACTTTTAATATGGTTCCTTGGAAGTTTTAATTCGCCGACCCAACAAATGAACACATTGTTTGACATTTTATAAAATTCCTTTTTGCGGAAAAATAATGGTTTATAGCTTGTTTTAAAGAGCAGGGAGCCGGGCATTTTTTGTTCCAAAAAGCGACTGCGCCATGCCCTCGCCTAAGACATTGCGATCTTTATTCGATTGATGGCAAAGTTTCTCTTTGCATTGAGCTTAAGAACTGTAAACGATACAACAAAAACAATTGTAAAGCAAACATATCCTCACTTTGATGCTCCACGTAAGCAGCACTTAAACTATCAATCAAATAAAAATCGGGCGAGCTTTTCGTGTGCATGGCGTAAACTGCTCTATTAATGCACTAAATGAACGTTTCTTTCTTGCATTTTAAACTAATATTGAAAGAGCTTTTTTTGCTCAAAATTTTAAGCTTTATAAAATTATTATACTCATTCGAGCAGCCGAATTAAAAGGAAATTCGAAGAAATCTATGCAAAACTTTCCTTGAACGAAAAATTATTCTAATCATTTTGGGAGAACTGAAGTCTGACCTGTAAGAAGTTCCTTTCGATTTGGAAGCTCTCACTTTGAAGCTTTAGGCCACCTTAGAAGTGTTCAATTCGACTCGACAATTTTCACTTTACAAAATTCTTGTTCAAGGACTCTCGCGTCTACTGTTCACAGTCTGTTACGTGTAGGTAGAAACTTTAGCAATCTTATCCCAATCTAGCTACACCACGTATCCAATTTGATTTGAAAACTGTCCAATTCGACGCGAAAATGCTCTATACGCCCAAAAGAGTTGAAGTACCTCGCTTTTCGGCGAACTTACGAATTTTATTCGGAATCAAGTATAAAAATGAAACAAATAAAAACTTTAACAACACACTCACAAAGGAGATGACTCAGTATTGCTGGGCCCACCACCAAACAACATATTTCGTCCTGTATTCACAATTGGCAGAATCGAATTGCAAGTGCTGGCACGCTGGTCGCCGTCTTCATACTCATCATCAATGCGCTGAAGAAAAACGGAATAATTTCGATCACACACCCATCCATGCGTGCACCATTTTCGGAGCATACACAATTGGTAGACAAATTAAGAACTAGATAATAGGGCAAGATAGGGTGAGATAGAGAAAGAACGGACCATCGCTCCACCTTACAGTGCATTCAGAAGAGAAAACGGGGCCCTTTTGCACTTTCACGACCACACAGGTGGAAGAAAGGTCGAGGACCGATAGATTTCCCATGCTGTGAATGGTTATGGGCCAAATGACTGCGGGCAACGAACTACAATGAAGTGGAGTCTGCTATGAGCTTTGCTACCATTTAACGAATGATAGCGTGAGTTCCTAAAAGAAAGAAAAAACCGGTAACGGTTTACACCAACGAACCCAGTAGAATCAGCAGAAGTCGCGTTCTGCCACGCGGGAGAATATTTTGACCCTCTCTCAATCTCCTCTGCGGATACTAGTGAGATAGATCTGGTAAATAACTGTCTGTACAGCGCATGCTGAGAGAAGAGACTGACTTGGGAAGAGCCATGACCAATATATAGAAAACGGCGGCCATTCCTGTCTGTCTGCAATACTGAAGCACTTTATGGCCTCATTCGACTTCTTCTTCGTCCGAGATACCCCACATTGACCTACACTGTCGTAGCTGGATGTTTAGGAAACATTTTCCACACCTTATCCGATGCAATGACTCAAGACAGCTGACCGATGGATAAGCTACTGTTTTATCCTTCTCAGAAGAGTTTGGTAGCAGTTCAATCGACCCCGGAGAGATGGAGGGCTGGGCTGGACCGACTCAAGTGATTGCAGGCCAATCACGCACTCAAACTGCCTCCACGGCATGATGCAAAAGTAGAATGCGTGACCCATCCCAAAGATGGATTGATTAACACAGTCCTTTATTCTTATGCTAGTATAATAAAGCAAGCGCCCTAACCTGATAAGATCTCTGATTTCTGGACGACCACGTCAACATGCGTCGATGTACACACACGTACACGGAGTGCCTGAAAAAATCTCAACAAATCAACAAAATAACCAGGAAAACACACAAGATAAATACGGCACAGTGTCTGAACACCTTACGATTAGGACAACTTACGAGAAGCTGCTAATGACAAACTAAAAGCAAACAGAAAAAGCTCAGTGCAGCTTGTAGAATAAATGTTTTTCTCATACGTCGTGAAACAATGGAATTTGCCGAGCTTATCAAAAAGGTTCATCGCCCTAAAGTTTTAGTAAGTTTAGAAGACTGTTAATCAGTATTCCTTCGAATAAACATTCTTCACCTTCTGTTCATGCTTTCATGTGGTTTGATTTAAATTAGTAACACTTCAATTATGATGCTATATTTGTTAATCCGCTTTATGTTTTTGTTTTGTTAGTCAAGCATTATTCTCAATACGCTTGTCATGTAATAAATGTAAATGATTTTTCGTTGAATAATGGGCCTGACTTCGATCAGACCGCTCTCAGGGCGCTGAAAACTGCAGCAATCCACCTACTTTATTTATATTTGCCTCACATTTCAGCAAAGTTAATCCGTGTATGTATGTATGTATGCATGGAATGTATGTATGTATGCGCGTGGTGTATATAAGATCGACACAACATCGATCGTCGTCAACCTAGATTGATCGATACTATCGACTTATTTTTCTCAAGCATACAATAATAAACTACCGTTCAATACAACCAGTTACATCTCTCAAGTATCTTGGATCAACAGTCACGTCCGATGGCAGTCTAAAGTTGGAGGTGAACGCACGTGTGGGTACAGCCTGGTCCAAATGGCGTTCGTTGACTGGGGTGCTTTGCGACAAGACAATACCTGAGTACCTCAAGTCAAAGGTGTATAGAGCAGTCGTTCGCCCAGTAGCGACGTACGGTGCTGAGTGCTGGCCCGTGACGAAGGAGATTGAAAGCCGCCTCAGTGTAATGGAGATGAAGATGCTAAGGTGGACGGCCGGAGTAACGCGACTGGACCGCGTTCGCAATGAAACCATGCGACAAAGGTTCGGTGTCGTCCCGATAGCCGACAAGTTGCGCGAAGCTCGTCTACGATGGTATGGCCACGTCCTTCGCGCTAACGACGACACCGTGAGTAAGATTGGCCTGAACCTTGAATTCCCTGGAGAACAGCCCAGAGGACGCCCGAAGCAACATTGGCTAGATACGTTGCACTTGGACTTGAAGTAAGCTGGTGTCCATCCCGACCAAGCGTTTGATCGGGAGAAGTGGCGTCACCAGACCAGAAGAGCGGACCCCGCCACCAAGCGGGACAAACGCTATTGAAAATGATGATGATGATGATGGTGTTCAATACAACCATATCCAGGAAATCGCATCTGATTGCTTAGCGACAACATCACGCAAATATGGTTGCGGATGGACGGGCATTACAACAAACTCTCAACATTGACTGGATAACCGATATCGATAGACGTTATCGATTTATGTCTGGACTCAATCTTTCAAGCAGACAATTGTGCAAATGTAGTGGCCACTTGGCAGCTTTAAAGCAATGCGAACCAACGATAGGGAACTTCTACGACCAGTAATCAGTCTGGCCGCTAGAGCGATTGACTGCGGTTTAGTGACAAAATACTTCTGCTTCGTATAAAAAAGGCAAACACAGCCATCCACATAAGGTGGATCTTTATCATTTCTTCCTTAAAAACAAAGATTCCTTGGAAAGTGGTGGAAAACAGAAAGTAACATAGCTTTAATCGAGAGTAAAGATAACAGCCTGTGAAATCTTGTTGAAAACCGTGTGTTGCTTTCAAACTGAAGATCGAGAAGAACGACAATGGAAATAATAGACCTTTCAGCTTTACAATAAGAACCATCCCTGACAAAAACCACCCATACCGCAAGCAAAGCTCACCTTAGATCCACCTCATCGCCTACCCAGACGATGAGATCAGGTTAAATCTGTTCGAGAACGCTCCGTAGCTTGGATAGAACAAACTGCGATGCAATATCCATGAAAAAGACACCAAGCCTTTACTCAAAACCCGAATCCAGGACTCGAAGGTTTGAGAATGACGACACCCTTCTAGTGTAAAGGTTAAGTGAGACAGCATTCATGCAATCTTACACAACAGTGTTTCACCCACATTACAATGCTGGAAATGCTTCAGAAATACACAACAATAATATGCAAAAATACGTAGCGAGATCGCTACCTGATCTATGAATGTAGGACTTTACAGGTCTTTACAATGTAAAAGCAACAAAATACGCAAAACTCGTAAAATTCACAAGAATCTGCGCCAAACTTGCAGACTTTCAGAGAGTCGAGTAATATTGCACAACTCGCCATAGAAGAGCGTTGAATCCTCTCATACAACAATAATAATAAATAAATAAATAAATAAATAAATACAACAATACACGGGTATCAACGATCCCTAGTGTGATAGAGCGTGGGCGTACACATGCCGTGGTGCACAAGCGTAGCTACACACGACGAATGCTAATGCATTCTTATCTCTCATACGATCATACACTCGTTTTCGTTTGCTCGTTTGCCTCCTTGCTGGGCAAAGGAAGGAGCTGTAGGATGTAGGCAACTTTAATACGGGATGCGTTAGTCGAACCACATTTCAGTAACGTACCCTTTTCCGTGTTTAAAGCTGTGGACATAGATTTGGGCACGGTAAACGGTGCGCAACTGAAGTTTTTAGATCTTTCCCAGTGGGAGGGGGGGGGGGGGTGGCAGTCTACTCTGGCCCATTTTACAACGGAGGCAAAACTGAAAACAAATTTACAAAAACGACGCCTGAACTGGCTTGCCAGGGAACCCTCGCAATTTCCTACCCGGCGAGGTCACGCTACCTACACTTGCTTTGCTTTTCTGGCTAAGCCCTCTCCTACTAGGACAGATCCAAGTCTTTTTTTTTTGTAAGGTGAACCATACTCAAGTACCACAGCTCCGCCTTTCCATCTAAAACAGGTAACACGCATAAAAAGGGAGGATCTCAGGGTCAACTCTACTTTTTTTAGATTCGCCTAATCTTTTGAAGACATTTATTCACACATCCAACTACTCGATAAAGCGCGTCTACTTCCTCTCCCTTCATGGCAATTTTATCACTCACATCTTTAAAAAGTAGAGCTAGTTTAGATGCATGTTTAGAGTATGGAAAAAGCCAACTCTCCTCCTTCTTCACAGCATCCTCTGAACTTGTGTTAAAAATTCTAAGAGGAAAACATGCAGTTCGGCTGTATATGCAACTGCTGAAAGACTCCTATTCTTCCAATGGCTATGTTAAACCTATCAGTAACGGAAAGATGCCCTATGGACCTTCTAATCTTCAGACTTGCATCCCCCCTAGCTCCCCTATACAATGAAACAATAGGTTCTCTGTTTCAATAACGAGTGAGGAACCAGCCTCTGTTACTAAAAGGCGTATATCTGATATATCGTTTGATGTTTTATTAACCCATCTCAACCCTATGTAGTACTGTAAATAAATCAATAAGTAATCAAAAAACCGAGAAATTTGAACCCTATCGCTCATTCCGAGACCATAATGACTCAATGCAGGTTAAAGGGACGCTCTCTCTAACCCTAGGTTTCCGAATGGCGCAAAATGTAGGAGTATAGGAATGCATAAACAGTAATAAGGAGAACACTACCCTATACAAAGATGAGGCAAACTAGATTAATCAGGTAGATGATCAATATGCCTCTATTCCCTTGCAATCTTTTTAACCGTACAGCACTAACAAATTTCCACACCACAAAATCACGAAAAGCTTAACAGGTACGTAAGCTTAGAACTAGGAAATGTCAAGCCAATAAGCGTTTAGTCAAAGAAACGAAGGCATTGTCACACCTTCAAACATTTCTTTTGATCGATATAGTTGATTTTCCCATCTCTACCCTATGTAGCATGGTTAATCAATAAGTTAAAAAACATAAATTTCAACTCTATTTCTCATTCTGAAGAACGTAGGGACTCAATACGGATTAGGGATGTGCTTTTGGTAACTTTTAGCTTCCTGAACAAGTATTTGTGAATAGACAAGTATAAATAGTGGTAGCAGGAGCGAAACAGACTTGTTTTTCAATGCGGGTTAGACTGACGTCCTCCCACTTGCACTATCCTAACCCATATTGCGGAAAGATAAGCATTCCTTACATGAAAATCGCCGAAAAGCTTATCAACTGCGCATCTTTAGGGCTAGAAAATGTCTAGTCAACAAGCGTCTTATCAAGGAAACGAAAATTGCTCACACTTTCAAATAATTCCTTGATTCTGCATGTTTGTTCTTGTGGCAAGTATATAACCTATGTTAATTGATTATTTACACGAAGATATGAATCTTCTGTAAAAAATATATTCAGAAGCCACAATAGCTAGGCGCAGGAGCCGATCGTAAGAGAAGCCAAGGCCAGTAGATTGGACCAAGAGGCCATCCGATCGGCAAAGAAAAAACCCAGTGAATTACACTTGCAGCAAAGCACGGGCGGCGTCGGTTCAAAGGCATGACACGGAGAATCAGCTGACACTAGGCGGAATGCGCGTGCGGGCGGATGGTCGTTGGAGTAATCTCGAAGCTGCTGCATTGCTCCTGCTATTCAAACGCCACATGACTCTACTAATAGCAGCAAGTGATGAAAGAAACCAGAGACTCGCGGATATTGCTCGACATACGACTGAAATCGTTGCGTTCCAGTCTTCCTGTATTCTTCAACGTTTACCAGCTTCGATTGCGCCTTCCCGCATGTTGACTGTTCTCTGCGAAACTCTTAAGCAGAGTGAATACCAGCTAATTCTGTGCCTATAGTAGCTTCGAGATCCCCCATCACCATTCAAAGCAAGCCGAAGTTCTAAAGAAGGAGCTACATTCCTTTCAAAACTTCGCCGTTAGTGTCCAGGCAAAGCAAGCTTTCCATCCTCCCTACGGGGTTGGTGAATTGGTTTAGCGAGGATAAATGACTGACCCGCTCCTCGGCTGACCTTCGGAAATCGCTCTATAAGCCAGACACTCATTCAAATTGCCTCCAGGACAATACTTACAACGTCGGCCGATTGCTCAGCGCCTTCCTTTATCCTCATCCTTATTCAATTTCTTGCTAAGAACTGTAGACATAGGGCCAGATAAGGACGGACTCAATTGAGATGTGCCGCACATTCTATTTCCTCAACACGATGACTTGGGGCGGCATACCCGATGAACAAGCCAATGTTTTATCTTTCTTGGACAAGTCTTGGACCAATCCATCTAGCCCTAAAGGATGAAAGGTTTGGTTGGCCTGAGCGGGACCAGAACTAAGACTCGATTCCCGATACACGCTACAACCGGGGCCTACTTCGACTACTCTACCGCTAACACATATGCAGGATCGTAAGGGCCCATTTATACTTCGACGCCGAGCGACGCGACGCTACGCAATGTGGCCATATTGATCGAGCGGAGAGATTGATCAGTTTCGCCACTATACATACCGTCGCGTCGCTCGGCGTCGGAAGTATTAGGGGTCGTTTAGTGTGCGCGCGACGCGCGACGCGATGCCATGTGTAGTGACCGAATTGATCAATCGCGTCGCTCGATCAATTTGGCCACTACACATGCATCGCGTCGCGCATCGCGCGTACACTAAACGACCCCTTAGGCCCCGTTTATACTTCGTCGCGGCGCGACGCGACGCCACGTACAGTGGCCATATTGATTGTGCGACGCGATCGATCAATTTGGCCTCATTGCGTGGCCATCGCGTCGCGTCGCGATGAAGTATAAACGGGGCCTTAGGTTGTAACGAAATAAATGGCACTGAACCACTCACTGTAAATTTAAACAGTTAATATCTCGACTTGTAGGCAAGTTTATTAATCGAAATAAAAATCTTCTGATTCTACACATCTTTGCCAACGTGACACAAGCTTCTTTATCCCAGTAGCATAAAAATCGGAAGTTCTGGAATTGACGAAATCTTCGAAGGCACTTTCGGCATCCTGTTGGTATTTGAATATTTTCCCTACCAAGAAGTCGCCAAGATGCTTGAAGAAATGGTAGTCTGTTGGGGAGAGGTCGGGAGAAAACGGAGGATGTGGTAGAGTTTCACTGCTCAGCTCATTCAATTTCTGCAACGTCATTCGTGCTACATGGGGGCGAGCACTGTCGTGCAGAAGGAGAACTCGTCTTCGGTTTACCAAGGCCGGCCGGATATCCTTCAACGTTTTCATCATTTCTTCAATTTCAATGCAGTACTTCTCTGCCGTGATGGATTCACCGGGAGGGAGGAAGCTGTGGTGAATAATTCCCAGGGAACACCACCATACTGTCACCATTACGTTCTTTTGGTGCAATTTCGGCTTCGCAAAAACCTTGGGGCTCTTATCGCTGTCCACCCACTGTGCCGATCGTCGCCTGTTGTCGTACACTATCCATTTCTCGTCACAGGTTACGATGCGATCAAGGAATGGGTCCGTTTCGTTCCGTAGTAGTGCGGACGAGATCTCATATCGCCGGTTTCTTTGCTCCTCAGACAGCTCGTGAGGCACCCACCTTTCCAGCTTTTTGGTCTTTCCAATTTCCTTCAGATGCCGGGCAGCTGTGTTGTGACTGACGCCAAGAAGCTTCGCTAGCTCCCTGGTGCCTTTTTGTGGATCCTCCTCTGCCACATCTCTCAGCTTGTCCTCATCAACATCACTATGCCTCCTACGACCTTCATGTTCTTCCAAGCTCTCATCTCCATTCCGGAACTTCTGATACCAACGATACGCCGTCCGAATTGTGGAACATCCTTGACCGAATGCGGCGTTCATCTTCTCATCCGCCTCCTTAGCTGTAGTGCCCAGCTTGAATTCATACAAGTAAATGCCTCGGATTACCCTTTTCTCCATCTGCAAAAACGCCAATAAAACTCTAAAGTTTTAACACTTTTACATAGAAAATTTGGTACTCACCGGTAGAGCAAAGTTTGCGCTTCTAAATGATATGCCACATGTTACGGTTTGTTCTTGATCAAACGCGTAAGGCGCGCCAAAAAATGGCGCGAGCCAGTGCCATTTAATTCGTTACAACCTAATATAAACGGGCCGTATCTGGTCGGATGGCAATGATCTCCTACGTTCCGCGTTTATATCTTCTGAGGTAAATGACAATATTGAGGGGGAGCATTCTTTCTCAATAACGACAACATCGATCGCATTGTTTTGTTTCAACAGCACTGTCTCGTGGCAGAAGCAAGGGATACATTCGACTGCACGCGGTGGCGCTCTTTGATGCCACATTGCTACTGATGTTTTGTCTACAACTTTCTGTTTCGATCTTTTGCTGCTCTTTCGTGTCAATTTCTGATCTATTATCAGCACAAAGCCACCTATACAATAACAGGTGTATCCATGAAAGATAGTGATAAAGCGAATGTTTATTGAGCCAGAAGTGCTACAAAATCAGTTCTGCACAGAAAAATACAGCAAAAGTTGGTCTTTTGAATATCGGTAGAAGTAATTTCTCCCATGATTTGCATAAAATGGAAAGTGCTTTTTTCTCAAACCGATTTAGCATTCCATTCATTTTCACAAATGCCTTTTCTGTTTAAGAAAATTTTCTAAATCGAAGTCAAGTGTTCTTGGCAAAGAATTGAGGAATGATCCAGGAAGTTCATTCCAAATTTTAACAGCGCAAGCTGAGAAAGTTTCTTGAAATTGCGTTTTCTGGTTGGATTTTAAGATTTAAATTTTAAATAAATTTTAAAAAGATTTTGTCTAACCAGGAATCTATCTCAACAGTAGGTCGGAACGGCCCAAGTGTTGTAGTATATGGGCAGAATCGCCTCTCTCTGGGAAGTAACAAACTGCAGGTATCTCGACCCCAATACAACTCTGCGCAGAGTTAGGGACGACTAAAGCTGGGCTGTCGGCGGCGTTAACCCTCTGCCTCCGCGCGAAGAGCTGGTCAAGTTGGCTGGAAACTGCAACGACGAGCATGCGGTGGTGGCGAAGTGGATGGAGAGGCGGCGTAATCCCCATGATCGCTGTTTCCAGCCAACTTCTGCGCGTGCAGGCAGAGGGCTAACGCCGCCAACGGCCCAGGTTCCGTTGTCCCTAACTCTGCGGAGAGTTGTGTTGGGGGTCGAGATATCTGCATTTTGTTGTTTCCCAGAGAGAGGCGATTCTGCCCAATACTATACAACACATGGGCCGTTCCGACCTACTGATAAGATTTAAGACTGTAGGCCAAGAATGGTATCGACCTTTTACTAGGCTTACGGTTCGGCGTTGTCGCCTTCGTCACAGCATGTAAACGTCCAGTTCTTTTAAAAACTATCTGCACAAACGTCATTTTTGTCCTACATGAGTGAATTCCGAAGAAAACACAGTTAGAAAGCAATGCTGTAGAACAGAGGAACGCTAATTCTAGTTGTGGGTTGAACTGGTTCACCGCTAAACCTTAACTTGAGCTGGGCTAACTCGGCTAGGTGTTCGAGCTTATATGCAGGTACACCTAGCCGACTTAGCCATATGCACGTCAACCAAAAACGCTAGTGATCTACAACATTGCCTCCTAACTTTGTTGCCTTCGGAATTCACTCTTGTAGGATGAAATGACGTTTGGACGAATAGTTTTCCTAACGACTTCGACTTTTCTAGGCTCTGACGAAAAATACAACGCCTAAACGTACGTCTAACAACAGGTCGGCACCAGTCTTGGACTCCAGCTGAGCACTAAACTGCGGAACATCGCTATACGCGACGAGAGCACGGCGCAGTCTTTTCATGTGACACAGTGAGAAGTTCCTTGCTTTCAAGCACCACAGAAAAAGCCTAAAAATGGAAATGCGTCTCCTTGGGACACCCTGCAGTGTTTTTATTAGGTTGTAACGAAATAAATGGCACCGAACCACTGTAAATTTAAACAGTTAATATCTCGGCTTGTAGGCAAGTTTATTAATCGGAATAAAAACCTTCTGATTCTACTCGTCTTTGCCAACGTGACACAAGCTTTTTTATCCCAGTAGCATAAAAATCAGAAGTTCTGGAATTGACGAAATCTTCGAAGGCACTTTCGGCATCCTGTTGGTATTTGAATATTTTCCCTACCAAGAAGTCGCCAAGATGCTTGAAGAAATGGTAGTCTGTTGGGGAGAGGTCGGGAGAAAACGGAGGATGTGGTAGAGTTTCAATGCTCAGCTCATTCAATTTCTGCAACGTCATTCGTGCTACATGGGGGCGAGCATTGTCGTGCAGAAGGAGAACTCGCCTTCGGTTTACCAAGGCCGGCCGGATATCCTTCAACTTTTTCATCATTTCTTCAATTTCAATGCAGTACTTCTCTGCCGTGATGGATTTACCGGGAGGGAGGAAGCTGTGGTGAATAATTCCCAGCGAACACCACCATATTGTCACCATTACTTTCTTTTGGTGCAATTCCGGCTTCGCAAAAACCTTGGGGCTCTCATCGCTGTCCACCTACTGTGCCGATCGTCGCCTGTTGTCGTACATTATCCATTTCTCGTTACAGGTTACGATGCGATCAAGGAATGGGTCCGTTTCGTTCCGTAGAAGCAGTGCGGACGAGATCTCATATCGTCGGTTTCTTTGCTCCCAGACAGCTCGTGAGGCACCCATCTTTCCAGCTTTTTGGTCTTTCCAATTTCCTTCAGATGCCGGGCAGCTGTGTTGTGACTGACGCCAAGAATCTTCGCTATCTCCCTGGTACCTTTGTGTGGATCCTCCTCTACCACATCTCTCAGATTGTCCTCATCAACATCACTATGCCTCCCACGACCTTCATGTTCTTCCAAGCTCTCATCTGCATTCCGGAACTTCTGATACCAACGATACGCCGTCCGAATTGTGGAACATCCTTGACCGAATGCGGCGTTGATCTTCTCGTCGGCATCCTTAGCTGTAGTGCCCAGCTTGAATTCATACAAGTAAATGCATCGGATTACCCTTTTGTCCATCTGCAAAAAAGTCAATAAAACTCTAAAGTTTTCCCACTTTTACATAGAAAATTTGGTACTCGCCGGTAGAGCAAAGTTTGCGCTTCTAAATGATATGCCAGATGTTACGGTTTGTTCTTGATCAAACGCATAAAGACGCGCCAAAAAATGGCGCGAGCCAGTGCCATTTAATTCGTTACAACCTAATAGTTAATTCCTCTTCAAATGAAAGGTTACTTCGACCACCTAAAGCCTATCTGTTTCGATCTAGGATGTCTCAGAGGATTCAAAAAACCTAGTTTCGCTTGAACTAACCAGTTTGAAATGAAATTGGTATGAACCTGCCCATCTAAAACACTCTTCGGCGCAGTTCTAGATCTCGAAACTAGTGGCAATGTTCAGAAGCCTTCGGAATTCAGGAATTAGCCTATGACTAGAGGCGTGTTTATACTTCGACAGGAAGCGAACGAGTCATGGACCAAGGTCAATAGAGGAGAACTCGTCATTACGCGTACAAGATATAGAAGGGCTCTAACCCAGACCCCAGAACAGTTCTTCACAGAGAAGATTCCTTTTTTCCCGAAAACTTTATTTCCACATAACTTCATCTAATAACAGAACTATGAACTACTAATGAGCAACAAAAATCAGTACAGTGGTTATCATGCGAACAACAGATAACAATGTCAGAAACAAAAACCGGACACACTCTTCAGTTCTTCAAGGATCAGTAGTCTTTAACAGATTTAATAACTTGTTTGACAAGACGATAGCTGATATATAACACTGTGCGATGGATGGGATTGATTCGATCTCAATAATCAATCTGCGCAGTCTGAGTCGCCAACAGACATCGGTCTTAACTTCGAATGGCAGCAAAGCACGGACAGCGCACGAGATGATGGCTAGATGGCACCCCTCTGGAAGCCCCAACATTACCACAAAATCAGCAGATGGAAGACGAGTGGCAAAGCGGGAGACAACGTACACAGCTTCAACCAGTTACAGAGAAACGGAACGAGCTTCAAAGACTAAATTCTCACCAGGGAATGGCCCTTTAAGACACAAAAACTTCAAATTACCGGTACATGTGATTAATAGAAAAGCAGTGCTTGGCAGGGAATAACAGCAATATTTGGATGGAAAATCAGATATCAATTCACAGGGCTTCAGAAAATCACCGGTCATGGTAGTAATGACTGTTAGCCCCTGAGCACGGATAGCGTCTCGTTCAACGCTCGGAGCCATGCGTGAAGAAGCTCGTTTGAGTCAGCCGACAGCAGCACACTGAAACATGAAAGGATTCCCATAGCAATAAGGGATTTCTCTTGTTTAAAACACTATGCACGAAAGACCCCAAATTGCTTGTTAAGGTCTACATAGAAGGAATTGCTGGATCAATTCTCAAACAAAACCTGTTTTTGAAGTCCACATAGGAAAAAATTATTTCGAGTCTTTGGAGATTATAACAGCTTCAGTAGAAAGTTTCTCCTTCGCCATTTTGGCTTTATCTGCTTTAGAATGTTCCAAAAAGCACGTTAATAAATAAGCAACCTGGTCTACAAAACTGAAACGTAGGAGAAAAAGTAATTATTTATTTTTGATAAATAGCGACTCATGATTGCGCTAGGATTAAAGCTGAGAGCATTCTTAAATTGACTCCTTCGTCGACTGAGGGAGTAGGCATAAGCCAAGTATTCCTAAATCATGCCTACGCCACGATTTAGACATAAATCGCGGCACGGCGCTGTGAAAGCTACCAATATCGATTAGGCGGAACAGACAATCAATATTTGAAGCTATCACTATGGCAGCGCCGATGTTCGCTTCACTCTCTTCGCAATTAGCGACATCCCCCTATGGGGATGACTGTTGCTGACTTGAAAGCGCATTCAGAAGCGACTCACTGACGGCTTCTACCTTTTCCACCCCTTACATGAAAATTATGACCATTTTCACGTCGAATTGAACACTTCAAATCAAATTGGACACTCTTCTAAGCTAGATTTAAGACTCAAAGCGAACTCTTCTGAGTCGAAATGACATTCAGGCTGGTTAAACTACAAACTCAATAAGATAGTTAGAATAATTTTTTTTCAAGGAACATTTGATACAACATTTTTTAATTTTTTAAAGTTTACCTGTCCCAATAAGTGTAATAATTTTAAAAATTTTTAATTTTAGAGAAACATAGATTAAAAATTGTCCTAAAGCATAGCAAAGAAGCAATTACATAGCGCATTAAACGATCAGATCGCGCCATGCACTCAAAAAATTAGTCGCAGCAGTGTAAATGTCACTTACATGAGCCATCAAAGTGAGGATATATGCGTTCCTTACAGTTGTTCCTGTATCGTTAACAGGTGCTAAACTCCACGCAAATAAAAATTCTGCCAAAAATCGCGACGTCTTGGAAGAGGACAGCGCGAAATCTTTTTTTTTTGGCGCTAAAAAGGTTAGTGGTGCACAAGTATGAGCCGAATTCAGAGAAAGCACAATCGTGTAGTCGTTGCTGTGCCTTATTTTGTCGCTCGTTTCAATTACTACTTCATAATATGTTTGTGTCATCGCTTCCACTATGTTCACTGTTGGTCTTTTGCTTTTGCTTTTGTTTGACGTTCGTCTTATGCGACGTAATAAATATAATATAATATAATATAAAAAGTGGACGCCCTCCTGCTTTTTATATAATTACCAGACGTTCAGCGGCGCTTCGAGCGCCAAACGTTTTCTTGGGCTTCCCACCAAACTCCAAAACAGAACGACTTGGTTTACTGGATTTTACGACCTTTCGACCTCGATCAGCAAGAAAAACGGTCTCTTATTACATAGGATATCGCAAGGTAAGGTACTCACTACGGTTAACGTGAACCCCATGCTCCATTGTATTTGTGCGATTTGCATTTCCTAACGTCCAATCTGCAGAAAAATCAATAAATCGATATTGTTCGGTAGTTCGATACAGTTAGGTTGCATCAGTTTCTCTCTGAACGCCATCATATTGGAGTAATTCCCACGAGCGTAATTCTTTCGAAGCAACGGTCGCCTGACCCCCACCAAAATGGATCCAATCTGAGCGAAAACCGGCAACTCTGTTCGAGAACTCGATACCGTCAATCGATAGGTAGGTCGCCTAACTGAACCCACACCTGTAGTGAAGTCGACCTATCGGCCATCAAAATCGAACGAATCCCTCTCCAATGGAACAAATCTGAGCGAAAACCAATAACTCCGGCGGAAAATCGATGATATCGATCGGCATTAGTCGTCCAATCAAGTCCCTCTCTTTTTTGAATCCGACAATTTTTGTCTATTTTCATCGATTGCACGTGATAGTAACCTTAACAGGTTTTACATGTACGCTCGGGTTACCTTGACATGTTCGACGCGTTTCACAGGCTTACACAGGTTTGTGACACACACACACACACACACACACACACACACACACACACACACACACACACACACACACACACACACACACACACACACACACACACACACACACACACACACACACACACACACACACACACACACACACACACGCACACACACACACACACACACACACACACACATACACACACACGGACAGACGGACTAACGCTTTTATTAGGGGGGGGGGGGAGCAAAAGTAATGAGACAAAATGAAAAAAATCTTTATCTCCTTATAACTAACTCAATTACAACTCAACGATGCTGAGGAGTGTATTTGCCATTAAGGGCAAGGACCTTGCTGCCATCGCTCAGCCAACTTCCTGATCCCATCCTTCCAGAACTGCTTGAGCCTGGTGTTGATCAACTGCTCGATTGCTTGAGCCTGGTGTTGATCAACTGCTCGATATGGTTGTCAAGGACTGCTTGGGTTCTTGTGTCCCTTCCGACTAGGAAGTCCTGTAGGCTCAAGTAGTAGTGGTAGTCGCAGGAGAGATGTCCAGCGAATACGGTGGATGAGGCATGTGAACGTAGCCGAGCTGAGCAAGCTTATCTGCGGTTACTTGTTCCCGACGGGGTGTGGCGTTGTCGAAGAGGAGAACCTTCTTGAAGCGCTGCGACTGAATAAGAGCGAGTCGCCGGCCCATCTCTTCTATTTCGTTCACCATGGCCTTGGTGCTCTTGGGAAACAGCTTCCGGTAAACCGATCCATGGGCGCAGACCCAAAAGCTCCAAAGGTGCTTCTCGCCATGAACATCTCGCCGAACGAAGGTCGGTAACAATTCACCAGCCTCACCCAGACTCGCTGCTTGGCAGGGTTAAGGTAGAAGACGTACTTCTCATCTTGCATGACTATTGAGCCCAGGCTGCTCGGGGTTGAGAATTGGGGGAGATTTGCGCGACACAGGTCGACTCGTCAGGCTGGGGTTTCGGCATGAGACAGACTGGGGTTTTTGGCATGCTTCTGGAAAGGGCGGAAGTGGTAACTTTTCAGATGGGCTTCAGTAAGTAGCATACAAACATACAAATACAACAAGTACGAATCCAGACTCCAGCCACGAGATATATGGACACGGCATGGGGTGTCTCATTACTTTTGCCCCCCCCCCCCTAATATATTAGTAGGATTTTCCTAAAAAAATTAGAATTTTATAAAAATTCAAACAATGTGTTCACATTCTGGGCACGTGTAGTTAATTAATTAATTATTAAATTTTCCTTGAATAAAAACCTATTCTAACCATCTTGTAGAGTCTGTATTTTAACCTGTAGGAAGTTCGTTTCGATTTGAAAGACGCTCAGTTTGATTTCTAAATTCTTCGGCTAGCTTACAGTAGTGTTGAATTTCACGTGAAAATGGTATATATGGTGGTTATCCTATACACCGGTCTACTGTAGATCGTTGCCATCTGTCAGATGAATTTCAAAATTCTTATCGGGAACGTCATAACGAATGCTAATCACCAGCCAGTTACGATTGCTGAACACTCAGCGTACATTCGGCACACACTAGTACCACTTCCAAATCGGTCAGCCTGTTGAAAGAGACGGGTTACGGCTACCGGCACACTTATCAGCTGCTACCAGGTGTGACAGCCGATAACTATTTACACTGTTACGCATCAATCAGCACTTATTTCATGCACGGTTAACGACCAGAGTCGTGCACCACACAACCTAACATCCGGGGTTAGCAAATGATGCTAAAAACATACACGTTACGAGTTTCCTATACTGAACGATATCGGCAATTCGGCTCGAGTTTACTTTCAGAAAACAAATAAACGTGCTAAAGGAAAAAGAAACATCACAACTACAAGGTAGCCACTGAGGTCTTCTAGTTTATAAGCTAAGCATACCAAGGGTGGACATTAAACTTTGGGAATTTTAAAGGAAATTTTTCGTTGAAATTCCGTTAATCAGTAGGTGGGGTAGTTTCGTTGAAAATACAATTAGCCGTCGTCACCATTGTCTTGAAAAAAAAACAACATTAAGAACATTGTTATTGTTAGTACATACTGTTCCACACGAGGTTTTAGGTGGACGCTTTATTCAGCAGCGCTGACATTTCGACGTTCCGTCGTCTTCGGAGGCCAAAATCCTCCATTAAGGGCGTATGTTCAGGCGGAGTGGCGTTCTACCCCCGCCCTTTAAATAGAGGGTGGCAAATGTCTGCGTCTCCACTATCTCTTAGCCACTGGATTCTCGAGCAAGCCCAGGGGGTTGGGGGTGGGCGGGCCAGGAGGACGAGGGGTAGAACGCTCGACCCCCGTATGTTCGCCCTATGTATGATAACCAGTAGGGGCGAAACATTAAAAACATTGTTTGAAATGCACTTTTGCTACCAACCAAAGGAAGCTCGCAACGGCTGCATGACCGCATGACACAATCTTTTTTTAGCGTTCGAAAAATACTGCCTTCCTCTGTCTCAGAACAACTTTGAACCATTATTTTTCCTTGAATTTTTTAGAATGTCAAACAGTGTATCCTATTAGTGGAGATGGATATTTTTCCTAATTAGTTGATTTCCTTTGTGTTATTTCACACGTGAACGTTTTATGTTGTTTGTTCACGTCCTAATAAAGTAAAATAAAGTAAAGGTGAATCAAAGTTTCAAAGAAAGTCATACCAAATTTTCATAAGAGAAAAAATTATTTGAACCGTCTCGAAGAGTCTCAAGATTGATCTGGAAGACACTCGAATTGATTTGGAAGATGTTTGGATTTCAAAACCATTAAGCTTGCTTGGAAGAGCGTCGGTTTGATTTTGAGTGTCCAATTTTACGAGCAATTTGTATATACTTGTCGATGGGTAAAAATGTCAATCAGGCAACGCAAACGAGCGATATTGGAAGCACTCATAACATAACATAACATCTGTCAGCCGACGTGTAGATGTCGCCAAAATAAAAAGGTGTCAGTAGCTGTTTGGAAAGCGTCACACATTCTGCTTCCTCAGGATGATGTTTAGGCGTACTTGGCACGTACAATGAGCTACGCTGACCAGCTGATGAACAATCCAGTATTTTATCCTTTCCTAAGGCATCTCGAATTCGTATTTCGTCACTGATATAGGAGGAATGGAATGTTCGGTTGCCCTAGGTGAGACCCGAACCTCAAACCGATCTCGGGTTTCCACAACACTCAGTACTCTTCCGGTTGCGTGATCCCGCGTCCATTTGTTGACATTATGGCAACAAATGGGAGGGTGTGTAGCGCAGTCGGAGGAGATGCCGTCTGTCGGGTGCATCCGATACCAGGTTCCTGGTTCAGATTTCCCGCCCTCGCCAACCAAGCCTTCCATTCCTCCAGAGTCGGTGAATTGGTAGCAGTGTAGAAAGCAACGAAGCTAAACACGTTAAGAAGTAATCAGGAAATTTTATTTCGGGACTCAGAACGAGGGTAGTAGTTGGTCAGCTGGTCAAAATCGACGGCGAGCGCGCAAAAACTAACGCGCGTCGGAAGAGGGCGGCAGAGAGGGGTCTTTTGGTTTTTTGCTGGTTCTGTTGCGGGTGGACAAGAGTCAGTATTTGGTATTCGTTCCTTTGGCTAGCGAATCGTCGAGAGGTCCCGTGCCAGATTGGGGCAATTTTCTCTTGTGTGGTCCATCTCCTCCGCCTCTGCCTGAGCCGCGGTGAGCCCCACCGCTGAGCTGTCTTTCGTGTACCTATTTGTTCCACGGTGTAATGTGGATAAACTCTTTTTATTTACTGTGTTCTATTTCGTGCACACTGCTTAGGTCGGAAGCCGGGGATTCGTTCCCTATCTAAAATTTTCATCTCAGCACATTTTTTATTTACTGCAGACTTGTCTGGGAAGGGTAAAGCGCTGACTTGCTCATCGGTTGGTCACTACGTCGTTGTATGGCCAAACACGCATTCAAATCGCCTCCACGACATTCCGTTGAGGTAGAAGCGTGGCGCATTCCAAGGGGATTGAATAGCGCCGCCATTATACTTTAAACACCTTCGATCAGACGCGTAATGGCTCATCGTTACTAACCTTTTCACCTGGTATTCCAGCCCTTCTTAAGCCATACCAAACTACATCTGTGAATGTGATATGATATGAGTGATATGAGTCCTCTCAAGAGCTCAGCTGCTGCTTCAGAAAGTGAGAGTGCTCAGAGAGTTCCAAGATAGGGAATGACGAAGGAGGTGAGAGGGAAGTAATCGCCCCACTTTCGGTTGGTGTGTCAAACCAGGATAACACCCTGTTCATTCAGGTCTCATTAGACTTGCCTTGGTCATGGAACAAGAATGAGTAAATGAGATCTATCTACAATCAGTAGCAACATACCGCTTCTTCTCCATCATTGACGGCGTCGTCGAGACCAACATGTCAATGCTGAACGAGTTCTCGCGAGGGCACTGGTCGGGATTGCACGCCACCACCTCGTCATTCGTGCACTTGCTCAGATCCATAAATGCCACAGGGCGCTGGAAACGAATTCAATTTCCCAACAATGCCGCCTCTGCTAACGTAATGAGAGCTGAATTTCTTATTTCGCCGATGCAGTTGCTGATTTCAAACAGAGATGGGAAAAGAGAACTTCCCTAGAGCTACCAAAGGGAAGAATGAAGACGACTCCATTATCGAATTAGAAGACTCGCTATTCTGTACAGCAAATATAAAGCAACTGCTTACTTTTTCCAGCGACTCGTCATCTGGATAACGCCAGAAGTACACCATTCCGCGACGAAGGACTGCCCAGTAACGTTCCCACGCTCCGATCCCGCTCACCGTTTGATACATTGTCTGCAAAGGATTCATCAGGATTAAAAAAACGTCGTGAAAAACCTAGGGCTGAGAAAAAGATGAAGATCGGGAATTGAAGTAAAATAAAACGGAAGTGTGGTAATCTATTAGGCTGATGCATAAGTTCTCCGACAATTGGGGCGCAAACTATTTAGTTGCACTCTATATAAACAACAACGGCCGTCCACCTAAAAAGGCGGTTAATAACCGAGCGAACAGACGACCTCTGACAGAAGTGAATGGAGAGCTGTTAAGGGTGCAAGAGGCCATTTTAGTAGAAAATACAGGTCCTCTTTCACCTCTAACAAGGAGACTATCTCAACAGTAGGTCGGAACAGCCCAAGTGTTGTACATGGGCAGAATCGCCTCTCTTTGGGAAACAACAAATGCAAATATCTCCACCCCAATACAACTCTGCGCAGAGTTAGGATGACGGTAGATAGGCCGTTGGCGGCGTGAACTCTCTGTCTGCGCGCGAAGGACGGGCTCAAGTTGGCTGGAAACAGCGATGATGGAGCGAATGGCGATGATGATGCAGTGGGTAGAGAGGCAACGTAATCCCCGTGATCGCTGTTTTCAGCCAACTTGAGTCCGCCCTCCGCGTGCAAGCATAGAGCTAACGCCGCCAACGGCCCAACTTCCGTCGTCCCCAACACTGCGCAGAGTTGTATTGGGGTCGAATTAATTGCATTTTGTTGGTTCCCAGAGAGAAGCGATTCTTCCCATATACAACACCTGGGCCGTTCCGACCTACCGTTGAGATAGTCTCCTGGTAAGCCCTAACTTGTTGATAGAGCATGGATGGTCTTGCTTCAGAACGTAGAAAACGTCGTTAAGTGCTTCTTCGATGTCGCGGCAGATTATGAAGCGTAGACCATTCTATACTGGGCAAAGGGTGGTGGTCGAATAGAGCAAGGTTTGTGGAGTATGGTGGTTGGAGAATGAGAATCCAATCGTACTTCGCAGCCCAGCTTCGCCGACCTTGTAATGTGTGGAACAGTGTGGTCTTGCTGGGTCTACACATAGGTCTGCCGTCCGCTTGCAATCCTAAAGCGGACTTTCAGAATTCGGCCTCGCATCATTTCGTCACCTAATACACCTTAGGTCATCTAACGCTCGCTCACTGACGTCAAATATAGTTATATGAAGGGTGAAGTTCCACGAAGGTGGAGGCATGCGTTTGTTACCACCATCCGCAAAAAGCCTCCGTATAGTAACCCTGGCAATTATCGACCCATCAGCATAACTTCTGTGTTCGCAAGAACCTTTGAAAAAATTGTAAAAAGACATATACTGCAGCATATCGAGGATAAGGGCATCATTTCTAAGGAGCAGTTTGGATTTATGAAAGAGCGTTCAGTGGAGACTGCAGTTCTCAGTTCACTAAATGATTGGACAAAAGCTATGGAAAACAAAAATCGAAGCGATGTTGTCTACTTTGACTTCTCCAAGGCTTTTGATAAGGTTCCCCTGGAAAAACTATTATTCAAATTGGCAAGGGTTGGTATTCACCCTATGATTGTGGACTGGACTAGAAACTTTCTCTCAGGAAGGACGTATCAGGTCACTTCGTATCAGGACGTATAAGTGGAAAGCAATTATTCCTCGATCTATCACCGGTCTTTTTTTGTTGTACACCTATGAGCTTCCTGACGCTGTATCCAGATTTGGAGTTTCATGTAAAATGTACGCCGACGACGTAAAAATTTACAAAGAGGTTGACAAACCTGCGGTATCCAACGAAGTTCAAGAAGCCATCAATTTTATTGAAAAATGGGCAGAAAGCTGGGAGCTTCCTCTTGCTGCTGAGAAATCGCGATGTCTTGTAATACAGTCTAAGCACCAGACGTACTCTCCAATCTATATGCTTAAGGGCATTAACCTGGAGCAGGTTACGGAAGCTAAGGACTTAGGCATTCTCATATCTAGTGTCCTCAATTTTGGGGCGCACTACGAAACGCTTGTAAACAAAGTAAACTATCAAACTTATAGCCTGTTCAAGGTACTGAAGACAAACGACCCTAAGACTCTCTTACGTGCCTACATATGCTATGTGAGACCCATCATGGAATTTGCCACCACTGTGTTTAATCCCTGTCAAACGAAATTTATTAAGTTCCTTGAAAGCGCCCAAAACAACTACACGAGAAAGCTGTTTATGAGGTGCTTTAGAATGGGCTATGCCGACATTCCCAATGGTGCTGATAGGGCCAGACAACTAGGTTTACCCTCCCTGTGCAGTAGGCGGAAGATAACGGACCTGATCATGCTATTTAAAATTATAACTAGGAAGCTTTCAATAGACCCTACAGAGTTTTTGGGTGTGCCACTGACCCGAAATCGGATAGGAAGACTTAGGTTGTATCCCAGAGTTGTTAGGTCTAAAGTTAGGTCGAACTTACTCACGTATCGAAATCTTAAGGAGCTCAACCTACTTCCTGGTGATGATGAAAACGTTATTAACATGTCAACATTTCGTTTCAGACATATTGTTTCTCGTAAAAACTTTTTGTAGATGGTGTTGTGTCGATGTAATTTTCTAGAATTTCTCATGTTATTTTCGATCGTTTTTTTACGCGTGTGATGATTTTGTAACCCACGCTTGAATAAATAAATAAAATAAATAAAAAATATGAACTGGCGGCAGCCAACCTCAGAAGCAATACGTAAAAAAGAACTTCGAGAGTGAAAAATCTACAAAACCTCACCAGAAATCCTCTATTGTCGACCTCGATCGCAGGTGGTAGCGTGGTACAACGAGCATACACCTCGATAATTCCTTCCAGCGGATACTCCGCCTCGTCAAGGTAGAACTTGTTCGCTCCCACTGTGTCTCTATTGAGAATGATGTAGCCGCATCGAACGAACTCGGATGCATGAGGATCTTTCTGGTACACCGCTCGACCTGGACGATGCACCGCTGAAAGCATTTGAGAGGGACTATTCCATGGAACTAGTAGCACTTAACCATGACATTTTCACTTTAAAAGCGGAACGAGATCTGCACGTCAAAGCATGCACATTCGGAATGAAACCAGAGTAGAACAAATTTCGATTTAAAACAAAACTTGGAAGAACTTCCTAGGCTCCGTTTATACATCGACGCCGAGCGACGCGACGCCAAGTATAACAGCCATATTGAGTGACCCGATCGATCAATTTGGCCACTTTACATGCCGTCGCGTCGCTCTGCGTTGGAAGTATAAACGGGACCTTACGCCTGACATGTTTATTTCAAAAAGTATATAAGACTGTTTGATCGATACGACTCCTACCCTTCTAGTGTCTACAGAGCGTCAGCGCAAAGAAAGGGAAACGATCACATTGCGCAATAGGTTTATCTGGCGTGTCGCCATGTTTTTTGATTCGTGAAAACACTGTTTACGAGGCGTTGAGTACAGAACTACGATTCCAGTAGAAACAGTCGTAAAAATGCTCACTTTACTGCGCGATCAACGTATGTGACATCCCCAAATAGACAAATAAGCAATAATGAACAGATAAGTCCCTATGGAAGAGCTCCTATCCGTAAATGATCCGTTAACTATCCGTTTAACTCTCCAAAAATTTACATCTCTCTACACTTTAAAGAAAGCTTAAAAAATTCCTTTAGCTAGAAAGATATGAATTTTGCGATCATTCTAGCAGTATAACAATTTTTGCGTGCCGTCCAAAATTGAGTTCTGACATCTCGCAGCGTTATTTTGTCACATTAAGCGCGACACCATGTTCGGCATAGATATCGATTTTTCGCGCCGCATAGCATTTATATTTCGCTACCATAATACGCCTCATTTAACGGAATTTTAGATTGTGTAGGGGGAAGGGGTGAGAGCAAATGGCGCCGCAGAAAAAAAATGAATTCGGTGCGGAGCGATGACCAGCGGGTGATCGGCTTCCGGAGGTGCAGCAATCGCGTCATGCTTCAAAATTAACGGATGCACCACGACGTGAATATAAAAACCCCTTCAGACGACCGGATCAGGAAATTAAGTAGCGTCCATAGCTTATCGCTTTCATTATTTTCCTTTGTGTGTAGTACCTTATCAATTCATTAGTATGTATAGTTTATATGCACATAAAGCCCAGTTACCCAAATTTGAGGTCAATGTAGAAATCCACGGATTGATACTATTATCAACTCGCAATTGACTAATCTAACGCCCAGACTCTAAGTTCCACATATTCGACGTTAAGCAGCTATATTTGGCTCTACAAGTAAGGACACAACCAACAAGTGCTCCTCAGTTCAGTCACTACTACTTCGGGAGCTCACTAACCAGGGAATGCCTTAAGCTGCTTTCCCATGGAACTTCGGAAAGAGATCTAGGCCATGTGAAAGAGCTTGAAACGCTGATTACAAATATATAGACCAAATTTGCTAAACATACAGTGGCGGCAAAATATTTACGGACACCTACCTCTACAGCATTTTTGTCGTAACTTAACCAACGAGTCAAACGAAAAAGTGAGGTTTATAGAGTCCTCTGAAAATTTTCTACAACAAGCAACTAAATGTTGTCTTGGCAACGCTACATACAGTGAAATTCGAATGAAATGAAAATGCCCATGAGGTAATGAATGGGAAACACCTCGAAATCACACTGTATTACGGTAGATCATAATGATCAACGCTAAGATCGATAATTTGCGCGGGACAAACAGCTTCGCACAATGTTTATCGATTATTGTCATCCTTAACTCCAAACGGCCCTCCTGAAGATGGCGAAAGGCAAGTGGCTAACCGCAGCCTGCGGGCTCAAGTTGTGCTTCTTCGAGACTTAAAATGGCCCTACGCCGACAACGTAAGAAAGCTCAATTTGCCGAGATCTACTGTTTTTCGTACAGCGTACAAGGATCTGCAGGCGAATGGAGGAGAATTTGAAAGGAAGAGAAAGCAACGAACGCGAAACACGACACCCAGGCAGAATTGTGATATTCATCGCCTTTCACTGAAAGATCGTTTCAAAACGGCTGTTGATGAGGCATTCGGAATCGTTTAGCTGAGTTTGGATTGAGAGGACGCGTGGTTCGACGAATGCCGTTGGTGTCGTCGTGAAATCGAATAGCACGCATCAGATTTGCAAGAGAACGTCTGGAGTGGGAGGCCGAGTGCTATTGGGAAAAGTGCTATTTTCAGACGAGTCGAAGTTCAGGGGCTCGGATCTGATGGAATATGCTATGTTCTTCGACGTGTCGGTGAGGAGTTCAATCCCAACTGCGCGCAACGCACTGTCAAAGGAGGAGTAGGTTCAGTTATGGTATGGACGGTAATGAGTAAACGCGGGCCAGGGCCTATACATCGAGTCCTCGGAACTATGCACCAATACCTGTATACGGACATTCTAGAAAATGTGATCAATCCGTACGCTCACAAGCAAATGGGAAGAGGCTTTGTTTTCCAGCACAACGACCCAAAGCATACCAGCCGAAAGATCAAGGCTTGAGGCGAAAAGGATCACCACTTTGAAGTGGCCTGCGCAATCTCCTCCTGTAGAACACCTTTGGAGCGACGTGGACAAGGTGGTCAAGCGCTTGAGACCGACGAATCTGGATGAACTGGAAACAGTCAAGGAAGCGCGGAACGCTATCCCAGTGGAGCGGTGCATGAAGTTGGTCGACTCAATGTGGAACCGATGTCTGGCTGTGATCAGGAACAAGGGCTATCCAACCAAGTACTGATCAGATCTTCGATAATAAATGTGTTCTGATGATCTATTGTAATACTATGTGATTTTGAGATGTTCCCCATCCATTAGCTCATGACCATTTTCATTTTACTCTAATTTCTCTGTAAATTCAGCAATATCAAGATAACATTTATTAGGTTGTAACGAAATAAATGGCACTGAACCACTGTAAATTTAAACAGTTAATATCTCGGCTTGTAGGCAAGCTTATTAATCGAAATAAAAACCTTCTGATTCTACACATCTTTGCCAACGTGACACAAGCTTTTTTATCCCAGTAGCATAAAAATCAGAAGTTCTGGAATTGACGAAATCTTCGAAGGCACTTTCGGCATCCTGTTGGTATCTGAATATTTTCCCTACCAAGAAGTCGCCAAGATGCTTGAAGAAATGGTAATGGTGGTCAGCTCGTGAGGCACCCATCTTTCCAGCCTTTTGGTCTTTCCAATTTCCTTCAGATGCCGCCAGCTGTGTTGTGACTGACGCCAAGAACCTTCGCTATCTCCCTGGTGCCTTTGTGTGGATCCTCCTCTACCACATCTCTCAGCTTGTCCTCATCAACATCACTATGCCTCCCACGACATTCATGTTCTTCCAAGCTCTCATCTCCATTCCGGAACTTCTGATACCAACGATACGCCGTCCGAATTGTGGAACATCCTCGACCGAATGCGGCGTTGATCTTCTCGCCCGCCTCCTTAGCTGTAGTGCCCAGCTTGAATTCATACAAGTAAATGCCTCGGATTACCCTTTTGTCCATCTGCGAAAAAGTCAATAAAACTCTAAAGTTTTCCCACTTTTACATAGAAAATTTGGTACTCACCGGTAGAGCAAAGTTTGCGCTTCTAAATGATATGCCACATGTTACGGTTTGTTCTTGATCAAACGCGTAAAGACGCACCAAAAAAATGGCGCGAGCCAGTGCCATTTAAATCGTTACAACCTAATAGTTGCTTGTTGTAGAGAATTTTCAGAGGATTGTGAAAACCTATGCACTTTTTCTCTTGACTTATTGGTTCCAAAGTTACGATCGAAAAACCCCGCAGAAGTAGGTGTCCGTAAATATTTTGCTGCCACTATATCTTCTAAGCGAGTAATGACTGGTGAAAGTTAGCGTTGTCGAGAGCCTATCGCCTACGCTTGTGAAACATTGAAAGCAGCAGCTACGAAATCAGCGCAGCCATTAGCCATACTTGATGCGACGGCGGCACAGTGGTAGTGTTCTAACTTTGCAAGAAGGTTTGCATTTGTTTATTACATGCACCCAAACAGTACATGTGACAGTAGAACAAAGACATCATACAGAACATCGGTTGTTATGGGTTCGGCTCTGTCGATGCTGGTGTTTTTGCATTTGGTGATTTATCATCAGTAACACCCTCTTCCCTCATTTCCAACATTTTTTTTCTTAAATTTAGTATCTACACCGCCTTTTCATTCTGACACGGTGGGCTGTTGAAAAATCAAAAGGCACATGTACTGTACGACTACCTATGTCGAAAAAAAAAATAATCCGGCCATACTTAAGCCAAGGGAATTATTTGGGGGGGAGGGCGGTAAAAATGCATGGAAATGAGAGCAAAGGGTGTCACTGACGATAAATCACAAAACGCAAGAACACCGTCATTGATGGAGGCCGAACCCGTGACTACCTCCCTGGAAGGCTAGAACACCACCACTGCGCCGTCGCCTCAACTGACGCGGCGACCAATGGTTGCGTTGATTGCGCAACGCTCCGCCCAACGCTTCACCAGTGCAGCCGACAATGCGAACTTTCACTGGCCAGTACTCTCTTGGGAAATCCAGTTAACAATTTTGGTCTGTATATTTGTAATCAGCGTTTCAAGCTCTTTTACAAGACATAGGTCTTTGTCCGAAGCTCCATGAGAAGCTGAAGGCATTCCTTGGTTCGAGTAGCTGCAGTCACTCGAACATGTCGCCTGGGACCCGTTCATACCTCGTCAGCAACGGAGCATCCGTCATGCAGTTCGCAAAAATCAACTAATTTCGAATCGCCCAGAGTATGAGGTGAGTCACTGCATTGCAGGAATGACATGGGGTCCATGAGCAACATTTTCGAGCGAATAGCCATATTATTTAAGGATTTACAATGCATAGATGAGTACAACCTCAATAGATTAGCAATTGTAAGATATACAGATGACCAAGTCGTCAACGCGCCTACAGACGTAAAAGCAATCAAGGAAAGCTCACAGGCAGGACTCAGCAGATTACGACACTTGTTGGCAATGTTGGTAGCACAAGACTGGTCCATCTGTTTTCCGCTTGGCAACTTCTGAATCTCAAAACTACACTCGAAGCTAAATCATACCAAAGAGATCTCAGAGCACTAACCATGGCATACACTTCGACAACCACATTGAAATCCACTGGTAGGTTCGCAAACTGGACATGCTCGGTGAACGTCAGTTGACGGATGCGAACAGGCTGGTGAGCGAGCAGTGAGACCGGGCCTGTCGCTTCGACTTCTGCTCCACACTTCAGGAGAATGAGAAGAGCATAGGATGTGTCTGAAGTAGAACGGTGACACAGAGCCAGATAACCACATAATCTACATCTAGGTTGCAGCCCAACGTACCAGGATCGTACTGGCGCTGACAGAAACTGCGATTGAGGTGCACAGTGATGTTCGAGATCGTCATGGTACCACGCAGCTCTCGGCTGACCGGCGGAGGTGGATTACGAACAGCCGCCAACGCAGAGATTCGGTTCACCTCGCACCGCAACAGCTCAAGACGCTCACGAGCCAGCAGCAGAGTACGCTGAGCTGACAGCTGAACGATTGCATTCACATAGGCGACATAGAGAAATGGTATACCAGTTCGCGACGTGCCGTTAATATTTATTTGAGGTAAACACCAATGTGGTATCTAGAAACCCATCCTATCCACCTTGACCTGTCTACCCCACTTCTTTATTCAAAAGATGATAATCTATATAGCCGTGATACTCCTTACCAGGAAACTATCTCAACGGTATGTTGGAGCGGCCCAAGTGTTGTATATGGGCAGAATCGCCTCTCTCCGAGAAACAACAAAATGCAAATATCTCGACCCCAATACAAATCTCCGCAGGGTTAGGCCTATGTTATACTTCGGCGACACTGTTATCGGCGATAGTGTTACGCGGACTGCTACTTAGTGCGTAGCTGCCCGCGCAACAGCGTCGCCGAAGGCAAACAACATAGGGCTTAGGCCTCGTGCATACTTCCCGTCGCCGCGATGGAATGGCGGCGATGAGTTTTGCAGAGCGACGCGAAAGGATTTGAATTTCTTAGTGCTCATGGCATCACTCATCGCTCTGCAAGGGAGCGCAACGGCGATCCAGTCTTGTCTAGTCTTGTTCATCTTCTACTTATTGATCTAACGAGTCCCCATCCCTAAGTTGTGAACATCGTAATGTTACCCAGGGCAAGCACAACACTTTTAGAATTAAAACTGTGTAAGGGCGCCGAAACGTTCCACTCACCTCTTGCATTGATTTTTGCTTCTTACGAGCCAGCGCCAAGACCTTCAACGTCATCTCGATCTGCTCTTCTTGGACACGAATTTGATGGTTCAGTTTCTTAAAAAGCGAATAATAGGAGCTGAATGGGTAATAGACTCACCAATGATGGAACAAAACGACAATTCGGTCCATGTCGCGAATGTGGGTAGCGTTGGAAGATGAGAGCGTGCCAGTAAATCATAACAAATCAGAGCGCCGACCTAATACACGCCAGCGCCACGGTATCAATTGTACACACCCTTTCTGAATGGCATGCCCATTCGGTGTAGTTTGATGGGCTAGTAGGTTCCTACTTTCCAATGCAATCCATATTCGCGACCAGGACCGATAAAAAGGTAGTAAAACAAAACATTAGCAGTTGAATAGCAACATGCCAAAAGTGATCGTAAAAAAGCAACACATTCAGCTGTTAAAACGCCAGTGTCAGATAAAGAAGAAAAATTCGTTCTACATCCCAGCGTTGAAGGCGAGCATTTACCTTCGTTCTTATCATAGAATGAAAAAAAGAAAGACGCTACCTCAAGCGCCCTTATACCTGAACATAACGCACGACAGTGCAATCCTAGTAGTTGGTGCCCGCTCTTGAACGATTTTCCGATATAACGAATAAACAAAATAAATGGAACAACAACATCTGGAAATACATTAACTGCGCCAACTTGGTTGCCCAGATAGACTCATTTTCCGAGTTCCTAATCGGGAGGGGAAAACCTAAAAAGAGCGATTCTCGCTGCATGTCTAGTAGGGGTGGACTCCCATACTAGATCTGTATCGAGATCGGATCATCTTCAAGCAGTTAAAACAGATAACATTATAAAAATAAAAGAAAAATACGCCAAGACACCATCAATCAACATTTTCGACACAGACAAGACCATCTACTTCGTAATCATTTGCAAACGTCGCCACCTACTCCGCAAATATTCTCATGTTTTTTTTTTTGATTTCGTCAGTGCAGTTATTTTCTAAGCAATGAGTAAGTTCAATATATTTCAATACTGAACACATTCAGTTCTTAAGAAATCGTTTAAGAGTGGCCACCACCAACTAGGATTGCAGCAGCACGACCTCCCTCCATTATTGGTAGCGTACTAGAGACAGCTCTTGAGTTAATTATCCACTCAAAATGGCCGCAAGCGACAATGAGACGAAGTCCCCTTACCGCAATCTGCCTCTTGTACTCCTCATGTGCATCTTGAAGATGACTGGCAGTGGTAATTGAGCTCACAAATGAATCATCGAGGTTTGGCACTGCAGCTGCAAAGAAGCGGATCAAACTCGGAAATCTGGCTGGCTTCGAGTCACAGCACACTAGCACACATACCCTGCGATGGACCCGTGCCTAGAGGGGAATCGACGGGTGTAGAAGTGGCAAGCGCCGACGGATGCTGAGTGTTGTTGCGAGAGTAGCGGCTGATGGTGCTGACCTGCAAACGCGACACCTTGAATCTATGTGGGCCTAAAGGCCGCCACAGACTTCTGCGACGCCGCTCAGCGGCGCCGCTGGAGGCGAGCTCTGCGTCTCTGCCCTATGGTTAAGCATAGGGCAGCGGCGCCGCCGAGCGACGCCGCAGAAGTCTGTGGCGGCCTTAAGATCTTACTTTATGAAGAGCTTCAAGCTTCACGGATTACGACAAACCTTTTCACCAATGGTTCCCTCTCTCGACTTGTACGTGCTCACACCAATACCGGGAGTTGGAGCCGTAAGGGGCGAAAAGCGTGGAGGCACATCTGACGACAGGCGGCACACGCGGTGGCTACGCTGGATGTCACGATAGCCACTGATCTGCAAGCGTAGCCCATTAGAAAGTTGTAACGCTCTCATAGAAGCACTGAATATTCCAATCGAAACAGAACAGCATCTGAAGACCAGCACCGAAAAACCCACCGAGTACTTCAGTGGTTGCTCCGAACGCATCGGCTTCCCAGACTCCATCCCGGGATGAGGAACAGGGGGATTTGGAGGCACTGGTGGCAGCGAAGGAAGATGACCGACATCGTCACCTCGCACAATTCCGTAGTCGCCGTGCTTCAGGACAGCACTCGTTCTTTCTGAACCCGTATCACGACCGATAGTGCTGAGACCATCGTGCTCCTGAAAAACTTTAAACCTGACGAGGAATTCTCACCACTGTATCAACACTGTCCCTTAGAAGAATCCCATATCTACTGATTTATCCTCCATCAAACGGCTTATATCTATTAGGGGGGGGGGGGGGGGGAGGGGGTGGCAAAAGTAATGAGACACCCCATGCCGTGGCTGGAGTCTGATTTCGTACTTGTCGTACTTGTATGCTTGATTGCTACTTACTGAAGGCCCATCTGAGAAGTTATCACTTCCGCCCTTTCCAGAAGCATGCCAGAACCCCAGTCTGACAAGTCGACCTGTGTCGCGCAAATCTCCCCCAATTCCCAACCCCGAGCAGCCTGGGCTCAATATTCACGCAGGATGAGAAGTACGTCTTCTACCTTAACCCTGCCAAGCAGCGAGTCTGGGTGATGCCTGGTGAATTGTTACCGACCTTCGTTCGGCGAGATGTTCACGGCGAGAAGCACCTTTGGAGCTTTTGGGTCTGCGCCCATGGACAGGTTTACCGGAAGCTGTTTCCCAAGAGCACGATGGACTCCAAGGCCATGGTGAACGAAATAGAAGAGATGGGCCGGCGACTCTTTCTTATTCATTCGCAGCGCTTCAAGAAGTTCCTCCTCTTCGACGACGCCGCATCCCATCGGGAACAAGTAACCACGAATAAGCTTGGCCAGCTGGGCTACGTTCGCATGCTTCACCCACTGTATTCGCTGGACATCTTTCCATGCGACTACCACTACTACTTGAGCCTACAGGACTTCCTAGTCGGAAGGGGCACAAGAACCCAAGCAGTCCTTGACAACCATATCGAGCAGTTGATCAACACCAGGCTCAAGCAGTTCTGGAAGGATGGGATCAGAAAGTTTGCTGAGCGATGGCAGCAAGGTCCTTGCCCTTAATGGTAAAAATTTGATTTTTTTCATTTTGTCTCATTACCTTTGCCCCCCCCCCCCCCCTAATACAACAGCAACCAGTAGTTAGGTCATCCTCGCCCTTCTCAGGCGGGTCTACTGCTAATTGCTCGGTTCAACCAGATGGAAGGCGTAGTTACCCCGGCGTGAACTGAACCAGGGGTAAATTCCGGCATCAGCTCTATACGGCATCTGCCTCCCTATTCAGTACGAGTAGCTTTATCAGAAAGGATTTTCAGATGATCCAAATTAATTACTTAACTTCGGATCTCATAACGGATAGGGAATCAGATTTCTGATCAAAATCAGTTATCTGAATTAGCTGAAAATCCGATCTGACAAAAATCATCCCATCTGAATCGCGCTAAGATCTGGGATTTTCAAAAATCCCACTGGTAGCACAATTCATTTAACCAGGGTTTGAAAAAAATCACAGATCCGAATTATCTGAATCGACGTCGGCGTCCAATGTCTACTCTGCACACTTCCGTATAGCTTGGGCTACAGTACGATCTGTAGAGGCAGGCAAGTAAGAGTTCTTCTGCTTCTTTTAGACCCAACACCCATGAAACAACCTGTGAACTTATGGCCTACGACAGTTCGACGGGTGCGGGACATTATGTACGAATGGTCGCCGCGGATGCGGCGAATAGTGCGGCGATCGCGGCAGAAGGGGTCGCAATTGGGTGGCTTCAGCGGCCAGCGATATCTAGACCTCCATCAAAACTTGCACACCAAGTGTTAGAAAGTGTATACAAAGTCAGTTTCACTGCGATAGTGTGTCATATTTTCAGCTTTTCCTGAAGAAGCATCATATAAAATTGAGCATTAGAACGTTGTCTAGTTTTATAACTCGAACTCAATTTCTGAACCAGAGCATGTTTTCCCCCGGCTCCTGCAACAGCAGAAAGGGATATCAACAACTCAAACCTAACGTCTGCAGCAGGTCATGAGGCACAGCACACAGGACCGCAGCGGAGCTCATCGCGCACGCGGCAGTCGCCGTCGCGGGCGCGGTGACCATTCGTACATAAAGACCGCCCCTCCAGTTCCACAGTATCACCGACTCCGGTGATGCTCATACCGTAGTAAAGGGGCGGGGCCTCGCCGCACCCAAGCTGGGTGTGCCTTGCCCTGGCAGACGTTCACCTGTACGCTTAGAGGAGCGACGTTCCTGAAGCCTATTCATCCACTCTTCTGTTATCCTTGTATATTTCCGCAACCCACTGAACCACCCATAACGGTGAAAGAGGAAGAAGCAAATCTCACGTCTCAAGCGCCCATAACATTTTGGTGCATCGGCCTAATAAGCCAACCTACTCCCGCGTCAAAGAGTGACATCTTTGATCCCTGGAGAAGAGACAAAGCTCCATCTGAGCTTAAAGTCGGTCGAATTCAAGACCGCAAATCCCTTAACTGGGCAAGTCTCCCGTACTCTGTACCTGGAGCAACCTTCTGCGAGTCAGATAACAAAGTCTCCCGTACTCTGTACCTGGAGCAACCTTCTGCGAGTCAGATAACAAAGTCTCCCGTACTCTGTACCTGGAGCAAATCTTCTGCGAGCCAGAAACAAAGTCTCCCGTACGTGAAAAAGTACTTGGAGCAAGCCTTCTGCTAGTCAGAAAAAGGTTTCCATTAAGAAGGAACCATCTTTCACAAATTAGTGAAAAAAAAGAAGAAAAAGAAATAGCCAAACATAAATATGGCACTTCATTTCCAAAAAGTGGAGATAATGGGTAGATCCACATCTCTAAAAAATTTAGTCATGCGCTTCCAAGAATATACGATCGGCATAGACTATACCACGGCAGACGAGGAGAACTGCAAAAAATCCCGAGCGAGTATAACCCTTCTAGAATGTGGCCTAAAGCAGCTGCAAAATGGAAGAGAGCTTCTCCAAAAGTCATACGAGGAGCTAAAAGAAGAGTATAGCAGCTGCAAAACCAAGTCGGAGAAAAAAGACTTGATGGTAGAAATTGATCAGATTGAGGAAGAGTCTCAACCGCAAAAAACTCTTAATGATGCCAATGACCTCATTGATAAGCTGATGATGAGAGTGGTCGAATACAAGTGTGCGAACCAAGCCATCTGCATTACACTTGGCTATATTTCACAAAAAACGTTGGCAAACAACGTTGCAGTGGCTGCAATAGCTGCTGATCAGGTGGTCCAGGATGAGCCAGTCGATTCGGACCACAACACCGTTAGTAGTCTACAAGGAGCGGAGAGCGTTGAACAAAATCAGACAGTACAAAGACTCCGCCGCTCCATAAAACCTCCCCAGGCGTCATTGCCCAAATTTCATGGGCAGCCAGAAGAATTCGCTGAGTATTGGGCAGTATATGAAACCTTGATTCATAAAAGTGACGAACTGGACGTCATCGAAAAAATCATTCTCCTCAGAGAAAGTTTGAAAGGAAGGGCCAAAAGCGTTATTCAAGGCATACAACCCTTGCCACAAAACTATGAGTGGATGATAAAAACCCTCAAAGATACATACTGCGACTATTCTATGAATAGATCACAAATAATTCAAAAACTAGTAAGTCTGAAATCGGCCACTAATTTTGCTGACAGCTGTGCGTCCGTTCTGGAACAAATTCAAGTCCTTGTTAACCAGATGGTGTCAGCCGGATATGACGTCCGAAAAACTTGTGACCCAATGTGGGGAGAAACCATCTTGGCAAAATTTCCTCGTGAGGTTGTAAAACCTGTGTTGTTAGCGGGCAAGTCGCTCGACCAACAGACGATCGAAGATCTGCTGGGCCTTCTCAAAAAAGAGGTCGCTGCGAAAGGTTACGTCGACAACAGACTTGGCCAGAAGCAGACATATAGCACCAGAACGTCTCAGGATAAACATGTCAATCAAAGACAACGTTCTGGCGACTGCTGCTGTTTCTGCCAAAAGGACAACCATGGCTCCATGACCTGCAGAGCAGTAACAGACCAGACAGCTCGCCGAAAGTCATTAAAGGAGGGACGCAGATGTTGGAAGTGCTCCTCACCTAGTCACAGCAGCTTTGATTGTTTAAAGCCGGACTGCTCCGCATGTGGACAAAAGCACCACGTTTCTCTATGTTTTAAAAGGGACACGAATGAGCCGAGAAACAATAATAGAGCGTGGAATCCAGCTCAAAGGTACCAGAACGGAGGCAACAACCAATCACGGCCCAATCAAAGGTATCCAGAAAATCAACCGGATCGCCAAAGGCATACACCTGGCAACAACACACAGATGTGCTCCAAGATGGTTACCTCTGTACCAAACGGGGCTTCCTCCCAGCTCATTTTAATGACTGCCGAGGGCAACGTATGGAATCATAATATAAATGAATATGAAAAGATTCTGTTTTTCTTTGATTCTGGCGCACAGAAGACTGTTATTGAAGAGTCTCTTGCAGATCGACTAGGAGTCCCAAAACAGACTACCGAGATATGCACAATGTCAGGCATAGGAGGCCATATTGAAAGCTTCAAAAGCCATGTTGTCCAGGTCAAATTAAGCACCGCATTTGGAGAGGAGCTAAACTTGAAAGTCCAAACAAAGCCCGTCCTAACTAATGGGTTTCCTAGCGTTAATCTCAGCGCTATTGATATCTCCTTCTTGAAAGCGAACAATATTTGTCTAGCAAACTCGAAGGTTCGTGGTGAACACCAAATACCTCACGTTCTCGTTGGACTAGATTATTATCATGACCTAGTTACAGGTCCAATCAGTGCCATAAAAACCCCTACTGGGTTACATGTTTCGAGAACCGTATTTGGACCTACGATATACGGCAAAGGAACAGTTTCTTCAGATACTACTGAAAATTCCGTTTGCTATGGCATGACTGCGGTAATAGAAGCAAGCGAAAAGGAGATGCTTCAAAAACTATTTGAGCTAGAAGGACTTGGAATCTCCAGTGACGAATACCAAACCGACGAAAAGGTTCACAGGTATCTGGAGCTCTACTCCAAGAAAATTTCCTTTAAAGGAGGACATATAACAGCTCCCTTTCCGCTAAAAGAAAATATAAGCGAGCTGGAAGACAACTACACAGTAGCGATTCGTAGACTAGAATCTCTTCAAGTTGGACTGCAGCAGAATAAACGGCAGTGCAGTTGGTACTGCCAGATAATTGACAAATATCACGCAGAAGGGATGATTGAAACCTTTTCTACAGCCCAAGAAGACGCGGTAGGAACATACTTCATGCCACATTCAGGCGTTTGGAAGCCTACAAAAAAGGTACCGCTAAGAATCGTTTTCGACGCATCTTCTAAGAGAAGAGGAAAACTATCTCTAAACGATGTCATCCATAAGGGCGAAACGTTTACCAAAAAAATACACGACATTCTACTTGCTTCGCGCGAATGCAAGATAATTCTCATGTGTGACATAGAAGCCGCCTTCACCCAAGGCTAGTAGAGTCGCATAAAGACCTATGTCGATTTCTGTGGCTAAAAGACATTAATATACCGCCGACCAAGGACAATCTAATCCTATATCGGTTCAAAAGGCTGCCATTTGGAGTCACTGCTTCACCTAGCATACTAAACATGGCTCTCTCAGCATTCCTGTACGGCTGCAATACCGAAATAGCCAAGGAGATCGCCGACAACCTCTACGTAGACAATATTCTGCGTCGAGGAAGCGCTAAGCAAATACAGCCAATCAAAGAAACTCTTCGCAGAGATAGGCATGAACCTACGCGAATATATTTCAAATTCCGATGAAGTTAACCAACAGATCCCAGAAATTGATAGACTGGAACAAAATCAGGGAAAATTACTTGGTGTCCGCTATCACCTAAAAAGCGACAGCTTTGAAGTTACAACAAACTTCCAAAGAACGACGAGGTTGACTAAGAAAATTATCGTAAGCCAAATCAACTCCGACTACGATCCAATAGGTCTAGCAGGTCCTTTGGTAGTCAACTTAAAATCTATGATGAGAGAGGTTTTCGACACTGGCATAGACTGGAAGACCACTCTTGACCCAGCTCTGCATTCTAAGTGGAACCGACTATGTAGCGAGGTTAATAACGCCGTAATATCTGTGCGTCGACCAATCCACACCTCACCCGAGAAAATACGTCTATGGGTATTTGCAGACGCCAGTCAGTTCGCTACGGCAACATGTGCCTATGCCCAGTGTATCCAATCCAGGTCAATTTCCTGCTTAATTAGTGGAAAGACGAGACTTACACCAAGGAAGTGTAGGCAAACTATACCCCGGCTTGAGCTCATTGCCCTGCTCATGGCTATGCGACTAAGTCGATCTATCACAACAAGTATGAGGAAAACAGTGGCCACAGTATCAGTAGTATCTGATAGTGAAATAGCACTATGGTGGCTAAACTCGTCTAAGAAATTGCCCGTATTTGTGAGCAACATGAGAGACAAAATCCAGAAAATCAAAGCAGTCATGGAGAGCGAGGGGATTTCTCTCTCGTTCTATCATGTTGAAACAGCCCACAATCCCGCAGATGCAGGAACAAGAGGGTTGACGTCGAAAACAATTAACGACCACGACTGGGTCCGAGGTCCTGGTTGGCTAGAAGCTGAACCTGAGACATGGCCTGTCAAGTCTATTGATGCTCTCAGCGAGTTGCCAGCACAGTGTGAGGAAAACGAGGCAGTGGCCTTGGTTAACACTTCAGTTCAACAAACAGAAAGCATGGAGTACAGTGTCATTGATCTAACACGTTTTTCTCACCTAAATAGGGTGTTGAGAGTCATATGCATGATCGCAAAAGGTCTCAACAATTGGGCCAGATTGACGAGGAAAAATCGTGCGTCTCACATAACTCTCCCACAGCTTTCGAAATTTAGCAAGGAGAGCGAAATAACTTCAAACGATATGCAGCTTGCCGAACAAGTGGTTATATCCCAAGAGCAGAGCGGTGAAAGCTTCGTGGAAATTCAAAAACGATTCCATGACAAGAGGCTGAAGATAGATGAAAATGGGATAATTCGACACGAATCCCGCTTACAAAATGCGGCTATTCCTACCGATACTAAATCCCCTATTTACATTCCACCTAAATCAGAGTTAGTGCGCCTAATCGTGCAACAAATTCACGGCGATAATGCACACTGCGGTAAAGAACACACGCTATCGATCGCTCGCCAAAGATTTTGGATTCCTCGTGCTTCAAATGCATTCAAAAAGCACATCAAAAACTGCACCACCTGCAAAAGGTATCAAGGACTCCCACTGGGTGCTCCCACAATGCCTGCCCTCCCAAAAGACAGAGTGGTTGCAACTAAGGCGTTTCAGAACACAGGATGTGACTTCATGGGACCCTTTACGTCAAAGTCTCAGGAAAAAATGTATGTTGCCCTATACACCTGTTTGACTACCCGGGCAGTGCATCTAGAGGTCGTGGAGAACATGACCACAGGTGCCTTCCTAAACAGCTTTATACGGTTCATTTCGAGGAGAGGAGTCCCTCGGATTATTCGCACTGACTGCGGGACCAATTTTAAACAGGGCGAGCAAATAATAGCCGCTATGTTTGAAAAGGACGAAGCGAGTGGACGCTCCCTAATGTCGTATTGCGCGTCAGAACGAATTAAATGGCTTTTCAATCCACCAGCCTCACCTTGGATGGGAGGTGTTTGGGAACGACTAGTAGCTTCAGTGAAGAAGGCACTGAACAAGTCCGTAGGCCGAAAACGGCTCAGCTTTACGGAAATGTGTACGGTAATCACCAGGATTGAGGCGATACTAAACACTAGGCCGTTAACAAAGCTGAATACTGATGATGTGGCTGAAATCCCTCTTCGGCCTATTGATTTCCTTCAAGGACATCTCAAATTCTCCCTACCGGAAGGAGAAGGTTCCGACTCATACGACGATCCGAATTACGATCCCGAGTTTATACAATCCAAGGAACAAGCCAAAGAAGCATTACTGTTTTCCGAGAATATAGCCAACAAATTTTGGGAGTGTTGGAGATGCGAATACCTGGTGTTGCTCAGAGAATCACAAAAACAACATCTCAGGCAACCAAGACATTCAAAACGATCATGCCCAGAGCTAGGCGAGATCGTACTAATAGAGCAAGACCTGATTCCTAGAGGCTCTTGGCCCTATGGTAAGGTCCTCGAAGTCATAGTCTCGGGCGACGACCTCATCAGATCAGCAAAAATCCTGATGCCTAATCGCAACATCATTCATCGTCCACTAAACAAAATCTATCCACTCGAAATCAGAAGTGTACCTCAGGAGAGAAACACGGCCGACACGGTCTTAGTGGAAGAGAACCTTAAGGGAGCCAGACGAGAAGTGCTTCCTCGCAGCTCAAAAACAAGAGCCTATGAGTTCTTTAGAAGCATGGAAGCTAGCATAAGCTGCCCTCAGCTAATGCCAACCAAATTTCCACTGCAGTTCATCATGTTATTATCCGTGATAATCTCCCCGACGCTGGCTGTCCAGAATTCCTCGCTCATATCATGCAGTAAGGGGATGATCGATATCCCGCCAATGAATGGCTGGTTCGAAATATGTATCGACAGAGAATGCCAAGCTCTAAGCAACAGCACTCGAGTAACTCGGTATATGCTACCTATCTCCCCTACACCAATAGGGGCCAATGTCAGACTTCGCACGTTAGCCAATGGAGCAGTACAGGAGGAAGTCAGAACCTGTGAACGCACGAATTTCTGCGATCACCAATATCTACTATCAAAAACCTTGCTGGGTAATCCACACTGCTGGCCCGTCGGAGCTATTGTGACCACAGCCGTTCTGACTTATGTAGTAATTGCGATGGCTCTCATCGCAATTTGGCTAACTACAAATGTGATCAAAAAATCCAGGTCCGATCTTAAGAAAAAAGCAAAGGACACAAAAGGTGTCCCGGTTGAACCAACTGCTCCGAGCTTTGAGCTGAGTCCTCTTCCTGGTTCAGTCCACCTCGCCGTGTGCACACTTCTGTGCATCGTCTCATCGATCACAGCATGTCAGCATGGGTACATGCGACACTCAGCCGACCTGGTGTGCAACGAGGTCAATCAATGCCACTACGAATACAACAGAGAATTGCTCTTCAACCGCCTACAGTCTGAACTATGTGTAGAAATCATTCATGGAAACCATACCGTGGGACTCGCCAAATTTCGAAAAAAGAGCGTCGAGTTCAAATGCTCCAAGATAGTCGAGTTCTTTACGAGACCGACAATAATGGACATATACCACATTAAACGGTGCGCCCAAGCCGGATCATGCACTACCAAGAAGTGCGAAACTGTCAAGCCATACGAGATTATTTCGGAGCTTAACTACACTTCGGACTATCCCGGATATACTGGTTGCATGAACAGCTGTGGAGGACCACTCTGTGGATGCTTTGTCCCTCTACCGGCTTGTTGGTTCTACCGCGTCACGCACAGGCTTGAAGTAATAATCAATAACAGAACGAAGATCTTCACGGAGTCATTCCGACCCTATGTAACTGAGGAGATAGACCAGTTTAACATCACTGTGGCATCAATTCAGAAGACAGCAAGCTCGATGGAAAATAAACGCTTCTTGATCTCCAACAGTAGTTCGTACCTGCTACCAAGCAATTTCCAGAGTCCGATAGCTTGTGATAGCCCTCTACAAGCATTAAACCGTTTCTCCACGTGTACCACCAAAACTCGCTGTCATTGTGGAACCTCCGTGCACAATTGTCAGTGCCCGCAAGACTCAATTACAATGCTTAATGGTCGAGAGGACTCTAGACTTCCACTAGTCACACCTTATGGCAAGCTCTCCTCCAACGGAAGTCATGTACTATTAACATCCAATGAGGAGGAACTCGTACTGCGAATAGACTCCAAAATCCTCCAAACTTCTGCCGAAATGGTCATCAATCAGAAGTGCGGATTTAAAATCTCTCACTTAGTTGGATGCTACGACTGCGAACTTGGGGCGCACCTCACAGCGGTCTGCAAATCGCAAACGCCAGTTACCGTCACGGTGACATGCGAATCGCAGCAGTTTCCAGTCAAGTGCGGGCCATCGGATGAACAGAACGATATCGTGCTGCATTTCGAGCAACCAGCTATTCACGAGCAGTGCAATGCGCATTGCTCGGAAACCCCTACCAAGTTTCTGTTAAAAGGGACATTATATTACCACGTAGCATCCCCTACGACCTCCATATTTGATACACAAATCCACGGTGTTGCTCTACGACATCAGTGGTTCTCGGACATTAGCCTTCCCAATATTGATCCACTCATCAAGGCTATCCGTAGCCATTGGAAACTAACGATAGCTGCACTGATGTCCGTACTACTGCTGACAGGCATCACATATCTGGCAGGGCCGCTAGTCCTCCTAAGCATATTATCGCTCATAGCTTCTCTAGGCGCTAACGTAGCCAAAGCGATATGGCACTGCATCGCCATAGCTATTCGAAAGAAACCAGGGGATAATGCGACTATATAATGGCATTATCTTATACCCATTGTATATATCACATGTACAGCATTAGTCTCTTAGTCAAATCTCAGCCACTTTACATACCCACTTTCACTCCGATGTGGGCTGAAGTTGCCCACACCGGTTGATGCGGGCTCTTCATAAATATTTACCCTACATCTACACTCAATGAAGTAGGAGCCGCCGTGGACACGGGCGCGAAACTTGCCCACACGGGTGCACCCAGCACCCACATCCAACCGGCGGTGATCAATAATCAATAATGGGAGTACCCGAGATGAAAGGTTAAATGAGAGGGACCTGTCTAGCACACCTCCTACCCCCACATCACCACCTTACCTACCGCACTGAACAGCGTTAAAAAAAGCCGTTTTCATGCTTCCACACAGTCGAGGAAAAGCCTAATTCTCGTCTGCGGGAAGCGATGGACCCCCACGCATGCATGAGATGGGGGTCGCATCTCAAAAAATGGAAGCCATAAATGAAACCCACTTGAGGCTTCTCCTTGAAGCTGCCCTGCGGGGCGTTGGCGCGCCGGAATAGGTGGTCGTCGTCGTCATCGTCGCCGTCGCTGCCGCCGTCGGATCCGTGTTGGCGGAAGACGCAAAGTGGCCAAACCATATAGGTGGCAGCCCAAAATATCTCATTGGCGTATGTCCCGCGGGTATAGATTTGCGTCAAACACGGCCGAATAGCGCAATGCGCGAGTCCAAAATCTCACTATCAGCCAAATAGACGACCGCACTCACTGGTCGTCGATGCCGCCGCGGCACTCTTGTAATATAATAATACGACTATCATCTGCATCCCCTACACCGTAAAGGGATTGCCAAAGGGGCTTGTAAAGTAGCGACAAAGGCACGATCGCGTATAAAAAGGGGCTCCACTGAAGCATGTTACCATCGTGATGTCTCTCTCAGCCGATCTCCAAGCAGCGCTCGACGAGCTGGACGATTCCGTCCAGGTGCACAACTGCGAAGCCGTCGCCGCACAAGTCTCCGAAGCCGTCACTATTCTACGCGAAATGGTGCCAAGGATAGCCACGATGGAGCGCGCTTCAAAAACGATGGAGCGCGCTCTAAACACGCTTCTCGATAGAAGCACCCCGAAGTCGTCGTGTGTTTTCTGTCCAGTGGACGAAAACCGCGACAACCACTTTTCGGGTAGGTGCAGCCGTTTCGCCGACACTGTCGCTAGGACAGCCCAAGCGTCAAGGCTGCGCCTGTGTCTGTGCTGTCTCATGCCGGAGCACGTGGATGATTGCCGTGTAAAGTGTGGAAATTATGGTCTTGACCACAACGTCCTCCTTTGCACACGCAAGAAGCCATCGCATCCGATGAAGAGACCGCACCACTAGCCATTGTTCGCCAACCAGTCGTCATGTTTCAACGAGCAGTCCTTCGCCAAGCAGTCGCCATGTTTCAACGAGCAGTCCTCCGCCAAGCAGTCGTCATGTGTCAACGAGCAGTCCTCCGCCAAGCAGTCGTCATGTGTCAACGAGCAGTCCTCCGCCAAGCAGTCGTCACGTTCAGCAAGCAGTCCCCGTCCCCAATCTAGCAGTCGCCGCGCCGTCGTCCTATCAAGCCGCCAATTCAAATGTTTTACATATATGTATGTATGATGCGATTTATTGTTGCGCCCCGCCGGGAGTATCACCGACTCCGGTGATGCTCATACCGTAGTAAAGGGGCGGGGCCTCGCCGCACCCAAGCTGGGTGTGCCTTGCCCTGGCAGACGTTCACCTGTACGCTTAGAGGAGCGACGTTCCTAAAGCCTATTCATCCACTCTTCTGTTATCCTTGTATATTTCCGCAACCCACTGAACCACCCATAACGGTGAAAGAGGAAGAAGCAATCCTCACGTCTCAAGCGCCCATAACACACAGACAGACAGACCGACAAATCAATATTTTATAAATTCGAAACAAATCCGATGCCAATTCACAGAACCCAGAGGGATAGAATGCATGGTCAGCGCGGAAACCAATTCGTGGATCAATTATGAGTGCACGCAACAGACGGCGTCACCTCGGCTGCGCCTAAATTTGTACGTAGTGGGCTAAAAAGCGAATAACCGCTTGAATCCTCATAAATTCATTATTCCTCGAGTTACAGCAGAGTTCTCGAGCTTAATTTGCACAAAAGCACGAAACTTCTAGCGCGCCACATGAAAAGATTAAACCATACGCTTCTCTAGTGTGTCACGAAGTTTATCTAGTAGTAGGGGAAAATTCCACATATGTGGGGTTACACCATGGGAATCAAGTTCTTTGCAAGCGCTGCAGAGGTATACTAGGCTGTCCAATAATCCCTGTCCGAAAATTTTCAAAATTCTATAATTTTCCTTAGAAGTGTTATAACATCAGGGAATTGTAAAAACCTTCTAGAAGGTTCTCCAGAGTTCCACGCTGCAGTGTCCCTACGCACAGCCAGGCGCTGCTTCAATAGTTTCGAGAGCGGCGACACGAGCCTCGAGGACAGGGAGCACAGCGGGAGGCCTTCTACGGTGGATGATGACGAAGTCCGTCGCTGTATCAAGAAGAAGCCGGAAGCCACCACCCGTGAACTGGCGGCGACGCTCGGCTGCAGCAGGTCCACCATCCACAATCGACTCAACTTACTCGGCTACCACAAAGTTCTGGCCCGTTGGATCCCCCACCGTCCCCGACGGGCCTCGGTCCACCTGCTGCACGACAACGCGCGCCCCCACGTGGCGAAGGAGACCCAGCAGAAGTTGGCGACGCTCGGCTGGGAGACGGTTGCCCATCCGCCGTATTCCCCGGACCTCGCCCCCTCCGAATACCACTTGTTCCGCCCGCTGAAGCACCATTTGGCCGGAAGAAAATTCACCAACTACGACAACCTCAAATCCGACATCGCGGACTTCTTCGAGTCGCAGCCCCCGGAGTTCTGGGCGAAGGGCATCGGCGACCTGCCCAATCGATGGCCCACTGTTGTGGATAATTGTGGTGATTATATTGTTGATATGGGGGGATGATGAGGCTTGTTTTTCAATAAAGTTGAAAAAAATTAAAAATGGTGAAATTTTCGGACGAGAATTATTGGACAGCCTGGTAGTTGAGCTATGTAACTCCAGGAAAGTTTAACTCTCATTATTAACCCTTTCACGATATGCGCGATGTCCAAGTGACTGCCGCGTGGGACGGCGCGTAATTTTCCCGAGCGTTGATTATTTATGTTATTTTATTTCATTATTTATTAGATATAAAAACAGTAACAAATGAAGCTTCCCACGAACAACCTTGACCGTAAGTATTGGTGAAAACAGCGATTAATACTGTACTAGCAAACGATTGATAATTTTCCATGAACTTTTTTTATGATGGTGTCCGAGGACATAGGCATAGTAGGACAATGTCGTGAAAGGGTTAAGTAGGTAAACAGAGTTATACAGTAGCATGGTAAACAGAGTGGCATCACATACTCCCTTCCTTCGACCTTCGGGGAAAAATTGCTTTCCTGCACTTTAAAACAAACCTAAAAACACTGTTGCTGAAAGTATAACCAACTCGTGAAGACACAAACAGTGTATCCGCGCTTTTGAAGCCCAAGGAATTTATTATGATTTGTTCTTCGGAAAAAACCGAAAAAAAATTACTGAAATCAAAAACTTATTTTGGCATTCACGAAACATATTAGTTAACAAGTGCTCCGTCACGCCTATCGGCGTGCCTCGCACTTGCGTGCTTCGCGCGATGTTGCAGCATCACTAAGCTAAGGACAATCGCATCAAGCTAGCTGCTGTACTTGTACAGCTTTTTACCTACCTAGGAGTACGTACAGTATTTAGTATTATAGGGCGATATATTGGTTCCTCACTACTGGTCCTCCCTTAGCAAAACGGTTCCCCATTACTGGTACTGTCCCCTCAATGATCCTCCCTTAGCGAACGACGTCTTCGGCACGCCTTCTGAATCCCCAGGCACATTGAACGACGTCTTCGTTACGTCTACCTGAATCCCCAAACACGTTGAACGACATCTTTGGCACGTCGCTTGAGTTCCCAGGCACGTCATGCGACGTATTCTGCACGTCTTCTGAATACCCTGGCATGTAAAAGACGTCTGAGTATTCTCCGCTATTTTCACGCCCCGTAATTTGATCAGTATCAACTGATGGCGATCGAAACTTCAAAAACGAACTTCATAATCATGTCCAGCAACCTTGATCACCCCCAGGGCTGAAGTTGGCGACGTGTTCGGCACGTCTACGGCTCGCCATGCGCGGTCGCCGACGTGTTCAGCTCGTCTACTGAGTCGTCAGGCACGTAGAAGGCGTTTGGGTATTTTCCGCTATTTTCTGGCCTTAATTTGTGCCCCGTAATTTCCCTTATTTTATGACTCATCGCTTAGCGGATTATTATATAGTAAGTAATGATGATATATGATATATGATACGAAGAAGTATTGCGGCGTTGTCACTCAAGGTGCCTCTATGAAACCGTTACGCAACGTCGACTTCGCCTGGCCGGACACATCCTACGTATGCCGAAGTACCGACTGCCGAGATCAGCCATGCAATGGACTCCGCCAGGAAAACGAACTAGTGGACGCCCAAGAAACACGTGGCGTCGCACGCTCATGAATGACCTAAAGGTTATGAATATTTCTAGGCAGGAGTGCGAAGAAATAGCCCAAGACAGGCAGCGGTGAAAAGACCTCGTCGCCCTATGCGCTCAACAGCACGGGAGGAACTAAGTAAGTAAGTAAGTAATGATGATATGATATGATATGATATGGAAGCGGTCCATTTTATATAGGAAGTGTTGTCTAGCTTGAAAGCTATTCAGATTGGGGTGGAAATGGTATAAACCTTGCAAGGTAGTAGGGACATCCAGAACTCATTAGACTCCTTAACAAGGCAGAGCACTCCAAATGTGTCCACGCTTCGTGTTTTTCCGACAACACAGGTCTAATGCCATAGACAACAAGTCTTTTCTCCTTCACTTACATCCACAAATTCAAACATTCTATCGATTTCGCCGTTCACATTTTCCTCTTCGATGTGCTCGAAACGCTTCTCTTTCGTGTTCATTGTGTTCACAGCAGTCGGATCGCAAGACACCTTAATAGCAGAGGGTCTTTTCAAGCAGAACCTCAACGCCAACCACAACACAACGTTACCTGTCGACCATGAGATGGTTCATACTGGCCGGCGCTTACGCGGTGTACCTTTGCATAGATCGGTTCACCATCAGGATTCGCCTGAAATTCAGCCGGATATCTGGCTGGTTATGAACACACACATAAACAAAGTCACGCAATAACAACAGCAATGGATAGCAACGTTCAATAAACATACGCTGGTACGGTAAGACAGCTGATCGCTCTGGCTGCGCTTATGTTGCACGTAATAGCCGTGCTGACCGTTGTTTGGATGGATCACGGATAATCTGTAAGCAAGCACCAACAGTGGAGGTAAACCAACAATATTCCGGCCAGCCATACGGAACACTAACACACTAAATTACTTCAAAACACTGAGGATCTAGAAAGAGCGATAGGTGAATGGAAGAACTTCGGCTTAAACAGCAGAATTTACAGTGCCGATAGTCCTCGGGATGCTGCCCCTGAACGTGCAAGGAAGGTGGCTTCGCACTATCATAAGTTGACGTGGGAAAAGTATAAACCGTGCAAGGGGACAACTCTAGGATTTTAAAAATGATACAGACGCGCTAAAGGATTCCAGGAACTTGCAAAGGGCATGATTACACTGTATAGGTATTAGGTTGGTGCATAAGTTTTCGGACATTTGATCCCTCCTGAATTGAAAGCGCATTTTCCCGCCAAATTTCTCACATGTATCAACGCGTAAATGATCGATCGATAGAGAAAGGAAAGGGCTACAAAACTGTTCCTAACATTTACTTCTGCGTTGTTAACGTCAGCTATTATGGCTAAGCAATGCATCCCAACTGAGACGCATATTCGGCACGTCATGTTATTCCTGCATCAATCTGGCCTCAATGCCAACGAATCGTATCGTCGCCTGAAGGATGTTTACAACGAGAGTGCTCCTGCTCGAAGTACTGTGTACCAGTGGTTCTCGAAGTTTGCAGTTGGTGAATTCTCCGTTGAAGATAATGAACGAGAAGGGCGCCCGATGACACTGGATTTGGATGGCCTCCGAAGTAGAGTGGAAGCGGACCCATACCAAACCACTCGCGAACTATCAAGCACTCTTGTTGTTAGTCACTCAACAGTCGTTCGAGGATTGAATTCGATTGGCAAGGTGCAAAAATTGGGTCGCTGGGTACCTCGCGACTTGACACAACATGACATGGATCGCAGAGCCGATGTCGCTCTGTCTCTCCTTACTCTCAGACGTACCCACGGATGGCTGGACAACCTTGTCACCGGGGATGAGAAGTGGATACTCTACTCTAATTATCACCGGCGTGCACAGTGGGTCGACGCAACTGGAGAGGCAGAGGACGTTCCGAGACCCGACCTTCACGTGAAAAAGGTGATGCTATGCATTTGGTGGAGCGTACTTGGCGTAGAGTACTGGGAGCTGCTGGACGAAGGGATAACAGTGACGGCAGAGGTTTACTTCAACCAACTGAGGAAGATGAGGGCCCACCTTCAAACCACACGAGGAGAGCAAGTGAAGGTATATCTTCAACACGACAACGCTAGACCGCATATTGCTAGAGCGACGGCGGCTGAGTTGACGGACTATGGATGCACCGTTCTTCCACATCCACCTTACTCGCCAGATCTCGCTCCTTCTGATTATCATTTGTTTTCAAGCCTTCAACGCTATTTGGACGGCCAGCAATTTAGGAACCGAGAGGATGTCAAGGAGGCACTGCTCACATTTTTCGAATCACAACCGGCCACGTTTTGGAGAAAAGGCATCCATGACTTACCAGCACGTTGGTGAAAGACAATTGATGTAAAGGGTGGTTACTTCAAATGATTTGACATTGTTGTTTGTATGTTGTGATAATAAATATTTCATGCCCCAAATGTCCGAGAACTTATGCACCAACCACATACATGTCAGAATACCAAGGTAAGAAGGTATGACGTGACAACAAAATTAACTGAAATGTTTGAGCCGTGTGGCCAAGAATGCTTGAGCTTAGCGTTATTCTGCTGACGTTTCAGTGTAACCGCCTTCCTGAGCCTGGAAAAGACCAAAGTGGTTCGACAGCGTACTCGTCCAAAAACCATCTCAGGTCACAGGAGTTTCAAGAGTTAGTAGCAGAGGGAGACGAAAGTGAGACAACCCAACTAACACAATGGAAGCGGCTGAGATGCTGTTAAGTCACCCTCATATGGAAGCAGATTGGGTGAATGAGACTTTCCCCTTCGGGTCACCCACCCAAAACAACCCTCCAGGTGGCGCTCCCAGATGTCAGCAAAAGCAGTGTGACTAACCAGCCTCTCGGCCGTTTCCATAAGGTTAGTTGTGTTGTCTCTGTCCCATTTCATCTCCTCAACTCTCCAATCAACTCCTGAAACTGTTGGGACTTCAAATACTTCTTGGACGGGTAGCCTTTCAAACCGCTCTTGTCTTTTCTTGGCTCTGAAGAAAGCAAACAGCGGTTCGAAAGGTTACTCGCCCAAAAACTATTTCAAATCGCAACAGTTTCAGGAGTTAATTGAGGAGATGAAATTTCAGAGAGACAACATAGCTGACCTTATGGAAACATCCGAGAGGCTGGTTACTCACCCTGCCTTTGTTGACATCTGGAAGTGCCAGCCGTAGGGTTGATTTGGGTGAGTGACCCGAAGGAAAAGTCTTATTTATCGAATCTGCTTCCATACGAAGGTGACATAGCAGCATCTCAGCAGTTCCCATTATATTAGTTTGATTGTTTCACTCCCTCTCCCTCTCCCACTGACTCCTGAAGCTCCTGTGACATGGACATGGAGTTCCTGTGAAGTGCTCGTCTTTTCCAGGCTCTGAAGAAGGTGGTCATACTGAAGCATCGGCCGAATAGCTCGTGGATAATAATCTTGGTTCCCCAGCTCGAACATTCCAGTTCTGCGCTGAACGAGGTTGCAAGGTGGATCAATTTATTGAGCAGCCTAACATTCTAAAGTTTCGATCTGTTCGTCGCCATCAGAGGCCTAACTTCACACAAGACTTTACACTTGTCACCTACCCGACCAATCGCCTCCTCACTCCCCCTTTCCGATATTGTCGTGGTGCCAAAATAAAGCCTTGAACCACTTTTAGGCCTCTGAAAACAACGAGCAGAAACTTTAGGCCGCTCGATAAATTGATCCACCTTACAACCTTGTTCCGCACAGAAATACCAACACAATAAGAAAAAGCCGAGGTTCTTCGAAGAGAAAACTTGGAGACTTCAGTTAGTATTAACGTCGGGCCAACACATGGAATGCACTGCGAATGTTTCAGATATATAAAGGAGCAAGCGTGTGTGTGTGTGTGTGTGTGTCACTGTGTCACTGTGTGTGTGTGTGTGTCACACTGTCCGTCCGTCCGACTTTGAGTTGGGGCGCGGCAGCCGAACACGTCGGCGACCGTGCATGGCGAGCCGCAGACGTGCCGAACACGTCGGCGATCGCGCATGGCGAGCCGCAGACGTGCCGAACACGTCGGCGACCGCGCATGGCGAGCCGCAGACGTGCCGAACACGTCGGCGACCGCGCATGGCGAGCCGCAGACGTGCCGAACACGTCGGCGACCGCGCATGGCGAGCCGCAGACGTGCCGAACACGTCGGCGACCGTGCATGGCGAGCCGTAGACGTGCCGAGCACGTCGGCGGCACGAAACTTCAGTCCTGGGGGTAATCGAGGTCGCTGAACTCGAATTTGAAGTCGACCAATCGATATCGATCGATATTATCGATTTTTTGAGGATGGCGTATAAGCGGCGCTAAACTTTGGCCGTGGGGGTAATCGATGTCGCTGAACACGAATCTGAAGTCGACCAATCGATATCGATCGATATTATCGATTTTTTGAGGATGTCGTTCGGGCGGCACGAAACTTCAGCCCTGGGGGTAATCGAGGTCGCTGAACACGAATCTGAAGTCGACCAATCGATATCGATCGATATTATCGATTTTTGAGGATGGCGTATAAGCGGCGCTAAACTTTGGCCGTGGGGGTAATCGATGTCGCTGAACACGAATCTGAAGTCGACCAATCGATATCGATCGATATTATCGATTTTTTGAGGATGTCGTTCGGGCGGCACGAAACTTCAGCCCTGGGGGTAATCGAGGTCGCTGAACACGAATCTGAAGTCGACCAATCGATATCGATCGATATTATCGATCTTTGAGGATGGCGCTCAAGTGGCGTGAAACTTTGGCCCTGGGGGTAATCGAGGTCGCTGAACACGAATCTGAAGTCGACCAATCGATATCGATCGATATTATCGATTTTTTGAGGATTTTGTTCAGGCGGCGCTAAACTTCGGCCCTGGGGGTAATCGAGGTCGCTGGACACGAATCTGAAGTTTGTTTTTGAGGTATGAAGGTCTAAAAGTTGGGAAAAGAAGATGGTCGGAGTGTTCTCTTCTCGGGGTTTGGGGGCGAAGCCCCCAACCAGTCGGAGGCGGCCGCTAGGCCGCTGAACGACTGGTGTTTCAGATCCCATAGGTACTGGTAACACCGACAAGCCTGTGCTTAGATCGATATCGGTGACGTTCTTGGCGCTGCGTCCCGCTGGGCATCAAGCATAGCCACGGATTTTCCCTTCAGCTCACCTCACACGTCTTTGTATAGGACAAACGCTCTTCCAAAGTCGTCCTACCAATACCACACAGAAAGTAAGCAGCAGCAGTAAACGACAGGTCTCAAGGTTCCTAGTACTTGGCTGTACTTACACACCCAGGCAGGTTCCCAACTTACCTGTGAGGTGCGGGCGCAGTCTTCACAACCACCGGCTGTGCGTAGTGATGCTCAACGGTATCCGGTCGTTCAGTACTCTCAATCACCTCATTACGTGTGTCGCTAACGATAGCCGTTTCAGCCGCGTTGAAATTTCTGCTGACTCCACTACAATCGCACACTCACTTACTCTACTTAAAAGACTACTTATGGTGCAAGACGTACCTCTCCAAATGTCTCGTCTCATAAACACTCGGCGATTCTGGCGGATGTATTGGCGGTATGCGACCAAACGCATGGGCGAGATCACCTTCAAAACCGAACTTACTGCACAAATACACTTAGTACAAATTTAACAATACGAACCGGCTATCCGACTGCCCAACGGCGTAGAGGTTCTTCTCAGATCAACGCGACTATCAGTGGACGCCTCGTCATGATCACGGCTTTGCATCCTAAACAGAACCCCTTCACTCTATGCAAATCCGGCCTCGTTCTCGTCACTTACTCATTGCCTTGCTGTTGCTGCGGCTTGCGCCAGTCGACCTCATAATGCGGTACTTCGGGCTCGCTGCAGCTGTTTCTCTGGGACGACACGAACAGCGGTTGATTGGCGGTGGTAGTGATATGACTGTTGGTGACTCCTTCAGTTGACTTGTACGATATCGGGATCTCTCTTACCGCCACAGATTCTGAAACTTGTTGAAAATATTAAAGAGCTCTTTAAATGGGCGCGTGTAGCGCAGTCGGAGGAGGCGCGACTGTCGCGTGCACCTGATACCAGGTTCCTGGTTCGGATTTCCCGCCCAGGCCAACCAAGCCTTCCATCCCTCCGGGGTCGGTGAATTGGTACCAGACTTGTCTGGGAAGGATAGAGCGCTGACTTGTTCATCGGCTGGCCACCGCAAGTCATTGTATGGCCAAATACGCATTCATGTCGCCTCCACGACATCCCGTAGAAGTAGAATGCGCTGGCGCATCCCAGAAGGGATTGAGTAACGCCGTCCTTTATCCTTTATCTTTGAAGAATTGTTTTAAGCGATGAGGAAGTAGGAAGGCTAGCCGCGGTGGATTTAGTTACAGTGATCCAACATTATTCTTCTATTACATTATTCTTCTATGTTTTCTTGAAGGCATGTTGAAAACATATAGGGACCACATATAAGTATCTAGATCGGGTGCATGAATCGGCGTAGTTAGGGGAGGCACCAGCTGTCGCATGCACAGGACTCCATGTAATAGTTTGGATTTCCCGCCAGGCCAACCAAGACTTCCATCCCTCTGGGGTCGGTGAATTGGTACCAGAACTGTCTGGGAACGGCGAAGCGCTGACTTGTTCATCGGCTGGCCAGTGCAAGTCATTGTATAGACTAAAAAATACGCATTCAAGTTGTCTCCGCGGCGCACCCTTATCCTTTACAGGTGGGCTGAGTTCAGGAGTCAAACCCGTTGTCTCCCACCACGCTATTCCATACGTCAGTACTGCTCCCTACTTCATTAAGCTACTGGCGTACAGACTTAAAAGCGGGCGATGCATTGGAGTGCGTGTCCTCAATGGGGCACCAAGTGCATGGACGAAGAGCTTGTTTGCTTATCCACTCGGAACTTGCACAAAGACGAGGTACTCTCAGATCAACTCCTGTTTACGAACAGTCTATGCTAATCGGAAAGTCTCGACAGGATTTTTATTTTTTCTTTATTTCTTTACTCAGCATACAATGCAAATCAATCAATCAATCAATCGCCATGGTAAATCACCACAATGGTCCACCTTTGGGGCAGGTAAACGAACCCCTTTTCCCAGAACTTGGGAGACCTGGCGTCGAAGAAGTCGGCAACAGTAAGTCTTCAAATTTTGTGAAGCTTTCCCTAGCCAAGGAAGGCCTTAAGGGTGCGGAACGAGTGGTAATCTGAAGGGACTCTGTCAGGAGAATATGGCGGGATGGGTACGGTTTCCAGCCCAGCTTCTCGTTTTTTGGTGGACCGCTTTAGCTACATGAGGTCTGGCGTTATCATGAAGGTGCGTTGAAGGCGTCTCGGCTGCTTTTCTCGAACACCTTCCGCGAGTTTCTGGACCTGAGTGGCGTAAATGACCGTCTGCCCCTGCGGTAGCAGCTTCCAGCTAGTACAGCGTTCCCTTCTAGTCTCAGAAGCAGCGTAGAAGACCACTCTTGAAGTGAAAGTTCAATGTTACTTTCGTAGGTCCGCAACATCATTGAATGACTGTACCAGCTTACAACCTCGATACCAGCCACTTGCGGCTTAAGGAAATTGAATTGAAACATTTGTATCATGACCCTCAGCTTGACCGGTTCCATGCTGATATCAGCGGTTGGCTCATCCCGATATACGGGAGAGTGCTGATGGGCCCCACGAGGTGTGGCTGTTGTGTTCGATCATACAGTGCCGAAAGTGTAATGGCATAGAGCATTCCCGCACGGTCAGCAGAAGGAACTGGTTCGAGTCCCGCCTGACGTTAGAGTTTTGATCGCTACACGACCTGATTGTAACAGCACGGTGTGCGTTGGAATCGTGGGGAACCCAACTCTTATCTCCGGCAACCAAGTCTTTCAGAAACTTCTTGGAGGCAAGCGGAGAAGGAGACTGGTAAATGGATACGCGGGTGGACCGCATGCTATCGGTCAAGGGATGCGGGATCCACCGAGTCAGCCCTTTTCGGTAGCTGAGGGCTTGAAGGCGGCTCACGACTGTCGATTGGGAACATCCGAGTCTTCTCGCAAAACATCGGGTGGATCCTCTCTGACAACGTCGAGGGGTCTTCCACTGCTTGGGTGTCCCGACCGAGGTTTGTCCCCGAAGTCCGTGTCTCTTTCTGCGAACCGAGCGAACCAGAGCTTGACCGTGTTGATGCTCGTGGTGTCCTCCCCAGTACGCTGTTGGTGATGCGAACTGCTGGCCTTCGCTCCAGTGCCGCGGCGCTACTTGTGAGTGCTCGAAGATGCTATTGTAAAACTGACATTTTGCTAAAACTCAAGGAAGATCATGCGCCTTTATATATTAGGCTGGAAAAAATGTCTCTTCACATTTCGACAAGTTTTTTTTTACCGTTCTCCTTGAAAACACTAGCCAGCATTGAATGCTGATTTCATAATCCTATCACACTTGTCTACCGTTCGCACGCGGACACAGGTCAAGACCCTTCTTGTACTTCGTTATCTATCCAATCTTCCGGACTCAATGCCAGATCTACCTCATGGCCACTTTCGGCACGGCATTCTTCATGAATTCATTAAAGGATCTACAGCACGTCAGGCAGCCGACCAAGCTAACGATATGTATGGCTTGGGATCTACTACTCGTCGCGCCTGTTATGAGTGGTTCGGAAAGTTTCTAAAGGGAGATTATTCACTCGAGACAAAGCAGGGTCAGGAAGGCCAACTGAATTGGACGACACTGAACTACTCCATCTTCTTCGTACCGATAGTGGGCAGGTGACACGTCAACTGGCAGAGAAGCTCGAAGTGTCTCATAGGACAGTGGGAATCCATCTGAAGGGTCTTGGCTTTGCATGGAAATTTGGAGCTCGATTCCACATGCCCTGTCAGACACTCAGTGCAAAACCACATGTTGCAAGACTCACAAGAGAAACAATAAAGGAGCTGTGCTGGGAGCTAATGCCACATCCACCGTATAGCCCCGACCTTGCCCCTACCGACTGCCATCTCTTCCGTGCTCTCAAGCAGGAAATTGGAGTGAAATATTTTGAAACGGATGAAGGCCTCAAAAATAGGATTCAGCATTAGTACGACTCCAGAACTGCAGTCCTTCAAGCGAGAGGAATTAGCAAAGTACGCAGTCTTAGGAGAAGTGAGTTTATCCCAATTGATTTGACTTTGTAGTTGTGAAGTAATAAATCTTTGAAAAAATGAAGACTTTTTTCCAACCTAATACCATTTGAGAAGCTTCGAGAATGTTCAACGACGACCACATGGTAGATCATGGATATCACTCGAAAGTCGGAAGTTCTTAACTTTTGAAGAAAACCCTGTGAAGGCTTTCCGATCAACCTAGCTCACGGTTTCAACCCTCTTGTTTTCTAGCGTTTACAGCCGAATCGAACCCACACTGAAGTGAAAATCATGTACATTTTGGATTTCAGAATAATATTCAACAAAGTCAGTTTAATAAAGACATCCTTTGTCATTGAAAATGTTATAGAGGAACAAGGGCAAATGACCCAGAGGAGCGGTCATGCACAATTGGAGTCTTAGTCGGTACAAACACATGACCTCAAGCTAGTTGCAGGTGTTACCTCGGGATACGCTTATGGTATTAGGTTGTAACGAAATAAATGGCACTGAACCACTGTAAATTTAAACGTTAATATCTCGGATTGTAGGCAAGTTTATTAATCGAAGTAAAAACCTTCTGATTCTACACATCTTTGCCAACGTGACACAAGCTTTTTTATCCCAGTAGCATAAAAATCAGAAGTTCTAGAATTGACGAAATCTTCGAAGGCACTTTCGGCATCCTGTTGGTATTTGAATATTTTCCCTACCAAGAAGTCGCCAAGATGCTCGAAGAAATGGTAGTCTGTTGGGGAGAGGTCGGGAGAAAACGGAGGATGTGGTAGAGTTTCAATGCTCAGCTCATTCAATTTCTGCAACGTCATTCGGGCTACATGGGGGCGAGCATTGTCGTGCAGAAGGAGAACTTGCCTTCGGTTTACCAAGGCCGGCCGGATATCCTTCAACTTTTTCATCATTTCTTCAATTTCAATGCAGTACTTCTCTGCCGTGATGGATTCACCGGGAGGGAGGAAGCTGTGGTGAATAATTCCCAGCGAACGCCACCATACTGTCACCATTACTTTCTTTTGGTGCAATTCCGGCTTCGCAAAAACCTTGGGGCTCTCATCGCTGTCCACCCACTGTGCCGATCGTCGCCTGTTGTCGTACATTATCCATTTATCGTCACAGGTTACGATGCGATCAAGGAATGGGTCCGTTTCGTTCCGTAGAAGCAGTGCGGACGAGATCTCATCTCGTCGGTTTCTTTGCTCCTCAGACAGCTCGTGAGGCACCCATCTTTCCAGCTTTTTGGTCTTTCCAATTTCCTTCAGATGCCGGGCAGCTGTGTTGTGACTGACGCCAAGAACCTTCGCTATCTCCCTGGTACCTTTGTGTGGATCCTCCTCTACCACATCTCTTAGCTTGTCCTCATCAACATCACTATGCCTCCCACGACCTTCATGTTCTTCCAAGCTCTCATCTACATTCCGGATCTTCTGATACCAACGATACGCCGTCCGAATTGTGGAACATCCTTGACCGAATGCGGCGTTGATCTTCTCGTCCGCCTCCTTAGCGGTAGTGCCCAGCTTGAATTCATACAAGTAAATGCCTCGGATTACCCTTTTGTCCATCTGCAAAAACGTCAATAAAACTCTAAAGTTTTCCCACTTTCACATAGAAAATTTCGTACTCACTGGTAGAGCAAAGATTGCGCTTCTAAATGATATGCCACATGTTAGGGTTTGTTCTTGATCGAACGCGTAAAGACGCGCCAAAAAAATGGCGCGAGCAGTGCCATTTAATTCGTTACAACCTAATAAATGGCGACAAACCAAACCCAACATGGTACCCAATCCTAAGGTCTTAAGGGGGGGGGGGGGGACCATTCTGACATCATGACAACGGTGGCACCACTAGAAGCAAACTAGCCCACAAAGACATCGTGAGCGGGTGTGCGAGAGGACCTTTCTTTGAATTTTCGTGGCTGGAAGAGGCTACATTACATTTGTTTCGCTTTTCTAGCGATACTCCCTTCCACCAGGATAGATCTTCTAGTGCATCCAACCCCAACTTATGAATATTGATGAAGTACGAGAAGATCGGGCTCGCATGCCCCCCCCCCCTTACCGAGCGAAGAAATGTCCCAAAGCCTCCAACCTTTACCCCCCCCCCCCCTTCCAGCTGCAAATAGGATGCAAAACTTCTCCATGTTCGAATCGATAGAGTTGAAGTCCATCGGTTCCATGCAGCAAATGATCCAGCCTACTACTGCCTACTACAAACCATTGTGTAGACCAAATATTTCCTCAGTGTGATCTTCTGACACATTGGACATGGAAGGAGAATTGCGAGGCGCACACCAAATGGATTGATCAGTGCGGATTGCTATTCTTCACGTTCATTCGATTAAGCAAAGGATTCAAACCTTTCGCAAGTGGGTATTCATCCGGCCGCTTCGGCTCCGTAACCGCATATGGAGCAACGTTTCGAGGCGGCGATTCTGGTGAAGGATCACGTTCCCTCGGTAGCGAGTGCGTACGAACGAACATCGAACGATGCTTTGGCGGCGGCAGAGATTTTCCTCTGAGCGCATCGACCTGGCGACTGGCTTGCTTTGACATGCCATCGAACAGTCGTGCCAAATCTCGAATCCGCCCACGTGGTATGTGTCGGCTAAAATGGGAATTAGATATTCAGTTCAGGGACTAGATACTTTGAGGTAATTCTTTCAATGGAGCAAAAATGAGGGTGCTTTGCAAATTTTCTCCAGAAAAAGCCTAAGAAGACCACATTGGTCTGGGAAAATGAACAAGTTTGCGTGAAAGTGAAGTGAATCATTGAAAAGTTGAGCTACCACTAGCTTAAAATCTTCTGTGCCACCGAGGTTTGTTAAATTCTACTTTATTACGACTGACGTTTCGACGGCATCGTCGTTATCAAAGGCCTGAAAGAAGTTCGGTGGTCAGCGGAATGTACACTCATACCGTCAACTGCCCTAATTTTCTAGACCCTGCAGTAACAATGAGGTCCCACGAGTGTCACGAAGAAATTACTCCAATATGATCGCAACTCACCGCAACTCCTCAGTAATCTCTTCGTGATACTCCTGGGACCCCATTGGTACTGCAGGGTTGGGAAAATTAGGGCAGTTGACGGTATGAGTGTACATTCTGCAGATCATCGAACTTCTTTCAGACCTTTGATAACGACGATACCGTCGAAACGTCAGGCGTAATAAAGTTGAATTTAACAAACCTGCGTGGCACAGAAGATTTGAAGCTATTCTATCAAAAATGCCCAGGTTTTACGAAATTCGACTAGCACTGTTCTACATTTCGCCTCCTACGTACATACGGCCTAAAGCATTTAAGAGCCCCTAGCATACATTCGATAGTAGCTGTGGATGTCCACATCTTCTCTAAGCAAACGAACCATTTGTTCGGAAAACAGGCGATGACCGTGTTCACGCTTAAGAGTTTTCCCATAAACTCGACCCTCCGATAAGTACCTACATCCTTCTAGTGTTAATCAGAACACTTTTTTCTCATTTTCGATTTTGAACTAAACTTATGAGCCTCTACAAGCAACAAGCAAAGTACTTCTTGCAACCGAAAAATTCTCTCGCACTACGGTAATGAACAGGTAGTGCATTAAGTGTGAACAATTACATACCGAACTGTGCTTCCATGGCTACTCGTTCGACTCTGATTCGAGCGCACATCGGCCTCTTTTTTCTCCTTACAGGAGTCGATCTCTGGCACAATCCACTTGTATGGGGATCCACCTGGAAAGCCTTTCCTACATGAACAATTCAATAACATGCCCATCTAGCGCTATTCTTGCTACTGATACATTTATTCACAAGGATTATTTGCACACTCTCTCCATTTGTGGCATTATACACAAAGGGTCAAAGGGGAAGTTTTCGAAACTTCAATCGTCTTCCTAAGATTCTAACCAGGGAAGGGTCTCAGGCGTAGTTCTGAATGGGGGAAATGGATAGTACTGTGAGAATTTCCACCCTTCATATAGTAGAAAAACATGTTTCGTTTTGCTGAGTCCTTGAACCCAAAAAGCTACGGGTCCTCGAAATTGGGGGTACAGTATCGTCACCGGTACCCACCATAACCTACCGTAATCGGCCGAAATTTGAAAAAGAGATGTCAGATTCGTGATCAGCACCCCAAATAACCCCGCTGGGCAAGGTTTGGGAAAAAAATTTTCAAGCTCTCCTCGACCTCTGGAGTCGTGAAAGCAGTGTCGTGAAAGTCGTACCTTATGGCAGTCTAAATCAGCTTACTTCCTACACATCTCCTACACATTTATTTCACTCTAAATTGTCAAATAAAGGTTTCTGTGAGCAGTGCTTCACTCACTTTTCTCAGATTCTGAAATATACAATGTATTCTGTTTTTCAGCGAATGTTAAACAATGACCTTACAACAGGCACGGATTACAGCAGGTACGGGTGACTGGAGATGTCGAGGTCATAATCACCGACTTCGCCCAAACCTTGCCAAGGGGGTTATTTGTGGTGCTGATCACGAATCTGACATCCGTTTTCCGTATTACCCTGGAGCATGTTAAATTACAGTAGGTAAAGGTGATTAATGGTAAGGTCATGGTCACCGTTTTTTGCTCAAACCTCGCGTTGAGTACGAATCTGATCCTTATTTGGCAACTTAGTGTGAAATAAATGTGTAGATGTGCAGTAAGCAAACTGGTAAAGAAAGCGGCAATCATGAAAAAATGCAAAGATGTTGGCTAGCAGGGGAGTCGAACATCTGACTTAGTACCTCCATTACCCCCGCACCCCGCTGAGCTACCGACTCGCTTGCCGCTGTGCCCTTAGCCGCGTCCCATACAATAGCGCGCGCGCATGCATGCACGTGGGCACGTGCTGACGGTGCGTTACTGTACCCTCTCCCCCTTCGAGGGCCCGTAGCTCTTTTGGTTCAAGGACTCAGCAAAAACGAAACATGTTTTTCTTCTATATGAAGGGTGGAGATTCTCGCAGTAATATCCATTTCCCCCGTTCAGACCTACGCCTGAGAGCCTTCCCTGGTAAGTAAGACGAAAACATCGAAAAATAATGATCGTAATCACCAGCGTGAAACAGCATCAAGTTATGGAACGAAGCAAAGAATAAGCAACCTACCGAGTTTACTGTAGCTTATTTGGGTAACATTTTGAATTGGAAGCCTAAAATGCGCAGGAGACAACAATCCTTCCCCATACTGTTCCCGAGATCGTGAGAGGTTCGGTTCTGGCGACGCGCTAGCCAGGCACCCATTCTCATCAAAGTTGATGAATTTTAACGAAATGAAATAGGAAAGACACATCCATATGCCTACGAGTGGAGATAGCAACACGTACTTTGTACTGTCCAAACACGCCTCCAATTTCCCGATATCCCAAATATGCGGAATGCATGGCGCATCAATGTTGTCGTTCTTTTAATGAAAGGACGGCAACAGCTCAATTGCTTTGAGATCTTGTATGAATTCTACCTCTAGGAGACATGAAGAAGAACGTTCAATGCGAAATTGGCAATGCAATGAATTGAGGAAGTATTCCAATGGTGCGTGTTGCATTTTCCGCTCAAGACTGGCATCAGCGAACCTGCTTGTGAGAATAGCAAATGAGCGCCTAGTTTGGTTAAGAATCGAACCCAAAACAATTTGTTCATGTCTTGATCACAACGGTATAATTCTGACAACTGGAACCATCTGTTGAGCTACGTTGTATTGTGTCCTTACGAAATAGGTACACAAGATCCGGACCTGCTCTCTCATTGTACCGTCCGAATCCTCGCGAAGGACTCCACAACGTCGACGGTGACTTCATCTAAACAAATACACATTGGACCAACTTTCCAGCTATAATCAAAGTAGGTCGAACTTCATACTTCAGAGCGCTGCGGCGTTATAGAAGCCACCAATGTCGATCAACTGCAGCACCTAGTCAATATTGGTAGCTTCGACAACGCAATTCTCCGCGTCGCCCCTAACTGAAGACGTCGACGTCGCCTAAGGCTACTTACATTCATCGAGATTCGCTTTGTCGTAGGAGTTGTAGGGTACTGTACTGTCTCCTTTGTGGCCGCGGAACCTCTCACCATTGGCTCAGTCATCGACAGATCTTTAATATCCGTCAGCGTTGGCACATAGCTACTACTGCTGCCTTTTGGAGTCATTGGTGGGCGAGATTCGGCCATAACCTGCAACCAACAATGTGTTACTATGCAAGTGGCAATAACTCCTACTGGGACCAGCTTGCATGCCATCTTTACCCTGCCGTGCGTTCATCTTCCCAATACACATTGAGTCCGACACCGAGTGGGATAATTGCTTTTTTTGCTTCGTGATAACCGCATAATGTTTGAATCCGTCACTTTTCTCTCAAATCCCGGATAAATGGATTTGGAATGGAATGCATTTTTGAAAATCCCGGATATTGAAAGATGACTCAGAGAAGGGTGGACTTCACCAGACGGAATTTTTTTGAAGTCAGGTAACTTATTTTGGTCAAGGATCTGATCTCCTCTTCGAATCGGACAACTTATTCTGATCAGAAGAGAAATCAGTTATTTGAATCTCTAAAAATCCGTCCAAGGAAAACATCTCTATCTGAATCAACTTAAGATTAGGGCTTTTCAAAAATCGCATTATTCATTATTGATTCGCTCGTCCCTGACTAGAAAAAAGGTGGATCCAATTGTTCGAATCGACGTCGAATCCAATGCATAGTAAATTCCAAGTCCTTTTATCTTAAAACCTTGGCATTGTTGTTTTATGCGTCTTGTTTTTACTTTGCCAACGACGTTTTTAGGTGGAATATTTATGTATGGGCCGGTGTCCTGACCTTGTCGTCTTCGGAGGCCCGGAATTCCACCTCTGGCGAAAGCGATTGCGCTACCACCATTCGCTACTGGTCATCGACTAACTCTTGGTAGTAGCACCATCGCTGCTCGCCAGCGGTGAAATTATGGGCATCCGAAGACGACGATAAGGTAGAAACGTCAGGTCATAAATAAAGGTTCCACCTAGAAACCTCGTTGGAAAAGTACAAACAAGACGTATAAAACGCCAATGTATAGTGCTCAACGTGAGGGGTAACTCAATGCCATCGATATGAAACACAGCCGAAGGATAGAACAATTACGAAAACCAGACAACAATAAAAGACATCCCACGCCAGTTTTCACGCTCTTATTTACATCGTTCCCTATGTCTAACTAATCTTTCGCAATTAGAATGCACCATGATGAGCGGATAGAGCACACTGGACGCAGGAACGTCATATGCCCAGCATGTGTGGTGGTCCCTGTACCACCTTAACACATTCACGACCAGAGCGTTTTCGCGCCCAGTGCGCGCGACGGCCGCGGCTTTTTTGGCGCGTGCGTATGTACACTCATTTGCGTGGACAGGCGCTGAAAAAAGACAGAGTCTTAAAAAACGTAACTGTAGACTCAAGCAAAGTCCAGAAGAACTGCACAGCTTGCTATAAAAAACTGAGTAGCAGCCTGGGAAAAGATATTGCCAAGAAGATAGGATAGTCCATACGCGCTGCACAAGTTGCGAAAAATGTGTTTGTTTGAGATGCTCCAACGATAAGAAGTGTTCTTGTTAAAAGTTTGTGCAATGTCACAATCATTCAGGGCCTAGGTTGTTTTATTTAAGAGTTCAATTCATATTTCATCTGTAGTTTATGCATTAATTCTGGTCTAGAATTATGTGCGCTTGTTGTGTTTCAGAAATGGAAAAAGTTCTTGTCTTGTTAGTTACGATAAAGCCAATCATGTTTCTGTCTACCCAAACCCAACATCTTTTTTGTTACTATAATTTGCGAATTTGAGAAGAAAATCGAACAAAAACATCAATAAACAAAGTTCTTCCCAAAACTCCCCCGTACACTCAAATGAGTGGACACCGTCCGTCGCGCACTCTCCGCTGTCCACTCATATGAGTGGACATGGTCGCGAATGTGTTAATGAAGCCTGAATTGCAGTGCTAATCCACAATAAGGAACAGAGTATGAGACAACATCAATCTCTTAACAAAACCCACCGACTGTCTCAGCTGCTCAACCGTCTTCCGCGAAATGACGTTCGGCTGGCTGTACTTCTCGTCTTGCATGTGGAATGACCTATTCTCATTACTATCCTGACTCTTCCGCACATTTCTTTGCGCATCGGATCCGATCACCGGCAGCTCGTCAAGCTTCCCTGCACTGTGGTGCGTTTTCTGCATCTGCTGAACCGTTAGGATTCGAGACTGCTGAGGTCCACCGTTGTATTCGTTACGCTCGACGATCACTTCACGTTCTTCGAACACTTGATCGGAAAGATGGCTGTACTGCAGCTTCTCGATCTGTTGCTGCACACTGTCCGACACAGTACAGGCTGTCCCGCCTGCGCGAAGCCTTTCGTTGGCGTCTGTCCAGTCGCCGCCTCTCAGCTCGTTGTAGTTCTCGTCAAGCTGTAATCGTTATGTTAATTGTTAATGGTAACATGAAAAAAGCAATTGTAAAGCAGCAGGGTTTGCTCTACCAACGTTTCGGCTTTTTTACTCACGTCAAATTCTGGGAACCAGTAGTCAAGAGTGAACCAACCATCAGATATATATTTCCGGACGACAGAGAAAGGTTAAAAAAAAAGGTAAACCATTGTAAATTTCCAACAAATAGTAGTGGCTGCATTCTTAACGATTGAGAAATGAACTTAGCTATATGCCACCTCTTCTACAGACAGACAGCCACTGTATTGAAGCGTCTGATAATGTGATGACGAGACTTATTGTCATGAAGTCACTGAGATGAAAATCTACAGAGATCAAGAAAACGTATGAGATATGGGCTGTAGCAATACACTCACTCTTGAATGAATTTCTGGGATTCTGGCTGAAATCCAAAATATTTTTGACACATTTCGGGCAAAAATATTAGGTTCTTGGGCAGTAACCTTATGGAAAGCTTGTTCTGAGATCTGACGCCGAGTCTAGTGCTTCGGATTCATCATTTTTTCGAACTCCGGATAGATGTATCAGACGGGTAATGGCACTTTTGAAAAGTCCGAAACTAGGGATGACTCAGATGAAGGTAATTTTCACCGGCGCGGATGTTCGAAAGATTTAAATAGCTGATTGCTCTTCGATTCTCATATCGAGTATTGATTCGGGTGGAATATCAGATCTTTGATCAAAACCAGCTGTTTTAGACATCCGAAGATCCGGTCTGGTAAAAATCACCACTATCCAGATCATCTTAACATCTGAGCCTTTCAAAAATCTCATTTTCCGCATGACACATTTACCCAGGATTTTGCTCGAAAAAAGACGGATTCCACTTATCTGAATCGGCATCGGACCAATGTATAAGGAACTCCTAGCGGAGTAGCCGTATTTGACCTTCTCAATTCATGGAAGTACGCGTTAACTCTTAAGCAAAGGGGTCACCCGTTCCTCCATTGACCCATATGAGATGAGGTAAATTGTACCGGAGGTCATACTCCATGCCCTGATTCGGTGTTGCATGACAGTCGTAAAGGCGATTGCTCCCCATAGGTGCACCCAGCGGAGTTAGACGATTTGAAGTCGTTTTCATAATGCTACCAGCACAAGAGCGTAAGACTTATTCGAAAGACTTGGAAGCCTTTTTGATATTGGCCAGAAACAGGGAAATGACTAACACCAGTGCATAGTTGTCGTCAATGATCTCTTTATTGCTTGACCTCTGCAAATTTTTACCCAACATATAAAGACATCAGATTTCTAGAAAGTGTTCAGAATAGCTTCACAAGGAAACTGCTGCTGCACTGTAGCAGCGTCGATTATCGACTTATCCCGATTGGAGATTTACAATCAAAACGTTTAGGATTGTCTAGTCTGGAAAGCAGGAGAAAAATGACCTCATCATGTCCTTTAGAAATCGTAGTAAGACTGCTCTTGAGTCAACACAATTCTTTCCGCTTGTACCCTCCAGAACAAGGAGCAGAAGGGATAATATCGGGGTCAGCGTTGCAAGAACATCTGTCAGATACAGATTTTTCTCCACCAAGCGATATACACTTTTCCGCAAGTTTCTTAAGACAGTTGTTTCCCTGAACTTTATGCTTACATCCTCGTTATCATAGTAGAGAAGCTCGATGTAGTCGAATCTTTATTGGCAAGATTCTGGCTTTGAGCGCTTCTTCAGGTCTAAAAGAACCGTGTCGCCTATACATAACTTGTATACTCAATAGCAACAAAACGACTGACACATTACCCAGCCAGGTCTGTGGTGTGTCAGTCGTTTTGCTCCTATTGAGTGTATACAATGTTTGATGTATAAGCGACATGGTTCCTTTAGACCTGTAGAAGGGCTTGAGGCCCGGAACGTCGTCAATAAAGATTCGACTACATCGAGCTTTACTACTATGATAACGAGGATACATTTTCCGCAAGTACCCAATTCCGCCTACAATGAAACTCAGCGCCTTCAAACTGCTAGTTCATAAAGTCATCAGCTTAGGGATTTCCTAGATGTAAGGGTCTATTTGCACCTTCAGCTCATGCTATTCTTAACAATTGGATGTTGTTTACTTGCTTTTCTTCTCGATGGTTGCTGTTAACGTTTTCCCGTTTTCTCTTCCTTTCCTTCCACTGACGTCGTTTTCGCTTTTGTTTTTGTTTTCACTGGCGTTTTATTGTCCTTAGAGGACATGAGCTATTTCGTATAACATACTGGGACAACTACATGTTTTAAGCGTACTTTCCGTTCGTCCACAAACAAATAAATAAATATTCATGTCGGAGAGCCCTCACCGCTACACCAACAGAGTTCGCTGCATGTCTGATAAAGAGGTGACACGCAATTAGATCCATTTCCAATTATTAGGTAAGCAACCACTCGAATTTGCTAGCAAGCCATTATGATCAGCTGCCTTTTTGAACTGTCTCTGTTTGCCTAGAGTCTGTTCTGGATGAGTTTGGCTCATTTCTGACTTCAGCCACCCATCAGGGGTCAGATCAACCGTTTACCGGCCTCTAACAGTGAAAACACCGGCAAACCTTATGCTGATTGATGAATGTCAAATCAAGGGGTATTTGGCGGTAGGCGGTAAGCAGTTGATGAATATGCCTCCAGATAAACGGCAAGAAGGCGGGACATTAGCCAGAAAAATCCCGTCATCGGTTTTTACCCAAACAATAACACAATGTACATATTTAAACAATAGTGCATGGACAAGGCGAATTATAGTGACAAAAGAGAATCGATACTAAGTATCCAACCTTTCCATCCTCCCACTGGCTCCTCGTGCTACTTCTCCACTCCTGATGCGTCCTCGTTTCATAGCGATGATGTTGGTTATCGATAAACGACCGTTTGCGCTCCTGTCTCACGTCCAGCATCTAAAGAACAAGACCATCTTTCAAAATGATAGCTGCACATGTATTTAAACAAACAGAAAAGTAACACCCCTTATCAATGACGCATCCCATTTAGTGAGAGGTCAAGCCGGGCGATGCGTGCTCACACCGAAAGGTCACTCCGGTCAGTCGCGTGTAGCAACAGGGCACTCACTGTATGGCTGTTGGCGGACCGCCTCCTCCAAGCACAGCCATAAACCCCATAGAGTGAGAAGAAAAAAGGCAGCGTTTCACGACATTCACAGCTGCCAAACTACTCTTCTGCACGAGTATGTCTACTACTATAGAATGGAACTGGTGGTGTGCCCAATCGTTCGCACTTTCCCTAGGCCACTTTTAGCCACAGCTGATTTAAATGCGGGTCAGGGTTCTCTGTTAATCCTTCAACATCACAGAGAACTGTACCTTTAAACAGGCTAAGGCCTTTTGAACACATCTCACTGCACACAACTGCAGACTACTGCCGCTAGCGGATATTTAGAATCATAGTTGTAGAGCCAGCCTAGAAAGCAGCAGCCAGCCGCTATATAGGGTGGCAACTTGAAATGACGCAACAGTGTCTTAATCAGTGAAAAGCAAAACTAACTGAACTCTTCAGGATATGAGTCAACACAGCCTTTTTCAACTATGTCAATCCAAAATTGGATTAATCATAAAGGCAACTTCAAAGTGAAAGTTGCAGGCTTCCAACGTCACACTACCTCTATAGCTAGCATTGGGAAGCACTTCGAAACTAGACAGCTTCACAAGAACGGGACACTAAATCAAAACCTCTTATCGCCTAGAATCTGGTCAGAAAGAGCCGTTTGACGTTCTTTTCCTTTGTCTGTTGTTCAGCGTACAGCGGAATTTACTCAACAATCGTCAAGATTAATCATTACAGTCTTCCAGCTAAAGGGCAGGTCAGCGACCTGTTTGTTCCAGAACTGGGGACACTGTGAGTCAAATTCGTTTTTTCAAGATCTGCACTTTTGATGAATATTTTCTTTGCTAGGGATGCCTAAATAGGCGAAGTAAGTGAAGGTGAGAGGTGTAATATCAGAGGAATAAGGTGGGCGAGAAACCGTTTCCTAGTCCAGCTCCTCCAAGTCTTCACATATCTCTTTGTTGGGCGCGTGTAGCGCAGTGGGAGGAGGTGTCAGTTGTCGCGCGCATCCGATGCCAAGCTGTTGCGTCGGACTTCCTGCACAGTCCAAGTCCTCTGTTGACGAATTGGTAGTCTGGGACAGATATAACACTGAACAGCTGATCTACTGGCCACAGCAAGTCACTGTATAGCCAAATACGCATTCAAGTCGCATCCACGACATCCCGTAAAAGTAGAATGCGTGCCGCTTCCCAGAAGGGATGGAATAATGCCGTCCTTTATCCTTTATGTTTTAGCCACGTGCGGCCTAACGCTGTCATAAAGGAGGTGGACAGAATAGCCTCTAGGCATTTTCTCTCGAACAGCGTCTGCCAGTTTTTAGAGCTGAGAACTCCAGAAGCAGCAGATGAGACACATATAGGAGTGAGGTGCCGGTATGGCTAGCATCGGCGACCGTTCTGATCGGCGCCAGAGCACGTGTTAGAGTCGTAGAGGACTCAAGTCTCATCAGAAATCAGGTCCTTCAGAAACTACTTCTGAGACGAGCGGAGGAAAGACCGGCAGATTGCTACGCGGGTGGACCGCATGCTATCGGTCAAGGCATATGAGATCCATCGAGTCAGCACTTTTCTGCAGCCGAGGGACTGAAAGAGACGAAGACTGTTGAATGAGTGCACCGGGTCTCTCCGCAACACTAACTGTGCTAAACTCCGGATCCTGCTCCAAAGTGTCGAGTACAGCGGAGCCTTCCATGTTTGGGGGCGTCCCGACTAAGGCTTGCCTTCGAAGTCCATGTCTCCTGCTTTGAAGCAAGTGAACCTGTGCATGACGATGCTGATGGAAGGGTGTCCTATACCAGGGTGCTGTTGGCGCTTCGACCAGTTGCCGTCGCTCCAGTGCCACGGCGCCATTCACGTTAATAGAAGGCGATGGTCCAAAGGTGACCTTGTGGAATTGCCATCGACCGAGGTTTGTCTTCGAAATCACTGGTGATTTAAGTTAAGGAAGGCGACGTGTCATATAAACTCATCGCGGAGAAGTTCGAGGACGATCTAGAGCCACTACATCGTAGATCACGGCCATTGATCAAGAGTAGTTCTGAAACCTCCACAAAATCGGCTCAAGACTTTCTGACCAATCTTTGACTTAACTCATTTAACGAGATCGTGGGTACGTCGAACGCAGTAGGAAGCGGCAACTGTTGCGAAACCACTAGGCTTGGATTCCGGCCTGGGCAAAGAAGCCTTTGATTCTCAGTGAGTTAATGAATTGGTAAGAAACTTGCCTGGGAAGGAAAAACGCTGACTTCTGCATCTGCTGGATACCGCAAGTCATTGCATTTATCAGGCTAGACTCGCATACAAATAGACTGTGGCAACACATTAGACTGGGGTGCATGGCACATCCCACAAGCGGGTTAAGCGCCGACTTTCATCAATCAAACCTTCACTACCAGTGCGGATGAAGTTTAAATTAGGGATCATCATCTAATACACAATCCCGTAACGTAAACAAATCGCGTACCACTGCGACACCTGACACAGGATTACAGCAGCAACAACTAGAACTCACTTCACGCTGCAGTGGTTTGTCGCCTTCGCCACCACTCGGTCTGTAACCAGACTTGGGAGTTGCCTCACCAGGCAGAGCGCTCTCTGTTTGTCTACGTGCAGCCTCATTCTGACGTTGTTGAAGCATCGCCGTGAGTACTGCTGGAGCAGGATGCTGAACAACATCAAGCGGTCAACAAGACGTTTAGGAACAAATCAAAATCAGTAACCCTACTATACTCACCCCTCGCTTTTCAAACGAATTGTTGGCGAAACGTTCAAAGGACACATTCGAGTTTACGTGGCCGAACGGTGCCAAACGACTTCTCTCCGTATGGTCGGCGGTCTTCGACTGATCTGAAAACGAATGAGTTGAGAATTGTAAACACCTGTTCTGGAAACACTGACCGGAAATGATATCGGGCGTATGCCTGAGCGGCGAAAATGAACCCTTAAAATAATAGAAAAGCACGTTCTATTTTTGCAAAGCCCTTGACACCACCGAGTTAGGGGTCCTGAATGTTTTCTATAGAATCACACAGTCCCGCAACAGAATACATGGAGTCTCAGAAAAATGTATACTGTCTGAAAGGCGATAACTTTGCTCACAGCAAAAGTACTGAAGAAGTAATGGGCACATATGAAGGCTTAAGAGAGTAGGAATCCCCCGGGAGGGATGGAATGCGCCATGCACTCGTCTGAAAATTTGCACTCGACTGATTGTTTTTCGCTTGAGAACTTGTTATAATCTCTTCACAAACCGGCCGTATCGAATTGATGTGTTTCTTTCAAGGTTTAAAACTTGAAAACACACTACGGCTTGCGGAAAATGAAGGATATCCTAAAAATGCAGGTACTGTTTAAAAGTTTCAAACACTGTTAGTAGTGAAGCTATTGAAGATGTCTGAAAGCACAGAGTAACGAGATTCAACGTTAGAGCCCTTCAAATTGTACCTGCATTTTTTAAAGACGGCCTGCATTTCTCGCAGGCCTTACTGTTAAACCTCAAGAGAATCACAAACCAGTCGGCCACTGTGCGGGGGAACTTATAACAAGTATTCAAACGAAAAACAATCAATCGACAGTAAAATGAAAGAATTCAGACGAGTGCATGGTGCAATCCCTACCGCTCATACGTGATAAAATTTTCATTTTTTAAAACTTTCATATATGTCCTTAACTTCTTCACTGGCTCTCTGAGCTCAGACACCCTGTGCTTCCTAAACAATGAATGTTATAAGAGATAAAGGACGACGTTACTCAATCCTTTTTGGGGTGCGCCACACATTCCACCTCTACGGGATGTCGTCGAGGCATTTCAATGCGTATATTACTACGATTGGCCATACTACGAATTGCGGTGGTCAGCAGATGAACAAGTCAGCGCTTTACCCTTGCCAGACAAGCCTGGTACCAAATTATCGACTCCTGAGGGATAGGTTTGATTGACAGGGGCGGGAAATCCGAACCAAGGACCTGGTAACTGGTGCACGCAACAGCCTGCACTTCCTCCGATTGCGCTACACGCGCCCAAAACAAACAAAAAAAGAGAACAAGAGATTATGCTGCTGGCTAGACCAGTTTATTGTCGGCAAACAGACCGTAAGGATCTGCCACCTCCAATGTTATCTGATATTTTTCTCTAATCTTTAGCGCCAATGTCTAAAAACATCTTTGAAGTCAGTGCAAAGACCAATCGAGGCGGAAAACTTCAGAGGGACTGACGGGTGGGTTGGTAGCAGGCACCTAATGACAGCGATAATGAGCCGCAGGATTCGGTATGTGAAAAGAAATGTGAAGTGACAAAGTCTTACGCTTAACCCACCACGTCATGCGCCATAGTATGAAAAGCTACGTTACCTATGCTAAGTGCTGTCTACACGATGTTGACGTCCTTAATATTGCAACGTGTGGGGTGTGGCGACAAAAGTATGAACTACGCCTTGGGAAAACGTCAGTGAGTAATTATCCGAAATTACCTTCGTTAAATGACATTGCTTGGCGAAGCCGAATAGTCTCACCAGTCTGAACTCCAACTTCCGTGCGGGGTGGCTGAAAACTGAAATCTATAAGAAGAAAAAACACTACTGTAAGAAAAAAAAACTGATGTAACTAAATAAAAGTTGAATTATCCTTGGTATGACGAGAATGCCAACTCGACTTGAACAAAGAAAGCCTTGGCGAAAAATTTATACAACAAAAAATTTACACATCTAAGGTTATGATCCAAGGTGTCGTTACTGAATAGGTTTTCACTGGGTCTGATGAGCATCAAACTCCAACAATTTCCACAAACGGAAGCCATCAATAAGGTGCACCAAACAGCCCTAACCCCGTCGCCTCAGCGATCATGTCCGAAAACGCCAATGCGCACGATATTTTGGATTCATGCACATTCCCATCATTCCCTGTCTGCTTCCTCTACCACATGGGAGTGGAAATGATGTCGGAATTCACCACTAAATCCTTCCCCTATCATTCAACCATATAAAGCCGGCCTCATAAGCACCTCTTTGAATCGTCGTCGATGGACAGTTGGCCGAGAGAAATGAGTTCTACTGAATCCACAAGGTGAGTCGTTGCCGGCCTTGTCTTCGAAATCGTACGGCGCTCTTTTTGGCTGCAAGAAAACTTTCTTCAGAATCTGACGGCACCTGCACCCGACTGGCACTGTTGTACCTTCACGACTTCAAATAGTGAAACAAATTTCCGCCCAAAACTTGCCAAGGCGTGTTCTTGGAGTCCTAATCACGAGTATAATATCAGTTTCAAAGCAGTTACGTGAAAGGATGGGGCGGTAAGAAGCAACAATTTCGTCCAAACTTTGCCTAATAGCAAGATGGTGAGCGCTCATAATAGATATGATAGACAAAACGTTCTTACTGGGTTCATTTTCAAACCGCTACCGTAAGACAATCGTTGCGAGACCACCACGTTTTCGGACCAACACTGGTATTGCGCCAAATCTAATAATGGAATCAATGATGAAGCTGCCAGACTACGGAGTGGGAAGCTCCACACTCTTTGAGGCTGTTTTGGATGGAATAGTATGGGAATACTATGGGAAGCAAATATGATCGACCTGCCGCGGCGAGTAGCTACATACTGCGAATGTAAATGCAGTCTCATCTCCTTGTTTCGATTATATATCCGTGCCTTGTCTGCTTCTGAATTGGACAAGGGAGGGAACTCCAGGATGTACGCAATTTTGACACAGGCGCGTCACTCAATCCACACCCTGGAGCCCCTTCCCATGCCTCCTTCACAGAACAGAGCTATAGCATTGTTTGTACCATTCCTTTATTATCAGTGTGTCTTGTCTCTTTGTTTTTTTTTTGTTGGTGACACTTTTTAAGAGGTGGTTTCTTATTGCGCCAGAAGGAATGCTACTTGACGTTTCTAGTCTCTAGCTTCTAGCGCTAGACTGTAAGACTGTTCAACGGTTTGAGCCACAGCTGTTTGTAGACATGGAGCTGCCATGGCTCCAGCACTGTTGTTCCACAGATGCCGTCATGACCCCGCAATGATTGTTCTTACGGTATGAACGAGTACATACTTCCGACGCCACGATTTTATCGCGACGCACGGTTGGTTGCATTGCGCGGCAGGATAGATAACGGTAAATGTCCCACATTTTTGCGGCGAGCGGCGAAAACGATGAGTCACACTGCTCCCGCAGTCCTGCCGACGGCAAGCGGCAGAGGAGCAGAGTGGCGATGTACTGTATTTCTTAGTCGGGACCTACTGCTGCCGTCGCATTCCCGCCTTCTGTCCGCGCTCTGGACGCTCCCTGCTGCGAAAGGCTAGAGCGTGTTGGGCCCTAACTGCGCCACGGCTGCCACAACAGGCGGTAGGACTGCGCGAAGTCTCCACGGGTCGATCGCGAGATGGCATACCTTTTCGTGCCGCGCGCGTTGCTTATCATGTGTCCTAAGCGGGAGGGGGTCGTACTAGTCTACAAGGCGATGATCGGTGTTTCTCGCTTCGAACTGCAACACTCGTCGTCGCGAGTCTTTCGCTGGCGCTGGTCGATTTCACACATCATTTACACAACCACCAATGAGTGATTGAGAGCCACCACGGATAGAAGCCTATACTGATGCCATTTGTACGGATGCAGAATCAGCTTATACAACGGGGGATAAACGACAAGAAGCTGCTGTGGGCAATGTAGAAAACTGCCACAGTTACACTGATCTCTACACACATCTGGCCGAACGTATTTTCTAACTTTTTTTTTTTTTACTTTGGGAGAGAAGAAAATACTGCAGAACAAATTGATATCTTAGAAAAAGATTGATAGAATTGTGATTGACATGATAGAATTGTGATTGACACTTCGAGTGACACTCTCTGTAGGAATCTCATGATCCTGACCTAGCCTCTTGTGGTAAGAGTAACCCACCGTACACCACCATAATAATATCGGATATTCGTGGTCAACATACCCATAAATAAAATCCCAAATAACCCCCAGGCGAAGTTTGGGTAAAACCGGTGACTCTGACTCCGCCACCCTTACTCATCCATGCTTAATATACATCGGATCCGGCGACAATTCGGATAATTCAGTTCTTAAAACGTTTTACCAAAATCATTAAAGCAATACAAAAGACTTGTTGACAGGTATCTCCACGATGTTCCTTAATAGCTTACTTCCTACTGTTGCTGTTCTCTGTCGTCTGTCGTCTGTACCTAACAGTATATGATTTATTCGTTCTGTTCTGATTTTAAAGTGCATGTTCTCTGTCTGCTCTATTTTTGCGTGGGTCTCCACGCAGAAATACGTATAAATAAATCTGTATCTTTTCAATACTCCGGATAAATGGATAGTGCCTATAATGGCATATTGAAAAGCCCGGATCCCAGAATGATTCAGATAAGAATGATTCTCACTGGAACGAATTTTAGTTGATTCAGATAACCGATCTTTCCCGGATAGGATAGAGACAAGGGGTCAGGTTCATCAACCACTTACCACCCTTTAATGGTGAAAACACCGCCAAACCTGATGCTGATGAATGTCATACCGAGGGGGGGGGGGGGGGAGGGGGGAGGGCTGGCAATATTTTCACCGTTGAAGGTCGGAAGGAGGTTGGTGAATCTGACCCCAGATTTTTGACCAACATCCGCTATCTAAATCATGCGAAAGACCGGTCTGGTGTGAAAATTACCCTTACCGATTTATACTCTAGGTTTCTCAAAGAACTGTTGTCCACATTACTATCCATCAAGGGACCAAAACAAAATGAACGGTCCGAATTGTCCAAATCAGCGGAAGATCCAAAGTATATTCAAAACCTACCGTGTATGATCTACTACAATTGTGCAAAATTTTAAAAGCGGATACTATACTCGTGATGAGCACCCTCTAATATGGGAGACACTTATTTCTAAAATTTGACGTCTTGAGAGAGCAATAGTGCCGCAGGAAGCTACTGCTTTACAATGGCTTTGCAAAGGAACACAAATACTTGTGCAGGATGAAGCAAAACATATAAAACCACACACAGACGCATTCACACCAAGGCTATGAAGTATTGCGGTCAGTGCTTGACGACCAGTTCAAACGTGACTTCCCAAACTAGGACAGCTTAACGGACACATAAATCTCGGACATGCACAACTAAAATGCTCACAAAAAGCAGGAAGAAACCAACCGTGAGAGCGTCTGTGACAACAAGCGCCGGTGGAACGACATCAATGCTCTTAAGTGACGGCGTTCGGCTTGGTGGTTCCATCTGAAAATGGGCACACTAGGAAGTGGAAACAGCGGCATAATCGAAATTTTTCGCGGCACGCTGTACCTCCCCATAAGACAGGATTTATACTTCGAACGGTGGGCGGCGACGTTATGATAATTCGGTGGGGTAGACGATCGATATTAATAGTTTTCATAAGGTCACACCTCGAGGCGGCGCAAGTATTAAAAGCTCCTAACGGAAGTCTCGGCGTATCGGAGTCCGTTCATAGTCAGCGATGGTAGCGACTGATCGCCCTAGCAAGGCATACATATTGATTTTTTTTGCCGGGCAATCGCTCCGCATCAATCGATCCGTATGCTTTGCACCAGCGACACATTTTTGCAGACTATAAACAGGACCGTGAGCGGCTCACCGAGGCCTTGAATATTTTCTTTGTTCTCCATCCATCCTTTGCACTCACTCGCTGACATTTCTGATAGCACCGAAAATACTCCACCGGCATAATATACAACGAAGGAGATATGAACCCTATTCTGAAGCTATTCTACATACTCTTTAGTTCCGCCCTTTTCTTCATGGTAGAGACTTAGAATGATATTATACGAATAATAAAGAATGCTCCGATAAAAATGTTAGCGCAGATAGATGTGAGGCATATTTTATGCAGCGCTGCCGTGCGGCGCACACTAAGATCGTCACAGATATTGATTTTTCGCACCGCACCGCATTTAGGCGCCTTTTATACTCCCGCCCTTCCACCTCGCCGCCGTAAAACTCCTCATTTGACGGAATTTTGGTGCACTGTTCTCGAGAATAGCGTCGTCGAATGAACGGGCACGGCACGATGACTAACAGCTGAGAGATTTCCGGAGGGTGGCACAGCAATCGAATAATCAGCGTTTTGATCTTTCATGGTAAAGGCAACAGCTCTAGCGTAGCGTTTATGGCACTATATTGTACTTTCAGGAAGGACTCCAGAGGTCGAGGAGAGAATTTTTTGCCCAAACCTCGCCCAGGGAGGGGATTATTTACGGTGCTGACCACGAATCTGACATCCGTTTATGAAACATAGGCCGGTTACGGTAGGTTACGGAAGGTACAGGTGACTAAGGCTGTCAAGGCCATAATCACCGATTTTGCTGAAACTTCGTCTAGAGGGGTTATTTGGGGTGCTGATCACGAATCTGACATCCATTTTTCATTCTACGCTGAAGTTTGAGCGAAATCGGTGACCATAACCTTAGTCACCTGTGCCTACCGTAGCGTACTCCAGCGTAGAACAAGAAACAAATGTCAAATTCGTGATTAGCACCTAAAATCCTATGGAAGCAGTATCGAATGGAAGCGTAATGAAGGCCTAGGTATGACCGGAATAAGACCGGACTCATAGGTGCTTCCGTTTGACTAAGCTGCTCGAAAGTGATTCTCTACTCCATCGGAGTCACACCATAGCTATACTGAGCGTCAAGTAGACCTTTACAACAATTTAGTGTAGTGAAATTATCGGCATTCTAATTACTATTCATTCAAATGGACATTTTATTTTTAGTCCCTTTAGATGTTTTGGTTCGTTACTGCAGTATTCTTGTATTTAAGCTTCTGAATCGATGCGAAACACTAAACTTTATCAATTGCAGCGCATATTGATTTCTTATCTTTATTTGTCTCGTCAGTGTTCAGTGTTAAGTTTATTGTATTGAATTTGTTTGAGTTCATACGGAATTTGTGTGTTCATGTTCCTGTTGTAGCGCACTTATGGTGCATCTATAAATAAATAAATAAATAAATAAATAAATAAATAACCCTCCTAGCCTAAGTTTGGGCGAAATCGGTGACCATTACCTCAATCACCTGTACCTATCGTCACCTACCATAATCGGCCGAAATTTCAAAAACGAATGTCAGATTCGTGATCAGCACCATAAATAACCCCCTCCCTGGGCGAAGTTTGGGCGAAATTTTTTTTTCGACCTCTCCTCGACCTTTGTAGTCCCGAAAGTACAAACAAAGAAGTGCCGCGTTTTTTAAGGATATTTATGGGAATTTGCTGGCAACAATTTTTATCACCATTACCCTGACAAGATAAAAAGGAGAATAGAAAGGTAGAAAATCGCAGATTAGCGAGGATTGCTACCCTCCAACGTAGATGAACTGGACTGAATAACAACGTACACGACACAAAAATAGAGCTCAAGAAATTCCAGGCACTACTGAAATAATATCTTTGTGAGCTGCTTACCGAAAGTGATAGAATGGAACATAAGCGAACAATTTAAGTCGGTCAAGGAAACTTGTGTTCTAATCCTTGCACAGTCCGCCTCGTCGCCTATCGTGGTGCAAGGAAGCGCGACGCTAATCCGTTAGATAATTACACTAAACGGCACGCGCATGAAGAAGCATACTAGAACCGCTGTGCGCTGCGCATGGCAGTGACCACTATACACTGGATCCGATCGAAAATCTTCGGATGATTCAGATCGAAACATTCGAATAGGATATCCGAAAATGATTCATTCAAAACATTGCACCAACCAAAAATCTTCGGATAATTGGATCATTTGGACAACGCTAATTTTAGCACCCCAGATTTTTGAATGATTTGGAAAACGGCAATTACGTCCAAAAATGATTCATTCGGATCCAATGTTAGTGACGAATCATGTGGCGCGGCTGTTTTCGACCATGCTGCTGATTCAGATGACGGTGAAGATCCTCATTGGCAGCAGGACACGAGCTAATAAACGGAACTTCATCGTTCTAGTGGAACTGCGCATCACCTCAAGGAGAACCTATCCCGCTCATGGCACAGTGCTGCGATAAAAATCTTGTCATTATGCTTTCGTGTTTTACTCAATCGCTTTTGGGAAACATCACGCATTCTACTTCTACAGGATTCTCCTGGTGGAGGCGATTTGAATGCGTATTTGGCCACACAATGACTTACGGTGACCAGCCGATGAGCAAGTCAGCGCTTTGTCCTTCCCAGACAAGTACGGTACCAATTCGCCGATCCCTGAGGGATGTAGGGCTTGGTTGGCCTGGGCGGGGAATTCGAGACAGGAGCCTGGCACTGGGTGCACGCGACAGCCGGCACTTCCTCCGACTGCGCTACATGCGCCCAATGAAACAGCGTAGTGCGTGAAAATAAGGAGATATCACAAGGTATGGAAGAGCACTTATTACGAACCGGAATATGAACAAATATGCTGTTATAGGAATGTTTTAATAATGTTCAAAGTCGCAAAATGAAGCAGCACATAATATCGAAAAGCGCACCTCCGCTTCGTTTCGTCACGTGTCAAAACGAGCTCAACGGGAAACCACCAAATGGCAAGTAATTTTATGTTCTTCCAGTCCAATGCTAGATTGATGGACATACTTTCTCTCGTTTTTTGCATGAATGTGTCTACTAGCCAAGATGTGTTCAATATGGATCAGTTTCTCCTTCTACAGCCTCATATTACATTAAATGCCCAGTCTCCGTTTAGTAATCCTATTTTCTTCGAGAAAAAGTTGTGCTCCAGATCCTTAATAGAGTTTTTGGTTATCTTGTCATTTCAAATGTTCTCCTGTTTCTGATTATTCAATTTCGCCTCGTATATGCTTATTTCAACTTCGTCGTCATTGTGGAACAGTCAGGATGTATGTCGCGCCAAACGCAACTTCAATATTGGCGCCGTCTACTGTTTCGTGCAATCTACCGTACCTCGTCAACGACACGAACAAATTTTGGGCCGGAGGTGGACCGAATACGACTGCTGCTGCCCGTCGACAGGACGCCACAGATCCCGCTCCTTAACCCGAGAACCTCCTCAACTGCAATCCCGAGTCCCGCTCTTCCTCGTCAAGACCCATTCGACTGAACATCCGAATCCGCTCCTTCAGTCCGAGAGCCGCCTCGACCAGACTCCACATATCCCGCTCCTCCTCTGCCCAGCCTACCCTTTCTGAGTCGACTCGACCTTGAGGGCGATTTGTTGTTTGTTTAGGTAACTAGGAATTGTTCTTATTGTGTTATTAACTGATAAAACTAATAACTTCAATATCGGGAGGCAAACCTACAAAAGAACGGCCACCGCTGCGACAATGTAGTCCTCCCTAACCAGGACTGTACAGTTCTATCTTGTTTTGATTTATGACAGCGCCGCTTGCTAATGGCTTACTCAATTTGTTATTAACACTTGTTATTAATAAAATTGTTGCTGTGTTATCATGTGTTGCCAAACGGTAGCACTGTATTCGCTAGGATGCTTTGCTGATCCTAGAAAAGTGCCTGCGTCCCTCGATCTGTACGGGGTAAAATAGCGAGCCCTCGACAGGCTCCATCTACTTCAAATCCAAACTTTTGGGATGGTTTATAGGCATTGATTATACTTACTACGCTAAACGGCGATGTTTCGTTGTTGCCATGATATTCAGCAACCTCTCAGGCCCTGTTCAAATTTTGCGACGGAAGCGCCCGGAAAGTATGAACAGGCGACGAGAGATAAGAGGCTTGTACGTGACAGGTTGCACATGAAGGGTCAGTTTAGTAAGGCCCCGTTTATACTTCGTCGCGGCGCGACGCGACGCCACGTATAGTGGCCATATTGATTGTGCGACGCTATCGATCAACTTGGCCTCATTGCGTGGCCATCGCGTAGCGCCGCGGCGAAGTATAAATGGGGCCTAAGGGTCTATTCATACTTTGCGACGGTAGCGACGGACGTTATGTGGTGTCCGGCTATTTCTTGTCATTTACTTAATCAGTCAACACAGACACTAACAAACAGTCATATTACCTACATCATCAATCTAGCACTCAAAAGAAGTATAATAGCATGCCTTGATCTGAAAAATGACAGAATAGGAATCATTTCCTTCGAACACTAGTGCGCTATGGTGTAATTAATTACGTACCCCACACTCCATCCGTCGCCCCAGTCGCTCCCGTCGCCGGCGCTTAGTATAAACAAGGGCAACAACCACGAGAGCGACGGCAGTGACAGCGACAGCGCCCGAGTATAAACAGATTTCGTCGGCGATCGCTCTATTTCTATCAACTTGCATGTTTTGCATGAGCGACGAGCCGCCGCGAAGTATGCACAGGCCGTGGTCCGGTGATGCCGGCCGCTGGTCCAGCTTCACCACAGGTAAAACAGCTAGTCGATCAATATTTTAAAATAACATCGACTTTTTATAGCTGACCAAGTAAAGCGATACGACTCTGGTACGAAAACAACAGGGTGGTTGTTTCATAGCGATGAGAGAAAGCAAATATCGATCGATGGCAACGAACATTCTCGAAGCTGACGTTGGAGGTGGGGCAATGCTAGTTACCAAATCGGTTGTCAGAACGGCTGTTAAACAACCTCACAGAACTATTGCATATGACCAATGCAATGCGAGCTTTCTCCTCGTTGTTCCACAGAACATCACCCATTTTCCATACTGCCCATGTAGAGTATCCTCTTGGTAGTCGCTATTAGCACCAAAGTGGAAGGAAACGGGAGGTCGAGTTGAAATCCAGATACCAACCTCGCTAGTAGATTTCGAATCCACACTGCCTTCCACAGGAATTGTAAGGAGCTGAGAATCCAGGTCTACACTTGCCTGAACGGAAAATTAAATAAATATGAAATGAAAAGGCGTAATTCAGACAAACTCATAAGCTTTCACACATACTTTATGGGAAATCGGCTGGCTTCTTCTTTCGTCTGCAGCGCCAGAATCATCAACCCGTGACTCGGCCTTAGGAGCGAAAGGAGTGCGCTGGTGTTCAGAGGTTGGCCGATAGGGCTTTAATGAATCCATTTGAGTCTTTTAAAAGAAACAATTAAGCTGAATGAAAGCTGCTGAGGCTCAAACTGCGAAACCCGGGAGCTGCAAGGAATACACTCTAACATGGCGACCCAGTTTCAGACTTTCCTTCGCTTCTTACAACAAACACACCCACCTCTCCAGTGATGATTTCGCTGAATCGGTCATCGGGATGACTGTGAAGCTGAGGAATCGATGAGAAATGGACCTCGTTACGACGGGTAACTGACGACGACCGACTGCGCGGCGGCTTCTTAAAGATGAAGATGTCAGATCAAAACCGAAAATCAGTGGAAATCTTTCTTTATTCGATTCCCACTCAGCACACTAAACGAGAAGAGTTACGAGGGTGACTCAACATTGACAGCCAATACGTACTTTGGGCGGAGTCTTAGAAGATCTTCCCAGCTTTGGTTCCTTCATTACTTCAGAGTGCACTCCTCGTCGACCCGTTCTGGGGTTATTAAGAGACGAACTTCTGCTACGCTCAGAATCCTAAAAATTATATGGCCGTAAGAAGCATTGTAAGAAGCAAGTCGTTACTAGTGTCGCATTGCCTCCAAAATACGCGCCTTAAATTCTCGTGACTTCACAATGGAAACACCGCACTCTCTGAACTCTTAAATCTAATGTTTTCTGATTACAACACTAGCCATACCATAACACGTTAGAGGCATACCAGGCACGTCTGCTTAGTTACTGCAATTCTTTCCAACTTGCGTACTCTCGTTGTATATTGCAAAACATTTTTTCTTTCCTTTTTTGCCAGTGTTATCCTATTTGAATATGGCTGTTTCGAATTTATAGCCAAGACAGCCGATCATCCATGTTTATGACATGTAGGGTGTTCCAAAATAACGTGATGAAGGTTTTTAAATTATAATTATGCAACAACTGACAATTTTACAAAACAATACATAAATAACAACAATATGGACACTAAGCAACAACATATTCGACCGGAGTCGAGTGGCCTCCCTTAGGGCCGATTTATAGTTGCGCCGCCACGCGGCGCGGCGCGATGGTCGCCATAAGGCCCATGCACACTTCTGCGACGCGGCGCGGCAAATGGGGCGACAGCTACCTCCGCGAAATCCGGCGGTCGTGGCGCGGTCGCGTTAGAGCACCGTTTTAGGCAACGGGACCGACGTCCCCGTGGATGCCGCGCCGCCACGAATGGTTTGAACCATTGCAGCCTGCGGCACTCAGCGCGGCGTCGCCTGCGATAGCCGCCGCGACAGTCGCAAGAGTGTGCATGCCCCTTCCTGCGGCACGTGTCGCAGTGTCGCGCCACGGCCGTCGCGGCTCTATGCTTCATCATGGCCGCGCCGCGCTATCGCAGAGGTGTGCATGGGCCTATAGATATCGATTTTTCGCGCCGCCCGGTCGATATCTATTCCGACTATGGTGCCGCGCCGCGCAGCGGCACAACTAAAAACCAGGGCTTAGCGCGAATACAGAAGTCAAAACGCTTTTGGCGATGGGCCGCAGGTCATGTGGAGACAGTCGCTCCCACTCCCGACACAGATTCCTTCTGAGCCTCCAGGCTGTTGTGGCGCCTGGCAGGGTCCTGGCCTTCAAAATGGACCACGCGCTGTAGTCGGACGGACTCAGATCCGGGGAGTGCGGTGGCCATTCCTCCCCAAACCGTGAGTGCCTGTGGATTTTGACGATGTTTGGCAATGGCAAAGGTGGCTGGAGCCTCCAGATCAGATCTTGCCATGTTGGAGGTTGTGAGTCTACTCCACGGTGAACATCTTCTCGTCCGTGAAAAGTGTTCGCTGCTGGCAACACCAATGGAGCTGTTCGCGCTTATTATTGTCCATCAGGAGCTGGACTTCAAGAAACTTGTAGGGCTTGAGTCCTTATTTCTTCGTTGCTATTCGATGCACTGATGTGAGACTGACACCGACATCACGGGCGATTTTTCTCAGGAGACTCTCGAATTTGAAAATTTTCGCTCTTCGATGATTTTCCGGATCTGCAGCGTATTGACAGTGCGATTTCTTCCTTGTCCTGGACGATCACCTTCATAGCCAAGCTACTTACATCGACGAGTTTCTGTGGAGACAGTCGACCGAGCTGGTTAATGATGTCGCATTCGTGCTTTCCTTGAGGATGAAGCTCCAATATCGCAGAGCGATGGTTTGACATATTGAGAAAACCCGTAACTGGGACAAAATATAACTTAAAAATTATAGCACGGCCAGAAAGATACGCACGAAAAAATGGCGCTATTTCCGCCATGCTGCAGATCAATGCATTCGCTTAAGGGAACGTCAAACCTTCATCACGTTATTTTGGAACACCCTGTATTATGCGGACAATGAATCAGGGCATAGATTTATTCTTCGATTTATTTAGATGGGGATCATGCTACGAGCACCAAGATTCAGAGGACGTGCCTCAAGTTCGTCCACCACGCGTGGGTTAGGATCCCGAAGGTGTAGCTCAGGCACACACATTTAAATAAATCAACACCGTACGTTGGGATTCAAAAGGTGTGTCTCAGGCGTCGTTCATAATGCGTCGGACTCAGAAGGAGTGTCATGAAACGTCGTGCAAGATGCGTCAGAATACCGAAGTTGCGTCCCAGGTGTTGTTCGTTGTGTCGGGAATCCAAGGGCGTGTTCGACACGTTATGCAACACGCTTCCGGATTCAAGACGTGACGCAGGCATTGTTGTAACGTGCGTCCGGATTACATGTGTCGAGATCATGAAAACGTCATCCAACGTGCGTCGGGACGTGTCCAGTCTTCGCGCAACAAGCGTGCGCGTATTTTTCTGTCGTTCCGTTTAGTTTGCCTGTCGGCGTCATAGGAACTTTCGCAGATACTACCCTCCCGTATCCTGCCATTCTTTTCTATTATACATGTAAGATAATTTTTTACTACAATGAGCGTAAAAAGGAAAAAAGAAGAAAAGAAGATGGCCAAGGTATCCTATTGTGGGTCTTCTCCCCCAACCAGACGTTTGCTACGTCTAGCGAAAGAGTTACGTATGGTGTTGTTCGTCCCCAGACGCTCACAGCTCAGCAAATTCAACCAGTCCGAACGGCTCAAATCACCACAAATCTGGATCTATCCAAGACGGGAGAGGGGAACAAAGTGCCAGTTGTGGACGTCATCCCAAGCCACACAACCATACACCTTAAATTTAAAGGAAAGCCTTCGTATCATGGGGCACCAGCTGAAGCTCTCGTAGAAGCGAGGGAGTGGAGTTGCAAATCACTATATGCCCCCCCCCCCTCCGATTAGGACAGATCCTAAGCTCTTTCGAAACATGAACGCTGAACGTTGTCAAAATGCAGAAGCAGCAAACAACCACTTGAACAATAGAAATCCCATCGGAGGAAGAAAAAGATGAATGAAATCCTAGCATAGGAGAATCATCCCCGGAAAGCAAGACCCCGTCTTAAGCGAAACAAACGGTTTAATTCATCCGAAGCAAATAATGTTTGTATTTTGCTTAGCAATAAGAAGCACAGAAATGAAAACCATGGGTGGTTTAGTAGCGAATGTCAAAGTAACTAACAGCGGGAGCAAAAGGACCCTATCGTCTTTCGTCCTCCTGAAACCCCATTCAAGAAGGAACGCATTGCCATTGGACGAATACTGCCATTGAACAGAAAGATTGTAGAAAGACAAATGCCTCGCCACATAAAGCTAAAGCTTCCAACTCACTTGTTTAAAATGATACCACAGGCCACCACTGCCCATCTCGAAGCCGTGTACACTATTCTGAGACGATGCGCGTGACCCAGAATGCAAGGAACTTCGAGCGGTCGCTACTGGAGTGATTACAGGTTCCTAAACCAGCAGGCTGTACTTCACTTCACCATCACAATTGCCGATTGACACCCTTTTGTCTATAGATTTATACAATTAATCAATTCGCAGAGAAGTAATTGATCAAATGCTTCACAATTTTCCTTTCAACCACTCAGGGAGAGTAGATCCAAACACAAACCCCAACGTCTCGGAAAAAGCTTTTGAGAACGCAACCAACCGGAAGGCTTCACACAGAGCACTAATATATTAATCGGTTCGAAACATTTTCGCAGAAGAAACGAGCACAAATATTATACTTCTGTCAAGCTTAAAACCGCACCTCTGCGAGTTTCTCAACAATCTCGTTGGTCTGTTCCACTACGTCATCATCGATGTTATTATTTTGATCAGACTTCTAGAAAAACAAGCGTTAGCTACAAATGGAGTGCATGGACAGCCTTAGCACAAGTATAACACAACGCTTACCACGCTGCAACGTGACATGGGTCTGGCCAATGGAACGTCATTCACCTAAAAAAGCGGATGGGTCATAAGCACATTCTTAAAAGCACTTTTTATACTGTCCACTTCCGACTTTCCATAAATCCTTGTCCACTTCCGGTCATCCCATCCAAGTAGTACTAAAAGGGGAATAGTGCGAAATATGTACCGAACACGGCTAAAGTTTCGTCTGATGCCGAACAGAAAGCCTTCTCAAGGGATTTGGCAGGTCACATTGCAAGAACCAACGGGTATTCCACGGAAGCGTTCCACGGACGACGAAGGCGGCGAGCTGTGGTGACAGCAGCTCAAGCTCAAGAAGAAGATACCCTTCTGCATCCCCTTTCTATCAGACGAAACCAGTGCGTCTATTCACACATGCCTTCGTAAAGCAGGTTTACAGGACCTGGTGAGAGTGATTGAGATCCCTCCCACAAACTTGAAGGGACAATTGGTTCGGAACCGCCTATATGGGGTGGTGTACCTCATTACATGCAGTCAATGCGGGGATGACTATAGAGGGGAGACGGAGAGACCGCTTTGCACCACGGTTAAGGAGCACTTGGATGGGCTAAGAAGATCTAATGTGTCTACTCCGTTGGGGGGAGCATAGGGTCCGGAGCCACGATAGCGCAATGGTTGAGGTGGCGGTCACGATCTTGGCACGCGAGCGCGACGTCACGGCACGCAGAACTCTCGAAGCGTTTTGGATCGCGGCCAGAAATCCAAAAATCAACCGCAAGGAGGAGTGCATCGCGGTGACGCAAGAGCTGGCGCCCTACGTCGACCTCTGCGGGTTTGACCTACGTGGTCGTGCTCAAGGGGGTCCTTGGGGCAGGTGGTCAGTCGATATAAGCTAGCAAACCTATCCGAGTTAGCCCACCTCCAGCTACGGGTGACTGGTGGATCACTTCGACCCCACCACTAAGGTTAGCGTTACTATGCTCTACGACATTGCTTCCTGACTCTTTGTCTCCTTCGGAATTCACTCCTGTAGGATGAAATGGCGTTTGGGCGAGTAGTTTTCAAATGAACTCGACTTTTTCAGGCTCTGACGAAGGCGACATCGCCGAAACGTAAGCCTAATAAAAGGTCGATACCAATCTTGGCCTACAGCTGGGAGCAACTTACGGAGGATATCTGCACTTCTTATAATTTTTCAAGACAATTTTTTCCTCAGAGGGCACACACGTTCGACAATCCAGAACGCCCGCTTTTCATCTCAAAATAGTCATGTTTAAAGAGTTCGTTACAGACCAAAAATAATAGGTGAAATATTAGGTTTAAAGGAAGGCATCTCGCCTCTTGAGCAATTGGCAACGAAAGAAATAGATGGTGGTCCGTTGGAGCAACGTAAGGTGAACACGGTGGGTGAGCCAGAACATGCCATCCGAAGCACTGGGTTTTTCCGAGTCTCCCTTGCAACGAGTGTACACGCATTGTAGGAAGAAGATCTTGTCTTGTTCCCTACGAAGAGCAGAGATCGAGTAGACATCGCTAGTGACAGTAGTGCTTGCATTTAGCAGCTCCCACTGAATGACTTCTTTGCAATTCCGCCAGACACTGAGCACCACCATTCTTGGGTGAAATTCCGGCCTCTCCGCGATTGAGCCACTAACGCTTTCGCGTGTGGCTAACGTTGACTACCCACTTTTCGTCGCCAGTGACCAGGTTCTCGAATCAAGAAAAATTCCGCCCCTAAGTCAAAAAGCTCATGCACGCATCGTGGCGCAGTTGCTGGTGGCTGCTAACCAGGGCCCGGATTCAACAACGCTCATACCCACGGGTATGCTGGGTATAGGGGTGGACACACCCACGATGTGGACATACCCACGGATTCATGATAAACCTTACCCGCAAAATCCTGGGTATATCAGTGGGTAAAGAAAACCCTCCGATCGTCGTGGGTACAACCGTATACACGCGACTTGTTCGAGCCCCATTGACAAAATGGTGTCAGCTGCTCTCGCAAAAGGCCTAGTTGTACCTTATCCTTGATTGCTTATATGAATACGAATCGTACCCACTACCCACTGCTGGTAGTGGGTACGATTCCCTTACGGTATCTCTATCTATACCCATTGCTTGATGAATCCGGGCCCAGGAGACTATCCCAACGGTAGGTCGGAACGGCTTAAGTGTTGTATATGGGCAGAATCGCTTTTCTCTGGGAAACAACAAAATGCAAATATCTCGACCCCAATACAACTCTGCGCAGAGTTACGGACTACGGAAGTTGAGCCGTTAGCGGCGTTAGCCCTATGCCTGCACGAAAGAGCGAGCTCAAGTTGGCTGGAAACAGCGATCATGGGGATTACGCCGCCCCTCTACCCACTGCGCCACCATCGCTCGCTCGTCATCCCTGTTTCCAGCCAACTTGAGCCCGCCCTCGGCCTGCAGGCATATGGCTAACGGCGCCAACGGCCCAACTTCTGTCGTCCCTAACTCTGCACAAAGTTGTATTGGGGTCGAAATATTTGCATTTTGTTGTTTCCCAGATAGGCGATTCTGCCATATACACACCTAGGCCGTGGCCGTTCCAACTTACCGTTGAGATAGTTTCCTGGCAAGTCCATGCGGTATCCATGCACCGTATCTATATGTCCTCCCAAGGCCACACAAGCGTTGAGCTATGGTGATGTGACTGCACTCTACTTCCTCTGCCAGTTTACGGGCGCAACGCCGGCGATCCTCCTGAACCAACTCCAGAAGGCGCTCCTCATTCACTGCAACTGGCCTTTCAGACCATGGCAAGCCTTTCAGACCAAGCAAAATCCTCCGTTCTTGAACTTCCGGAACCTCCTATGACACAGCGGAACCATACTTTGACTGCGTCATAGGCGACATAGGGTAGGTCCCATCGTTTCACGTATGTTATCCACAGCGACTCTTGCAAAGGTTTGCTTTTTGAACTCGGAAGCAGTTCAGAAGGAGCGGAAGCAGTCGAACATGCTTACCGTCGAGAACGATTTTCTCTGCCATAGCCGTAACGGAATACAACGAAATTAGTGGGTAATGAAGGTCATAGGTCAGCCTATATATGCGTTATTGGGAGAAGGTTCCAGGACACTTTTGCAAAATCTGGCGGAACGCCAAAGTGAGTGGCGGATAACTTTCCTCACAACCTGATAGCTACGTTCCTAGAACTCTTCCTAAAAATATAATCCTGCGCGCTACCGTTTAAGGTTTGCTATGCATAAGAAACGCTTCGCTGCAACCAAAGGATACATTCATAGCACGGCGTCGGACGACATGATTCCATTTATAGTGGCCAAATTGGTAAAGCGACGCTTGATCCAGCCATCATGTACGCCATCACATCGCTCGGTGTCGGAAGTATAAACGAGACCATACTATAAACGACTCATGTCCTTTTTGTGTGCTTCGAAATCACCAAAAGGCATCCTGAACGATATTGAGGGAAGAGTAGACTAGTACAAAATCGCGCTGTCGATCAAGTACTCATAGACTTAGGCCTTTGGTATACTCCCGCGTCGCAGCGACAGTGTTGCGCGGGTAGCTCCACACTGCGTAGCTGCCCTCTCAACACTGTTGCCGCGACCCGTCGCTGGCGCGACGCGGGAATACACCAGAAGCCTTAGGGCCTGTTCATACTTCGCGACAAAAGCGACAAGAGCGACGGGAGCGACTGGGGCGACGGACATAGTGTGGTGTACGTAAATCATTGCGTACTCCACATTCCGTCCGCGACGAATGTAGTGTGAAATGCGTAATTATTTACGTACACTACACTACATCCGTCGCCCCACTCGCTTTCGTCGCTCTTGTCGCGAAGTATGAACAGGCCTTTAGCTACTCACGGGAAGACTCTCCTAGGTGTCACCACCTGGCAACATCAGCTTCACCTAGGTGGCAAGGGATTGCGTGTAATATCTCCTACAGTCATCAACTCCGCACGTACACACTGACAAAACTTGGAAGAAAGAAGAAACATGCTATACCATGCTTATCCTTAGTGGCTGTTTCTCCAGAGCGTCGCTTGTCGATATTCCAGCACATTTCTCTCCATCAGCCTTTGTCGAATCCTAACATAGCGATAATGATAGTTCGTAACAACCAATAAACTGACAACTAATGATAGACGACGATTATTCTTCTAGAGTAACTCAGCTCATTGATGTAGAGTGGAGTGATTAATTGCAAGAATAATCTGTTGATAATCAAAGTTTTGATTAGAAAGAATATTAGTTCGCCCGAGGAGCGATTACGTCACGATATCCCGATATCACGCGTGAGTGGTCACAGATAAGCACGAGGAAATCGTGGCTGTTGCGCTCGATCAAATAATCACCGCAGTGTTAAAGCGTTGTTAGTGTATGTCCGGCTGTCCGATGTACTAAACCTCCGAATGAGGTTTACATCTAGACCTGCACTGTCGATCTGTGCTGAGGGTTTGACCGTCATATGAATGTTTCAGTCGATTTTTAGAACAAGTAAGCAACACTGATCCGGCCGGCCACCATCGATCGACTTCCTCCGCACAGTTGACCCAGAGTTGACAATTTAGAGCGGAAATTATGTGAATATGATAGCCGGTGGGCACAGTTCACACTATGTGAACAGATTCAACCGAACAAATCGTCACCGATGTGGCAGACAACAGGCTGATCACGGTTCTCACCTATTTGGGTCCTTAAACAGACAATGCAAAACTGACAATGTGTTGTATTTTCATGGATTCTCCAGCTCAAACGATACAGGTCGAGCGAAAATCAGTATTATTGGGTGTAATTTTTGATCCTTCAATCAAAAAAGATATAAGGTACATCCCCCATCCCCCATATGTAAAAGAGGAAGGTTTTTTGTCCCATGTTAGCCACCCGCAATTCGTATACTGCCTAGCTAGCTGGTTTAATCACCCAAGTTTGCGGTACGGTTGCCAGTTGTCCAACACGAAGACGCTTGACAGCTGCCCAATACTGTTGTTTACCATCGACTGCCCGACGTAGGGTGATTTCGAAAGAGGTCTCTTCCCAATACGTGTCTAGTCATACCTCAGTGTTCCTTTCCAGCTCTCCTGTGTGGTGCATCTTTCCACTATTTTTACCGCCATACTTTTACCACTATCCCACTACCAGGGTTGCTGCTACTACAGAAATTGAATCCTTTTCCACTGTCCAGTATGACAACCGGCTGCTCTTTTTGCACATTTTACTATTATTTTGCATCGCAGATCGGATGTCTTGCTTTCAATTGTCCTCTATGTCTACAGCCTATACTTATGCTCCCCCAAAAATTTCGAATATTCGAATGGTTTCGAATACCGAAAATTTTCGAGCATTCGAAATCGAATATATTCGAAAAACGCGATTTTTCTGAACATTCGAATTCGAATACATTCGAAAAACGCGATTTTTTGAACATTCGAATTCGAATACATTCGAAAAACGCGATTTTTTGAACATTCGAATTCGAATACATTCGAAAAACGCGATTTTTCGAATATTCGAATTCGAATATTCGATTCGAATATTCGATTCGAATATTCGAATTCGAATATTCGATTCGAATTTCATTCGAATTCGAATATTCGAATCGAATATTCGAATTCGAATATTCGATTCGAATATTCGAATTCGAATGAAAAATCAGGCTGTATTATAGACATGATAGAAGGCAACACAGAAGAGAAAAGGTAAGCAATACATAACGGATCCCTTCCTAGTTAAGCACGAGGTTTTTATCGACAGGCATCTCATAAACCCCCATGTGAGTCGTAAAAATGAGATAGAGAACTTACACGTAGAACGATCAAAGGGCTTATGGAAGCGTCTAATTTCCTTGCTTACTGGAATACGAATTTTTCTCAAAGGAATACTAGTGTTTTGTTAATTGCTGCTTATGAGGAACAAACGAAAGGTTTACAACACATTTAAAGGGAACATTATCTGGTTGAGCCACTGTAAGCTTCTAGGTCACTTTAAAACAATCCTTTTTGAAATTGGTGGCAGACTGACTGTTAAAGAACTTTCATGAAACAATGCTTTTGCCTAGCGGCAGCTAGTGAAGGACTGACGACAAAGTACTACATGAAAATCTGTAGCAAGTCTGTCCTGCTCATCTACAAATGTGAAATATCACACTGTCGATTTTGCGGCCACAAAATGTATTACAAGTAGCTAGGAATAGGCTACCCATGAGGGCCAGTCTCATTTCGTTCTGGTGATTCACCCAAGTAAGTGGTAGGAATAAATATTTCTTATTTGCGATGAACTTGTGAATGTAATTATTCTCCAGCCAACATATTGATAAACTACGGTAAACTTCAGAAAAATAGATCGATCGATAACATCCGGCCGACCTACGCCGCCTCGCCTTTGTGAAGTCCGGCATACGGCCGACGTATCCATGCGAATCCCACTTCAAATGGCCAATTCAGAACAAAAATCGATAAAATCGATCGATAACATCCGGCCGACCTATGCCGCCTCCCCTTTGTGAAGTCCTACCTTATAATATAGCTTTTGCGGAACTGTAGTCGTTGTAGAAACGAAATCCAGAAGCAGAGCGTTCAGACCACGGAGGAGCAGAAGAGCATAGCGTGACGAAAATTACAAAGCCGACTTCATGAGGTACTCTTCTGCACCAGGAGACACCCGACGTGACAGAAGACAGAAGCGCACCCTGTTGACCCTTACGCCCATCCTGCAGACATTTGCTAGCTTGTTGTCTCAGACTCTTAACTGCAGCGTGAAGGACAAATAACGTCCGTTTGAAACGCCGCTTGAACCATCATTTTCAATTTTTTTGTTAACAATTCCTACTCTTCCTCGGCCGCTTTGCACAGGCGCAGTAATAAATGTGGAATGCTTGGTATCTCCCGAACAAGAATTTACCCTTATCCTTCCTTCTGCTGTCCTTCATCCTTTACGTTATTACGTTTACGGCGAAAATAGCTTCCAGAACTGCTTGAGTGGAATGCAAAACTGGTCCAGATCAAACTAACCCTTATGTCCATACTCTAAGATCTAAAAAACGTCTGATACTATATAGGAGCGCGCTAAGAGCTGTCGATCGTCGATGTGTCAGAAATTACTGACAGGAACAGGTGCATAAAATTAGCGTAGAATAGGTACACAAAATACTGGAAAATATCCAGACGTCTCCAGCGAGCGCCTTAATTCAGAAGACCATGTCACAGATTGATCAGGCAATCAATACCGGTTGATACTATCCATACTTTTATCGGTGAAAGTGGTCTTCTCTCAGAGTTCACCAATCGGGGTGGCGACGATTACTGGTCCCCGATCGGTCATTCACCACTGCAGCGATTCTCCGTGGAAAATTTTTTGCAATTCAACATTGTGAGACGTTGTGGAAGTTCTCCCTCTTAAAAGGAAGGCTTTTTGGGAAGTGACTAGTATCGATGAGGCGCTCAGTATCCGGGCACCTAGCCACCATCGTACCACAGCTTTGATTCACAGACAGAACCGTTTTGGCGACCTAAATTACCCGAGAAACCCACCAAGCCTTTTCAAAATACGCCGATACACAAATTCTTGTTGGGCATTCGAATGACACTTTTCGAATACTTGAATAATTTTTGCTCTCTGGGAAATTGCGAATATTCGAATGGTTTCGAATACCGAAAATTTTCGAGCATTCGAAATCGAATATATTCGAAAAACGCGATTTTTCTGAATATTCGAATTCGAATACATTCGAAAAACGCGATTTTTTGAATATTCGATTTCGAATACATTCGAAAAACGCGATTTTTTGAACATTCGAATTCGAATACATTCGAAAAACGCGATTTTTCGAATACTCGAATTCGAATATTCAAATTCGAATGAAAATCATTCGAATACCTATTCGAATGGGTCATTCGAGCATAAGTATACTACAGCCCTACCTTGACCGTTACCCCGCTACCAGGGAAGATACGACGGCGCAAATAGGGTCGGGAGGGGGGGAGGGGTCACCTCCTAAAAAATGTCACCAACGCAAAAACAAAGCGACAAAACACACTGATAGCAAAGAATAGGTACAAACAATGGTATAGCTCTGTTCTGTGCCCTCCTCCGCGTCAGCGGAAGAGAGCACAGATTTGGGCAGGGGAACGGGCACCAGGGTGTGGCCTGTGTGACGCGCCCGTGTCAAAATTGCGTACATCCTGGAATTCCCTCTCTTGCCCAATTCGGAAGCACATAAAACACGGATATGTAATCGAAACAAGGAGATAAGACTGTATTTACATTCGCTGTATGTAGCTACCCGCCGCGGCAGGCCATGTTGACCCCCCCCCCCCCCCCCCGACCCTATTTGCCCCGATACGACTCCAGGGCTAGATTCATCAACCTGCATTCAATTCTCTTCTGTATCTACCGCCCTACAGTGACCACTACCCCACTGCCAGGGAAGCTACGACTCCAGGGCCGGGTTTATCAACTGCTTACCGGTCGGTAATGGTGAAAAGCACGCCAGACCTGATGCTGATGAACCTCATATCAGGGGGTTTGACGGGTTCTTTTCACCGTTGCCGGCAGGTAAACTGTTGACGAATCTGGCCTCAAATACCGAATCTCTCCCCATTGTGCACAATGACAGCCGGTTACTCTTTTCTGCAGTATGAACGCTAGGGATGCTTCCTTACTCAGCGTCGGTTGCCGGCGAAGCCTATAAGCTACTACGAATTTTTGGGCTGGGCAGATTTTATACTTCGGCCAGACCTCGTGAGGACTATTACAATCGATGAGGCGGCGCAGGCAGTTTATTTTGGTTGCTTCCGTAAGGCCGCGCCGTCCGGTAACAGGGCTATAAACCCTGTCTTAGGCAAATCGTCTTAGAAAGCGATCACGAGACTTATCCATGTAGGGTGAAGTACCAGCCAAGTGCCTTCGTTAGGCGACTTGACCACTCGCTACAGATACAACACAACCATTCACGTCAGAACTAAAGCGGTGAGGTCGAGTTGATTTTAGGAATTACAAGCTCATCCGCCCCGAGTTCAGCGTTAAAATTGGTTCCGTTAAAAAATATGGACGACAGGATGAGGTCTCATGAAAAATGACAAACAAATCGATAAATCGCGGAATACACCCGATATAAATACACTTAGGCCTATGTTATACTTCGGCGACGCGTCGCCGACGCTGCGACACGTCAGCGACGGCCCGTCACCGACGTCGGCCGACGCTGACGTCACCAGCGACGTCGCCGACGTCGCCACAGACGCCGCCGACGTCGCCACAGACGCGTGGTCGACGTCGGCGACGTCGTCAACAGATTCTGTGGCGGCGTCGGGAACGTCGTTGACAGGAGAGCGTCGGAGCGCATTTTTAGCATCGGAGCGCGCTTTCAATGTCATCATTTGGCCACCAGTCTGCCGATTGCATACATTTTGTGCTTTTCTTAATGCTGCCACACCACTCTTGCACCTGCTGTAAAACAGTTCTGAATGTTCAGCATGTTCTAGGCCATCTATTGCTCCTCTCTAACCCAGTCGACGTCATTAATTTGAAGCTATCATAACCGGTAATATAGTCTCTTTAAGAAATGCAAATTTAGCAGACGCGATTGCATAATTGGGCGATAGAATATCTGAATAGAATAAAATGTGATTTGTCTAAGGTAGAGCATAATTGGAAATCTTGTAGTGTGCGAGGAAAAGAAGATTGTGAGCGCGAATATGTAACCTTATGAAACTATGTTATGAAACTCATGTCGATTCAAAGTAGGCATGAACTATCTTTTGAAGCGAACTCTATTTCTTCTAGACTAACCCAATCCAAATGGTACTGGACCACTTAGGAGTCTGACGCGACCGTTGGTTTTTTCACACTATTGGCTGGATGCCGCAAGATGGGCGTTTTTGCACTTTCGATTTCGTAATTCGAGGTCCGCCGAGGATGTTGACAGTGCCGGGAACGAAGAACCCACCCACAAACAAAATACTCCCTCTGAGCGCATTTTCTCCCAGCCTTGAATGAGGCGGCGACGGCCCGTCGCCGTGCACAGCGCGGCGACCGACCCACGGACGACGTCGGTGGCGACGTCTGTGGCGACGGCGACGTCGCCACAGACGTCAGCGTCGCCGACGTCGGCGGCGGAAGTATAACACCCCCTGCGGAGCTCTCGGCGACGTCGTCGGCGACGCTGTGTTGGGCGGGCTGCCACGCAGTGCGTAGCTGCCCGCATAGCACAGCGTCGCCGACGTCGGCCGACGCGTCGCCGAAGTATAACATAGGCCTAAGGCCCGTTTATACTTCGACGCCGAGCGACGCGACGCCACGTATAGTAGCCGTATTGATTGAGCGACGCGATCGATCAATTTGGCCACTTTGCATGCCGTCGCGTCGCTCGGCGTCGGAAGTATAAACGGGGCCTTGAGGGAGAGCATGGGAAAGGAATACCATGTTTCGCAGGAAAAATGAGGAAGTCTGTGAAAAAATTCCAATTATAGATATTCAATTGTTTGCTATTAAGGCTTACTCATGAGCCGGCTCGGCTAGAAGGGATGGGAAGATTGACCGTTATCCTTCATCAGGTTTTCGGTAGTTTTGACCTAGAAGTTTTGTGTTCGTTATCCGGCGATTTTTGGGTCCGATACCGAACTACAATTTGGCCGACTCCCTAGGTTTGGGCATGGCGTTAGATAATCTATGCGGAAAATCTGTCACAATCACAAGAGGAACGTGAGCAACAACAGTCGGCATTTAAACCCGAAAAGGCTGGCGGCTATTAAAATTTTTAAAAATAGTATGCATTTAATAATGCTTGAACATTGATTTGCTGCTGAAATCAGAGCAACTTAAAACCAATTTTATTTTTTGTATGTTCCTCATCCCTATTTCGTTGTTCAGGTTGCAAAATTTCGTTATCTCCTCATCCCTTATGCCAACTCCGTCAGGTAGAATTTCAAGCTTGCCATGCAGCATTCTGTAAAAGCTCTTTGTGAGCAAGGTTGTGCGATACAGAACTTGCTCCCCAAGGCTGCGGAAGAGTATAAGATTGCTTGTAAGAATACCAGTTTGTTTATCTGTTACGGAATCAATAACAAAACTCTTCCTTAATCGACTTTTGAAAACTAACCAGGAGACCATCTCAACGGTAGGTCGGAACGTCCCAAGAGCTGTATATGGGCAGAATCGCTTCTCTCTGGGAAACAACAAAATGCAGGTATCTCCACCCCAATACAACTCTGCGCAGAGTTAGGCACGACGGAAGCTGGGCCGTTGGCGGGCGTTAGCCCTATGCATGCACGCGGAGGGTGGGCTCAAGTTGGCTGGAAACAGCGATCATGGGAATTACGCCGCCGTCTACCCACTGCGCCACCGCCGCTCGCTCGTCATCGCTGTTTCCAGCCAACTTGAGCCCGCCCTCTGCGTGCAAGCAATGGCAAATGCCGTCAACGGCCTAACTTCCGTCGTCCCTAGCTCTGCGCAGAGTTGTATTGGGCTGGAGATACCTGCATTTTGTTGTTTCCCAGAGAGAAGCGATTCTGCCCATATACAACTCTTGGGCACGTCGCCAAATGTGCATTTCGAGGTTCAGTAGACGTCCAGAACACGTCGCCAAATGTGCATTTCGAGGTTCACTAGACGTGCAGAACCTGCATTTCGAGGTTCAGTAGACGTGCAGAACACGTCGCCAAACGTGCATTTCGAGGTTCAGTAGACGTCCAGAACACGTCGCCAAATGTGCATTTCGAGGTTCACTAGACGTGCAGAACCTGCATTTCGAGGTTCAGTAGACGTGCAGAACACGTCGCCAAACGTGCATTTCGAGGTTCAGTAGACGTCCAGAACACGTCGCCAAAACGTGCATTTCGAGGTTCCGACCTATCGTTGATATGGTCTCCTGGTAAGACCAGAAGGCTTGCCTATGTCTTTTGAAAACAAACTGTGCCGTACATAGTCGACTACAGTTAACAAAAAACACACCTCATGAATCTCCTGGCGTATCTGACTCAAAATCGCTTCAGAACTACGGAAACTTTCACGTTGGCAATCAAACGACGATCCTTCTCTTGCAGTGCTCAACGTATTTGAACGCTGAAGTGCATGTACACTTAGAAACCATATGTATATATCCACAAACGTTAAACAACTTACAACTCTCACTGGCTGGTATCTCAGATTATCACCGGAAGCGCAGACTGTCGCTAGGGGCTGGTGAGAAGCGTTCTCATTAGAAGAGTGGAGGCTGGCACGCGATAACGACTTCGGTGTCGGTTCAGTTTCCGCTTCCTTTGGGATGCCAACGGCATTCGAGCGCTGGAATTCAAGCAGCTAAGTTAATTACTTTTATAATCACTCAAATAAGCAACTGACCAAAATCACACGAGAAGACGAGTATGGTCGCTCTGTTAAGCTCGCGCTAGAAGTGTGGAGACGTTCAGGAGAGGAACAGACGGCTGTGGCGACACTGTCTTCCTTTCCATCTTCCAGAGAGATCGAGTGCTGAAAACCGCAAGTGTTGTGCTTTATAGAACAAAGGACGGCGTTACTGAATCCACGCTGGGATGCGCCACGCATTCTACTCCTACGGGATGTCGTGGAGGCAATTTGAATACATATCTGGCCCATACAACGGCTTGCCCTGGTCAGGCGATGTACAAGACAGTGCTTTATCCTTCCCAGAAGAGTTTGGTAGCAATTTCCAGGCCAATCAAAGGCCTAGCTGTCCTGGAGGAAAACGCAAGGCAGGAACCAGATCGAGTGCATGTGACAGTCGGCGCTTTTTTCAACTATGCTACTACACACACACTATGCTATCCTTTAGCAGCACATAAACAAAAAGCCTTGCCACGCTATGACGAGAAGCCTTGAATGGTCTGTTTAAGCTCAAATCTGATTCCTGAGGACTTTGACGAGAAGTGTACATCTCAGCTGTTAGAATGTCGTCATCCTCAGCGTCATCGTCACTTTCCCTGTAACAATAATTGTTACAAAAATTGTAAACTCACCATGCTTTGCCGCGACGCCGCAAGTGGTTGGTGACACACGTTCTCAGGAACATGAAAACTGGCATGGGATGACGACCTGAGTGCCGCTTCAGCCACGACGTCGACGGAGTTCGAACGCTGCAAATCATAAAATGAAAGTAAACACTTTCATTGGAGAAGTGAACACCCCACCAAATTCAATCGTGAGGACGAGTGGATCGGTTGTTGATTTGAGCTCGCATCACAGAGACTTGCTCTCGAGGAGTGAACAGCATCTGCGAGCTTGCCTTCGTTCCCAACATCAAGTGAACTCGACCGCTGAACGGTTCAACTCATTCCGCGTCGAACGCCTGTGTTAGCTCCGTATGAAACTCACTACACTGGCAGCAAACGGCTCTTCAGTGAAGTGGTTCTCCGGAGCATAGAGGTCTTCACGAGAATTCATTTCAGCCGTACGAAGGCTGTTTGCAACACTGCGGGCACTCAAGTGCTGCAAAAATAGATGTTTCAAAAAATGTAGCCCGTGACAGCAACTAATTGACCACCGACCATCATGCGGCGACGCAAGTATGAACAAGGCCTAAGATATCGTACAGAGCCTAGCGGTATGCCTCGCTGTCCCCATTAGCGAGGCGTCGACCACATCCCTTAGCGGGTGCAACTATCGAACTTTTATGGTTAAGTTAATGTAGCTGTAGTTCTCGGCGACATTCTACCAGAATTTCAGACGAACGAGATTGCGGTGCGGTGCCGCAAGATCATGCACATAGCCCAAATCCTCGCTGAACACCATGCCCGATCGATGGACTAACGTCAGATGAAGGGTGACAAAGGGCCCAACTACTGAGGAACTCAATTCCTTTCCGGATGGTGAGTGCCTGAACAATATCAAATTCCATTACGAGCCTTGCATCACTATTATGCTATCATTACGTTATTATTATGTTGTTATCACTATGTTATTGGTATCCACCATTATTTATCGCATTTCGCTCGGCACACAGGAAATATGGAGCGTCACCCTCTTTGTATTTTCAAGGATAATGCCAGCAGTTTGATGTTTTGCGATGGAAGCCATTAGGGTGTTCAGAAAGTATCTGCAGAAAACTTCGCAATGTTGCAGATTTTTTTCTAGAATCTTCTAAAGATTTCAACATAAGTGCTATATAAAGACACTCTCCTGCTGTATCTCCATAACATATTCACCTCCGTCCTCCTTGTCTATTTCACTGTATGACGGCCGAACTGTTCACCCATACACGTACTCCTTTATGAGTTTGAATCCGGGCACTCCGCTGCAGAAGCCTATCGAAACTTGTGTCGTGTATTCGGCTCTGAAGCTCCTTCTGTACGGTCTGTGTATAGCTGGTTCGAACACTTCGGAAGCGGGAATAGGAGTCTCGAAGATGAGCCTCGCTCTGGTCGACCGACAAGGATATCTTTGGATGAAGTGAGGAAACTGGCGGAGCAGCATCCATATGAAGGTGTGCGATATTTTGCTGCTGCTCTTGGCTGTTCCCGATCCACCATGGACAATGGACTGCGATCTCTTGGAATGGTTAAAAAGCTCGGTCAGTGGCTCCCACACGAACTGACCGACGACAACTGGCGAAGACGTCTGGAGATATGCACACAGCTGCTCTCCCCAAGTCGCACCTTCAACTGGCTGGACACCATCGTCACAGGAGACTAAATATGGGTCCTCTACGTCAACCACGCTCGTAAACGTGCGTGGTGCCAACGCGATGAGGTGCCGAAATCTTTCGCAAAAGGTGAAATTCTTGCGAGGGAAGTCATGCTGAGCGTCTGGTGGAGAGTTTATGGGATCTACCATTTCGAGCTGCTGCTTGACAGCACAACTGTCATTGCCGAGGTCTACGCTATCCAACTGCAGAGGATGCGCAAGGAACAGCCCAGGCTCGACAAGGTTCACTTGCTGCACGATAAGGTGCGCCCACACATCGCGAAGACGACTTCTCAGAAAATTCTGGAACTCGGATGGGAAGTCCTGCCGCACCCACCGTACAGCCCAGATCTGGCCCCAAGTACTACCACCTTTTTCGATCACTTCAGCATCATCTGGAAGGGAAGCATCATGCAGATCGTGACCACCTCGAAAATGGCCTCCGAGCTTTTTTGCCTTTCTACGCCAGAATAATTCGAAGTCTTGTGGAACGTTAGCGGAAAGTGATCGATGTTGATGGAAATTATTTGGTTGATTAATAAAAAATGTTGACAAAAAATTGTGTTATTTTGACAAAATTGGCGTATTTCTGCAGATACTTTCTGGACGCACTAATATATCGGCACTATTGTATGTACTTTCTCGACTCCAGTTGTCGTGGGAGGGGGGTTATTTGGGGTGCTGATCACAAGTTTAGCATACGTTTTTCGTATTACACCGGAGTAGGTGATGGATGCGGTTGACTAAGGTCATGGTGACCTAGAGCCTCAGTTCCGTACCTCTCGTAGCCTAGCGTAATCGGCCAAAATTTCAAAAAAAAATCGTGATCCACAAATACCCCTGGGCGAAGATTGGAGAAAATTTTTTCCAACCTCTCCTCGACCTTTGGAGTCCTGTAACTGTAACTGGAGTCCTGTAACTGGACGAAGACCACACCATGTGGTCACAAGTGAGTACAATAGCACAATTTTTTATGGAAACTACTGAAATATCGATTTCTACCGAGCCATCGCTCGGAATTTATCGATTCGCATGCTTCGCATAAGCTATTCGTTCCAGGTCGCTTAGCGGAATGAGAAAGTAGCGAAGTGCCAAGGCGCTGCTGCGCGGCCGCATTCACTGTAGATTCATAGATTTCATTGTGGAGGGCAAATACCATTTGGCGCTACTTGGAAGCCCTCTCATTATGTCAGCATGGAATTCAAACCAGTGTGCTAGTTCATACCGGAAGTGTCTTTCGATCTTTAGGCGGGAACATGGCAAAAGTCTTTTCCACTACTTTTTCATAGCGCTCTTCAAGTTGCGCGCTTTGAAAAATCAATCAGATATCTGGGATCAGCACAGAATGAGCTAATCAATGAAGAGAAAAACGCCCATTACATATTGAAAATGCTGATTCTATGAGGTGTATTCTAGTCGCCGCGGCGGACCCACTGCCTCGTGGTAGATAATTAAACCCAAAGGTCACATTCTAAAAATAGCTCATCGAATAAGCATTTTTAATATTTATAAGGCGTTTTAACTCCATCAGATAGACCATTCGGAGCTAATGACAAATATCGGATTTATTTCTCAGCGCACGTAATTTGACGAGCGCCATTAAAAAGCAGCGGAAAAGACGTTTTTGCGCTTTTCCGCCGAAAGGGCAAAAAATGCGGCGGTTTTGTACTTCGACTGAGGTCGATGGGTCGCGCTGATCAACCAGTGAATGTTTCTGCACCTTTTTCTGCACAGGCTCTGTTCATACTTCCAATCGCTGCGATATTATGGCAACGACAACAATACAAATTCGTCTTAGAATGAGCCTCGATCGTCGTCGTATAAGGAAAAGGAAAACTATCCCGCAGAGATCACGCACTCATCAGCATGTTCGGTGCAGAAACTCATGATGTACCGGCGGTGGACGACCATTAATCGTTTTGCAGATGGCCAGCCGTGCAAAAGCCGTCTGAAGGCACCCGCCACCCGTCTGCCATAGCTGTGATTAGGCAGGCGGGTGGTGGGTGCCTTCAGACCGCTTCCGCAGGCTGCACAATTTGAAGGATTAATTCGGCGAGAACTCGAACACTAGCGACAAAGACCTGGACCACACCTAAAGCGCTCGAAGAACTACGATATCATCCTTCAGACGAAGTTCTCTTGTGATTCACTAAGGCACTGTAAGTCTCCCAACTTTCCATTATACTAGACATCAGGTAAAATAGCTACTCGGCTGCTTACTGCCTTCACTTTGCTAGAGGCATGCGGATGAGACCTTGTCAGATTAGTAAAGGTCAGAAGCTAAAAGAGGAGACATACTATGCTCTGCCGAGAAGCCGCAACTGGACGATGACTCATATTAACGTCTGAATCGTGGAGACTGCCACAAGATGACGTCCTATGCGCAGGGACAGGATGCACTTCGCTTGCGACGTCCACAGCACTCGATCGCTGGAAAGTGCGATTCAGAAAAAATATCTCGCGCGAAGAATTGTGAACAGCTTACCAGATTCCTAAGGGAAAACAATGGCCGTGGATTGGACTTTACATCAGAAGCCCAGAGACTTGCTGGAGACGAAGAATGAAGCGTTTTTGCGAGTCCATCTCCATTCGCGACGTTCTGGTAACTCGAGCGTTAAGTGCCAAGCTTGGACACCCGCTCTATGGTCTCAGACAAAAGTCGGTTAGTAATCGAGAGTAACAGATTTACTGTTCGGTTTGAACCTTGTCGTATATCAGACACTAAGTTGGTTCGCAACCGTCCGTCTATGGAAGGAGTTAGAATCGAGCACGAGGGGTGGCCACGCCCCCACCCCGCTGCACGTATTGCCGTTGTGCAGCGAGAGCGTGGCCGCGCTTCGTGCTCGATTCCAACTCCTTCCATTGACGGTTACTAACCAGTTTAGTGTCCGAGATACGACAAGGTTCAAACCGGACAGCAAATCTATTCCACACCCTTTCATGCTCGGTTACTAACCAACTTTTGTCTGATGTTGTGCTTTTGAGAACTTTTATAGAACGAATGAATAAAAGGATGTATTCGATGTCGAAAAATTTTGAGTGAATAAACGAACGAATTTATTCGCTCATCAATTTATTCAAGTGGTCGAAAATCAAATAAGTCCCATCTTTCGTGTCTCGTCTCTTTTAATATTCGAAAAGTCGAATAATTTGTTCAAATCATGTTGCTTTGAGACTAGAAATTTATACGACATTCGAGTAAAATTCTCGATTCGATTCGATTTTCGAATATTTTCAAATATCGCTCCCTTTCGATGTTCGAATTTGAACGAATTTTCGAAAATCTAGAAATATCGAATATACGAGCATTCGAATAAATGTTCGAATAAATTATTCCTTCGAGCACAACTATAATCCGCTCCAACACCAGCAATATATAGGAGAAAACTCACCACATTCTGATAAGAAACAGTACGCGCATGCGCTTCATCCCGCAACGCGAAGGTTCGAGGCGTGTGAAGTTCATCGTCGAAGGCAGTCGAAAGTGATGACTAACAAACATTTGATTAGAATTGTGAAGCGTTTAGAAACAAGCGGATAACTCACCATGCTTGAATGGGTGTCTCCACTCGCAAGATCATGAGTGTTTGCTTCAGAGGCACAGACACTCTCGCATGAGGGACATGTATGCGGTGTAAGAAGGCTGACTCCGAAGCTCAAAGGCTAAAAGCTGTACGCCTTGTACACGTTTATCTTGTATCGCATACTCCATTCAACCATTATAGAACCCATGTCGAATGGTCTAATAGGCGTACTGGTCGCAAAGTTTATCAGTTTCTCCGCATCGTTTAGATCATCCGATTTTTTCTCGGTAGTTACATGAGTGTTGCCACGCATTTTGGGAACACTAAGCTTGGAGTTTTTGTTCTCGTCTACATCAGAATATCGATCTGAGGCAGCAGAGTTTCCAATTTCTTCAAGGTTAGTCAGAGGAGAGAGATCCCATGTTGAATTTTACTTCGACTTTTCTCCATCTGAACCGTTTTGTACGTTTCCAAATCTTTAAAAGGTAGGATCACCCTTAATTTCAAAAACAGAATGCATCGAATTATGCTTACCATCTTGACCACCCCACCCCTCTCTTCCGCCATTATTACTTTCCCTCATTTTTTAATGCAAAAAGTTGTTATACTGGCGATATTAAGGATAGAGGATAAGGCGACAGTCACACCTTCCATAGTAGACGTCACTCATCTAACTTCTACAGGATGACATGGAGACAATTTGAATGTTTGTCGGTGATAGAGTCCTGGCTTCGAAGAAATGGGACCATAGGTTCGGTTCCCGTCGGTGCCGGCGTTTTTGTGTACTGTGACTTATCTTCGACAAGGACCTTAATCTCAAATTTGACACATCTTTGAGAAAAATCAACGGCCAGATAGTGGTAGAAAACCCTACTCGGCTGAAAGACCACTATTCTGTGGTTGATTCTGAAGAAATGGTGAACTCTGGTGGTCCAGATCTAAGCTTCAATAAGAAACAAAAACTTCGAGCTGAGCATTTTCGCAGCAGCATTTTAGCCTAAAGATTCCCGGCAACACTTGCAGCTACGTTCTCTGGTGCTGCGGTCACTACCAATGCTCATCTTCAAGATCTCACCCTTTCCTCAGCGGCCGTGTGTAGCTGTGCGGTCATATCATTTTTTGAGGCATGAAGACTGCTGCGAGATGAATGCTTCTGGGCGGTAGCCAGCTCGTCCTCATCAAAGTACTGAAAATATACATCTCAGCCACCTTCCAGCCCCCTCCACCGCAACAAAATACAGCGCCAAGTAAACATTGGCTTACAACATTCTGTTGTGATGCCACCGGAGACTGCAGAGGAACATGAAGATGGCTGCCAAAAGACGCACGAGCAGACGGAGGGCCATGATCGCTAGCTGCACTGACAGAGCTCGAGCGCTAGAATGTATTCCATACAGAGTTTGTTTGAAAATATTGCTAAAAATGGAAACTCGTCAAACTTACTTGAGACGATGACAGCTTTTTGAGTCTTAAATTCACATCAGACGATTGCAGACTTGCTCGCGAAGAGGAAGCAGCCGTCGCAAGATCACCTTTCTTTGCGAGCTCAACATCACTCCTATGCTGAAATGTGTTACTTGAAGAAAATATCACACACGCGCTATGATAGTTTACCATTGTGAGTAGTAATGGGTGACTTGGCTTTTCAGCAAGTAGATACCTTGTATCGATTGGATAATATAGATCGATACTGCCGATTTTCGACAGCTGTTATCAGCCTTTACCCAAATCAGACTGACAGATTCTCTAATAAATTTTCCAATTTTCTGACAAGGTTTAGGTGGTTAAAAATCTCCACTGTTTGAGTAGTAAAAGAACAATAATTAAACAAACAAAAACGGAAAACAGGTGGTCGAGAGCAGGTTGACCCCAGGCGCTTACGCAACTCATACGAATCGATTAATACCGAGCGACCGCCTGCCAAAAATCTATGTGTTCTTGGTGCGGATGGCCAGTCGCTCCTGTAGTTCTCTTCGAGACTACGAACTACCTTTGAGGCATAGTTTATACTTGCGCCGCCGTCGAGGGCTGCAGTATATCATGCACCTCTGCTCCATATCGTTTTGAATCCCATGTAAGGGGCTGTGACCGGCGGATACGGAACCGGCCGACCCATGGTCGTAAACTCGTATCGTAGCAATGGAGGTAGGCATGCCCCCTCGACTCTCCTGGAGGGCAATCTCATGCCTACATTACTCATTTCTAGGGCCGTATGCTCGTCTACCCCGAGTCTCCCCCAATGGGGGATTGGGGCGTGATATAATATGTTGATATTGATTGATTCTCCCCCAACAGGGGAACACGAGCATACGGCCCCTGAACACTTGGTGTGGTCTTAGTCCAGTTTGCTCTCCTCATTTCCCCTTTGTACTTGTATATGTTCCAGCAAATATTGTGTGCACCTAGAGGTCCTGTTTGTGATCATCGTCGAGAGCAAGAAGACAGAGGGCTGGCTATGAAGATCGCTAGAAAGCGTGCAGAAGATCGGACTAGACCGACTTTCTGCACGCTTTCTAGCGTATCTTCAGAATCAGCCCAGCTGTCTAATTGATCTCGACGATGATCACAAAAGAGAACTGGGAGCATACAATGTCTATCAGAAAATATGTAAGTACAAAGAGGAAATGAGAGCAAACTGGACGAAGACCACACCATGTGGTCAAAAGTGAGTAGTGTGAGCGTATGATTGCTCTCCGGTGACACGCCTAACCGCACTGCTATAGTATCTCCCTCGGATACAGTATCTCTCTCGGATACAGTTTCTTTGGGTCAGCCCGCTCCGTATCCACCGGTCACAGCTCCTTGCACAGGATTCAAAACGGGAAGGAACAGAGCTGCATGACATACTAAAGGGCGTGGCACCAAGATAGTCATAGACATCAATTTTTTTTATACTTCGCCGTCATAGAATACCTAATAAAACGGGATTTTGGGTAGTGCTATCGGGGAATCAAGGCCGCAGAATGAACAAACACGACGCTGCGCTATGACCTGCAGCTGAGCAGTTTTGGAGTGGAAGTATAAAAATCCCCTAAGACCACAGATGATGTTCAAGTAGTTTATAAAAAATAAACAATAAGTACATAAGACAACAACTTACGAGATCCTGGTAAGACACCTCAAGCGGTCGATGAAGGACAAGGTTATTCCCAGAAGCAGAAACTTCGCCGCGAGGCGAACACTTCTTCGCTGTGTAAAGATCGTCTTCGCTCGCGATGTTGCAGTTGCTCACGCGCTGAACAAAATCTTCTCCATTTGAAGATGTGCTACCGTCCAGCAGCGGAAACTCACAATGCTCTGATGAGATGCAGCTAGTGGGTTCTTACTCGGACTCGAATCTGGAGCACACAGACTTCCGCGAGACGAATATGTCTGAGCCGTGACTAGATCGTCTCCGCTAACTCCGTGGTAAATACCCGTGTGCTAAATGAATGAACTTCTTTTGGAAAGCTGTGGAGAACAACGAAACGTACTAGATTTTGACGAGAAGTGCTAATCGACACGTTAGCATCCGATGGCCTAAGGCTGGCAACAGAAGAGGACTCGCGTACGGTAATCGGTTCAGCTTCGTCCGCGATTTCAACAGAGTTCGAACGTTGGAACTGAACAGCGCAACGCTTTGAGCTCCTTCGTTCGATCTTAGTGCTGTACTAACCAGTTTTCTACGGCAGCTGGAGAGCGCCTTTTGACCGAAATGTGCATCAGAGGTGTCAACATCTGTGTGGGAAGGATATACAGCCGTGGCAAGCTCATCTTCTTTCCCGACGCTGAGCGAGCTTGAGCGCTAAAATCGAACACAGACAAGTTACTGTATCAATGAAATTAGGCGTCCCAAGACACTGATGAAATGCGTAGAATGTAGTTCGATCTCAGCGGCGAAACGTTACCCTTTTCAAAAAATCTTTAAGATCTTGGATTGCATTCTCCGAAATCTTGAAGAAAACAGAAGGATGCTAGTGTTGTTTTCAATATTCCATGTCGGATGGTGAAAACGAATATTTCGAAATTCTACAGAATTGAAACTTCATGAACAAGAAGAAAAGAACGAGAAAAGCACCTACAGTACATTGTACATTGCTCCAAAAACGAGTCTAACCAGGATACTATCTCAACGGTAGGTCGGAACGGCGCAAGTGTTGTATATGGGCAGAATCACCTCTCCCTGGGAAGTAACAAACTGCAGGTATCTCGACCCCAATACAGCTCTGCGCAGAGATAGGGGCGACGGAAGTCGCCTGTTGGCGCCCTGTTGATTCACGTGCTCCACAGCTGACGGGCGCGCGCGGGATGAGGGCTCGGATCGCGGATCAGCTCGGTGCACAAGTGGCGTAGTAGGGAAGCGCTCGGGCTCGTGAGTGAGAGGTCGGGGGGGGGGGGGGGGGTTTAGATCCTGCACACTGCGTTCGTTTTGCATTTTTGCAAAATCCATGTTTATCATATAGGTGATCCACCTAGGGGTATTATAGTGTTATAGAGCATGTTTACATATAACATATGCTTCAAACTACAGATTAGCTGAAATGTTCACTTCTGTGTGTCACTTATTTTAAGCCTATTTTGTGTGAAGCTGTAGTTATGTAACGATAGATATTTTGTAGCACTAGTAAAAAGTTCCGACTCCACCGACAAGACTTCGGTTAAAAAAATTTCGCCGAAACTTTGTCTAGGGGTTTATTTGGGGTGCTGATCACGAATCTGACATCCGTTTTTCACGATTCGGTCGGAGGCCACCCATACCGTTAACAAGGGTGGACCAAGCAGGGCCATCGATTTCGCTGAAACTTTGTCTAGGTGGGTTATTTGGGGTGCTGATCACGAATCTGACATCTGTTCTTCACGATTCGACTGGATAATATAGATAGAGGAAGGCACAGGATTACATTCTTAAAATTTCTGCCGGTGACGGCAGGTAGAGACAGAATCGTGAAAAACGGATGTCAGACTCATGATCAGCACCCCAAATAACCCCCTAGACGAAGTTTCAGCAAAATCGGTGACCTGCCTGGACCACCCTTGTCAACGGTATGGGTGGTATGTTACATGTAAACATGCTCTATAACACACTATAATACCCCTAGGTGGATAACCTATAGATAAACATGGATTTTGCAAAAGCGCAAAACGAACAACAGTCTGCGGGATTCAAACCCCGACCCCTCGCTCACGAGCCCGAGCGCTTCCCTACTACGCCAGCTGTGCACTGCGCCGAATCACGATCCGAGCCCTCATCCCGCGCGCGCCCGTCAGCTGTGGAGCACGTGAATCAACAGGGCGCCAACAGGCGACTTCCGTCGCCCCTAACTCTGCGCAGAGTTGTATTGGGGTCCAGATACCTGCAGTTTGTTACTTCCCAGGGAGAGACGGTTCTGCCCATATACAATACTTGCGCCGTTCCGACCTACCGTTGAGATAGTATCCTGGTAAGATCCATTTTACTTGTAGAGTACACTTTGTATTCATATTGAAAAAAGTAAAGTGAATGTAACTCCGCCTCTTTCGTTCTTCCAACGGAAAGAAAAAAGGCAGCTCTTATGTTAGAACCAGACGTTGGCGGCCGATAGGACGCTGAACTTCTGGTAGATGATATTACGCATTAGATGCATAGGCACAATGTGGCTCGGAGGGGTCAACGTGCATTAAGTGGTTATCCACCCCGGTGAGAACAAGCATAAATACTCATTTACATCAGAAGTGGCCTAGCTAAGCTCACCACTGAGGTAGAACACCATTGCTGTAAAAACTTTTAATTTCGAGCAACACAGAACCTCGTATAGGGGCTGTCTCATGTAGTGATCCCCTCCTAGATCTAGATCACCCTACCGGCTCATCTCTTCTATCTGTCGAACTCGGCCATTTTCCGCCAGTTTTCGGCTACTTTCACCATTTGCACGTGCTCATCTCGTTTACAAGTTCAACACGTTTCCAAGGCTCACACAGGTTTGTGCTACACAGGCAGACAGAAGGACTAACGGTTTTATGTTAGCACCAGCCGTCCGTGCGGCCTCTCGGCTGCACCGACGGCTTCGCCGTGGCAGTAACTTCTCATCATCAATTGTAGCTGAAACCTTTGTCATGGTTTCTTCAGGAAGAACACCTTAACTACGTCGATTAGGGCAAGCTAGAAAAAAAGCGAAAAAATGGACGACATCCACAAAAACGCTTATTTGCCCAATATCGATGGCGATCGATAGTTCAAAAACGGGTCTTCAGATTCGTGCTCAGCAACCTCGACTACCCCACGTCTGAAATTTCGTGCCGCTTGAACGTCATCCTCAAAAAATCGATAATATCGATCGATATCGATTGGTCGACTCCAGGTTCGTGTTCAGCAACCCCGATTACCCCGAGGGCTACAGTTGCGTGTCGCTTGAACGCCATCCTCAAAAAATCGATAATATCGATCGATTGCCTCCAAAAATCCCTCCCGTCGATGATCGTCTAAATGCTCAGGCACGGTCGCCGACGTGCTCGGCACGTCTACGGCTCGCTATGCACGGTTGCCGATGTGTTCGGCTGCCGCGCCCCAACTCAAGTGTGACGGACGGACAGTGTGACAGTGTGACACACACACGCTTGCTCGATATATAGTAGGATGATAGGTAAGTATTCTGGTATATTACTGTGTTGACTTTTTCAGGTTACACAAAGTAGCATACTGAATTAAAATGTGAAAAAAGAGGACATCTTAAAAATTTCACCGAACTCGCATGACCCCTAGACACAGAAAGTTTCGTGTGTTAGATGCGATTCAGCTGAGAGTGCCTACAGCTGCCTAGCATTGAAGAAACTCACGATACTCTGACGAGAGGCAGCAAGCGGCTGCCGGTTAAGGCTCACATCCGAGGCTTGCAGATCTTCCTGGCAAGAATGTGTTTGGGCCATGGCAACTTCGTTTCCGCTAGCTCCTTCGTTGGCGCTCGCCAGCTTTAACGGTCGAACAATTTTATGAAACTTCTCATTCCGTAAAGTGTTAGTGACTCACTAGACTCTGGCGAGGTCTGGTAATAGGCTGATTCTTGAGATTCACATCTCCCATCACATAGTGAAGATTTCCTTGTGAATACACGCGACCAGTAAGAGCTTCTTCTCGCATGATATCGTACGCGCTGGTACGCTAAGACACCCACATCGATTAGGCGTTTTCTGGCTTTAAAGCGAAGAAACTTACTAGATCCTGACGAGAGGGAGGAAGCGGCTTGTTACTCAGATCCGCATCTGAAGCGTGAAGATCTCCTCGGGATGAATAAGCGCGACCAGTTGCAAGATCACCTTCGTTGGTAACACTGTACGTGCTCGCACGCTGAACAGGCACACTCAGGCTGGGCTTTGAATATAAAAGCAAGGATTAACGCTAGTCGGTAGAACAAACTGCGTGCTCTGCTATTTGTTCAAGTTCATTTGTTGCTCTACGATGTGAGGACTTCTGCCACACCCTGGTAAAGGTTGGTGAAGCTGTGAAGGTGCACCCATTTGTAATTATGAAGTCCCTCCAAACTAGGATTGAATCCTACGAAACACCTACCAAGCTTTGACGAGACGCCTCAGTTGGCTTGTTACTCAGATCCGCATCTGAAGCGTGAAGATCTCCTCGGGAGGAATAAGCGTGACCAGTGGCAAGGTCGCCCTCACCGACGACATTGCAAGTGTTCACTCGCTAAACGACCACAGTACTTCACCAAACTGTTAACTTCCCGAAAATTTGGAATCTCACTAGGCTATGATGAGATGCTCCAAACGGCTGGTTACTCAGATTTTTATCCGAAGCGTGAAGATCTTCCTGGTATGAGTAAGCATGACCAATGGCGAAATCTTCGTTAGCGGCATCATAGGAGCTCCGCTGAAAAAGAAAACTGTTCGTCATGCTTTCCATAAATGCAATTTTTTGAAATATGGAAACTGCAGTATGCTTTGAGCGGTTCTCGTGAGTAGCTGGACATATGTATACAACAAATAAAAGCGAGGAAGTGGGAAGCTCAACAAGGTTATGAAACAAGAACTATCTCCACACACGGCTGAATCGTGTCGGAAAGGATCAGGGAGACCTCCTTGACTAACAACAATTAACTCCTTTCCCTTCATATATTTCAGCCAAGGTAGGAGTTCCACCCTATCACCAATTTCAGTGTTATACCGAAGGATCGCATGGCTGCCCCAGTGTAATTTTATGGCTCCTAGACCAGTGAGGAACACGTTACTCTGTTGCGGTTGATTTTCTCATTCTCAAATAAATAAAAACACAAAAAGTAAAAATAAGGATAAGATACAAAAAACTAAGTGGTTCCTTACGCTAACTCATGTTAAATGAACTTTTTTATCATAACATCTCTGTGGAATATACCGGAATCGGTGTATTCTGCAAGTGTTCGTTAAGAGCATGGGGTGGCGGAACGTATCCAGGGGAGGTTTACGACCTGCTCCTGCGGATATGCCAGCAACGGCCCCAGGGCCATAGAACCGTACCGGACGGAAAGTCAGAGGAGCACACGGTAGACACGCCTCCAAGAGGGTCCATAAAAGCTCCCAGATCTAAGGAGCAAGGTTCAGTCTTGGCTTAGCTCTCCACTAGTCTCCTCTTTGTTCCTTGTTCTAGATTTATTTGTGTCTTTCCGATTTTGCCTAGAATAAATTGTGTTCCTTGCTCGTTCTTCGTGCATCGGAACTGTAGTAGCGCTGGATATCGGACCCGATTCCACCTACAGTAATGGGAAAGATTACTACGACGACAGTGAGTCACGGCTGAATCCGTTTGGACACCAACGTCCAAACTGGAGACTGACGTGCATATCCCGTAACACTTCACGTCGTCTACACGTCTTGTAGACGGCCGCTAGCTGCATAACTAGCGGTCGCGGCCTGCTTAGAAGTGGACTGCACGAAGTTAGCTGAGCTCGGATCTATACCAGAAGGGAAGAGGTGGGCAGTCTTAGTGGAAAGGGACATTCAGTTTTCTCCTTCTGTAGGTGATATATCGAACCTACAAGTTTCTCCGGGTAAATGGGTAATCAACATAGTGTTTTGAAAATCCTTGTCAGGAAGAGGCCAACGTGTACATGCTAAATCCACTTTTCTAGCCCCCTCCATCTACTGGGATACGTACTTGATATTCTTAACGTCTTCTTCACCATGCTGTTTAGCAAGAAGCTCGTTGGAATGAAAGCTCTCAACATTATAGGCAGACTATACGTTCGACAATAGCTCGGACACAATAGCTGTACAACAGCCGGACGATTCATTTCCAGTTTTTTCCGATCCACCTACTCAACATTGCGTTTGGGTGATTCATTTCCAGTTTTTTCCGATCCACCTACTCAACATTGCGTTTGGGTACTGTTCTGTGATGACTTTGGAGATCCTTCCATCGCAGTCCCCTGTTAGAGTTCTGTCAGGTCGGACTTTCAGACATTGCCAAAACTGTCTGTCAAAAACGACTCCTACTTGTTGCGACAGCACTCGTGTGAAATCTTTTTTTTTAAGTGAGCGAAAACTTCAACGTGTATGATTAAGGCTCGGAAGGCGGGAGCAAGTCTAGAGGGGTGGGTCCACCCTCATGCTCCTTAACAACACGCAGATTGCCCGAGAAACTGTAGAACGAAACGCTAAACACGTTCACCTATTTAGTATAGACCTAGAAGGATAGCTAACTTCGCTTCTTTGCTATCAGAAATGGAAGAGGAAAAGGTTGGACCCCACTCTTTAGGCTTGCCCCCGAAAATGAAAGCGCGCCACCTATCGGACCTGTAAAGACGTGTTGAGGACGTGAATTACACCAGTGCAGCGTCACTGACATAATGATCCTTGCGCTTGGGAACGTGTTGGACGTGAATCCAACACGCCAGAAAAGTCTCCAGTTTAGAAGCTGGTGTCCAAACGGATTAAGCCGTGAGTCACTAGACCTGTCCGACTTCTCTCTCCAATTGATTGTTAGCAAGTTGCAATTTAAATTTCTTTATTTAACCAAGGTTGTAAGAAACTGTCGAAATAAAAGGTATGAAGGCGGATTTCCTCACCCCCCCCCCCCCCCCCCAGACCTGGAACAGACCTTAGTTCTCCACTCCTCATGAACTCTTCAGTAGAGGAAAGCGCGAAGTGAATGAGAGGAAAGCGAACAAATGAAAAAAAAAGATGAGGAGCGAACCCAGGAAAAAAGAGGAGATCCCCAGCACTGCATAAGGTACAACGCTAAACAAGAACACCTTTGACGAAGTTCACGGCGTCGAATGGGATGAAACTCACAAAGCTTTGACGTGAAGCAGCGAGGGGTTTACAGCTCAGATTCGCGTTCGAGACATGAAGATCTCCGCGGGAAGAATAAGCGTGACCAGTGGCAAGCTCATCCTCGTTAGCAACGCTATAGGTGCTCACCCGCTAAATACGCACATTTGATAGCGATATTTAAACTTACAGAACTTAAAAATTGGAAACTTGCCAAGCTTTGACGTGATGCAGTGAGTGGTTTGTTGCTCAGATTGGCATCCGAAGTGTGAAGATTCTCACGTGATGAATAAACGTGAGCAGTAGAAAGACCACCGTCGCCAGCAACATTGTAGGAGCTTGTGTGCTAAGTGAGGGCAAGATTCAGAGAATCCATCAACTTTACGGCATTTCAAAAACATACCATGCTTTGACGAGAAGCCGTAAGTGGTTGCTTTAGATTCACATCAGAAGCATGAAGTTCTCCTCGAGATGAATAGGGAAGACCAGTGGCAGGGCTATGACTAGTGACACTGCAGGTGCCGGCACGCTAAACGTCGTAAATGTCGTCTAGCCATTAGCCTTAATGAAACGGTTACATATACGAGAGTAAAATTTTTGCAACCCACCATGCTTTGACGGGATGCCGAAACAGGTTGCTTATCCAGATTCACATCCGAAGCATGAAGGTTTCCATGGGACGAATACGCGAGACAAGTTGAAACATCACCGTCTTTGGCAGCCTTGGAGGTGTTTGTGTGCTGAACGAGCAGATTGTTTTCTGTTATAGTCCCTAATAGACCAAATAATGATTTACATTTACATTTTCGAGGTACTGGTTGTTAAGATGGACAGCAGGAGGAAGTGAGAGGACCTCAACCAATCAGAGCGCGTGCTGTGGTGGCACGACAACTCTATGCGGCCTAATTGGCTGACACACTCCTGCCTCCTCATGTAAGCCACATTAGCAAGTTCCCCCCATTTTTATTTAAGCATGGAGTGGCCGCTATGGAGATTCTATGTGTTACAAACAATCTCTGTTGCGATAAACTTTTGCGCCAAGCGGGAGTAGAATCCACGCTTAAGGCTTCGAAGGCTTCTGCCGAAACGAAGCAAGCGGTTTATCACTCAGATTCACATCCAAAGCACGGATACCTAATCGGAATGTATATAAACGACTAGTGGCAAGATCAACTCCACTGACAACACTGTAGCTGCTCATCGCCAAATAAGTGCTAATTGATAGCAGAAGCCCTTAAAGACCTTGTGAACCATCATTGAGTATCGTCGTGCTCCTTGCACAATCTCCCGGATGGCTTTCTTAAGCTGATTACTTGAGACTGCTATAATATCGAGAAGCTATAAGACGCAATGTTACACCGCAGACCACGCAGACGCATCACAGGGCACCAAACAAGCCTTTATTTTCCTGCCATCCCTACATGGCTTAGGGTAGAGTAGCTGAGGAGGACCCGGCTGTCGCATGCGCCCGATTCCAGGCCTTTGGTTCGGATTTCCCGCTCAAGCCAACCAAACCTTCCACCCTCCGGGGTCGGAGAATTGGTGCCAAAATTGTCTGGAAGGGATACAGCGCTGACTTCTCCATTGCCTGGCCACCGCAAGTTCTATCTCAGACACTTGTTGCGTCCGAGCCGCGTCCCATTACCGTCTCGTGAATTTCCTACATCGCGGACGGGACGCTAGTCGGACGCGGACGGGACGCTAGTCGGACGCGGCTGAGACGCAAAATGCGGATGAGCTCGCGCGGATTCATTGCTCCCAATCACGTCCCACTGTGCCATGTGCTCTTGTATCGGACGAGGTTCGCATGTGGGCCAACAACTGCCGGCTTGACGCGTGCTTCGACGTTTTTGTCGCCTCGGTGGCTCAGGAATTCACCGTTAGAGCGACATGACGTCGGTACCAGCTCCATTGAGTATTATTGCGCGACAATAGTTTAGTAGCAATTTCTTATGTTGTTCTCTAGTGCTATACCATTAATACTGTTAATACTATGAAACACTCCAGCAAATTTATTGTTTTCCAGCAAGTTAGAAGCAATCAAAGACAATTCCTTGAGGTTAAATAATGGACATCTCAACTCATTAGCAAGATATCCAAATTAATTCTACACTTGTCCAATTTTAAATTAAGTGAGTGTCTAGTTTAACATGAAAAATGTCCGGTTTAAAGCGAAAAATGTCCACTATGAAGTGAAAATATACGTATACTAGACACTGGAAAACAATGAACTTGCTGGAGTGTTTAATAGTATTAACCGTATTAGTGGTATAGCACTAGAGAACATTATAAGAAAGTGCTATTAAACTGTTGTCGCACAATAATACTCAATGGAGCTGGTGCCGACGTCCTGTTACTCTAACGGTGAATTCCGGTGCCACCGGAGACGACGAAAACGTCAAAGCACGCGCCAAGCCGGCAGTTGTTGACTCACGTGCGAACCTCGTCGATCGAGGTTTCCTCGTGCATAAAGTATGCACGCTGTTCAGATCAAGATCTATCTGAGATATCGCTATCAATTCGACATGAAAACTAACTCCAGGCTAGATGGATCACTTGCCTTAATAATAACAAATGCTCGCAATTGCGTAGTTTTTGTACAACTTAAAATTCGCTAACATCTAGGTTCTGCTGCGTACTTTAACGGCATGAAGCTGTTTTCCGTGCGTTAGTCTTAAACACTCTCTGGATTGTCCAGTAACGCCATCGGCTTGTGCTGTGCAGTACTCCTGCCCTCAGGTTGCTCCTCCGCATGTCCAACGGTTTGTGTTGCCGGATATCATTGAAACGCCTTCCGAATCCGGATGCCAGGTTCCCCCTCACTCGTTTCTTTTTACTGGGTCTAATTGTTGGTCCGCCCTTACTGGTCTTCCCCCTTCTCTGCCCCACCTTCCTGGTCCCAACTCCTGGCCCACTTCCTTGTTTCCACTATTGACCCCCTACTGGTCTCTTCTTGATGGATTCCCCGTCCTGGCCCCTCCTCCAGGTTGTTCCTTTCCTTCCTAGTAGCTCTCCTGGTCCACGCTAGGGGTTCCCCTTACTTCCCTTCTCCACCACCCCTTACGATTAGTGGTTCTCCCATGCTTACGGCAGACGTCGATGACATGTATTCGGAATCAGGACGCCCAGAAACGCGCAAAGGCCGCTGTATGAGAAAGGCCGCGCTTCCTCTGCTAGGACAGTACCCCATGTTGAAAGGCACATTTTGTCCGCGCGGAGGCATATCTCACGCAGGTTTGACCACTCAAACGTCATCGAAGGCTAACTCAATTATATAGTGGTAGATATCCTGAAAATTCACGTGTATTACACCGAGGACATCTGAGGTTACCGGCTGATATTCGAGGTACTGAGTGGTTATCCGTCTTGGTAGGAAGACACATGATTGCCAAACTTCATTGGAAATGGCCAACCTCAGGTCACCCCTAGGGTAGAACATAGCAGTTCTGTGTAGAATCGTTAATTTCGTGCAAAACAGAACGTATAGGCCTGCCATACAAGGTGACCCCCCCCCCCGCCTTCCGAGCCGCTCATCAGTCGGACACCCGAAACCGCTAGAGGTGAGTTCAGTTCACAAGAAGCCTAACCGGACGCGCAGACGGAACGCGGATGAGACGGTAACTTCCGAAAACTTCTCTTGTGGGACGAGGATGGGACGCAAGAGAAGGTCTCACCACGAAAACTACCTTTGTGGGACGGAGCTGGTACGCAACGCCGCTAATAGGTACGCGGATGGGACGCAACGGTCCTAATAGGTACGCGGCTGGGACGGAACAGCTGTTATGGGACGCGGCTCGGACGCAACGAGTGTCTGAGATTATAGGCTAATACAAATTACCTCCACAACATCCCGCAGAGGCAGAAAGCATAGTGCATCCCAAAGGGATCAACTAACACCGATCGATCTTCATCCTTATTCCTTTAACCATCGCCACGCTGGAGGATACATTGGTGCTCGAGAAGATCAGGATAACGGACAATGTTAATCTCTCCGCATTTTGGGATCACATTTCCGCGCATCACATTTCTGGTGGATACCATGAAGGCGCACAAATTGAGGGCGTGTTTTGTTCGAATACTGACAAGCGGTCGCCGATCGCTGAAAAATTCAGTGCTTCATGCTTTTTACAAGGGAGGTCAACGAACTTTCCGTGAAGATTTTCGAAATGACCTATTGAGTGTTGTAAGGGCCAGTAGCGATGCACGGCGCTGTGTGTTGGCCTGCGACCAAGGAAGTTGAAACGCGCCTCAGCGTCATGGAGACGAAGATGCTGCGCTGGACGGCTGGGGTCACGCGCATGGACCGCATCCGAAACGACGTCATTCGGCAAAAGTTCGGTGTTGCGCCGATATCGGACAAGATGCGCGAAGCTCGGTTGCGATGGTATGGACACGTCCTGCGTGGGAAAGAATACAGCGTGCGCAAGATAGGCCTTAACTTCGAGGTAATTGGAAAGCGGCCTAGAGGGCGCCCGAATCAGCGTTGTTCCGATACGTTACACATGGACATGAAAGTAACTGGCGTCCATCCTGATCAAGCGCTCGATCGAGAAAAGCTGGCGTCACGACACCAGGGGCCGGATTCGTCAAAGTTACTGCAGTAACTTTGATGAATCCGGCCCCAGAAGAGCGGACCCCGCGACGAAGCGGGACAAACGCTGAACAAGAAGAAGTTATAAGGGAGTGTCTGAGAAGCACGTTGTGGTTTTCAAATTTCTTATGGGCATCTGAGTAGGTCAAAAATTACAACAAAAGAAGTGTAGCACTCAAGAGCGGGCAGGTAAGACGAAACCGACGCATTGACCTTGTAATGCTTAGAAATTAACTTGAAAAAGGCTTGGAGCTTTAATTACATAGATGTTAGAAAATCTGAAAATATATTAGGTCTCCCGAAGCTGCAGGGCACATTTTTGACCTACCAAATGTCCACAGAAAATTTGAGAACCACTGCGGTGCTTCCCAGACAATCCTCTACAAGCCTCAGTAGGTCACTTTATAAATCTCCACGGGAAGTTCATTAACCTCCCTTGCTAGACAAGTCTGGTACTATTTCAACGATCCCAGAGGGATGAAAAGCTTGATTGACTTGGGTGGTACTGAACCAATGACGCCAATTCAAGTGACTGTCGACATCTCCTCCAGCCGCGCTACGACTTGTTTCGAGTCCAAAGTGATGTGTTTGCATTTGGGATGATACCATTAAAAACAATTCCTTGACTTTCCAAGCTCTCAAGAAGTGCAGGAAACTGAACCTCAGTTGAAAAAAATTTAACAATCTTGACTAACAGCTTAAGGAAACTGATTAGGACGCAGAGCTCTAGCGCTATAAAGCACCGAGGCCTCACAACGTTTCGGCGCGATGTAGCAAGCGGTTGGTTGCTCAGGTTTGCAGTTGAAGCTTGCAGTTCTGTCTGGGAAGCCTTGAAAAAGTGTCCAGGTCACCCTCTTTCGCAAAGTTGGAGGTGATACGTGCAGAACTTGCGATTTGAAGCATTTCAAAATCTCAAGTAATGCTAGGAACCCACCATACTCTGACGAGAGGCAGCAAGTTGATTACTCAGATCCGCATCCGAAGCATGGAGATCTCGGGATGAATAAGCCCGACCGGTAGCGAGGTCATCTTCATTGGCAACACTGCAGCTGCTCACACGCTAAATAAGCGCTTTGATAAGAGAGGCCTTTCCCGGCACATCCTATGAACCACATTAAACTGTTAGAGGCTAGTATTGAAGTGCTCACAATGCTTCGACGTGATGCAGCAAGAGGCGCGTTATTGAGCTTTACATCACGCGGATCCCCCTGAGACGAATATGCGTGACTAGTGGCCAAATCGTGTTCGTTCGCTACATTGGAGTTGCTCATAACCTAAACCAGCTTCTTAAAAGCAAGTTTCTTTAATTTTATTAAATAGTTAAATCTCACAAGGCTTCGACGTGATCCCGCGAGCGATCTGTCGTTCAGTCTCGCAGCCGAAGCGTGAAGATCGCCTCTAGACGAATAGACGTGGTCTGTTGCCAGATCATCCTCCTTCACAACGCTGGTACTGCTCGCGCGCTAAATGGATCTCTTTACAAGAGGGATCTATTTCCTAAGAATTAATCAAGTCTCACCATGGTTTGACGTAATTCTGCAAGCGATTCGTCATTTAACTTCACAGCCGAAGCGTGAAGATCTCCGTTGGACGAATACATCTGACCCGTGGGAGGGTTACCCTGATTGGCAAAATCGCAAGAGCTCGTACGCTAAATTAATACCTTAATAACAGAATCCCTTGACCTCGTGAAGTACTGAAACCTTACAATGCTCCCATGAGGTGTAGCAGGTGTTTGTGTCTTCAGATTCATGTCTGACGCGTGAAGATCTCTAGATGAATAGGCACGTCCGGTGACGAGATCTTCCTCAGAGGGAACAATGCAGGTGCTCACGTGCTAAACGATAAGATTATTTAAGGAAATTTGTAATTGACGAGATGCCAGAAGCGTACAATGCTTTGGCGAGACGAAGCGAGCGGTTGATCGCTGAGATTTACATCCAAAGCATGGAGATCTCCGCGGGACGAATAAGCGTGGCCGGGAGCAACACCGCCGCTAGCAACACTGCATGAGCTCGCGCGCTAAATGAAGATATCAACAGCAGAGATTTTCAATAATAATCTGGAGGGAAGAGCAAGCAATTGGCAAAAACTGACCACAGCATACAATCCTAAGCCTAAGAAAAATTATGCCCTTTCGTTGCGATCAAAGCGCTGCGTGAGGGAGGACTCGAACACGCAATCCCTATTAGCCGGGCAGGATGCTCTACGCCATTCAGCTCTGTTTAATCGAACGCAACATTTATGTCAATCAACACCGATGATGTAATGACATCTCGCCGGGATGCAAAGGATATGGGTTCGAGTCCAGCCCGGCGTTCGAGCTCTGATCGGAGCAATACATTGTTATAACAGCTTACAACCTTAGCAACAGCCGATTGATATTGAAAGAAAATTATACGAATCAGATACTCTTTATGAACTGTTTGAAACTTACAATGCTCTGACGGGAAGCTGCAAGTCGTTGCTCATTCAAATTCACATCCGAAACATGAAGATCTTCTCCTCGAGACGAATAAAGTTGACCAGTGAGAACATCTCGGCTCGCGTGCTAAATGAACACCCCAGTAGTTCACGGAAGCTTGAACAAATATGCCTGAATGGGGTAATAACCTAGCATTCTCTACTGTGTAGCAGTTAGCAATGCGGGCCGGAAAGCAAAGAACGCTGCTCAGAGTCCAGCCGAGGTCAAGGCTTCAATCATAACCTGCCTCTTCTCAGATTAACAGAAAGCCTTTGCCCAGAACAGGTACTGACCAGGGAAGGGGAAACAGATACTGACCAGGGAAGGGTCTCAGGCATAGGTCTGAGCGGTGGAAATGTATAGCACTGCGACAATCTCCACCCTTCAGATAGTAGAAAAACATGTTTCGTTTTTTCTGAGTCCTCGGAATGGGGGTACAGTACTCCACCGTCACCCATACTACCGTAACCTACCGTAATCGACCGAAATTTGAAGAACGGATGTCAGATTCGTGATCAGCACCCCAAATAACAGCCCTGAGCGAGGATTGGGCGGAATTTTTTTCGACCTCTCCTCGACCTTTGGAGTCGGGGACTATTTGGGGCGCTAATCATGAACCTGACATCCGTTTCTCGAATTTCGGCCGAATACAGTAGGTTACGGTAGGTACGGGCGACTAGGGCCGTCGAAATAATAATCACCGATTTCGCCAAAACTTCTCCCAGTGGGGTTATTTGGGATGGTAATCACGAATCTGACATCCGCTTTTTCGTGTTGCGCTGGAGTACGTTAAGTTAGAGTAGGTAGAGGTGACTGCTGGTAAGGTACGGTCACCTTTTTGTCCAAACTTCGCGTTGAGCATGAATCTGACCCATATTTGACAATTTAGCGTAAAATAAGTGTGTAGAAGATATGCAGGAAGCAAATTGGTAAAAGAGGAGGCTGTCATCAAAAAAAAATGCAAAAAGGGTGCATAGCATGGGAGTCGAACATCTGACCTAGCGCCTGCGAAGCAGCCTCTCAAGCTGCTGAGCCACCGATCCGCTTAGCGCACAGCTTTTCACCACGTCCTATACATCAGCGCGCGCACGTAGGAACGTGAGCACGCGTTGACAATGCAATACTCTACCCCCACATTCGAAGGCCCGTAGCTTTTTGGGTTCAAAGACTCAGCAAAAACGAAACGTGTTTTTCTACTATAAGAAGGGTGGAGATTCTCGCAGTACTATCCATTTCCCCCGTTCAGACCTATGCCTGAGACCCTTCCCTGGTGAGATCTATCTTATATAGATGTAAGTACAACTTCGCGAAGGTGAGCAGCGTTTGGAGGTGGGAGTCAGCCAATCACAACCAAGCACAACATCTACCGAACACCTGCCAGCCAGTAAGGTACCGACTGCCCTGACTGACACGCCCATACGACGTGGCCTGGCTGCCTAGCGCGTTTTCACTTCCAAATGCTGCATACCCTCGAGACTAGAATCTAGATTTACTAAGATTTACATCTCCAGTTACATGGTAAAGATCTCTTGAATAGGCATGACCAGTGACAGCTTCTTCGCTCATGCCACTTTGTGCGCTAGTACGTTAACATGAACACAAAGTCTTCAAGTTTTAGAGACAGGAAACTTACTACGTTCTGACGAGAGGCAGAAAGGGGCTTGTTGTTCAGATTCACATTTGAAGCGTGAAGATCTTCTCGGGACGAATAAGCGGGCCCAGTGGCGAGATCGCCTTCGTTGGTAACACTGTAGGTGCTCACACGCTGAACAAGCACATTCACACTGAGCTTTGAATATGCAAACAAGGCTTAAACCTAGTCTCCACTATCTCGTAAGGCAGCCACTGGACTCTTGAGCAAGCCCAGGGGTTAGGGCGGGGGTGAGCGGGTCAGGCGGACGAGGGTGTAGAACGCTTGAGCTGACCCCCAGTGGTTTTTGCCCAGCTATTTAGCCAGCTTAGGTTCCCTTTCGTCAGAAAGGCCCCTGGTTACCTTCTAAGTTGTAAAAAGAACTAGTAGGCTAATTGATCATATACCATGACCACTAGTAGGACTTGGAAATGTTTGTGGAAAATGGATCCAAATTGGTACCCCAGGGACGGAAATAAAGGTGAAGCCGGTTGCGAAATTGTTGCAACAAAGCATAAGAAAAGCTTTCAAAATATTCCTAAAGAAGGTATATGAAGCGAGTGGGGCGGGTAGAAGTAAAGAGGATGCCTAATGAAAGCAGATTTCTAGATCTTAAGGAATCCCAGGCTCTTAAATTGTGTTGTAGAAATTGTCCTGGTTCTTCTTCACCTCTCATCTGCCCCACACCCACCGATGTCGTCACGGCTGCGGTGGAGGATGTCGCGCTGGCGACGGCTGAACACGGCGGGTCGGAAGGTCTTGCCACGTTGCGGCATAGGTCGTCGCAATTAGGGATAACATCCGTAAGTTCAGCCCCCAACCCCTGGTAAAGGTTGTTGAAGCAGTGGAGGTGCGCCCTATTGTCATTATAAAGTTGTCCCTCCGGACTAGGATTGAATTCTTCGAAATACCTACCAAGATTTGATGGGACGCCGCAAGCGGCTTGTTACTCAGATTCGCATCCGAAGTGTGAAGATCTCCTCGCGACGAACAAGCGTGACCATTGGCGAGATCGCCTTCGTTGGTAACACTGTACGTGCTCACACGCTGAACAGGCACACTGAGGCTGGGCTTTGAATATAACGGCAAATATTAACCCTAGTCGGTAGGCAAACTGCGTGCTTTGCTAACTATCTGCTCGATAGCTTCATTTGTTGCTTTATGATATAAGCACTTCTGGTGCACCCTGGTAAAGATGGATATAGCAAAAGATAAAAATGCAGCCCTATTGTCATTACCAGCGTCAGTCGCCGGCGAAGCCGGCGACGGACGCTTGGTGAGTAAGGAATCCCATTTAGGTTTGGGTTCCGTTCTCAGCGTGGCCCAGCATACCCGAAGCCGGCAAGCCTGGCGTGGCCCGCACATCCAGCGTCAGTCGCCGGCTTCGCCGGCGACGGACGCTGGTTGTCATTATAAAGCTGTGCCTCCAGTCTAGGACTAAAGCCTACGAAATACCTACCAAGCTTTGACGAGACGCCTCAATTGGCTTGTTACTCAGATTCGCATCCGAAGCGTGAAGGTCTCCTCGCGACGAATAAGCGTGGCCAGTGGCAAGGTCGTCTTCGTTGGCAACACTGCAGGCACTTACACCCTGAAGAAGGACATTTTCGCACTGAACTCCGAATACAAGCAAGAGTTAATCCTAATCGGCAGGGTAAACCTCGTGTTTTTCTCTCCATTCGTGTGAGGACTTCATTCGTTTTATTATATGAAGAAATTCGAGCAAGTACAGGTTAAGATTAAAGCGACAATCGAATAGGGGCGCTGTTGCCACTATGCACTTCTCCCTTCTTGCTAAGACTAAACACTACAAGACATCAAAATCATACCAATCTTTGACGAGACGCCGCAAGTGGCTTGTTATTCAGATTCGCATCCGAAGCGTGAAGATCTCCTCGCGACGAATATGCGTGACCAGTGGCGAGATCGCCTTCGTCGGTAACACTGTACGTGCTCACACGCTGAACTGGCACATTCACACTGAGCTTTGAATATAAAAGCAAGGATTAACCCTAGCCGGTAGGACAAACTGCGTGTATCTGTTTGATAGCTTCATTTGGTGCTTTAGGATATGAGGACTTCGGGCACACCCTGGTAAATGTTGGTGAAGCAGTGGAGGCGCGCCCTGTTGTCATTATAAAGTTGTCCCTTCAGACTAGGATTGAATCCTACGAAACACCTACCAGGCTTTGACGGGACGTCGCAAGCGGCTTGTTATTCAGATTCGCATCCGAAGCGTGAAGATCTCCTCGCAACGAATAAGCGTGACCAGTGGCGAGATCGCCTTCGTTGGTAACACTGTACGTGCTCACACGCTGAACAGGCACATTCACACTGAGCTTTGAATATAAAGGCAAATATTAACCCTAGCCGGTAGGACACAGTGCTTTACTAACTATCTGTTCGATAGCTTCATTTGTTGCTATCCGATATGAGGACCTCTGCCACACCCTGGTAAAGGTTGGTGAAGCAGTGGAGGTGTGCCCTGTTGTCATTATAAAGTTGTCCCTCCAGACTAGGATTGAATCCTACGAAACACCTACCAAGCTCTGACGAGACGCCGCAAGCGGCTTGTTACTCAGATTCGCATCCGAAGCATGAAGATCTCCTCGCGACGAATAAGCGTGACCAGTGGCAAGGTTGCCCTCGCTGACTACATTGCAAGTGCTCACTCGCTAAATAGCCACAGTACTTCCTCAAATTCTAACCTCACGAAAACTTGGAGTCTTACTAGGCTAAGATGAGATGCACCAAACGGCTGGTTACTCAGATTTTTATCCGAACCGTGAAGATCTTTCTGGTATGAGTAAGCATGACCAGTGGCGAAATCTTCGTTAGCGGCATCATAGGAACTCCGCTGAAAAAGAAAACTGTTCGTCATGCTTTTCATGAATGCAATTTTTTTGAAATATAGAAACTGCAGTATGCTCTGATGACTTCAGTGGATAGCTGGGTATTTCGCCGCCTATGAGTAGTGTGAAAATTTCTTCGGGAATATGTGTCAGTTTCTATATTGAAAAGATTAGTGGGCAAAGATGAAAAATTTTCCATCTTTGCCCACTAATCTTTTCAACAGATGACAATGGTGACACAGATGGGGTCCTCCCCAGGCGACATTTGTGATAAACAAGGCCCATCAGAGATAGTGTCGCTAAAATTCAACTAAAGTACCTGCAAACATAAACTCTATCAGGAAAAATTTATGTTTGGATGCACTTTAGTTAAACTGTAACAGTCATATTTATCTTTACCTTTATCTGTGAGTGTCCGCTAGAAGGTGGACACGTTAAGGCGTTAAAACAAACAACCGAAAAATCAGAATTCAAGCAATCTCATCTCTCTAATTGTAAAGTCTTCCGTTATCGTAATTTTGGAAGATATCGAAGAAAACTGAAAATCAGAATGGAGAAATCTACTGTCAATAAATAAGACAAGTAAACGTAACAAATAGCACAACAACAAAGCGAAGCAAATACGGCACTTTACGCTAGCCAGATATGTATGTAGACTAAAATGGAACAGGAAAGAGCTCTACCGAGGGATAACCAGCTTTTTCGATTTTTAAAAACACTTATGCCGCATTCCTAGGCAGCCTTTAGCTAATAAGGTGTTGAACGCATATTTCTGTTAGGCCTAGAGCTGGGTTATTAGAGGTAGGGAACACCTGATATCCGAAAATCTAATCTTTTAATTTTCTGCGTGCTCGTAGAGTCCCTAGCGCCACCCAAAACCTCGTTTTGAAGTTTAGTCGACGCATTTTAAAAACTCTCCGAATTCTTCCATTTTCTCTCGCACGTGTTTAGGTTATATCTTGTTTTTCGTCCTTCGTCCCGTTCTTGGAAAATGTGTTATTCGGCATCGCAAGTGCTACTCGCAATGTAGTTTTTAACTATGCCAACCACTTAGCGTTGCAATTTTTTTGTTCCGTGTCGCTCCTTGTCCGGCGCACGTCACTGCTTGAGATAGATAAATCACCACCATCACTTTCATTAGCGTGTCCCCATAGCGTTGGGATCCGCTCTTCTGGTGGAGTGGTAATAATTTCCCCGATCAACTGTTTAACACGTTGATGCCGCTCAATGGTGAGCGGTAGCCAGTCGGTCTTGTGGGACGACGCTGCTCAATGGTGCGCGGCGGTCTATTTAGTTGAGAAGGACGGCATCGGGCCCATCCAAATTTCGCCTGGAAGGGTTATTTGGAATGGTGCACATGATGCCGATGTCCGTTCTATCGATTGATCGATCGGTTTTCTACCAAATCGATAACTGCAGTTTCCGTGTTGGCTTCGATTCTGCACAAAGTCCGTGTGGAAGGTTATTTGAGAAGCTGGTCACAAATCTCACGTTTTCTTTTCGGAATTTCATTAGATTTCACATCTGTGACAATCTACTTTCTTTAGCGCTTTAGCTGCTTTCCTCTTTTTCTTTTCTCTCTCTGGATTTCATTTCTTTCTCTGATTTGATTGACGACACAACTGAAATGCAATAGGTGAACTCTGGCTGGGTATGAGCTGGCGAGCGTTACCCACATCCAACGTAACATACCCCAGCTAGTTTGTTGAAATTCTAAAAATCGCACATCACAGCACCAAAAATAGTTGTGATCGGTAGAAATTTTAAAAACGGGTGCCAGATTCGGGATTACCTTAGATGAAGTTCGGGAGAGGATATTTTGGTGCAATGCGATTTAGAGGCGTGCACTGTTGCTCCATTTTTTAAGCAACAGAATGATACTCCAATAGGGACCTAGAGCTAAGGTTACCATGGCAAGGAAAGTGCAACATTCCCACCTACAGTGAGCAGTACATACGAAGAGATCCACACCCAGCAGAGAGAGCCCTCCCCTTCCCTTCCCCTATAGCCGCATAGAACCGATTTTTCCGGATGTTGAGGACGTGAGACTACAACGTCGCCACTGCGTCTTTCGGAAATCCATGGATTAACGGATTGCTGAAAAACTCACCACGCTCTGATGAGAAGGAGCGCGCGGCTGGTTGTTTAAGTTCGTGTCCACAGTGTGCCGATTGCCGCCGACAGATGGCTGATTCAGATGTGCATCCGAGCAGCGAAGACTGCTGCGACTTTGGTATGATCTAATCGGAGCGTCATTTAAGACATCAGTATACGGCTCCTAAAAGAATAAGTTACTACCTTTGTAATCGGGTATTCCTTTAGAATCGCAAAAAAAAAAACGCACCATGTTCCGATGATATCTTTCCATAACGGATTCCTGATTCAATTTCGCAACAGACTCGTGAAGGTTTGTGTGCGATCCATTGAATGGAGCAGTGTCGATGTGGCCTTCGTGTGCAATGTTGATCTCGCTTGTACGCTGAAATAGAGCTAATATATCGTCAAGCTCAGGCGCTACCGAAGACAAGAAGTGATAAACCCAATAAGACCGGTAGGGAAGGCAAGCGGCACACGACTGGCTGCTACGATTCGCGCCAAACGCGGGAAGCAACGCAGGATGACGAAATTCGGGCTGCGACTGGCTCTCACTCTCTCACCACGTTACGGTCACTGTACTACAGAACGTTTTCGTCACCAATAAACCGCCCGGATCTTACTTTAAAACAGCCCTTTTCAGTTCAAAACATTTTCCCGCGCGCAGCGATTTGAATCCATGTTGGTAGCGCACCAGGGTGTGACGATAGAATCAAGGGCCGGATTCATCAACAATTAATCCCGCAGGTATGCGAGGTATAAGGGGTAGCGATAAGGTAAGAGATAGGGACGAAGGTTTCACCGTGGGTATGTCTACCCCATATACCCACGGTTTAGTCGATGAATTCGGCCCCTTAATGGATGGTGACCGTACAACACTCCATCAGCATTGAACGTGAAAAGTTCTAAGTTCTTGATCCGGGTTTCGTCCCAGCCAACCGTAACAACCACACCTCAAAAAAGGAATTGGCTTATGACTTGTCGGCAACAGTAAAACGTCGATTTGCCCACCGCCGGCTTGCCACCCTAGCTCGTTCCTAATACACATTCGAACTACATTCACAACATCTTGTAAAACTAGAACGCATGTTGCATTCCAAGCGGAGACTGACTAGCGTCGCACTTTATCATCACGGCTGCCACAATGCTGGCGGAAGAGGAGTGGACACATTACCGTTCAAGTAAACAAGGATAATAAAAGGCACGCATATTATTAGGTTGATCGAAAAGTCTTGAAACACTAGCACAACAATATTCAAATTTGTCCCTAATTGCTAAAACAAAAGCTCAGTCCACGATATATTCCCCATCCAAGTCTAAGATTCTGCCCATCTTTCAGACAGCCTTTCAATTCCTTTCCGTCAGAATTCCGAGGACTGAGAGGAAAATAATTCAGAAACCTCCATTTCCAGTTGACGTCGATCATCGAACTCTCTACCTCGAAGATGCTGCTTCAGAACAGGTGGTAGTCAGAAGGAGCGAGGACTGGCGAGTACCGTGGATGGGGCAGGACTTCCCAGCCTAACTCCTGGATCTTTTCGTGATTCACTTTTGCGACATGAGGACGCGTGTTGTCGTGCAGCAGGTAGACATTCTCCCGTTCTGGACGTTTTTGGAGCATGGCGTCGGCCAAGCTCTGGAGTTAGGTAGCGTAGACAGATGCTGTGACTGGGGTCTAACTATCCAGCAGCTTCCAGTAAAGCATGCCTTCTGAGTCCCACCAGCAATGCAGAAGAACCTTCTGTTCGTGGTGTCCACGTTTCGGTTGTCTTCGAGCCGGTTCTCCACGTGGGAGAGATTGGCTCTTGCGGGTGTGGTTAACATAAAGAACCCAGCTTTCATCACCAGTAACAACGTCCTTCAGAAAATGCTTTCTGTTCGGGCGAAGAAGCAGCGACTCAGCTACACCGATTCGGCATGTCTTGTCAGAGTCCCGCAGCTCATGTGGTACCCGAGACGACAAAACTTTGCGGTACCCAAGGATCTCCAGCTGCCTCACGACGGTGCTTTGCGTCCAACCAAGTGTCGCCGCCAATTCGCGAGTGTGTGCGTTTGTGTACAAACTTGTGCAAACCTGTCGAAACATGCACGTGAACTGCAAATGTGAATTAACTTGCACGTACATGTACAACCTGTCAAGGTTTCCATCAAGTGATGAAAATGGAGGAAATTGGCGGAAAATGGTCACATCCAAAAAGGGTGGAGGAACTCGATCGGACCGATGTCGATCGACATTATCGATATTCCGCCGTAGTTATCAGTTTTCGCCCAGATTTGTTCGACTGGAGTAAAAGGAACGCGATAATGATGGCCGATGGATCGACTTCACAGCAGATGGTACGGTTCAATAATGTGGCCAATATCGATCGACGGTATTGATTTTTCTACCGGTGTTGCTGGTTTTCGCTCAGATTCGATCCACTTAGGTTGGATTCACGCGGCCGTTTCTTCTAAAGAATCACTATGGCTCGCAGGAATTACTCCAATATGATGGCCTTCAGACAGGATTTACAGCAACCCAACTGTATTGACCGACCGAGTAATATCGATTTATCGATTTTTCTGTAGATCCGACACTCCGGAATGAGACCGCACAAAAACGATGGAGCGTAGGCAACTCTCACGTCAACCGTTTTGAAGATCTTACCTTACCTTGTCCTATGTAATAAGCGAGACCAGTTTTTTTCTTTCTGATCGAAGTTGAAAGGTCGTAAAATCCAGTAAATGTAGTCGTTCGGTTTTTGGAGTTTGGCGACGTAACCCAAAGCAGACGTTTGGCAGCCCGTAAGCCGCTGAACGTCTGCATGGGGCTAAGCTCTTTACATGCTCTCTTCGACTTCACACTTCCATTCTACATTAACATTGTCAGAGATGGCGCTCCTTGAATGTGATCCTCAATGTGAGTTCCCAGCTCCATTGTTTACTCGTCTCCTTTCAACATTTGCAGCTGCTTGCTCCAACAACCATGAAGCAAGGCAGTCTGAGAACGATTCCTGTGGGGTCCACGCATAACGTCATCGATATAGATGGCCTCCCTAATGCCTCACGCGCGAAGAACTAGACAGACGACTGCCTATCATCACGACTAATAATCACCCAATCACGCAAAGTACCAGAAAATTTTTGATGGAGGATCAATCTCACATAAAAGAGCGGATTTCACCGAACAGTCTACGTGAGCTTCATAGTTGAAGCTATTTTGGTTAAGGCACACGGTGATCTCCGCGCCTTGGTACCAATATACCCTTGAGTGTAAACAAAATTGTTCAAGGTACATAAAAATCACCACATTAGCCTGAGATTTGAATGGTGGATCGTCTTGCCGAGCTTCAGATGCATCGAAGCTTTCCTGAGATGAGTACTCCCGAGCTGTAGCCACTTCGTCATCCATTAAGATGCTGGTTTTGCTCACCCGCTGAGAAAATATTCATTTTGTAACTAAAAAAGTGCCTGTAATCGGTGCCAACAGACTTACAATGCTCCGACACGAGGCGCGTAGAGCCCGATCGCTTAAACTTGCATCAGAAGCACGGAATTCTCCATGAGATGAGTACGTGTTCGCTCTTGTGCGGTGCTCTTTCGGAAAAACTTCAATCCCACTCGAGCGCTAAAATTCGGCGCAGATTAGTAGGAAGCGCTAGTGTACCCAGTAAAAAAGCTTGAATCGCGTACAATACTGCTCCTTGATCTTGCGATTGGCAAGCTGCCCACTACAGCTGTAGGCTCATGCAAACTGGCAGATGACATCTGTGTGCTTCCAGTGTAGGTCTCGCCTATCGCTTCAGTAGTGGTTGGCTGCTGAAACATTCTTTTCAAAATTCACAAAAAAAACGATCATGAAATCCGAGGAAAACTCACAATATTCTGACGAGACCTCGAGACTGAACGAGCCCGCGATATTTCGTGCAGATCTTGAACACTCACAGAATTTGCTGATCTTTGAGTACGTTCAGACGAACCTTCAAAAGTGACGTCGTTGGAATTCGAACCCTGAAAAAAGATATTCGCTTACTAAGGAACTACCTGAAGTGTAGGTATAAATCACCGATACTATGGAGATGGGCAAAATCGCCCCACTCTCAAAAGCAACGATATGCTTATCTCGCCCCGGTACAACATTGAGCAGAGATGCAGCCGGTGAAAGCTGAAACCGTGTAAGCTACTGTCAAAACCATTCCTCTTAATCATTCGCGATACCGTGGACGTTATGGGGAGATAGGCCAATAGTAAAATGGAGATTTCTCGTACAAAAAACATTTTATTCATACGAGACTGTACTTAACTTTCTCATAAATTAATAGTGTAATCGCTCCGGCTGAGGGAAAATTTATATTTGTAAAATAAATCGTGGCCTTCGTCAAAGGTAAAACGGCACTCAAAAAGTTTCACGAATCTTTTTCTGCTCGTGTTCTTGGAAATTGTGATAAAACCTCCTGCAGAGTTTCTCAATTCTTTGTCAAGGACGAAATTCAGGTCAAAAACTTTCTGAGCAGAAAGTTTTTGACCTGTAGTTATTTGAGAAATTGAACCCAGTTATTTATTTGAGAAATTAACTAACAATTAGCTTTAAAAAGAGCGATATTTTGATGGAGTACCTCTTTTCAGTGAGTCAACTGATGGGTCCTTTTGGATATTTTGTACCATTTTTCGGCTCAATAAATATTCTACGGTCAGTGTTCCATGTCCTTGCAACCAGTGTCTCGATCAGTCGGCTTAATGGTTACCGTAGTCATCTTATAAGCGGTAGGTCAGGGGTTTGGGTCCTGTTCGGAGCACCCATTTTGCATTCCTTCAAAGTTCATATTCTGCACGCGAGCGATTCAGGAGGTGATAACGGGGCAAACAAATATTCAGCTTAAATGTTATTCACCCTTAGGCCTTCATATATCATGAACATTAGTTTTCAATAAACTTAGGCTAATCTCCGAGACCATAGTGACCGAAAGTGATCAGTTCAGCGATATATTTGTTGCATTAGTAGGGAGAATAACCTGGGTTTATTGAAAGCTAATGTTCATGATAAATGCAAGCTTAAAGGTGGATAACATCTAAACTGGTTGTTTGCCTCCTACATTGCTAACGCCCACACCACTCGCAGAACATGTTTTGAAAAAAAAATGCAGCATACAATATATGCCCGCACCGGACTCAAACCCTTCATCTACTGCATGTAGGATGCGCACACTATCCACTAGGCCGACTGATCGATAGCTGGGGCCGGATTTATCAATGACTTACAGCAATTTAACGGAGAAAATAGCAGAAATCCCTAATAGTGCGGCTGAAATGTTCCACCATATCGCTTGATCAGCCAGGCTATCAGGGATTTCGGCCGCATGTTCTCCGTTAAATTGCTGTAAGTCGTTGATGAATCCCGCCCCTGTATACGATAAAAGAATGAACTTGAGAGTGATAGCATGTCGGCTATGTCCAGACGCACCGTTCCGTTTCTACGGTGGATCTTTCGCTGACCTCAACTCTGCTCAATGTTGTAGTAGGAGCGAGGCACTCGTATTTCGTTACTTCTGAGAGGAAGGCGATTCTACCAAATATGCATCATGCACCCTATGCGCATCGGTGCCTCAGACCTACACTTTACTAAGACGGGATATGGCCATAAAATGAGGAACTTTTCACATAACCAACAGTGACTTGGGAAAATTTGGAATGTGATGTTTGCGCTCGGAGAGGTACGTGTGTCTTACTCACCCTGCTGGTAGTGCGCTGATGACGGCTCGAAACCATAGATTCAAGATTATCACCTCCTGGCCTCGGAGACTTACTGCTTTCTTGGGCAGTCACATAATACGAAGACGTCTTAAAGTAATTGCATATTTTAACGAATTCTCAACCGTGCAATCGCAGATAATCGGCCGCAAGAAGTAAATAGAGCAGTAAGTCGCAAACCATGCTAGAACCGGATGTCTTTCCATGTGTGAAAACTGTATGAACACTTTGTTGGCGAGACCATTGATCGGACTGAATGTGGAACAATACGCACCGAGTTTGAGGTGAAACATTCAGTAAACTCCTACCTGAAGAGCATCTTCAAAAACGTCGTTACCCACAAAGTCGTGCGCTGCACTGTCGAACGCGTTCGACTTCAGCGACTAAAAACAACGCTATGACAATTGCAACGCGTTGAAAAGCGAGTCAGCTATTTCAGATTTATATAATTCCATTGAAAATACCAATTTACAAGTGATCAGGGGGAGGTGAAAATAAAGTTATCCAAACAACAATTTCCGCTTTCATTTCAATAGGACTGTTCGAGCTGTGGAGCCAAGAATGTTATCTAGGCTTTATTCAGCTGACGTTTCGTCTTCTTCATCTTAGCTCCCAGCTCGAGCAGTCCTACTGATATCAACGACATGCCAATTTTTAACGACAGTTTATCATGGCATTTTCTATTTCTCTCACATTTGAACCAGGGCATGTGTGTAGATATTGTGTTCTGGTTAAAAAGTACTCTTTAACACATTGACGACAATCGCGTTTTGCGCCAGACGGGCGCGTCGGACAAGCGCCAGTTTCTACGCGCGCTATGAGCCACCGGTGGCTCATAATATCCCCAGCGGACCACTTTTTTGTTTTGCCTGCTTTTTCTAACAAACTTCGACCAGAGGAGTTATTTAGGGTGTTGATCACGAATCTGATATCCGTTTATGAAACTTCGGCTGATTATGATAGGTTACGGTAGGAACGGGTGACTAAGGCTGCCGAGGTCATGATTACCGTTTCCTCCCAAACGTCGCCCAGGGGTTATTTGGGGTGCTGATCACGAATCTGACATTCATTTTTGGTATTACGGTGGAGTACGGTAGTTTACGGTAGGTACGGGTAATTTCGATAGCCTTAGTCACCCGTACCTACCGTAACCTACCCTAGTCCACAGTAATACCAAAGACGAATGTCGAAATCGTGATCGGCACCCTAAATAACCCCATAGGCGAAGTATGGGCGAAATTGGTGAACACGACTCCGACAGCCTTATTCGCCCGTACCTACCGTAAACTGTAATCGGCCCAAATTTCGAAAAAGGATGTCAGATTCGTGATCAGCATCCTAAACAACCTTCTTGGGCAAAGTTTGAGTGAAAAATACTGACTTGAATTGATTTGATTGTAGAATTGGTCTCCTTTGTAGTAAAATTTTTGACTTCGATATAGCTAATGAATGCAAAGACAAATTTGTTGCTTATTTACGTTGGACATTCTCCTGTCACAAGCAATTAGGGAATAGAAAAAACATCTATAAAAACCGACCACAGCAGTAAAAAAAAAATAGCGCGCAAGGTTATGAGCCATCGGTGGCTCATATTGTCCCACGCGGACAGACACGTATGAGCTACCGGTGGCACATATTGTCGTCACTGTGTTAGTGGCTATCCGATTATAAGCGATAAGGTAATCGCTGCATCGCAGCGCGGTAGATTGCTGTACCTTTGAAAGAGGTGACACGGCCGAAACGTCCCGCCTACAATAACCTGCCCTCCTATCACCCACCCACTTTACTCCTACTTTCACATAGCACGTACTAAAGTAGGGGTAAAGTGAATGGGTGGTAGGGGGCAGTTTATTGCAGCGGACAGCTTCGCGTGTTACACATTTTGTATCTATTTTGGCACAATAATTGCTCTTCACTTTTGCTGATCTTTGAAGAGTTAACTTTTGAGGTGTTCTTTTGTGTTCAGCTATTTTGTACCGCTTTTGGCTCAATAAATGTTCTATGTTCTACGTGAAGTGAATCAATTAAGAAGTGAACGTTTTAGTCATCCCAGACGATGTAGGGCGTCCCCTTTGGATGAATGATATCAGAGCAACCTTCAATAAACCGTGATCGACTTCTATTTCATTCGGCTACCAGCCAGACCTTTAAAACTCCCCGAGTAAAATACAGAGCAGACATATCACGACAATCGTTTCACCATATCACGCTCTGCCCCGCTGACCATCAAATAGCTCGTACTGCTGCCCGTCACGTTACCTTTTGTCTCTATGGAGTACAAAACTGGACATTGGATCGGTCCCAGTCGCTCGAGGAACACCTTCAGAACCTTCGTTGAGGACTTTCAAGAAGATGTTCGCTCGGCGCGTTGGGGGTGCTCATCTTCTTATTTCAGTCGGTCTCGACTAGCTGTGACTGCCAAACCCTCCTACCCATCACATTTTCGAATCGGCACATGCGATGCAGTCTCTAAACCGCCAATGATGTTTTTTTTTTTGGTTACATATGAATGCGTCATCTGAAACCCCTTCGTTCCTCAAGAACTTCATCTTCTTTGAACTCCGACTGCTTGGACTACGTTTCCACATACTCGGTCGTAGCAGAACAGCATTCCCTCCGCTTGTCTAAAGCTCGGCGCTACGAGTACGATGTAGTTAGCGAGGCGAGGATGTGCTGTTACCGCCCACCGACCTTCACTCCCATGCCTTCTCTTTCAGGTCTCGCACAATATTTTCCAGAGTTTTCCATTATGATGCTGCAAACCGTCAGAGACATGGACTTCCGAATCTCTTCTTTCGTGGCGACTTCTTGGCCGAATTCGCTTTATCGGACCACGAATTTGCCTGAGGCACTCGTAACAAGTCTCAATAATGCAAATAATTGCCCTCACATTGTTGCCTTGTTTTATAGACCTGTGACTGAACTTTTTTCAACGATACTTAGTCAGAACAATGCTGACGACAAAAAGGGCTGCTAACGCAAGTGCACGAATGGGCGTTGCCCTCGACTTCACCCCACCTAACAATCCACCTTTCATCCTGGGTTAACAGGCTGGCGCCAGATCCAGCATGTATCATTGGCTGCCCTCAGTTAAGATTCTCCGCATTGTTTACCCCTATTTATCACATTAGGACGGTAGTACTGGGACCCGATTCATCAACGATACCACCGGTATCATTGGGCCGGATTCATCAAAGTTACTGCAGTAACTTTGATGAATCCGGCCCATGGTATCCAATTCGCCATACCCGCCTACGTAGTAACCGATACAGAGAGTTCTACTCCAAATTTACCACACCGCATGTTGATGAATCGCGGTATCAGTAGGTTTGGCGGCACTATTCACCATTACCGGCCGATAAGCTGTTGAAGAATCTGGCCTCTGATTCTCACATTTTTCGCCAGTGTTCTACAACCCATCATAAATACCTGTCGACTGTAGGCTGGTTGAAGTTCGTCGTCATTCCACTCATCCTCATTTGCACCAGAAAGGAAGTCTGTGGATCGCATCATACTCTAAATCGGTAGAGAATAAAACCAGCAAATTATTCCGTTGTCCATTTGACGCCGCCGTCCATCTTTCCACTATGCTATCCAAAAAAGGTTCCTAGACTGCAGTCCAATGTCATGAAAGCACCTGTCTGCTAACACTTGTCCGAGACCGAAGGCTAGTCCGACCATCAGATGGAGGATGCCCGCCAACAAAAAAGAATTCATCGTTGTTCGTGTGAATGGAGAGCTGAAAGCGTATTGCATTGTTATGGATTGAAGCATCGGAATCTATCCTAATTGGAAGGGAGAAGAGGTTGTCTTCTTAACTCTCGCCTTTCCTGAATTTCGTTGAGAGCTTCAGTATCTGACGCATGATGTTAGTGCTACATGGCAAGTTTACCGGTGCGAATAGGGAGTTCGGATGCACCCCCAATTCAAGGTTGCGCTTCCCCTGACTAGGACACACCGAATCACTCTCCGAGATAAATGAGTGGGTACGAATGGTATAGTCTGCTAACTACCTTGCTTAAGCGATGGTGATTGAAGTGACCATCATTATGAACCGTTCGGATAGGAACCTGAATTACCAGATGCGTAAGCCATCGTCGACGCAAACAAATATGAAGAACTTCATACACACCTCATCATAGCTATCAAAATTATCTCCTTCTTCGACAGCTTCTGAAACAGATGAGTGCTTCGCGGTTCTGACGTCATCTGCAAGAAAGAAAAAGTCAAACACAAATACTATTGTTAAGATTCACACTTGAAGTCGTCATACCTCTCAGGCCTATCTCATCTGGGCTATTCACCAGCGTCTGAAAATAGAGGCAATAATTGCAAACTTGAAACCACATCACAAACAGAAATCACACGTGTTTTTGTTATCCGTAGAGCAACTCCTATGGAGGCTATAAGTTGAAAAATATGGATTTTTAGTTAGACCAAAACTCCTGCGCCAGGCGGAACTCGGAAAACAAAGCCGGTGTTGTTAGGCGCAGCATCCCGGCCAGAGTTTTGTCGTAGTTAAACAGCCGTCTAACAACTTGAATAGCTATGACCTTCTTTTTCACAAAGACCCTCACGTACTTGCAGCTAAAGCTTCAAAACGTTCCGATTGGAGTTTATTTCGCATTCTATTGTAATCAAAACTTTAACTCGAACCCGCACCTTCCGCTGACTGGATGTGGCATTCGATCAGACAGTGCCGATGGCGTGGCGGCGTACCCGCAAGATGTGCGGGTTCGAGTCCTGCCTAGCACTAGAAGTTTTGATCGCAACAAAACATCGTTATGACAGTTTACAACCTGGATACCAGCCACTTGAGGCTTAAAGAAACTCATTTGAATGCTGAGGATATATTGGACGTTGCGTTCGATCGAAGAGTGTGCGCTGACCTGCCGCCGGTAATTTTTTTTAGGATAAAAAAGGATAAAGGACGGCGTTACTCAATCCCTTCTGGGATGCGCCAGCGCATTCTACTTCTACGGGATGTCGTGGAGGCGACATGAATGCGTATTTGGCCATACAATGACTTGAGGTGGCCGTCCGATAAAAAAGTCAGCGCTCTATCCTTCCCAGACTAGTCTGGTACCAATTCACCGACCCCGGAGGGATGGAGGGCTTGGTTGGCCTGGGCGGGAAATCCGAACCAGGAACCTGGTATCGGGTGCACGCGGCAGTCGCGCCTCCTCCGACTGCGCTACACGCGCCCAATTTTTTTACCGCATATTTTTAGTGCGGAAATTTACCAGCAAATTCGGTAAAACCGTTAATTTTTTTAAAATTTAATATTCCCTCAAAAACAATTAGTTTTAAGTGGCGGTGCTTCAGAAAAAGAGTAAAGCTTCCCACTGAAACATCATCACGTTCAGAGAAACCATATCATCTTCCTTTTATCATGCTGTATACTTCATCCTAAGACAAACAACGCAGTGAAAGCAGCGAGCATCCTACAACAAACAAAGCAAGAGGAAGCCTATCAATGCACAAGTATAACGATTTATTTTGTGGGTGCTTTAAAAAAGAAGAAAGCTTAATTGAAACTCTACAAAAAAATTTCTGGAACATCCGACATTCAGTCGGATATTGCTATATTTCTTTTGGAAAAATATTCTAACTGCTTTTTGAAATTATCACAATTATCGTCATTTCATTCGATAAAAAGAATAGTACACCTTACAAAATTACACCTTACACTACTACTTTTTTGAACTATTAAACTGTATTTTAAAGCAAAGCCAGACACTTAAAAAGCGAAATGTGACACTCTAGCGAACTTCTTTCTTTTCTTATATGGTAAAACAGCTTAAGAGTCCACTAGGAGATCAGGTAGACTAACAGAGTACATTCCGATGCCTTACATGTTGGACTAAATTACGGGAACAAGACATGAGCGTATCTTCTTATTCCTCTGGCGATCGTCTATTCTGAGAGCTTATACATCTCTATTTCAAATTGTCTCATGTTGTGTGGGGAATCTCAGCGCGAGGTTCTATCCCAGTGGAGCGCGTTTTAAACACTGGTGCGCACCATCCCCACCCCGTGATGTGGACGTGGATGTTTTAATGAGGTTGAGGATCACGAACGCTGTTAGCAAGTTATCGGAAAAGATAGAAGCAATCACTTCTAAACTGGAAGTAGTACGTTTCCTTCTCCATTTGATAAATAGAAACATGACTTTGTATTCCGGTAAATTTGGGAATTTACCGAAAATTTTCGTTAAGAGAATTTATCGCGAAAATACCGGTAAATCCGTTAAACCGTAAATCGTTAACCGTTAAACGCACACCCCTGGTCCGATCAAACATCACTTCTGGGATGATCGGCTAGCCTTTTGTCCGGAAAGCAGAGGGTGCGTGTTCAAGCCGTATCTGACGCATGAGTTCTGATCGCAGGAAAACATTCATCTGACGTTCCATCAATGATCGTTCTTCTTATGCGTGATGATAAAACCTCTGCTCGAGATATGTGGCGCTGCTTATGTTCTGTAAGCGAGAAGGGACCCCCTGAACTACAATGGCACGCAACAAGGACATAGTGATACCGTTGCTGTCACCCGCCTGACATTTCGACGACTAATAGGGTGATAAGTGGTACAGTGGTCCTGCCTGACAACCAAGCTGCCGCACAAGCGCCTGACAGCACTTGTGCGGCAGCCGACCGTAAACGCTACATCCCTTTGGCCTCGTGCATACTTCCCGTCGCCGCGATTCCATCGCGGCGATGAGTTTTGCAGAGCGACGCGAAAAAATTTGAACTTCTCTGCGCTCGTCGCATCACCTATCGCTCTGCAAGGAAGCGCGACGGCGATCCGTCCAGGACCAACGCTAAACACCGCGCGCGGCGCGAAAAAGTATGTCATGCCCGCGTTGGGCGCGGGAAGCCATCGCGTATGCCGATCGCCACTGTTGCGGCGGCCGCCGCGAAGTTTCCTTTGGCTATTCAACCGCGTGCGGCGGAATGGCCATGAACTTAGCGCCGCGATGGCATCGCGGCGATGGAAGTATGCCCCAGCCTTTCAGTGGACAGTCATCTACAGTATCTTAACAGGACAATGGGGCAGCTACCGAATACTCTAAAATGACGCTGAATGAACCAGTGCAATGAAACCAGGTTACTGACAGAAATCCATTGAGAAATAAATAAAGACGCAATATTCGCTGTACCCAGCTATCTTCTGAAATAGAAACTACCACAAGAAATGGCAGTCGAGCTACACTTTCTGAAAAATTTTCGGTACAAAAGCGTTGCGCGATTGCGCCGATCAGTACCATTTTAAGGGATTAAAATGATCAGCTTTGCAGATAGTTGATCTCGCATCTGACACTATATAGCTCCACAAGTCCATAAGCCAGGCTCATTTACTACTAGTTGTGTGAGTAGAAATTGGTGAAGAAATAAATCCCTATAGAAAGTAAAATTCAAAGTGAACAACGAAAGACAAGCACACCTGTGAGTAGGAGCGAATTCGGCGCTGAGAAGGCTCCATTGGTGCAGTTTCGCTCACACGTCGTTGGGATGTGTCGCTCGAGAGCTATAAAGATTAGTTTGAAAGCGGTTTTCTTTTAAGTTCAAGCGAGCCATAACAAAACCCGAAAAGACGTAATCTCAACCTCAACCTTGAGCATGGACTGCCTACATTTAATATGGAGCATTACGACGCTTACATATCGTAAACCGTAGGTTACTTTGAATACTCAAAAAAAAAAAAAAAACTCAGCACTACTTACTTGGCCAGAAAGACAGCAAAAGAGCTGGTAAAAAAACCACATATCATGGATAAGAAAAAACTTTAACATTCGAAGAAGCTCGTGGAGATTGCGTCAACCAATTACCATGTAGATTTCAATAGAAAGGAAATTGCTAGGAAAGCCAAATATGCATAAACAATTCAACCCTTTCTGGCCAAGAAATCGCAAAGAAAATCCCCTCGCCTAGTTCAGTGTGCTATGTTTCTGAAATTCTCGTTTCTAATTTTGCCGCCGTTGTGAAGCAGACAGAGTATGATGTGCCACCCCCCCCCCCCCACTAGCATCAATCCTACAAAGGCTGATCTCTGAAGGCATCGTAGAGACACAAGAATGTACCTGAGCTTCAGCAACCCCTTCTCTTCCATTGCTGTCTATAATTACATGCGACGAATATCGTCTGTTGATAACCTCCGGCGAAATATCGCTCTTGCTCTGTAAACAAAACAGAAGGTTCCCGTTTGAGGGGATTAAATTGTGCATATCCTTTGTCATTATTTTTAATGAAATTAAAATAAAGAAAATCACCCATAAACTCACAATAGAGTGAAACGACAGCGATCTCGAGCTACGCCCACGTTCCATCACACTGATGGCAGTTTTCACATCCATTTCGTTGCGTGCTTCAGCCTATAACGAGTTGAAAGCAAACATTACAATCAATAAACTAACAGCCGTCTTTTAAATGGAACACTCCATACCTTGTCAAGAGAACCGTTGTCGACTTGCAAGTTTGCTTTACTGGAGCGATATTCTCCAGTGTTCACAGCGGGATCGATATTCTCCCTAGATGTCCTCTGAAAGCAGATACAATAATTGAGATATCGACCACACGCGGTTGGAACAGAGGTCAATGGTCTAGTGGTGCAATGGCAACGGGGATGGATCGTCACTGGACTACCGGTACCTCAGGTGACGTGCAAGGGTCGTCATGTCCGCATGTAATTGCGACGGGCAGTGAAGTCTCAATTCGTGTTGAGAACTCAAGAACTGTGAGTGCAAGACTAGAAAACGGGGGTCTACACCAATTCTCCTTCAGAAAGGCAAAGGAATTCGTCCAGCAACATATATTATATAAAAACGGTAAGCTCAGATAAATACACAAAATCACTGCAGTAGGAAATCTAAGCCTGTTTGAGATGGGGTTAAGCTTGAAAGAAATACAGTGTGAATCACGCTCTCTAGACTTGCACCGCAATGCACAAGAAGAAAACAGTAGTCAAAAAAAAAGACGAAGTGAAGTGGTTAGTTGCCAATGCCTGATTGATCTTACGTAAGTAAGACCTTGCCAAGAGGTTAGGGTGCGGCACGGTCATTTCACGTCACTCTGCCTTTCACAAATGAATCAGTCCTACAGTACCGTTTCTTGCGACACCTTGATGCCTGCCTGACTATGGGCAGATCTACAATTCTGCGGGATGCTACTACTCGCTACGGGAAGTCAAGACCGGCCATATCTTTTGGTCTTTAGGCGGAAAAAGCGCAAAAAAGTCTTTTCCGCCGCTTTTTGATAGAGCCCTTCAAATTACGTGCTTTGAAAAATAAATCCGATATTTGGAATCGGCACCGAATAACCTACGCAATAAAGATAAAATCGCCCCGTAAGTGTTTAAAATTTTGATTTGATGGGCTATTTTCGGAGTGACCTTTGACTGTAATTATCTCCCGCGAGGGAGGGTTCGTCGCACCGACCAAGGGTTGGATTCATCAACGACTTACAGCAATTTAACAGAGAAGATACAGCCGAAATCCATGATAGCGCGGCTTAAAGCAATACGGTGAAACATTTCGCTATCAGGGATTTCGGATGCATTTCCTCTGTTACATTGCTGTAAGTCGTTGATGAATCCGACCTCAGAATGTAGCTCATAGAATCAAAATCTTTAACAGTTACTGGGCGTTTCTCCCTTCATCGAATGGATCATTCGATGCTGATCCCAAATATCTTATTTATTTGTTAAAGCAAGAAGTTGAAAGAGAGCTATCAACAACAAAAAAACGGCGTAGAAGGCTTTTTTTTGCGTTTTTCCGCTCAACACCAAATGATACGGCCGGTATTGTAAATAATGACAGCTCGGTAGCAAGTAACGCTCCAGAAGGTTTTTTTTTTTTCAGAAAAATCGACGTGTATAAGTACTATGTATCCAACCTAATCCATGTCATGTTTTATCGTACCCATAGATCGGACGCAGTTGCAGTTTGGTGGCGCGTGCCGGCATGGAGAGACGATATAATAAAAGGATAAAGGACGGCGTTACTCAATCCCTTCTGGGATGCGCCATGCATCCTACTTTTACGGGATGTCGTGAAAGCGATTTGAATGCGTATTTGGCCATACAATGACTTGCGGTGGCCAGCCGATGAACAAGTCAGCGCTCTATCCTTCCCAGACAAGTCTGGTATCAATTCACCGACCCCGGAGGGATGGAAGGCTTGGTTGGCCTGGGCGGGAAATCCGAACCAGGAATCTGGTATCGGGTGCACGCGACAGTCGCGCCTCCTCCGACTGCGCTACACGCGCCCATATAATATAATATAATATAATAATAATATAATATAAATATTGATATATAATAATATAATATAATATTGATATAATATAAAATATAATATAATATTGACATAATATAATATAATATAATATTGATAATATATAATATAATATAATATTGATATAATATAAAATATAAAACATAAGAAAATGTAAAATTCGAAGAAGTGAAGAAAGGTTAAAATAATAGAATTTTTTAAAATTATAATTAACTAAAAGAATGGTATGTCACAAAATATAAAACATATAAAAAGGTTCGTTTCGTCACTGCACAAGTTGACGCAGCACCATAGGGCTCGTTCACAGGTGTGAGCATGCTGTCTGTTTCCGCTAACCACGCACCACAAAGAACGATATGCACTGCTTCTTCGACGTGTCATGAGGTCAGCAGGTAAGCAGGTAAACAGATTTAGGACAGGTTCTTGTAGTAGCCCTACGGGTCCTACAAAGGACTTCGGGTTGTGTCTTGATATCCATTTGGAATGAGTTCGACTGAGTCACCCTATTGAAACAACCATACATTAGACCCGATGTTGATTCGGATGCTCTATTTTTTTCCAGCATAAGTGAGTCATTCGGATAATGGGGTTTTGCGGAAGCCAGAGCTTATAATGCCTCAAAAAGGGTGATTTTCACTGAACGGGTGATTCATTTTAATAAGAAATCGGATACCCTATCCAAATCGGGTATAGGGTGTGCGTTTCCGTTATATTGTTGCCTGTCGTCAAAAAGTATAAATGGCTGCGTAGTCTTATTCAAATTGAAAAATATTATCGGGGCAGTATTATGTACCTTTATGTCTTCACGACAGGTGGTCACTTTCAAATGAAACCTTTGAAACGTCGTTAATTTTGACAACTTTAGAATGTAAACTAAACACCTTCCAAATAAAGACTAACGCCTTCAAAATTAAATTATTAAAAACAATTTCAACAGCCTTTCCTCTTCTTTGGAATATTTTTCCAATATTATTATACAAGTGGTCCGACACGTCTAACGGCGTGTCTCGCACTTGCGCGCTTCGCGCGACTTTGCACCATCACTGACCTAAAGAAGGTAGCTTTTGTCAAACTTAAAATTCGCTAACATCTAGGACCTGCTGCGTACTTCATCGGCATCAAGCCGTTCACCACTTCGGTACCTTTCATCATAGACATTTTCTCCACACCGTCCAGTAACATCATTGGTTTGTGCTGCGCAGTACTTCGGCCCCTCCACTGTGTACACGTCTTCCGAATCCGGGCGCCAGCTTCCCCCTCACTCGTTTCTTGTTTCTAGATCTAATTGCTGGTCCGCCTTTATTGGTCTTCCCCCCCCCCCCCCCCCACCTTCCTGGTCCCAACCCCTGGCCCACTTCCTTGTTTTCACTATTGACCCCCTACTGGCCTCTTCTTGCTGGCTTCCCCGCCCTGGTCCCTCCTTCAGGTTGTTCCTTTCCTTCCTGGACGCTCACCTGGTTCACTCTAAAGGGCCCTTACTTTCCTTCTCCACCACCCCTTAGTGGTCCAACCATGATCAAGGCAGGCGTCAGTGACACGTATTCAGAATCAAACGCTCAGAAACGCGCGCAGACGCCGCTGAGTCAAGCAGGAGAGGGCTGCGCTTACTCTGCTGCAACATCCCATGTTAAACGGCAAACCTTGCCCGTGAGAGGTACGCAAAGGCGTATCTCGCGCGGATAAAATTTTCCGTTCAACATGGGATAATGCTGAATTCTGGAAGCGGCCGCTCGTCGTACGACGACGGTGTCACCTCTTCTGACTCCAGATGCTTGTTGCGCGACGAAGGGGACCCGTATTCTGGATTCAGACGCTCAGAAGCGCGCGCAGATGTCACTGCGTCAAGCAGGAGGAGGTTGTGCTTCCTCTGCTGCAGCAGTAAAGTTCTGTTTAACATGGGATAATGCTGAGTTCTGAATGCGGCCAGTCGTCGTACGACGACGATGTGGCCATTGCTTCCTTTATTTTCGCTTGTTCTGACTCCAGACGGTTGTTGTGCAACGAAAGGGACCCGTCTTCTGGATTCATGCACTCAGAAACGCGCGCAAACGCCGTTTTGTCAATAGAGAGGAGGCTGTGCTTCCTCGGCTGGGGGAGCATCCCATGTTGAACGGCAAACATTGCCTGTGCGAGGTATGCAGAGGCGTACCTGGCGCGGGTAAAGTTTTCCGTTCAACATGGGATAATGCTGAGTTCTGCATGCGGCCAGTCGTCGTACGACGACGATGAGACCTCTGCTTCCTTTCTTTTCGATCTTCTGAATCCAGACGGTTGCGGTGCAACGAAGGGAACCTCCTTGTGGATTCAGGGACTCAGAAACGCGCGCAGACGCCGTTTTGTCAATAGAGAGGAGGCTGTGCTTCCTCGGCTGGAGGAGCATCCCATGTTGAATTCTGGATGCGGCCGCTCGTCGTACGACGACGGTGTCACCTCTTTTGACTCCGTATGCTTGTTGCGCGACGAAGGGAATCCGTATTCTGGATTCGGACGCTCAGAAGCGCGCGCAGATGTCGCTGCGTCAAGCAGGAGGAGGTTATGCTTCCTCTGCTGCAGCAGTAAAGTTCTCCGTTCAACATGGGATAATGCTGAGTTCTGAATGCGGCCGGTCGTCGTGCGACGACGATGTGGCCTTTGCTTCCTTTATTTTCGCTTCTTCTGACTCCAAACGGTTGTTGTGCAACGAAAGGGACCCGTCTTCTGAATTCAGGATTCGCTCAGAAACGCGCGCAGACGCCGTTGTGTCAAGCAGGAGAAGGCTGCGCTTCCTCTGCTGCAGCAGCATCTCATGCTCAATTCTGAATGGGATCCCTCGTCGTAGGACGACGGTGTCTCCTCTTCTGACTCCAGAAGGTTGTGGTGCGATGAAGGGAACCCGTCTTCTGGATTCAGGATTCGCTCAGAAACGCGCGCAAACGCCGTTTTGTCAAGCAGGAGGAGGCTACGCGTCCTCTGCTGTAACAACATCCCATGTTGAACGGCAGACGTTGCCCGCGCGAGGTACGCGGAGGCGTCACAAGGGGTTCCATGAGATTGCGCGTGCTTCCTCGAGGCGTATCTCAGCCAGGCCCCCAACTTGAGTGAGATACGCCTCACCATCTACAGGGCAGGGAGCTAACTCAATTATATAGTGGTAGATCATATAATAGTGAGAATGAGTACGAGAGCCTTTTGAAATTATTTTTTAACAATTCAATATTTTTTTGTGAAAGGTGCTCAGTTTTATTTCGAAAGTTGTCAAAATTCAAGAAGTTCAGTCAAAGGTTTCATTTGAAAGTGCCCATCTGTCGTGAAAATGGTACATAAAAGAGTCCCTCTGATATTTTTCGATTGAAACAATACTGCACAGCTATCTATGTTTTTCAATGAAATTTAAACGATTTGACGGAAACGACACCCTTGATCAGATATCCGATGTAAAGAAAATAAGTTATGGAAACCTCCAAAAATCGGTCCTTAAAGAAGATCGCCATTCTCTGAATCATTCTAAGGTCAGGACATTCAAAAATGCCATTATCCAAATGATGCATCTATCCTGAGTAAATGTAAATGTAATGTAAAGTAAATGACATGTCGGAATTATAGTTAAATAAAACTCCCATTTTCTGGACATAGAACATCAATCAGAACGGAATTCATTCGCTGTCAGGGCAGGATTATCATTCTTGAAGCTTACTAAGACTGCTGCTCCTCCTTCATTTGAAAGGTTTTCGCGCACAAACACCACTTGACCTACATTTTGACTTACTAGGAGTTATCACGTAATCAATACATATTATGTACTCTTTGCTGTAGACGTCAGTTGCAAGTTTTTCTGTTCTAATAGAACCTCTTGTTTTGCGTCTAGCTTATAGGGCGTAATAAACATCGTATCATATCAGTTATCCGAATATCGGATCCAATGCATACTAGCAACATGGCTGCGTTCCAGGTACGTCTATGGATGGTTACAGGACTACTACATGTCAGGCGGTTGAGCCTATACACAGTGTACTCACCATGTTGTGATTCGGCTCATGATCCATGAGGACATGCTCAGCTTCGTCAGTATTGGCAGCACGAATGCCGTCTCCCAAACTCGCGTTCATTACTTGCTTCTAAAACAGCAAGCCTTAAATTGACGTTGCAAACGAATGTAACATTGACACCCTTAAACTGAAATAAAAATATTAACGAAATATTGGAAGCTATATAGTACCGGTCCGGTTCCTGCGTCATAGTCTTCAACAGTGATGGCCGGCGGCTCGACAGGGCAATTCTCTGGCGAATTAGCTCCGCTCTAAAGTCAAACCTTAAATGACAGTACAAAGAAAACATTAGCAGAAACTTAACCTAAGTGAAAGAAAGTGCGAAATCACTTCCTTACGTGAAACAAATGCACAAGCTTTAGACGAAAAGATATCAACTTCTTAACAAGGAGAGTAGCCGCGCCAAGAGCTAAACTAGGGCTTGGGGTTCAAGGACACGATACGCGGTAGATAACCATGTCAACGCATCACATGCGCTCGTTCAATCGGTGGTTTATCGGTTATTACACAGAAGTAATCGTGGGTACAAACTGTCACAAGAATGCCCTATGTCCTACAAAATGGTGGAACAGTGCTCATAACTGAGCTTCAAAGAAGAGGAGACGAGTCTAAAGGCCTCACACAGGGCACCTCAAAAAATATATGCTCTACTTTAGTGAACACAGAATTCTGATCCTTTCAACTAAAGTCGACCTTTCATACCTACCCCACAGCGCGAAGAATGGAAACGTTTTGTGGCGTATATGGATAAAATTGGTACCGCAGTCGGGAAGGCACCAATGTCGCGTGTACCCAAGCGAAGTTCTTGATTCAGGTCACGCCAAACCATCTAATTCCTCTATCACTCTATGCTTGCTAAACTGCTCCCAGACTTGAGACTGACTACCTTTGACGCCATACTCTTTTATTAGGTTGGTTGGAAAGTCCTAGCGGTTTTGACTGGTCCACTTCAAACGATCATAACTTTCTTTATGCTCATCGGTTTCGGTCCAAATAAACACTGTTTCAGCACACTTTTCAAAGCGGTGGTGGTTGATTAATTCTATCACCGAAAATACTGCGTGGTCGAGATGCGACGAATTCTAGAAAGTCTGTTTTTGCGTGGTCCTGATTTGCGAAGGTTCTGCCAGCTAGGAAGCTCTTAAAGTACTTAGGAAGGTGGTATTCGGTTGGCGCAAGGTCTGTTGAGTATTTCGGATGAGGCAGAAATTCAACTCCTACTGCGTTTAATTTTCGCATGGTGATTTGCGAAATGTGTGGGCGGGCATTGTTGTGCAGAAAAATGGATGTCTTCTGTTGGCCAATGCCGGCTGCAGTTTACGCCATTTTCGGTACACCTCGTCGACTTCGTCAGAGTAGGACTCTGCTGTGATGGTTCGACCTCGCTTCACAAAGTTGTAGTGACCTACGCCAGCCGCCGACCACCACACTGTTACGATCGTCTTCGGGTGAGATTTCGGCTTTGCGAAGTGCCTGAGGGTTTATCGTACAGAACCCACTTCTCGCCTCCGATATACTCCGGTGAAACCTTCGCTTTGAAGTTTCCACACGAGGACGAGAGGTAAAGCGTTCCCCCCTCCCCCCCCCCCCCCCCACACAACATATAGGGACTGTGAGAGTCGATGGAAGGTTGATCACGTTGTAGTTGTACTTCGGCGACCATGTCCGTCAAGATGCTACCGGCGCTGTGATGAATCGAAGGTAGAAGTCAACTGCATCGATAAATTTTGAGCGTCCCTGGTGCTACCATGAGATCGATACGAGGTTGGATAATGGTGGCTACTTATCGAAGGCAGTGTGGCGTGTGGCGCAGTCGGAGGAGGCGCGACTGTCGCGTGCACCCGATACCAGGTTCCTGGTTCGGATTTCCCGCCCAGGCCAACCAAGCTTTCCGTCCCTCCGGGGTTGGTAAATTGGCACCAGACTCGTCTGGGAAGGATAAAGCGCTGACTTGTTCATCGGCTGGCTACCGCAAGTCATTGTATGGCCAAATACGCATTCATGTCGCCTCCACGACATCCCGTAGAAGTAGAATGCGCTGGCGCATCCCAGAAGGGATTGAGTAACGCCGTCCTTTATCCTTTATCCTACTTGTTGAAGAGCCACTGTCGGCGCTATGTGAACCTTGTCGGGAATATTAGGTTATCCCATAAGTCCTTGCAGTTTTTTCAACGATTCACTGCAGATTTCGCCGGCGGTCTCTTGCATAGCGCTGCATAGCTTTCGAAAGAGAATGACTTGCTCTATCAGAGCTTGTATTGCACTTCTTTTTTCATCACGAATTTTGTCAATTTTTAGGTTGTTGAAGTGAAAAGTGAAAAAGTGAAAAAGTAGCCATTTGCGCACTTGTTCTCTCCGCTTAGGTTTGTAATTTTTTGCGCAGCTTTTAGAGCATTTGGAAGACAATGTTCTGCACTACAAGAATATGTGTTGGTCCTATTTTCTCACTTGTCCTTTATTGATTTTTAGGCCATCAAATAGGGAATTCCGACTTTTCCGTCCGAATTTTTACCAAAACTCCGGTTCTGTGGTTGGACTTTTTTTTGCTTGGTGTTATATGTCGTTTGGAAGAGGATCTCTTGCTCAGTAAGAAATTGTGACGCGTTTATTGGCTCACGCCGATTTCTGTCGAATATCAACAACTGAAGAAGGAGAAGGAGTTGTTGGTGAAGACGATTTTTCTCTTTTTGGCATTTTGTTGATATTCAATAGAAATCAATAAACGCTACACATATTCTTATAGAGCAAGACATTCTCTTTCGAATGCCATATAACACCAACCCAAAAAGTCCAACCACAGAGCAGGAGCTGTAAAGCTGATTTTATTTTCTTTATGTTTTTTCCGACTTCGAATGGGAGGGTGGGTGGGGACGATAAGCGAGAAAAAACCGGAATGAGTTTAGCGGGGCTTCTCCCTCCTTCGTCAGCACTGACGCTTGCTGACCTCGGCGAGTAGCCTGGTGACACCGCAGGTACTGGTACCGTAACGCTGGTCACGGTACCTGCATTCAAGCCGACTACATCGACCGTTGTCGATAAGATATGGAAATTCAAATCACCACTATCATAACATGTAAAGACTGGACCCAAAAACGAGTCGTTTTGATTCCTGAGAAGCAATAAAGAACAGATTTCGAAACGCGCCAATTTCTGGTGACCACTCAAATCGTGAAGCAGCAACGCTTCGAACTTTTTCCGTTTTCCGATGAGTTCCAATCCATCTGTAACAGCAGTTTTACTGACTACTACACTTTCCGCAATCTCACGGACTGTTTGCAATGGATTAGCTTCCACGAAAGCCTTCAAATCATCGTCCTGGATTGTGTAGGCTTGCGCTTCGGAGCGCACTTTCAAGGTTGAAATCAAGGTTGAAATCTCCATAACGAAATTTCTCGAACCACCGCTGCACGGTCCGTTCTCCAACACTATTCGCCCCACACATGGTTGACTTGTCGGGCTGTTTCGATGGCCGATTGGCCCAGTTTGAAATTGAAATAAAATACCGCTCAGGATTTCTCTTGTGCCACACCTCAACAAGAAATGTCAATGAAGCAGAATCGAGGATTTTTCCGTCTATGTCGGCACCCTGCCGTACCAGTGCACGGAAGAAGACGTCGGCAATCTCTTCAGTCGAGCCGGTCAGGTCACCAGCGTGCGAATTGTCACCGATCGTGAGACTGAACGTCCGAAGGGCTTTGGCTTCTGCGAATTCGCCGACGAGGCTGGCGCCGAGAAGTCAACACCCTCAACGGAACGGACTTCAACGGCCGCTCGCTTCGTGGGAATCACGCCAGCAGGAATTGACCCTTCTTGTGTTCGTCTTGTATTTGTCGCCTCACATAGGTGACTTAAGCTATGATTTGAATCGCAAATAAGGCTGATAAGTCTTCGAAAAAACACAATTGTTAAGCACAGGTGGAACACAAATTATTCCATAGGATAGAGTGAAGAGTTCCGTATTAGGCCCCGTGCATACTTCCCGTCGCCGCGATGGAATCGCGGCGATGAGTTTTGCACAGCGACGCGAAAGAATTTGAATTTCTCTGTGCTCGACGCATCGCCCATCGCTCTGCAATGGGGCGCGACGGCGATCCGTCCAGGACCAAACGCCAAACACCGCGCGCGGCGCGAAAAAGTATGCCATGCCCGCGATGGGCGCGGGAAGCCATCGCGCATGCCGACCGTTACTGTTGCGGCGGCCGCGGCGAGGTTTCCTTTGACTATTCGACCGCGTGCGGCGGAACGGTCATGAACTGAGCGCCGCGATGGCATCGCGGCGATGGAAGTATGCCCCCGGCCTTAGAGGTTATATAAAACTGTGATGTTGAACACTGATTCAGTAATAAACAAACGAAAAGCGGTTATACAGAAACCGCCAAAATTTTCGGGCAACCTGATAGTAACCTTTCCTTGCAGAAATTCTTAATTTTTTCGAACTACAAATAGCAAACGCATAGTATTATGGAAATATCACCAACACTGGTTATGCTGTCGGCGTCTCCCATCACTCCAAATGAGCCTGTTGAAAAGCCAGAGTGTCCACCGCTGCGACGCCGTCCCTGCCAACCAGTCTGGTTGTCATTTCTTTCTTCACGCCAACGCTCGTTATAGTTTCCTCCGCTATAACCACCAGAGTCTCGACCTTCATAACGTCCGCCACGACCTCCTTCTCGGCCTCTACCACCTCGATTTCTCTTTTCATCCTATAAAAAACGAAATGTTCTCGAAACAGTAGGACGAAATCTGTACGGTGAAATGATGTATGGGAGTGAAAGAAGAATAGTGTTTCGCTTCCATAACGGTAATCCACCTACGAACTAGGATGAGGCCAAAATATAGAAGGCTAAGCAGAAGTAGGGCAAAGAAAAGCGCAATGTCATAGAGGTATACCGCCTTATCCTGCTCTAGGTTTGCACCGCTTCCCTACTCTTTCAAAGCTAATACACTTTAATAAGTAAGGTCATCAACGTACCGGGCTATATCTGTTGAAGCTGTTTTCACCCGCGCTGTCACCGAAGCTGTCGTCGAATCCACCACGACGACCACGTCCCTAAACCAACGCAGCACTTAAACTAAACTTTGATCTTAGCCAAAAGGCCGAGAAGCGAGCACTTCACGGTGATACTGTGGAACAAAGCGAAAAAGCGTTCTGTTACCAACCAGAGGAGCTCAGGTGTATGTCCGAACGGCGAAAATGAATACCATAGTTAAAATATCCACTCTCCACATAGTAAAAGGCATGTTCCATCTTGCAGTCTTTGAAGCCACCGAGTTATCGGCTCAGAAAGATTACTGCAGGAGCGCATACTCGCCCAAAAGCTGCCCTCCAAACATCAAGCATGCAGAAAAGTGCAAAAATACTGCAACTTCAAGGAATTGAGCACCAGATCCTGGGCCTACGAAGCAGTGCTCTGCATTGTTCCTGCATAGTCGATGTTTGTGATGTATTGGATTACGAGACTGGATGATTCAATAGCAAATAGTTGTCCCAACTCGGTAGGTGCAAGGATTTGCAAGAATAGAACATACTTTTCTACTGCTTGAAAGGTGGAGATTCTCGCAGCTTCCATTTTTGCTGCTCAGACAAACGCCTGACTTCCGTCCCTAGCAAGTTGAAACCTTAGGACTCCTCTCGGCCTTCCCAGTTCGTTCTACTTCATATATTCGAAACGCTACAGGAGTCGGCAATGAATGATTCCGGAAAAATAGGTTCTTATAAACCCGCCAGGAAATTCGACATTTTTGTCACAATGACGTGCGGCATCCTTGTGCTGGGTCAGCTGGAGTTCTAAAGGCCTAAAGAATATCCATCTAGCTTCGTGGATAGTTTTTTTAATCGCCGAGTATACTTTTAACACTTTTGTTTAAGGCCCCGTTCATACTTCCGACGCTGAGCGACGCGACGACATGTATAGTGGCTAAATTGATCGATCGCGTCGCCCGATCAATGTGGCCACAATGCTTGGCACCACGTCGCTCGGCGTCGAGGTATAAACGAGGCCTAAGCCTGGACCTGCTAAAGGCCGAAAATATCCTCACCTAGAAGGCAGTCCACCCCACCTTTCCTCAGCCCGCATTGTCTCCATTGCTTTAGCCATGACAAAGCTATGTGGAAGAGCTATTAGAGTGCCAGCCTCTTCTTGTCGAGCACGTTCGCATGCCCAAACGGCTCGGAGGGGCTCACCTTGTAGAACAGCCTTATACAACGTCTTGTTTTGTACGAAATTAAAAATTTCATGCAACATCAGTGTGTTCTACCCCTACGATGAACTAGCTGAAATTAGAGGCGCCAATGAGATGGGGGTCATCCTTACTCGTTGGTTGTCCACCTTGGTAAGAAGACAAGCGTATGTGAAATTACATCAGAAACGGCTGACAGTTCACTACAGGGGTAGAACCCACCAGTGCTGCAAAAAAATCCGCTCTCGTTCATCACAGACCGTTTTGTAGCGCTATCCTACACGGCGACCACCCCCCCCCCCCCCGTCTCGATCCTATCTGCGCCAAATTAGGCATGCAAAGACATCTTATTAAGTGAATAGGCACTAGTTAAAAGTTCCGACTCCCCCGACACGACTTCGTCGATTTTTTTTTTCGCTGAAACTTCGTCTAGGGGGGGGGGTTATTTGGGGTGTTGATCACGATTCTGACATCCGTTTTTCACGATTCGGTCAGAGACCACCCATACCGTTAACAAGGGTGGTTCACGCAGGGTCACCGATTTTGCTGAAACTTCGTCTAGGAGGGTTGTTTGGGGGGCTGATCACGAATCTGACATCCGACATCCATACTTCTCATCCATTCTTGGAAGGAAGAGCTACCCAGGTCGTACAAATCCCTTGGTTCCTTTGGAGAGCATGAAGTGCCATGGTTGTGGCGTATTCAAGGAACGAGTAGAAAAACAGACACTCCTTTTCTTTTTTTCGCCAATATCACGAATTTCGTAACTCGATGAACCGACCACTTACCCATATCAACCTTTACCTGCCGTCACCGGCAGAAACTTTAAGAATGTAATCCTGAGCCATCCTGTATCCATATTATGCAGCCGAATCGTGAAAAGCGTATGTTATATTCGTGATCAGCTCCCAAATAACCTCCCCCCCCCCAGACAAAGTTTCAGCGGATTTTTTTTTTCGACGGGAGTCGTGTTGGTGGAGTCGGAACTTTTAACTATTGCCAGTGAATATCCACTCCGTTCACAATGACCCCTCCCCCAGAGCCTATTTGCGCCCCAAACGTTTCCTGGTTTCTAGGATCACTGGAATCACGAAACCGTACAGCTGCAGAAGAATCGTAAAGTAGACGAATGAAAGCGTTTTAACGACTTACACCTCTCTTTCCGCGACCCATCCTGCTCAGTGAAGATTCACCAGTATCTGAAAACGAATGCGCATTAGAAGACGGCTGGAACGAGCACATCGCCGGAGGTCAGCAGAAACGAACGGAGAACGACCGCGCGACCGAACAAGGGCTCGAATGGACTGATAAGACGGCGGACGGCGCCGGCCACGAGGAGCACGAGCGGTCGGACAAGCTCGGCGAAGGGACGCTGCCGCGCGGGGCACGGATCCGTCCGGACAGGAGCGGACAGGGGTCCTCGACCAAACTACGCACACCGCCATGACCGGCATGCGAATCGATCGCGGCAAGGGAGCAGCCGGCGGCGTGCGGCTGCGCCGCGCCGCGCTCCGCCTCCACCCGGCGTCCAGCCGGGTACGGTAGCGAGTATGGACCGATGGTGAAAAGCTTGGACGACGGAGAAGGGGTGAGATTGTAGGTTCGACGTCAGGCATCTGCCTGGAGTACGGTAATCGTTACCGTAATCGAAGGTGCCTGCGTTCCGTCGCCACCTTCGGTGGTAGCGTGGCGACTGTTGGGCGCGCCTCAAACCAGCTTTATACAGCTTTTCTATAGAAAACGAGCAGAGTAGACGGCGTAATACGGGCGTGGGAGGTGCACCCTTAAGGTCCCCACAGAGTTCTGCGACAACGCCGCGGCCCTATGCTTAACCATAGGGCAGAGACGCAGAGCTCGCCGCCGGCGGCGTCCCTGCCCTATCCTTAAAGGCCCCCACAGACTTCTGCGGCAACGCCGCTCACCGCTATGGTTAAGGATAGGGCAGGGACGCCGCCGGCGGCGAGCTCTGCGTCTCTGCCCTATGATGAAGGATAGGGCAGCGGCAATGCCGCAGAAGTCTGAGAGGGCCTTAACCATAGCGGCGAGCGGCGTTGCCGCAGAAGTCTGTGGGGGCCTTTACGACGACGAAATTTTCTTGCTCTTTGGCAGAATCCAAACGTGGAGGTGGGCCTTCGTTAGGAAAGCGAAGTATTCTATTCTGCTGCAGCTGTGCATTGAAAATTTCCATACCTACAAGGTGCAGCATGCCCATACCAGTATTACTTTACTTTGATACTTTGATGATCCCTTTGTCCGCTGAAGGCCTTCTCAGCGGGGACCACAACTCTTCCAGACCGCTCGATCTCTGGCTGCTTTCATCCAGTGAGGCAGACTCCGCTCTCTGAAAGATCTTGAGAATGAGTCTGCCGATCGCGTTGGCGGTCGTCCCAGTGGTCTCTTGTGGTCTCTCGGGAGCCATTCTGTGACACGGAGACTCCATCTATCGTCCTCTCGTCGAAGCAGGTGTCCGGCCCAGCGATATTTGGACTTCTTCATGTACTGCAGCGAGTCTGCCAATTGCGACTTCTCCCTTAGTTTCGAGCTTCGTAGGCCTTCTTGCCATTGCTGACGGAGGCTTGTCCTCTGAAGACATCTCTCCAGTGCACGATGCGTAGTATGCATCGCTCTGGCGATTGTCTTGTTGTCGGGCCATGTTTCCGTCGCGTAACACATCGCAGGCAGTACAGAGGCGTTGAATATCGAGCCCCTGAGGCCGGCATCCTTGACCTGATCGGTGACTTCGCGAATCGAACTGGAGGCTGCCCATGCTGCGCGTCTCCTGCGGGCGATTTCAGGACCGAGGTCGTTATCCATGTTCAGCTCTCTTCCCAGATAGACGTAGGAGTCGACCTGTTGTAGAGCGACTCCATTTAACCTTACGAGTCCCGTGTCACACCACTGGTTGACCATAAACTGCGTTTTGGACATATTCATGTCCAATCCAATCTTCATACCTGCCACATTGAGCTCGTTCAGCATTTCCTCGACTTTTGCCGTGCTGGTAGAGATGAGAACAATATCGTCGGCGAAGCGAAGGTTGCTGATCCGTTTATCGTCTTTATCGTCGACAAGGTAGCCTTTATCGTCCCAGTTCAAGTCTTTCATGGCATCTTGGAGTGCCGCTGTGAATAGCTTGGGAGAAATCGTATGTCCCTACCGTACTCCTTTCCCGATAGGAATTTTAAGCTTTCGATCGAACAACTGGATGGTGGTCGATGTGTTCGAGAAGCATTCGTCGAGAAGTCGGATGTAGGGCGATGGTATACCAGCATGCACAAGCGCGTTCCGAATGGCGTTGATTTCCACAGAGTCGAACGCTTTCCGATAATCCACGAAGACAAGGACAAGAGGGATGTGGTATTCGCGGCCCCTTTGATGAGTTGTGAGACAGTCTGAATATGGTCCATGCAGGAGAAATCCTTGCGAAACCCTGCTTGCTCCACTGGCTGATATTCATCCAAGCAACGCTCCATACGATTGAGCAGTATCTTGGTGAAGATCTTGTACACAACCGAGAGAAGACTGATGGGTCGATAGTTGTTGATACCCTTCCGCTGACCTTTTTTGACGATTAGAACTATTTTCGATTCCTTCCATGATTCCGGAATCCTATGCCAGTGTGCAGCAGGTACCAGCTCGCTTATACCTAAAACCGTTCCGTAAGAAGACGTTGCATCAAAAAATCTTGAGGCATAAACCTACTAAACGAAGAAAACGAACAAATTGCAGAAAAAAAGCAACACCAGAAAAAGAAAAAAAACTATTATAGGGCGTGGCCCGACCACTCCTCTTGAGGCTATCGCAGGCTGACAAAGGGTATAGCAAGGGGAAACGTTATGTACAGGAGTTCCACTTGCGCGCATCGCGTGATTCTGCAGTGTCGCTAATCTATGGAAAGCAATTTTCCTAAACCTTAAAATCCGCTAACATCTAGGTCCTGCTGCGTAATTTTACGGCTCGGGGTCGTTCACCACTACGTTCATCAAAGGCATTCTCTCTGAACCGTCCAGTAACGGCATTGGTTTGTGGTGCTCACCATCAATATCTCTGCGCCACAGGTTGCTCCGCGACCGTCTTCATGCTCAACAGCACTTGGTTCAGTACATCGCTAACACATCTCCAGAATCTAGACGCCCGTTAGCCCAAATTTAGCGTGCCCGTTAGCGCGACGCGGCACGCTAGTCGAGATAGATATTGACCGAGCGGCGCGAAAAATCGATATCTATGGCGATCGTGCTGCGGCGCAGCGTGGCGGCGCAAGTATAAACTAGGGCTAACGCGACGTCTGTGGCAGACATCCACCTTTGGATCCAGACAATGGTTGCAAAGAATGACACATCTTCTGAACCCGAACGATCGTTGCGTGGCATCGATGACGTGTCTTCGGAATCGTGCCGCTCGTTCTGTGGAATCGACGACACGTCTTGAGAATCCGGATGCGTGGACCTCCTCACTCGTTCCTCCTTAGTGGATCCCTCTTTACTGGTCCGCCTCTGTGGTATTCGTTATTGCTAACCCTACTGGGACCGGATTCATCAACGACTTACAGCAATTTAACTGAGAAAATACAGCCGAAATCCTTGATAGGCGGCGAAATGGTTCACCATATCGCTTGATAGGCCACGCTATCAGGTCTTGAGAACCCGGATGCGTGAACCTCCTCACTCGTTCCTCCTTAGTGGATCCCTCTTTACTGGTCCGCCTCTGTGGTATTCGTTATTGCTAACCCTACTGGGACCGGATTCATCAACGACTTACAGCAATTTAACAGAGAAAATACAGCCGAAATCCTTGATAGGCGGCGAAATGGTTTACCATATCGCTTGATAGGCCACGCTATCAGGTATTTCGGCTGTATTTTCTCTGTTAAATTGCTGTAGGTCGTTGATGAATCCGGCCCCTGGTCTCCCTTGTTGCCCCCTACCTATCTTCCAGGTCCCACCTTCTGGCCCACTCCCTTATTATCCCTATTGACCCGCGTGATCGTCCCTTTTGCTGGTTTCCCCGTCCAGGACCCACCTCTAGTCACCTCCTTCCGGGCCGCTCTGCTGATCCCATCTAGATGTTCCCTCTACTGCCTTCCTACCGCCTAATCGTCATTTTTAAAGCTTCCCATGTCATTTATACCACTGCCATTGTATAGAGCTGCCATGTTCCCCTTTATTTTTTGCTGTACTATGGTGCCCGCAGCACCCTGGCAAGGTATGTTAAGACGGGTAAGTTACATCAGCCAGACCCCGTAGTTCTTACCTTGCCTAGATTTTGTGCTCTCCTCTGTTGAACACATAAAATCTAGTGTATGGCGCGATCTCTAGCTTTAACATGTCAGATGATTGCCGCCTTTGTGCGCTTCGGAGCAAAATTTAATGTAATATTTTATTTAATGAAATTTTAGGCAGTGCGTTCACTTATTACGGAGGATAAACTTAAAGCTCTCAAAAAATAGTACTAATTCTTCCTTAAACAAAAAATGATTCTGATCGTATTGTAGAATCTCTAGTTTTCCCAGAAAAACGCACGTTTAGATTCGAGAGATGTTCGTTTGATTTCTAAAACATCAACCCTGCTTACAAGAGTGTTCCAATTTCATTTGAAAAGTGTCCAATTTGATTAGAAAGGTGTCCAATTTGAAATGGTATACCTCTTCGTGGTGCGTTCAGCACCTAACGAAGTTCCGGGAAGATTATGCCTCTGGCATATACACTGCTGGGGCTCCAGGACGTAACTCCAACGCGACGTCGCGCGCTAGCCGCATGCGACGTCGACGCGCTGAAACGCGGACGTGCGCTTGGTGACGCGTGGTTAGCCGCGAAGCACGAAATTTTGCCAGTGTTTGAGCTCCTCTAGTAGGTATTATCCCCTTGTAAGTGTAACACTGTTTCGCGATACATTCCGACAGCGTAAGTCAAATACGGTCCATTTTAGGAATTCTGATGAATTAGGTTGTAGATGTGGGTGAGTGTAGCGCAGTCGGAGGACATGCCGGTTGTCGCATGCGCCCAGTACCAGGCTCCTGGCCAGCCAGGCTAACCAAGCGTTCCATTCTTGGATCGGTGAATTGGTACCATACCTGTCTGGGAAGGATAAAGTGCTAACTTGTTCATCGGCTGGCCACCGCAAGTCATTGTACAGCCAAATACGCATTCAAATCGCCTCCACAATATCCCGTAGAAGTGGAATGCGTTGCGCATCCCAAAAGGGATTGAGTAACGCCGCTGTTCATCCTTTTATCCTTCAAGTTGTAGATGCTCAACAGCAGGCTGCTTTTGTAGCGACTATGAACGATTTTTGAACGATAATTTTATGGAGTACCCACTTATCCATTCTTACCCACTTTTTCACCTTTGCGTGGTTTTCTTAATGCTTAGTGACGCTCGAAAGTGGCAGTTTTTCCAGAACCCGACTCCATCGGTGGCATCAGTAAGGAGGGGTGAATTCTAGGGATCTGACATCGACCTGGTGCCAGATTCATCAACCGCCCTCTAACGGTGAAAATACATATTGCCAAACCGCCTGATTGACATTCATCAGCATCGGGATTTGGCGGTATTTTCGCCGTTAGAGGGCGGTAAGCGGTTGATGAATCTAGGCCCTGGTTCATCTTGAATTCTTATATCACCCGATAAGAATTTTTGGAACGAAGGTTGAATACTGGCAATTGAAAAGACATGTGGTCTCACGCCTTGACTGAATTTTCATGACTCTGCAATGTTCTTTATTCAGGTTTGAAGTCATGAAGTAAAATGATATGATTCTGCTTCGTAGAGAGCATCAGAAATATTCGATCTGAAATTCCGAAAAACGATAAGTGTGACAAATGAAGATAGAAAACCCAACACTACCACAAGATAGGCGTCAAAGCGATGTACAATAAGGTCAACATTAAATAAATGGTACAAGAAGACTAGAAGTTAGAAAATGGTGTGTCATAAATCACAGTCTATTCGTACAGAACCTAATATATGTAGACTCAAAGGCCGTTAATGACTAAATTTGAGATTCGACACACATAACAATGAGCAGTCGCGACACAATGAGCAGTCGCGGCTCCATAAAATTCGGACAAGGTAAAACCTGAAGCTCGATGAAGTAGTCTGAACCACAAAGGGGGCAATAGCAGCTAAAACGCCGGTAAATTGTCCAAGCTCATAGACGTGGATGCGTTCAGCTATACGATGACGCTGGACCGCATTCAGGAAACCGGCTTCGCTAGTAAATGGACGAATTCGGCATAGAAACTTTATGGACTCAAACTAGTCTACACAGCTCTACGTATACTGAACAACGTCTCCCCAAGCGCTCCATGTGGGTCGCATTTTGGATAAACGGAAGACCGGCAGCTTTTTTGACTGGGATGAATTCGGCATTAGTGTATGAAACTGAACAGTTTTATTTTGTACCACACAATGAGTCCTTACCTAAGATATTTATGTATTATACACACTGTATGGTAAACAGTGGCAGCGCAGTTGGAGAAGGCTGTCGCCTGCTTCCTGATTCGAGGTTCTTGGTTCGGGTCTCGCCAAGGCCAACGAAATCTTTCATCCCTCTGGGGTCGGTGAATTGATAACAGACTTGGCAAGAAAGGATAAAACATTAGAAGAACACTGACTTTTCCTTAGACTTATCAACTTACCACGAGGTCCTTGTTTTGGGCAATTATTCATTCAGGTGACCTCCATTAGGTCCGTAGAAGTAGGATGCATGGCGCTTCCCCAATTAAAACGGACCTTCGTCTCTTGTCGTTTCATCAGGAGTCAGCTCGTCTAGTGACGGTCTGAATACTCTCTAGGACTTCGCCCTAACAATACTATTGATACAGTTCTCGTTGAGAAATTTGTAATCCGCCCTGGAATCCTCCTAAATTTTGGCAGTAGCAATGGGGAAAAGAACAGGATGGCCTGGAGCTTTTTATCGTTTTCGACTTACAAGGAAAGGTTCCCAAGTCTTGGTAAGCTTTTGCGATGCCATAAAGTTTTTGACAGAATGAGAGACCGTGTGATCGGAGTCAGTCCAGGATTACAGTTATTTTTTGCTGAACACTTTTTCATAGACCTGAAGAAGAGGTGTGAAAACGCGTGCGGAATATTCATCAACCCCGATGACACCCTACAAGATGTGCCTCGGTGGCGCAGACGGGAGGGGTGCCGCTTCTCATGGAAGCACACCGACGGGCTTTTGAGATCGAGTAACTATAGTCTTTATGTATTACTCATCTGATTTGCACAGTGTTTTACATTCTTTGAAAGCTTATTTAATGAGGTTTGTTTCATGATTTTCAGGTGGTTTCATTCCAATTTGATTCTTAAGGGAACTTCAGGGCTGCTTAGGTTTAAGATGCTCTCGAAGGGGCAAATTCGCATCATTTATGAGAAATGGGAAAGCGTGAGAAATGGATCTTGTACAACAACAAATGACGTTCTGCGCAGTGGTTTGGTTGCGCAAAGATGAAATTCCGATTTTTTTTCGAAGCAGAATTCGCATGAGAGAAGATCATGGTCACAGCTACTTTGGCGAAATTCTGCTCTAGCTGTTACCTCATGAGATCATGAAACCAGGTATCAATTCAAGAAGATGTATCAGAATCGCTTGCACGTGCATATGTACCTAGCAGTGGTGAACAAAAATTCGATCCGATCCTTCTTCACGAAACGCGAGCGTGACCAGACCTCACGTCTCATGAAAAACGCTCGAAGTTAAACGATCTTGGCGATGTAACTCTACCTTATCCAGCGCCCACACCAGTCTTTCCTCAGCGGATTATTGTATTCTCCATTCTCTAGCAGATTGCCGTATTCTTGAAAACTTTATCAAGGGCAGGGTTTTCAAGAATAACAATCACGTGATGTAGTTTAAGGGATCGTTTATTGTGCGCACGATGCTCGACGGAATGGTATGATGACTTCCATATCGATCGTGCGACGCGATGAATCGATATGGGAGCTTATCATCACATCGCGTCGCGTGTCGTCGCGCGTCACTTTTACCAACAGCTCCAACTCTTTAGTTAATATTTTGAACAGTAGTATCTTGTTTGGTAGACAAATGTTTCTATCAGAAAGTATATTTTTTCCCTATTTCGATTCTTATCAATTTTTAGCGAAACGTTAACAGATAAGAAGCCAAAAATTTATTTTTCTTTTTTTTTAAATTTCGGTATATGCAAAAACAGCATGTACAGATAAGCGCAACATATGTAGAAAAAAACATTCGCTTTGAAACAAAATATCATACTGTGTAAAAAACAAACCAAAAAAGGAGCTGTTTAGGGCCTGTTCATACTTCGCGACATGAGCGACAAAAGCGACAAGGGCGACAAGAGCGACGAGAGCGACTGGGGCGACGGACATAGTGTGGTGTACGTCAATAATTGCGTACTCCACACTCCGTCGACGAATGTAGTGTGAAATGCGTATTTATTTACGTACACCACACTACATCCGTCGCTCTTGTCGCTCTTTCGCTCTTGTCGCTCCTGTCGCGAGGTATGAGCAGGCCTTACCAAAATAAAATAAAATGTCTTCTGGACACTACACTTTAACCCTGAAGATTAATGAAAAACACAATGAACAGCAAAACACCCTAATACCTTTTGGGTAAAGCAAATCATCACTTCCAAATGGTATAAAACTTCAAAAAAGCCCCAAACGTAGAATGAGAGAAGGAGCTATCGGCGAGGGTCATTTTTCCTTTTTTGATTTTGCAATTGAATGCCCTACAAATTGACAAAAATCGAATAGGCGCACAAAAATCGGATTCTTCTGGTGTCTCGGGAGAGGCCTTGACTCATCAATTTCGGGAAGTTATTTTACATACTTCATAAGCACCTAAAAAAAGGTGTCAAAACCTCTAATAAACCCTTCGTGGATTAAAAAACAAACAGTTTCAATATTCAAGGAGCCGAAGTGGCGGTAACTATTACTTCGACCCAATAGATCGTACTCTTCACGGAGTTTCTACGACTGCTTTGCTGTATTGCAACGACTTCAAGCGCGGACGCTTTTGTTGGCTGTGCACGTCGTTATGCTCGTCAGACTGATGGTTCGTCTATGACTTAATTCACTCGCATAACGATTACAGACGGAATCGTCGCGAAGGGATATTCTGACGCTCGCCTTCGAATCCGATTTGTTGCCGCTGTGGCACCGATCGCTGACGAAACGGACGATCCCAGAATATCACAGTGACGCAGTCATCAACCGATGAGAGATGCTCACTGAGAGATGATCGTCTTACGAACGTCAATATATTAGTCCTCCGTTGTGCTAGCACGTACAGCATCAGAACATATTCGAGAGATTTCTGTAGAAGTCAACCTAAAAATAATAGTCGGTGCTTATGAATAATCAGTGCTTGGAAGTAGGAGAACGAGACAGAAATACAGCTCTGCAGCCCTTTCAACGATGAGAAATGTATTGCAGACACCATCCTCATTTTTCAGAACAATTCTGATCTCAAATCTTAGTGCAACATAAATTCTGTCGGCTTTCGAATTTTTTGAATTTTTCATTTTTCTAAGGAACAACCTATACAGGGTGCGCACTAATTATGGGCCTCAAATAATTGAAGTGCCACAGTAACTCAAACAATTCAAAAAGGAGATAAACACTTTGCGATTTTTATTAAGGTACTTTGCAATAAAAAATTACGATCTTCATTCAAAATGCCCTCCTCTTACGCGTACGCTGCTTCTCGGCCGAGTCACGAATGTGTCGCAGGAGGCACACAGAGAGCCCTCATCAAGATCTTTCTTGAGTGTAGCTTTGAGCGAATTCAAGTCGTTGTATCTTGTAGCTGAGATCTTGAGCTCTAAAACTGACCAGATCAAAAGCCAATTGGACTCAGATCTGGTGAATTTGATGGCCATTATTCGGAGATGACAAAATCTGGAAGCTCGGGTAGACACCACTGCTGGTCGACAGTCGACTTGTGTACAGGAGCTTACAGCTTGTTAGTCTTGCTGAAAGTATCATGGCTTGTCTCCGAAGTGAGAAATGAACCATGGCTTCAAACTTTCTACAGGACCGATTTCAAGTATATTTCCTTATCGATCTTCACTTCAGCATCGACGAACACCGCGTCTTCCCGTCTTCCCATCTGAGGTTATCACACCACAAACCATAACAGAGCTTGGAAGTGCAGTTTTCCCGACGACTTTTCTTCTAGAAATGACCTGCTTCTTATCTGCTGCGACGATCCAATCGTTTTGATGATTTACAATAGGTTCTACTGTCGTCACTGGAAACGAGGACCATCTGCCACCTGCGACGCCTTCGTGACACGTCTGATAAGCTGCATACGCGCAAGAGAAGGGCACTCTGAATGAAGATTGTAATTTTTGATTGTTAATGACTTCATGGGGATTGTGAAGTGTCTTTCCCTGTTTTGAAGTGTTTGTGTTACTATGGCACTTCGATTATTTGAGGCCCATAATTAATGCGCACCGTGTAATCAGTCAACATTATAATCACCACTAGTATTGATTATTTGCTGTCATATTTTGGCAAGTGTTCAATGCCGCACGTGTAGAACTTTGGAGGCTTCGACGAGAGGCATGCATTCAAGGCCTGTTCCAGGTCAATTCTGTCATTGTATAGTTTCCCATCCAAGAAATGCTGCAAAGAGTGAAAAAGGTGGAAGTGGGCATCTTTTCTTCATATTTCTTGGTTTTCAGAGATTTATTACTAATCACTCTTGGTATGTTTTTTGTCGAATGTATACGAATAATAAGTGAGTTCTTCCTTAGATATCCGAAGGGTTTTCCTCCTTACTGAGGAGTTCCGGGAAAGACCCTATTCTTTTGGCTATACTCTTCCATCGAAGGGTAAAAACGAAACGGATATTGGTCTTTTTGAATCTTCCTTTTCATTGTCTTTCTGTTTAGGTCATCCGTCAGTTTGTGATGTATTTCATTTCATTTCATTTATTCGTGCTACAGCTACAAGATAACAAATGGGGAACAAAAGGGCATAGAAAACCCGCATTAAAAAAACGTAAAGCTGAATGAAAATACTAACAAAGTCTAAGAAAGAGATTTGGTTCATGAGCACTGTAAGCAAGAAAGGGAGAAATGTAGCATCCTCTTGACTAACTTCTGCTGAGTCAATGCAGGGAAGAAAAGAATTAAAACTACTCTCGTGATGAGGCCGAAAGCAAGAAATCCACCAATTTCGACGGAAATTCGGTTCACGAAATTAGCAGGCAGCTATGATACTAATACCATAGGGTCGCAATCAGCTCTAGCAATTGCGGCCGAGGTTGTGTCTCAAAGGCCTCCTCTTTAAACTGGTACGCACCCGAGGCCATCCTGATGGGAGATCATGAGTGCACACCTGTTCGTCACTACGCACTCCTTGGTAAGCACAGGATAAACATACTATGTGTTGTCAATACTCGGCGCTCTATTCCTCGTAACAAAGTTTGAAATTAAAACTTTGCATAATCAACCATGAGATTACGGCAAGCAATATCAGACGGAAGCGTCAGAAGAGAAGAATGAATGAATTTGTGCAGATCAGTTTAAAGGTTTGTCTGTTCATACGGATGTGGTCGGAATTTGCAACAGGAAGGGAATACGTTGGTCAGATCAGCTGGAGTAGCAGCTCGATGCGAAAGCGCCTGAAATACTTCGAGTACATCATCAAAGTTCTATTCCTATAGATTCATTAGACAACGTTCGATCTACCATCTTTCTAGAACATTCCGAGGGCATATAAGGCATATAGTTGAGCCCGTGTGTTTCAATACTTCTGCTCAATCGCCATCATATCTGTACCTTGGAACTTTCACGAGCTCTCGAAGATAGCGGTCCACCGTCATGTGGCTGCATCCAGCCTCCTTGCTACATCCCTGGTATTTGTTGTAGGGGTCGGCTTCGAGGAGGTCTCTGAGAGTCATCATGAACCTCCACTGGACTTCCCGACCGCGTGTCATCTTCCAAACTGCGGCGGCCTTACTTAAGGCGGCAGATCCATATCTTGCAGGTTTTTGTAGAGAAGATTCGCCGTATCTGCTGCGTATACTTCGGCAGACTTCTGCTAGATACGCCGTATCTGCTGCGTATCTGCTGCTAGATCCGCCGTATCTGCATTTTTCTAGATTCGCCGTATCTGCTGCGTATACTTCGGCAGGCTTCTGCTGCAGAGCTCAAACTCATACAACAAGCAGTGTCGAATGTGGTTGCGGTCACAAGTCATGATTAGTCACAAATGTTGCCTTGTGCAAATCTCAGTATTACACAGTAAACCAAGGACACTCCAGAACATTTTCACAATCCAACTTGAAGAAAGGAAGAAGGAAGGTGGAAGAAGCTGAGCCACCTTTTGTTGAGGAAAGTGAACAGAACTTATGCTCCACCCTATTACATAATCCTGGAATAACAGTTGATTATATTGAACCATGTGGTCACTACAGTTGTTTACGTACGAACCTAGCGATGCGGTCTGAAAGCCAGTTTAGAATACATGGTAAGCAGTGACGACCGATTTCGCTAGTTTTCTATGGCTGTCATTGGGCTCGAGTGTCACTTTATTTTAAAACAAAACAACCTTGCTAGAAACAGATTTAAACTCACCATCAGGTCATAGGCTGAATTCTGTTCCGTTCCTACTGTAGCACTCACGGCGATCTTTATATACATTCAAGTTCATTTTATAGAAGCTGCTCGACTGTTTTTTCCTTAAAGACGAGCAATTAGAGAGGCGATTGTCTCACAGAGTTTGGTTCTCTGTTTTTTGTTTGCTTCTGTTAGCGTTTTCGTTTTTTCTCCTAACAACAGTACCGGTGGCTGGCTTTGTTCCAAAATGTCAAGAAGCACTTAGCTGAGCTCGGCTTCAAAGAACGTTCCAAAGTCCTTAGTCGCTTCGCACCCCTACACTATTTGTCAGATTAATTGCACATCTTTCGCGTTAATCTGTTTTATGATTAGCATTAAGCTAGCTATTTTATGTCGGTGTTGGGAATTGTTGAAAAGAAGAACTGACGGTGAAAAGGATCAGATAAAAATCATGTTGAGGCGGAAGTTACGACACGAGCCCTGAGCAATGTAGATCCGAAATGACGCATCGTGAAAAGACAGAAGCCAATCCCGCGTTAAATGCCATCCTTGTTTCTAAAGGTAATTAACAAGAAGGTGTCGTAGTTGTTGCACTGATTCGAATAAGAGACAAAGTGACAATTATCCTAGTTTCAGAAAAACTACTCCACTGTTGATTACCTACATGCTGTAAAGGTTTGAAAGAGCCGGAGATCCGCTGACAAAATCGTGTGAAAATTGTGTTTTAAAAACAAATGTGCATATCCTGAACTGCAATTAAAAACCTCCCAATCTATATGTACAGAGTGAACCAAACTAACGTGGACAAGATTTTTTATCATAATCATAAAACAACCAACAATTCGAGAAGACGACAAATAAATTACAACAATACAAACATTAAGGTACATTATATTCAAGTGATTTCAAAGTAGGTTCCCTTGAAGCGGATGCAGAGGGCCAAACGTTTCGCGAATTTTTCGGCGATGGGCCCCAGTTCATCAGGAGACAATCGTTCCCACTCTTGGCGCAAGGATTCATTCAGGGACTCGAGACCGCGGTGGCGTTTCAAGCCGATCCTAGCCTCTAAAATGCCCGGCACACTGTAGTCCATCGGATTCAAATCTGGAGAATACGGCGACCATTCCGAAGGCGTGATGAAGTCGGGGAAATTGGTTTTGCACCACGCCTGCGTACTTTTCGCCGTATGTGCGGGAGCAGAATCCTGCTGGAACGTCCAGTTGGCATCACTGAAGTGCTGCTGGGCTCAAGGAAGAACAATGGACTAGAAAATGTCTCGCTGGTACACGTCTTTGTCGATTTTTACTCCTTTATCTAGGAAAACGAGGAGTCTTGCCGAGATTCCGCCCCAAACCTTGACCGATTGTGGATAACAGAGGTGCTTGGAGCCTCTGCGGAGCAGATTCTACCATTTTGCCGATAGTGCGCTTGCTCCACAGTTAACAGCTTTTGATCCGTGAACAGAATCCGTTCCCAGCCGCGACCTGCGACCCGCTCTTTGAGGTTGGGGCATCGATTGAGCCCTGTTCGCTTGATCCTGTCTGCTAGGAGTTGGGCTTTGTGCAGCTTATGGGGCTTGAGGCCAAGTTTTTTGACTATTCGCAGCACGGAACTTAAGCTGACGCCAATGTCACGGGCGATGCTTCTCAGGGAGATCTTCGGATTTCGATCCACCCGCTTTTTGATGATTTTTTGGATCCTGGTCGTGTTGGCAGTCGTTTTCTTCCTCGCCCTGGACGACCACCTTCATGTGCAAGCTCCTTGAAGCGAAGAATTATCTTGGAGACCGTCGATCGGGCGACATGGAGCAAGCGAACAATGTCGCATTGCCGTTTTCCTTGACGATGCAGCTCCAAAATTGCAGCGCGCTGATTTGACACCTTTTAAATTACGCTCGGCGATCCGAATTCGAACTCGAACGACTACATCTGGTAGAAAGAGATGCGCCGAAACGTATCGACATTTTTGCGCGGGAAAACCCTAAACTTTTTCCACGTTATTTTGGTTGACCTTGTAGTTCTGGGATTTCGAAAAGAAGATGTTTTCCGAACCAACCCTAGTTCTAGAAAATAGGAGAGAGTAAAATGGGAAACATCGACGTCCACGATTCTTGACAACATTTTGATGATAGCACAAACATCACCGAGGTTCCTGCGGGATTCCGGTGTGTTCAGATTGAAATGACTGTTCATTATGTTCAATAACAGTTGGCATTTATTAATGCTCATAACGCATGTGATGTAACGATAGAACCAGGAAGAAACTATCACCGGTAATCATATTACGTAACAACAAGCAAGACAGAATACAAGAACAACACAAATTAAGCGATCATAACTACAAAAAAATTAAAAGGAAGGAGAGCGAAGAAGAGAACACTGCTACAACACTAACTCAGGAACTGCTGCGGAATCACTTCAGGTGTTTATCAAGAACTTTATTAAAACTATTGAGATAGTGACACACTAGAATCCAGGAAACTTCTGATCAAAGCATAATTTTCCTAGTATTGGGTTGATCGAAAAGTCTTGCAACAGTAGCACAGCAATATTACAATACAATACAATATAATACAATATACAAAAACTCAGTCCACGATATATTCTTCATCCATTCTAAGATCCTGCCCATCTTTCAGGCAGCCTTTAATTCCTTTCCGCCAGAATTCCGAGGGCTGTGAGGAAAAGAATTCGGAAACATCCATTTCCAGTTGACGTCGATCCTCGAATTCTTTACCTCGAAGATGCTGCTTTAGAGCTCTGAACAGGTGGTAGTCAGGAGGAGCGAGGTCTGGAGAGTACGGTGGATGGGGCAGAACTTCCCAGCCTAACTCCTGGATTTTTCGCGACTCACATTTGAGGACGCGCGTTGTCGTGCAGCAGGTAGACATTTTCCAAATGTTTGGAGCTGGGTAGCGTAGACAGATGCTGTGATTGTGGTCTCACTATCCAGCAACTCCCAGCAAGGCATGCCCTCTGAGTCCCACCAGTAACACAGAAGAACCTTCTGTTCGTGGTGTCCACGTTTCGGTTGTCTTCGACGGTTCTCCACGTGGGAGCCATTGGGTCTTACGGGTTTGGTTAGCATAAAGAACCCAGCTTTCATCACCAGCAACAATGTCCTTCTGAACGTCCTTTCTGTGCGGACGAAGAAGCGGCGACTCAGCAAGCAAAACTGATTCGGCACGCCTTGTCAGAGTTCCGCAGCTCATGTGGTACCCAAGACGACAAAACTTTGCTGTACCCAAGGATCTCCAGCTGCATCATGACGGTGCTTTGCGTTCATCCAAGTGTCGCCGCCAATTCGCGAGTGGTTGAATTTGGCGTCACCTTGAGGGCTTCGCGCAAGCTGTCTTCTTCCACAACGGAGGGGCGTCCGGAGCGAGGTCGACATTCGAGAGAGATATCTCCAGCCTTGAAGCGCTTATACCAACGGGCCACTGTGGGATAGTGGATGATTTACTCCTTGAATGCAGCGCAAATGTTGGGGGCTGCAGTCCGTGCGGAATGGCCTTGCAGAAATTCCTAGTAGACGATAGGTCGTAGGATGCTGCTGCTTATCGTTGACATTGTTGCTCGACGAGGCCTTTTATAGTATGCTTGAGGAAGCTTCGAAAATGTACTGTGACGTCACCCACAAGATCAGTACTGTAAGAGTTTAACAAATTTAACGGGCAGTAACGTAAAGTGTTGCAAGACTTTTCGATCAACCTAATATATTGTTGTTACAGGATGTTTTGTTGCGATCAAAACTCTTGCGCCAGGCGGGACTCGAACCCGCATCTTTGATCGCAACAAAACATCATGTAACAACATACAGCCTCTCTACCAGCCGCTCCAGGCTAAAGCAAATGTGTTAAAGCAACCTAATATAATTTTTCTGAATCTTCACCAAAGTACATTGCGCATTCTGCAAAGGAGTTGAAAAAATGACAATACAGACAATTTTATAGTTTAAACGATGGGCAAATGAGGAAGATGTTACCCCAGTTCAATTGACCAAAGTGGCAAAAAACGTGCTTTTGAGGGCTTCATAAAAAGGAGAGCGTGAAGCTGCAGCCACCCGACGAGTGATCGCCTCAGTGGCCGGCCACTTTGTACACATCCAACTTTACCGGATTACTGCATCGCTGTTACGTGATCTTACGTAAGACACCACTCGACAGTCGGTTACCGCCGTTACCCAGGCACTCATCCTCTTTTCAGGCTTCGCTCCGTCAAGTCGCTAATGCCTCGACGTTGTCTTGGCTGTCGATGAGCCGCTTGAGGGGAAAGGAGTTCAGCCGATCAGCGCCAGCTTTGGGCTAATGCCGAAAAGGCGACGAGGGCTGCTCCGCAGCAGACTCATTCATTTCCGCAGCAATCGTACGTCGTGACGACTGACTGTCTTGTCTCCTGTTGCTCGCCGGCCAACGACAATTCTGCCTCTTGCTGTGCGTTTCTTTTCCAATTGTTTCAAAATATTCAAGAGCACTTCTAGAACGTAGAATGTGATAGTGTACTGGCGTTGAACCAAGAAACAATATATTACTAGGAATGTACTAGGGATACTACTTTCGATTAGGGCTGTATGTCCGAATGGATAAGACAAATACTGCAGTATAAAGTATAATGTGTGATATAATATAATGTAGTATAAATGTAGGGCTAATAATACCACCATTTATTTCTTTTAACATAGAACCCGGCAAACATAGTCTAAAAAAGACATCAGACGCTTAGTTGGAAAGAGAGATGCAAACATTTTATTGCGACTTTCTCGCGATCATAGGACGATTTCGTGGGATACTGTGAGGAATTTCGCTTAGAGCTTTATCAGATTGTGCAGCTATGCAAACGAAAAACTTCCTATAAAAGAGTCATATGGGAAAACTCACATGGCGCTCTTCTCATGTTTCATTTTTCTATTTCTCATTCTTTTGTAAAATGTTTTTAGGACGCTGTAATATGTACTGTATTTGTATAATAAAGTTTTGGTTTAATTACCCAAGTTTGAGGTAAACGGCGTCGAACAACTGGTGCATGTGTGTACCGAAGGACATATTCTTAACCACCGACACTCTAGTACTCTAATTTACATTTCTCATCCAACAAAATAGGTATAAGATGCGACTTAGATGAGCTTGTCGCACTGGGGCAAGATTTATCAACGATATTGCTGGTATCATCTCACCGTGGATTTACCATACCGGTCTACATAGTATGTGATATAGAGAGATACAGAGAAACAGTCACGACAACCAATGTATCGTTGCCGGCCGGTAGGCGGTTAATGAATCTGGCCCTGGTAGGAATTCCACCTGACCCTTTGAAGAAGTGGCTTGTCAGGAACCGCATATGGGACCAACAATATGTGACCCCTTATTGCGTATTTTGGGAAACTGGGTGAATGCAGCAAGAGTGGGACCATCTATTTAATCTTTTGCGGCGCCTTTGGCGACGAACACGTTGGAGAGACGGAGCGACCTCTCCACATTCGGGTCAAGGAAAGCCTGCTGGGCAAATTCAAATCTCGGCTCCGGAAGGCATGCTGGGGAAGACTTCAAGGTTGGGGTCAGAATTTTGGGCCTGGAATCCGACATCACTCCGCGAAAAACACTGTAGGCCTTTTGGACTCATTTTAAGAAACCAAAAATTAACCGGAAAGAGGAATGTCATGTGATGACCACCAGCGAAATTTTCCAGATTTTGGGACTCTGTGGGCTGACTTTGGCCTGTACCGACGTCTGACCTGGCCGCATGAGAGTGCAATCATTGTCCTGTATAAACCACAGCCTCCAAATACAGTTAATCACAACCTAAAATACCGACTGCCTAGATAGTGGCATCCTCAGCCGTCCACGTCTGTAGATCCGCCTAAGGTTGGTTTTTTGCAGTCGATCTCTCGTGTTTACTGAATGGTAGTTCGTTGGCGTTCCTGTAAGTCTTCGTCGAGGGATTTGGTCGGTCAACTTTGTGAACGTTCTTTCCCATTTAAGCCCTTGAAGAAGGAAAGTTTACCGAAACATCGGCCAACAAAGTGATTCGTCAATCTCGTGTGGCTAAATCAACCTCAACAAACAACAAACACCGATGCCGTGATTCAACGATAGTCGGCTAACTGAGAAACTCAGAAGGAGAAATAATATTCCTAACGTCTCCACAATATGTACTGAGTAGGTAATTTTAGTTGCTTCGAAGTAGTAGTTAAACTGCTCACACTTGTGCACACGTTTCCAGTTCTGAATTGTTAGCAATATGCTAGAAAAATAAAGCTCCTAGAGCAAAAAAGACTTGAAGCAGAATATCAAGCGGGGTAGAATATATACCCGATTTTTCACAGAATTGTTGAGATACGCAAATTTCAACTTCAACACTAAAGGGGTACACATGCGAACCGACAGGATTTCGGAGGAGATTCGACCTGGTCGACCACATCATACATGTTGATGCGAAACCCAACATCAAACTATCGCGAGAGTACAAGTTGCCGCTGTGCCTTAGGTTCATCGACATGAAGAAGGCGTTCGACTCCGTCGAGACTGAAGCGGTCCTCGAAGCCCTGCTTACTCAGGGTGTTCCTACTCAGTACATCAGAGTCCTTCGAGAGCTGTACAGTGGATTCACGACCAAGATCTCACCATTCTACAACAACGTCGTCATCGACGTGAAGAGAGGGGTTCGGTAGGAGAATACCATATACCCGAAGCTCCTCAGCGCCCTCGAAAACGCCATGCGTGAACAAGAATGGGAAGGCATGGGAGATAAAGGTTGGTCGACGGCCAACAAGTGCACCACCTTCGCTTCGCTGACGACATCGTGCTCATAACACCGGGAATCATCCAGGCGGAGCGCTGGTCGACTTTGATCGTGTCTGTGGAAACGTAGTGGCTAAAGCCCGCGACTGATTTTGAAAAAACTCCAAACGTTACCTGCTGCCCCTCACTGCTCCTCAGGTTACTTAATGGGACGGTCAGGAGGTACACCCGCCCCCTGCTGGGGGGCGTGCGACTTTCCCCTCATCCTCCCTGCTCACCCACCCCCAACCCCCTAGGCTTCACCGAGAGTCTAACGGCTATCTTACGAAAGCTTCGGCACGCAAGGGCATTAACTCAGTCCGAAATGGTGCTTGAAAAATAAAGGAGGCAGTAAACATCTTGGAGAGCGAGTATGAACAGAGAATCCTGCCTCGATAGTCTAGCCGCAGGGTATTTATTTAGCTGGAAAGCAAAGGGATTTTAGAGCTTTATCCTGTGTTCCTTTAGGCGAACAGAAAAAGGACAGTAGGCTAGCTTTCAGAATTCACGTGATTCTTGAGCTAGTAAAAATTGAGTACTTTTTGAAATGAAAATTTTTATGTGCTCCAATTCTTACTATCAACCAGGATAAGGTAAGAAGCGGTAGGAAGCGCCGCGATTGCTGCGACGTGGGGCGAGCATTTCCTCTTCCAGGATGTTGCGCCATGTTCTGTATTGTCCTCTTGGTTTTCATTGTTTCAGGAAATGGGTCATGGATTTCTCGACAATGCCAACTTCATCGGACCAACGATCGTCACCTCTCGCGAGAACGCAATCCGGGCGAATCTGGGTGGATTCATGAGTACGGTACTGTTTCTCGTTGTCTTTGCATGTTTTGGGGTTTTGTCGACGGACAGTGAAGGGCTAGTATCGTCCTCAACTCCATCAAGGTAGCTTCAATGAACTGAATCATTGAAGAAATGCAGCTGTGCTGAAGGCAATCCTGCTAAGAACTCCACTCTAACGTGAATCGCTTCATATGTCCTATACGGAAGCACTGATCTATCCTAGTCGGAAGGGACAGCGTAAAGTGTCAGTTGCGGACGTCATCCCATGCCACACAACCAGATCCCGCAAAAGATCCCGTAAACCTAAAGAAAAGCCCAGTATCATGAGACAGCGACCGAGGCTCTCGTAGAAACTAAAGCAAAGAATTGGAGACGCAAATCACTACATGCTCCTCCTCCTCCGAATTTTATTGATCCTCGAAGCATTGCTACGTACTGCTGTGCTGAATTAATATCAGTAATTCGCAGTCCAGTGAAGGACGGCTGCAACAATTCACGTAGAAATCGTTTGCGATTTTACAAAAATGACGTCCATTTCAACTCCAATGCCTTCCAACATCAATGATCTCTTAAGATGAGATGAACAAGGTAGTCTCCAAATTTAGCTAAAAGAGAGTTTTGATTTATTTATTTATTTAAGCACAAAGTGCACCACTCAAATGGGCTAACAGAAGAACAGAACCGAGACAAGACAGTGACTTGACAGAAGTGCGACAAAAAGCTCCTACTCATAGATTTCATGTTGTTTTCCAAAACTTACTTAAAAAGAACATAAGAAAAATCTGACAGAGATATAGCTATTTCATGATGGAACAAAATAAATTCTGGCAGTATGCGTGGGTGACAGAGAGTTATCAATTCTAAAGAGGTCTACTGACACACGAATTCAGTGGAAAAAAGCTGTGGCATATTGGTGCTGAATTGGATTTCTGACATATGGACTTTAAGCACATTGATATCCATTGCCATCTAGATACCGGTAGAAACTAGAATAAAAGTTTATAAATGAATATAGATCTCTTAAAAGGAAGTCGGTGAAGCCGGCGTTAAGGTTTGTATGTACCTCTATTTTCTATTCAGATATGATAGCGAGCGATTAAGCAGGATTTAACTTACATACATGTATGTCACTGTTAGTTACATAGGTCTATGGTAATAAGTAATATATAGTAATAAGACAAAAATTAAAATGTATAAATATCAAAAATCAAGTATGTTGTCCGTTCCGCAACTTCTCTTCCAGAAGAACTACGCTGTCCTTTTCCGATGGCTCTTAAAAAATCATAAGAACATTCAACAATTAATCTCTGTTAAATCTTTAAGAAATATATCTCACCTACTCCGTTTCACTTGTAGCCTCACTTCAAGCATTAGGGATTAAAACATTTCAGTGATTCTTTATTTCTCTATTTAGTTAGGTCATTAAAATCCAGAAAATTACTAAGTCACGCAAGAAAAGCGTAGAAGAATCAAGCAGTACAAAAGACCTTGTCAAAGAATTTTCGGAGGCCTACACAAAGCAAAAATAATTACAAAAACTCTAGCTAACACTAGAAACTAGAAATGGTTCAAGGTTTTATTTTGGCCACCTAACGGACCGGAAACGTAGAAGACACCACCACTCAATTACAGCACGTAGAAGTCGTATATGTTATTCACTGCTTCCCATATTGGTTAATTGAAGATGTGCAGGATTTTCTTTGTTCCCTCCTGGTATATTCCATTTTCAGGTCAAATTGGACATTTTCCAAATCAAATTGGACACTTTTCACGTCAAATTGGACCCTTTCCTAAGCTCGCCTAGGATTTTTGAAATCAAAGAAAACTCGTCCGAATTGAAACAACCTTTATACAGGTTGAACTACAAACTCAATAAGATGGTTAGAAAAATTTTCTGTTCAAGGGACATTTAGAATAGCTTTTTATTTATTTTATTTTTTACTTTAGCTGCCCGAATGAGTGGAATAATTTTATAAAATTTTTACTTTTGGAGAAAAAACAGCGAAATAAATCGCGAAATAATAAGTGTCCAATTCAATTTGAAAAGTGTCTAATTTGATTTGAATAGTGTTCAATTCAGTTAAAATTCAACATTTTTCAAATCAAATTCAACGTTTTTCAAAACAAATTCAGTGTTTTTCGAATCGAATTTAACGACTTCCGAGTAAAATTACATGCCTTCTTTGCAAGTTGTACGTTTCAATGTTAACTCTTGCTCAAAAAAATCCAGCATTTCAAAAAAGACAATGAAACGAAAAATTCGAAACAACTAGCAGATTAAGCGGTACTTCAGTACTAATACGACGCAATATGAAATAAGCAAATTAAGCGATACAACTATACAATAGATAAACGATACGGCAATACAAGAATATGAAGCTATTCAAAATAGCAGAATGAGCAAGAGAAAGTAATTCATTCACTCATTGACACCAACAATCTGAGCAGCTTCGTCGTGTGCGGTCCTTCCACCGAAGGATACCAGCCTGACTAAGATTTACTTCTTGTTGATCGGTGCTCATGTTGCCGGAAACTTGGCAAATCGCCCAATGACAAGAAACAGTAGAGGGGTCCGCTTATATGATACGGAGTGAGACTCCAGAAGAGCGTTGAAATTGATTTGGAAAACGTTGAATTTCATCTGAATAACTAAACACCTGGATATCAAAAAATTTTCTAAAGAAAACGACGATTCGGTTCTGATCATTAGTAAAATCTATAAGGACTAATGTTCATGTTCTTCATTACAACGAGAACTGCTGCCTCTTTTGAGGAATGTAGAAAACTATCGGAAGACCGAGCAAATTATAGCCATTAACATGTTCATATCTCACTTTGGACACCTTATTGCTCGTGGAAACGTTCTGAAGATGGTGTGTCGTTGTAATGCTTTAGAATTTCTCATGATATTTCAGATCGATTTCTTACTTGTGTGGTGGCCTTGTAACCCACGCTTAGAATGAATGAATAAATAAAAACAATGAATCATGTTCTCCCTTCCTCTGGTGGTTACCCAAAGGGGTCATCTTCATTTGCATCTTCGCCCCGATCCACCCGCCCATTACGGGTTTATCAGCAGTCAGCGGCTCGCCGTCTAATGATAGGTTGGTGAAGGTACTCGACTAATGGACCGAACCATAGAGGCTTACGGTGGCTCTAGAGGCTCCGTGGCATACAGTAGTAGAACACCCGATGACTAGTGTTACTGAATTAGTTTGTTGCATTTTTACTTTCTGTGGCTGTTCACTACCTTAGGAGTGAGCGGCTTGCGAAAAAACGCTAATAGAAATTCTATGAAATTTGAAGTTCCATTACTTAAATTGTCAGAAGAGCCTATGCGCGAGAAGTGTAATGGTTAGGGGGGCAAGTGTAGCGCAGTCTGACGAGGTGCCGATTGTCGCGTACACCCAATACCAGGTTCCAGGTTCGAATTTCCCGTCCAGACCAATCAAGCCTTGCGTTCACCCAGGTTGGCGAATTTACATCAGTCTTATATGGAAGGATAATACACTGATTTGTGCATGGGCTTGCTTCCGTAAGTCACTGTTTAGCCTAACTTCGCTTTTAAATTGTCTGCACGATAATCAGCAGCAGAAAAAGGTAAAACGCAAAGAAAGGCCTAGATCAGTTCCTTTTTGGGATGCGCCACGCATCCTACGTACTTATGCGGGATGTCGAAAAGGCAATTTGAATGCGTATTTGATCATTACAGTGATTTCCTATGGCCAGTCGATGAATAAGGCTGTGTTTTGTCTTTCCTAAACAAGACCGGTACAGACGTCAGAGGGATGGAAGGCTTAGTTGACCTGGCGTGGAACCTGATCCAAGAACTTCGTGTCGGGTGGGTACGACCGCCATCGCTGGCTTCGATTGCGCTACCATGTACCCAAGAAAATTGGTGTGATAGCCCGAAACTATACGGAAGAGGACAAAGTGTTCTACTTGTCCTGAATCACCTGGTAAGTGCAAGGAGACCAGAAACCCATACAGAGTTTCGATATCCTTGGGAGGTAGGCCAGCGTTCAGTTCGTATCCGTGCTCTAAAGTGTTCAAGCTATGACGTTTACTCTCTTCATCCTTCATTTAATAACAGAAATACCTGTGGAGTTGATGATGGCGTTTGACGTTGAAGTAGTCATCAGAACTTTATCTACTTGTCGTCTAATATCCGGTAAGTACAATCTGCATATGATCAGCGAACTCGTTGCTTTCGTTCAAATACACCCCTTTACCAGCTAGCACAGTACAGTGGATTTCTGCACAATGTCGCACGCACGCGAGCACTCGGTAGGGTTTATCTATTTATTTATCCATTTCAAAGGGTAGATCAGAGTCTATTGTTTGCAACTAAAAGAATAAAAAACATCCTACCAAATTTCTGTCTTCACATAATAATAATAATAATAATAATAATAATAATAATAATAATAATAATAATAATAATAATAATAATAATAATAATAACAAGTGCTCCGTCAAGAATATCGGCGTGCCGGAGCACTTGCGCGCTTTGCGCGATGTTGCAGTATCGTCATCATCATTATCGATCATAATCACTTAATTCCCACCCTGTTCGGTTAAATCTGAGAGAAAATCGATAGTATCCATCGATATTGATTGCCTTCCCCTGCTGTCGGCCACCCATAATCACGCGACTCCCACCTTGATCGGTTAAATCTGGGAGAAATCGCTAATATCGATAGATATTGATTGCCTCCCCTGCCATGAAAGCCTTCCATCGACGATCATCTGAATCCCCATGCAGGCATGTTGCGCGACTTGTTCGGCAGGTATTCTAAGTACCAAGCACGTTAAGCGACGTCTTCGGCACGTCTTCTGATTTCCAGGCACATTAGGCGACGTGTTCGGCACGTTTTGCGAACCCCAGGCACGAAGAAGACGCCTGGGTATTTACCGCTATTTTCGAGTCCCTTAATTTGTGCCCCGTAATTTCCCATCTATTTTATGACTCATCGCTTAGCGGATTATCATATAGTATGATAATAATAAGCATTACCCGCACCGGGTGGCGTTTACGATTCGTATTAATGAAAGGAATCAAGGGTATGTAAGTTGTCACTGGAGCGCCATTTTGTCAACGGGCCACGGAATCCTCGTGTGTATGCGGATATATCCACGAAGATCGTCGAGTATTTTCTAACCACTGCTATCCACGACGACCGTCGAGCATTCTATAACCACTGATACACCCACGATGTGGTGGGTAAAATTTATCTTGAATACCTCATCGTAGATACGTCTACCCTTTATACCTCGCATACCAGCGGGTATAAGCGTTGATGAATCCGGTTATAAGTGAGCGCCTTGTGGCGTAGCAGAAGTGCTCCCGATTCTAGGTTCCTGGTTCGGGTTTCGCTCCGAGTCAACCAAAATCTCCATCCATCTTGGCTCGGTGAATTGTGAATTTTAAAGTTCTTAAGAGATAAAACCTGCATGGGTTTCTTCTAAAACATCGGAAGAGAAGCGCAAGTCACATCCTTGAAAAATTTGACTAACGCCAAGGTTTGCGTTTATTTTTGAGACTCCATTGAATCATTTCTTCAAAAAATTGAGGAAAAATGATACTTACTTCCCAAGCAACAAATTGAATTTCTTGAAAATCCTGTAGGTCAGAAACTCCGATCTCATTCGTGATTTTGCAACCGGGCTCAAAGCTTAAGTTGTTTTCTAACGGTTCCTGTCAATATTATCCAAAGAAATTGATCGGCTTAATAAACAGAATAGTAGAAAGTATTTCGCACATCATGACAAGGCCTGAAATTTTTCTTAAATTTTTCAGTGAAGAAAAGCCAACAAACGCAGAACGTTCATGACGAGGTGGTATCAGGTTACAATCCATTGAGGAATACCTCTTCTTAAGTTTTCTAGTCGAAAACGCTTTTCTGACAGGTCGATACCACGTTATTGGTAGGATTGGGCATATCCCTGATTAAAACTGTCTCTGATTTCACAATGGAGAGAACATAGGTTTTGTGAGCTGTTATGTGAACCTCTAGAAGATTTAAATTCAGAACTTTGGAGAGATTGTAGATGCGATATTTTTGACCAAGAACCTGCAATGATTGGAGAACAGGTCACTCGTGATAAGGAAGCCTGAATCATAGGCTTCTTGGACTTCTTTAGAACTTTGTCTATAGTCCTTTATGACGGTGCTGTAGCATGACCTCTAAACACAATCGTCAGAAACGGTATCCTTTCAATTGGTAATTCCATTTTTTCCCCTCCAGAATCATTTACTGACTGAGGAAGGTTTGAATCCCCTACTGGCTCAATTTTTTGGATAGGATGCACTTCTTCTTACGTGTATCCCGTACCGAGTTTAGATTCGGTACATGTTAAGGTCTAAGCTCACTTCCTTCCAAGTTCATTCCAATCTCCTTCCAGTTATGTCTGTTACTTGGAGGTGACCTTTAGGATTATGATCAGCCAGCCCATAGTCCCTTTCAATAGAAGAACTGGAAAGCTCCTAGCAGCTATCGAAGGCAGCTGGTCTGTTTACCGACGGTAAATCCGGAAACGTGTTCGAGCGACCCCAAGACATTCAATGTTCACAGGCGTGCTCGAGCTCACACCTCGTCGCTAATCCTGTTTGAGTGACCTCTTCAGTGCAAACAGAAGCCATGGCCTCTAGATACACTGGCGAACTTTTGCACACTCTCCTGCAATCATCGGAGTACGGTCTCTCCATCGCAACCTCTGAATATTTATCAATGGGATACGGCGGCGAGGATACCATTTTCAAGTCAAATGGAACACACCTCTAAGCCAAAGTGACGCTTCTAAAGTGAAACTGAACATCTTCCAAATGATAATGAGGGTTCCCTAAATGAAACACTTCCAAGCATGGTTAGAATATTTTTTCTTCAAGGAAAACTTATTAGGACGGTTGTTTCCCTAAGCTTCATCTCTATATCTTCGTTCTCATAGTTGTGAAGCCTGAGGCAGTCGAATATTTATTGACGGCAATTTAGTGAAATTTAATTAGGCGAAAATTTACAAATGAAGGAACTTAAAAAATGTCTGCACTGTCACAATATATAAAAAATAAGGCTTAACAAAATAGCAATAATGGCAACACAAAAGATAAAGAATGAAGGACGGTGTTTCTCAATCCTTTTTGGGATGCGTCACGCATTCTACTTCTACGGGATGTCGTGGAGGCGATTTGAATGGGTTTTTGGCCACGCAATGTCTTGTGGTGGCCAGCCGAACAACAATTCAGCGTTCTATCCTTTCCAGACAAGTCTGGTACTAATTCACCGACCCCGGAGGGTTGGAAGGTTTGGTTGGCCTAGGCGGGGAATCCGAACCAGGAACCTGGTATCGAGTGCACGCGACAGCCGACGCCTCTTTCGACTGCGCTACACGCAGCATAAGTGACAATAAACAACAGTAAACATGTGTTCTTTTGCCTCTCCCTTATTCAAAACGTGTTTAGAATAGTAACCCCGAGGGTCATCAAGGTAACGTTTTTAGAATTTTTAAAAATCACCTGTCCCAGAAAGTGAACCCACACGCTGTTAGGATTTTGCCATGCACTTGTCTACATTGTCGTGATTTTTACTTGATTGACAGCATAAACATTCTGTTTACTCAGAGTAACACGGTATAAAAAACGGTAGAACGATGTGAAAAAGATTTAAACACCCACATATCTTTGCATCCTTGTTTTTGATAAACAGCATATACACTATCAATTAGACAAAAATAGCAACAGTCTAGTCGAGTGCAAAGCGCGATTTCTTATTTAAACAGACCAAATGTTTGTGAACCTTAAATCAAAATGTAATTTATTATTTTTCTTCAACATTTTATAAAATTTCAAAGATAGTGTTTATTTGTTATGGCAGGTGTACTAAAAATATCAAAAAAGTCATATTAAATTTTGCTTAAGCAAACGTTATTTCGACCGCGCAATAAAACGTCTGGTTTATTCTGTGAGACGCTCGTTTTGAATTGGAAACCATTCAGTTTGACTTCAGAAGCGTTAAGCTTGCTTAGAACGGCGTCCAATTAGATTTAAAATGTGTTCATTTTGAACTGGAAAAGGCCTAATTATATTTGAAAAGTGTGCGGTTTGCCATGGGGATGGTGTATTAACCGAAAAAGAGTAGCACTCAGCACGTACCAGATTACAAAAGTCTGCCTTTGAAAAATGTTGCTTAAGCATCGAACAAACTTCATACTCGGCTATACACCTTTTCCCGAATTGCACCAATTACAAGTTAGAATCCATGCTTATACTGCAAAATTTTATTCTGACTTAGCCAGAGATCATTTTTTTTAAACATACAGTCAGTGAGGGCGCGTGTAGCGCAGTCGGAGGAGGCGCGACTGTCGCGTGCACTCGATACCAGGTTCTTGGTTCGGATTTCCCGCCCAGGCCAACCAAGCCTTCCATCCCTCCGCGGCCGATGAATTGGTGCCAGACTTCTCTGGGAAGGATAGAGCGCTGACTTGTTCATCGGCTGGCCACCGCAAGTCATTGTATGGCCAAATACGCATTCATGTCGCCTCCACGACATCCCGTAGAAGTAGAATGCGCTGGCGCATCCCAGAAGGGATTGAATAACGCCGTCCTTTATCCTTTTATTCTTTACAGTCAGTGAACCATTTAAAAACTCCTACTTCAAGCAATCCAATGAAAGCGAATCCAGTTCAACCTCTTAGAGGCTGGAAAAAATTACTCACGCTAAAAAAGAAATCTTGCTACAAATATTTTTACGCGGATGTGTTGTAGAATTAATATTTTGTTATTTTTTCCTGTTTAAATATTTCTATTTGTTTTTTAAATTGATAAGTGCGCTTAAAAGGGAAGAGCTTTTACTGTTTCGTTTAAGTGTAGTAAGCCTGACGACGTTGGGCGCGTGTGGCGCAGCCGGAGAAGGCGCCGGCTGTCGCGAGCACCTGATGCCAAGCTCCTGGTTTGGATTTCCTACCCAGGCCAACTAAGCCTTTCATCTCTCCAGGGTCGGTGAATTGGTACCGGATTTGCTGGGAAGGATAGAGCGCTGTCTTGTTCATCGGCTGGCCACCGCAAGTCATTGTGGCCAGATATGCATTCAAATCGCTTCTACGACATCCCGCAAAAGTAGAATGCGTGGCGCATCCCAAAAGTGATTGAATAGCGCTGCCCTTTGTCCTTATTCTTTTTAGCCTGACGCATTTCAAGAGGTTTAAATCACATCAGAACTTATCCTTTCTTCAACATTCTTCTTTTTTTGAGAATCCGATAAGGGGCCGAATTCATCAACGACTTACAGCAATTTAACAGAGAAATTACAGCCGAAACTCCTAATAGCGCGGCTTATCGCTCACCATATCACTTGATAAACCACGCTATCAGGGATTTCGGCTCTAGTTTCTCTGTCAAACTGCTGTAAGTTGTTGATGGATCCGGCCAAAGATTTAGAGTAAGATCCTAACCAGGGAAGGGTCTTAGGCGTGCGTCTGAATGGCCTTGGGTTTGGCGACTTGGCAAAAAAGAAGTTCATTTCTATGCTAACTGAGGGGTGAAGATTCCTTCTATTCGTTTCGCTTCCCCCGTTCAGGCACACGCTTCGGACCCTTCCCTTGTAACTGGAATGGTCCCCGATTTTTTTTCACGCCTTGCACTTACCAAGCTCGGTCAATGGACCGTGAGCGGGAGAGGGCCGAGACGACGTGCGGTTTGTCTGTGGCACATATGCGTGACCGGGCTCGCTGTGTGTTTGACGAGATTATCGTGTGTGTATCATTGCGACTGCGCAACTACGTATTGCCCCACGACAGTAATACGTGCGGTTAGGTCAGCGAGCGGGTAGAACTGCGGTACGCTGTGACCTCCGGTAGCTCGGAGAAGCTCAGAAGAACAGAGGCGCGCTTCGCTGACTCTTGTGCAGCCCCACCTCCATTACGATGAAGAACTTGTTTGAAACAAAACCAAGAAACAAGCAATTTTTATTTACTTCTTGGCGTAAATCACATCGGAAATGCACGCATAGAATCCGGTGTAAACAAATCATACAATTGCAAGGCACCAAAAACATACGAGTGAGAACGGAATAACCTGAAAAAGTTCATTTTGATTGAGAAGATGCCTAAAGTGAGAAGGAATATTTATCCATCAATACCATCTCTTTTGCAAAGGACAGTCAATAGAAAGAAGCCCACCTGGTTATTATAGGAGCTTTATTCAACTCAGTACTGTATACACATTACATACACACACTGAAAAGTGTTCTACACAAAGAAACTACACACGTTGTCCTAGATGATGGTATGCCTAAGAACTGTTGAAAAGGGAAACAAATGTAGTGCACAATCTCCAACCGCCTTCTACTACATACAGTACTGTAATATTACGTTAATCTATAATTAATCGTTATTGTTCGCTAACTGTGCCACCATTTTCCGACAAAGGCAAAAACTCGGTTGGAGGAGGAGGCACTTTCGCAACTACGGTCGTGCTTTCGAAATTTTTTGCGAACATTTGAATGGTTTCGAGTGCTCACAAATTTGAATATTCGAATTCGAGTATTTAAATTCGAACGGAAATAATTCGAATATCTATTCGAATAGGTTGTTCGAGCACAACTATATTCGAAACAGACATCGGAATGGTGGCATTCCGCTGTTTTAAATTGAAATAACGAAGTGTGGAGCCCTACCAGGATCAATGTCTCACATAAATGTTATATGTTATAACTAAAAAGGTTCGTCTGGAATGTTACATGTTACATGTTATAACTAAAGCCGTTCGTCTGGAGATAGGTGGCGAAACGAACCGCTTTGAGAGAAATAAAAATTTTCTGGTTTAACACTCTTCAATTCACTTTATTATGTGCATAAAAACCAACGAAGTTAAGTTCGTAGTCATTTGACAAAATTCGAATTTGCTTGTTATTAAATTAAAGGGTAAAGGAACAAAGGACGGTGTTATTTAATCCCTGTTTGTGATGTGTCACGCATTCCGCTTCTACGGGATGTCGTGGAGGCGATTTAAATTTCGTATCTAGACTATACAATGAAGTGCAGTGGTCAGCCGATAGACAAGTCAGGTCTGGTGCTATCTCACCGACCCCGAAGAGTTGAAAAACTTGGTTGGCTCGAGGTGGAGGCGTTTCAGTGGGATTCTTTTTTGTTACCTAAAACCACAAGCTAAAATAAGGGAGCTTCGGCTCTACTTCTACCTATTCTTCTGCTCGATCTTCAATTCTGAATAAAGTTTTCTGCAATTTTAAGGCTCTCTATATCTATTTCAAAGCGTCTCGTGTTAATATTTCACTGCTGATTTTGTAGAAAATTAGCCAGGTTCGTATTTCAATGGATCTTGGCATGACGTCCTTGATTATCAATGTAGTGTCATTGAGCTGTCCACTAAGATTATTAACGTCTTTTATTAAGCTGATGTTACGATGATTTTCGCCTTCTTCAGAGCCTGGAAAGTTCGGAATCTTAGGAAAATTGCTTCGTCACATAGCACCTAAATTTTGGCTTAGTCCCGACTTCGCGTTTCCGAGGTTCAAGCCATAAAGCTCTATGATACGAGAATCTGGCTCTTCTGCTGTAATGGAAAGTGGCTCTTACTCTGCATTTTTGGCCGTCATCTTAAACGTTTCATAAGTGTTTAAAACTACATATTCTCTGTACATGTATCAAAACCTCCCATGAAGTCGAGGAACAAAAAACTGAAACAATGGCGGGAATGTTCAAGATACTACCTAATAGTTCGATAGATCCATTAGAACTACTGACAACTCCATCAAATGCAATTATTCTACGAGATGAACCTCCCGACAGTATTAAAGCCATGCTGCGCTATTCTTTGAATGATTCGTTCTAACGAGGTTTCTTAAAATCGTTTGTTCCTTCAACTTCATAGTTACAACTTCGGCTTTCCAGTAATGAAGTTTTGGACAGTCCTCCTTGAAGTCAACAAAAATTGTGGAGAAGAGCAATTTTGTAGTTTCGTAGACCTGAAAGACGTAAAGTGCGAAGCGATGTCAATAGAGGATTTTGCAAAATCAAGGCCTTATCGAAGGTTCAAGCAGCCCCGATTCTGATTTCTCCGTGTATTGCCCCAAGATGGACACCTATGTAACCACTAGATTAACGCTACGCGCCAGTATGCACAGGTGGTGGTCCCCTTTGAAGTCGCCGTCTTGACGCCAGTTCTCTCTGATGTTTCTGGTTTTTTTGAAGGTATCTCCCTTCCATGCTCAGTCGATTGGCAGTTGTGTCATGGATAGAGCGCCTATGAGTGAAAGGCCTGCATACTACAGGTTCCCGATGAAAACATAGCAATTCGAAGGGCTTATGGTGGCGATCCCTTGATTGCAGGCGTCCCAGCACGAGTGACGTCGAGTACGGTAGCACTGTAGCGGCCATCCAACTGCATTCATCTGAAATTAACTGCTCGTGAACGCAGCAATTTGGCCTGCGGTAAGAGTTGCGTAAACAAACGAGAAAACACGTAAACAAACAGCTGGAGGAGAGAACGTGGCACGAATGGTGAATGGATAGTGTGTCACAGAATGCTAAAGGAAAGAAGATGAAGGAGGCTGATGCACTGGCAGATTCAGGGGTATGTCAGGTTTTAAACCCTAGTATGGTAGTTGTGGATGAACTATGAATGCCTGAACAATATGTAAAACCTTCAGGATCAGGCTACGCTTTGCAGAAGTGTTGTATCAGCTTACCAAGTTCTCCGAGAGAACGTTTTTGTAGAATTTTTTCTTACATTGAAGAAAATGTTCGGATAAACTATATGCAGTCTCCTACAGTTGTTTTATCTCACAGCCCTGCGTTCACGTCAAAAAATCTAGTTTTTCAAGTTCGTTGTTCTTCAAAAGACTTGCGTGGCTCAGTCGGAGACACAGGGTATTGTTTACACTCTGAATCGACTGAAAGCTCAAGTGTTGCTCAGTGATACCAAGCGTTTTTTTCAGGGTCGACAAATTCATGTAAGACCTGTCTGAAAAGGGCGCACCGACTAACCACCGCACGTCATTGTATTGACTAAATAAGCATTCGAACCACCTCCGCAATACCTTGTAGGAGAAGAATACGCGGCGCATCCTAATTCGGGCGGGGGAAGCGCACTCGGAGGAGGCGCCGACAGTCGCATGCACTCCGATTCAACGTTCTTGGTTCGGGTTTTCGCTAAGGCCTACCTAGACTTCTATCTTCACTCGAGGTCAGGGATTTGTATCAGACTTGTCCGGTAAAGTGAAAACACTGTATTGACCAACGGCTCGTCACTGTAAAGGACGAATATGCATTCAAACTACCTCCATGAAGTAGAATGCGTGGTATATCCCACGATAGGATTACCTAAGGCCAAGCCTTTTTCTTTACCTTTTACCCGAATAAGAGGTAGATTTGTGTTGACATTTGTCCTTTTTTCCGAAACAGAACAGCAGGAATTCTGTTTCCGGGTTTAGATGTGGAAAACCCCACGGGGTAGGCCTTGGGCCTTAGACCCTCCTTTCACATTGAACCAACTCAAGAGGAATTTCAGCTTTTATCACTGATCGTGAGTCACAAAAGGCTTCCGTTTGTAGGACTACTCACCACGTTTTGACCGCGCGTTGTAGCGCAGTCAGAGAAGGCGCCTGTTGTCGCATGCACCAGATTCCAAATTCTTGGTTCGGCTTTCCCGCCCACGATAACCAAGCCTTCCATCCCTCCAGGGTCTGAATTGGTACCAGACTTGTCTGAGAAGAAGAAGGCGCAACATCCCGCAGAGGTAGATGGCGCGTTCCAAGACGAATTGATTAACGGCGTCCTTAATTCTTTATATTTAACCGCCATAAAGAAAATGGCCTTTATAACCCTACACTTCAAGTTAGCTGACGATATGTCCACTATAGTTGTGCTTCTGAGAAATTTTATAAAACGAATGAATGAATGAATAAACACGATGTCGAAAATTTTCGAGCGAATAAATGAGGGAATTTATTATGAGGGATGTTGGAGAAGTTTGAGCGAATTTATTTGCACATCAATTTTATCGTATCATCGAAAATAGGATAAGCCTTTATTTTCGTTTCTTCGAATATTCGATTAGTCAAACAACTTGTTCGAGTCAGGTTCTGCGCTTGAAGATTTGAAGTTTATTCGATGTTCGAATATAATTAATCGATTTTTGAATGAAGTTTTGTCACTTGTCGAAATTCCTTTGACCATTTTGATCTACGATTTTTTGTTTCTGTCTCCGAAATAGATCAAATCGAATCAAATCAAGTTGAAGTATTCAGTTTTCGTATGGTATTCGAATATGGCTCCCTTTCGATGTATCACGACTTTCTCGCGATCGTAGGACGATTTCGTGGGATACTGTGAGGAATTTCGCTTAAAGATTTATCAGATTGTGCAGCTATGCAAACAGAAAACTCCCTATAAAAGAGTCATATGGGAAAATTCACATGGCGCTCTTCTCATGTTTCATTTTTTCTATTCCACATTCTTTTGTAAGACGTTTTTAGGACGCTCTAATATGTACTGTATTTGTATATTAAAGTTTTGGTTTAATTACCCAAGTTTGAGGTAAACAGTGTCGAACAACTGGTGTATGTGTGTACCGAAGGACATATTCTGAACCACCGACACTCTAGCACTCTAACTTACGATGTTCGAATTCGAATGAATACTCGAATTTTAAAGCAATCGAAGCAAAACGAATGTTCGGAAATCTAGAAATACCGAATATTCGACTATTCGATTTCGAATTCGAATATTCGAGCTGAACAATAGTCTATGGCAGCCAAATTTCTGACACTTAAAGGGACCTCATCAAAGCTGAACAAACTTCTGTCGTCCACGAGTCTTCTGACAGTTCCCCGACGTTCCAAGTTGTAGTTGTCGCTGTGGTGTGACCGCGATGAGCAGCAGTCATATCTCAGCTGTTCACATTACGCAATCGGCTGCTGATCGAAATCTTCGACACGACAACGGCACGTCATGTCGTGCGTATTATCGCACTAATCAGTCGCACTAATTATATGGCTGTTAGTGTCGAGGACAAATCGTTTCCGTACAACTACATGCTTGTCGTCTCTAGGTGGTTAACACACCTAGTAAGGTCGTCACAAAAAGCTCGAAACAACAAGAACATTAATAATAATAATAATAATAATAATAATAATAATAATATCCCAAAAGCTCTAATATCTGTGCTTGTCCAATTTATCTCTTTCCGTTTTTTCTTTCATTTTTCGCGGTAAATGCTAAGAAATTAAATGCAAAAGAACCAAGGGGCGTGTGCTGGCGCAGTCGGAGGAGACAAAAGCTGTCGTATGCATCCGATACTAGGTTCTTGGTTCGGATTTCCCGCTCAGGCCAACCAAGCCTTCCATCTTTCCGGGGTCCGTGAATTGCTACCAGACTTGTCTGTGAGGGACAACACACTGACTTGTCCATCGGATGGCTAAGGAAAGTCACTGCATAGGCTACATAGGCATTCAGGTTGCCCACACGATTTCCTGTAGAAGTAGAATGCTTGGCGCATCCCGAAGTGGAATAGTCATCGCCGTCCTTCATCCTTAATCCATTAGATGCCGTAAACCTGCTTCCGAATTTTTGGCGAATTTCTGAACGTTCTGCTTCTGATCACGAAGAGCAGAAATGAGATCTCGGAAGACCCGTCGCTGCAGAAGGTCTAATGCGAACAGCGCAGGAATCGGATTTGGATCACAGACATTCACAATAGAAAACACGGCAAAGCTGCCGTTCCCCAGAATCGGCTGTCTACTCGCGCTCGTCACACCTTGATACGATCTGGCATCAGACAAGGAATGACGTGGGGTTCAATCGGCTTGTGGAAAGTTCTCGGTCTGATATCATTATTGTCGAGGGTTAGAATATCAGACGTCTTCTACTTTTAAGAGCTACCGCCTGTTTCAAAACAGCGAATCTGACTGTGAGAGAAACTCTAAAAAGGCGATTGAACAGCCGACGTCAAATCTTTCCTAGTCGAAGGGGTATCGCTAGAGAAGCGAAACAAATGTCAACAATTTGGCATTTGCCCGCTGTGATATTACAAAGAGAGGTATTCTCCTAGGTCAGTTCACGGTGTTGTGTTTGCAGTCTTATCTGTTTTCAGTTTTACCGCCGTTAGCGAGTCAGGAAAAGAAGCAGCTCAGGGGCCCTCTGAGAACAGCTGATCTCAGTGGAGCGCATTTTTGTAAATGGAGCGCGAAATGGTAGCGAGTGTGCGGATGTTCTCACGATGATCGATGGATTTTCTCGACTCACTTCTATACCCATGATGTGGCGGGTAAGGCTTATCATGAATGCCACATTGTGGATACGTCCACTCCCTATACCCTGGTTCAGGTTAATAGTTCGGATTTTCCTCCAAGGCCAACCAAGATCTCCATCCCTTTGGGGTCGGAGAATTGTAATCATTTAAATTCTTAAGAAAGAGAACTAGTCGTTGGTTTCTTAAACATCGGAAGAGAAAGGCAAGTAACATCCCAGAAGAAATCGACTAACGCCAAGGCCTGCGTTTATTTTTAGAGATCCATTGAATCATTGCTTCAAAAAATTGAGAAAAAATTATCATTGATTCCTAAAAGCGAGTCCAAGGAAAAGGCACAGATTCGAATAGACATCGTAGAGCGCATGGCGTATCCCAATGAGAAGGTACATTATGATGAACCAAAAATATCGCTTTTTGAAATGGAACTTCAAAGCTTTTAATGAAACTTTAATTTTTTAATTTTTTTAGGAATTTAAATAAAACTTTAATTTTACAAGAACCGGTGAACAATTACGTTTCAAAGTAAAAGCCGTTCGAATCAATAGCTCGAATCCATCTACTAGCAAGTTGCTCAATCCTGAGCCTACAAGTGTTCACATTACTTTTTGTGGTTTTGTAACGTCAACAGTTTTTATATTTATTTTATTTATCGAATCAAATCGATAAATCGCATTGAAGTAGAGAATTCGACTAATTTTATGTTCCCTTCGAGTGCATAGCAACATGCGCCTTCAGTTTGTGCAGGAGTTTCTAAAAGAATCCTGTTTCAAGGTGGATATATTGGACGCAGCGTTGGAACACAGCAGTAACTCTAAGATGCGTGAGATAAAACTCGAAGGAAGGTTTGATACATATAACTGAATGGAGGGAACGATTTGAGGTGTTTTTCGTCTTATTAAAGGATAAAGGACGGCGTTATTCAATCTTTTTTAGGATGCGCCATGCATTCAACTTCTACGGGATGTCGTGGAGGCGATTTGGATGCGTATTTGGCCGTACAATGACATTGTGGCCAGCTGATGAACAAGTCAGCGCTTTATCTTTCCCAGACAAGTCTGAAACCAATCCATCGACCTCGGAGAGATGGAATGTTTGGTTAGCCTAGGCGGAATGTCCGACCAAGAACCTGGTATCGGGTGCAGACGACAGTCGGCGTCTCCTCCGACTGCGCTACACGCGCCCTCCCGCCTTACTACATGTGTAAAAGTGAATAGAGTTGGATCTGTGGTGCATCTCAGCAGTTTGTAAAGTGGTATTCCAGCCTTCACTCTTAACTGCTCTATAAATACATAGTAATCTTTAGTACCTGGGTGGTAAAGTCCTTTGTATGTTCGACATTTTTCATATTTTTTATTCAGCATACATTGGAATTCACTCAGGAACATATACCATTTTCGCGTTGAATTGAACACTTTTCAAATCAAATTGGACACTGTTCATGTCAAATTGACACTCTTCCAACCTAGCCTAAGACTTTTCAAATCGTTTCGAATTCTACCAAATTGAAATGAGCTTCTTCTACATTAAACTAGAAATTCTCCAAAAAAGTCAGAATAATTTTTTGTTCAAGAAACATTTTAGTATGACTTTTTTTGAAGTTCTGATTTCCTTCCCAATAAGATAACACATCGTTTAAAATTTTATAAAATATTAATTTCTAGGGAAAAAACAATGATTTAAAGCTTGTTTTGAAAAGCAGGAAGGTGGCCATTTTATGTTGTCAAAACAGTGATGGCGCCATGCCCCCGTTCGGAACTACGTGATTTTTATTCGATTGATAGCAGAATTGTCGTATGCATGCAGTTTCGCATCTGCAAACGGTGCTGCAGCACAAACAATTGCAAACAACAATTGCTACCCCATCTACCATATTCTACTGATATAGCCCCTCAAACTACCGTTTGCTCCCCATCCGAGAACCATTCCTAGTGAAGGAACATGTCGCCAAGCTTGAATATGTTGAAAGGACGAATAGCGAAATCTTTGGTTCCCAGTCTCCCCAGTTCTCTGAGAAGGGAATCGCTAATCTTCTTATTAGGTGGCGCACTGTAGTGAGCAACGATGGTGATTATACCGTTTTCATGTCGAATTGGTCGCTTTTCAAATCAAATTGGACACTTTTCGCGTCAAACTGGACACATTCTAAGCTGGCCTATAAACTTTGAAATCAAACTGGACGTCTTCCAATTCGAAAGAAGTTTCCTACAGGTTAAACTACAGACTCTCCGAGATAATAAGAATAATTTTTTGTTTAAGGAAAATTTGGAATAACTTTTTTGGATTTTTTTACTTCAGCTGCCCAAATGAGTGAAATAATTTTATATAATTTTATTTTTTAAATAAAGAAAAACAAATTAAATTTTGTTTTAAGCACAGCAAGACAGCAATCATAAAGAGCATTAAACGACTGGATCACGCCATGCACTCGAAAAGGAAGTCGCAATGTTTATATGATTGGTAGTGTAAATACTGCTTAATTGCAACAAGAAAGTCAGGATATGTTTGTTTTTATGTTTTTTTTGCAATTGTTTGTGCTGCAGCACCGTTTGCAGATGTGAATCTGCATGCAAACGAAAATTTTGCTATCAATCGGATAAAAATGAGATGGGGCATGGCGCCATCACTGTTTTGACAACATAAAATGGCCACCTTCCTGCTTTTCAAAACAAGCTTTAAATCATTGTTTTTCCCTAGAAATTAATATTTTATAAAATTTTAAACGATGTGTTTTCTTATTGGGAAGGAAATCAGAACTTCAAAAAAAGTCATACTAAAATGTTTCTTGAACAAAAAATTATTCTTACCTTTTTGGAGAATTTCTAGTTTTATGTAAAAGAGGCTCATTTTAATTTGGTAGAATTCGATACGATTTGAAAAGTCTTAGGCTAGCTTAGAAGAGTGTCAATTTGACATGAAAAGTTTCCAATTTGATTTGAGAAGTGTTCAATTCAACGCGAAAATGGTATATGTTCCTGAGTGCGTTCCAATGTATACTGAATAAAAAATATGAATAAATGTCGAACATACAGAGGAATTTTACCACCCAGATACAAAAGATTTCTATGTATTTATAGAGCGATTAAAGTGAAGGCTGGAATACCATTTTGCAAACTTCTGAGATGCACCACAGATCCAACTCTAATCACTTTTACACATGTAATATGACGGGTGGGCGCGTGTAGCGCAGTCGGAGGAGGCGCCGACTGTCGTCTGCACCCGATACCAGGTTCTTGGTTCGGACATTCCTCCTAGGCTAACCAAGCATTCTATCTCTCCTGGGTCGGTGAATTGCTTCCAGACTTGTCTGAGAAGGATAAAGCGCTGACTTGTTCATCAGCTGGCCACAAAGTCATTGTACGGCCAAATACGCATCCAAATCCCCTCCACGACATCCAGTAGAAGTTGAATGTGTGGCGCATCCCAAAAAGGATTGAATAACGTTCTTTATCTTTTGATAACACGAAAGACGCCTCAAATCGTTCTCTCCATTCAGCTATATGTATCAAACCCTCCTTCGAGCGGTATAGCACGCATCATAGAGCTACTGCTGGCGTTCCAACGCTGCGTCTAATATATCCACCTTGAAACAGGATTATTTTAGAAACTTCTGCCCAAACTAAAGACGCATGTTGCCATGAACTTGAAAGGAACATAAAATTAGTCGGATTCTTTCCTTCAATGCGATTTATCGATTTGATTCGATAAATAAAATAAATATAAAAACTCTTGACGTTACAAAACCACAAAAATAATATGAACACTTGTAGGCTCGGGATTGAGCAACTTGCTAATAGATGGATTCGAGCTATTGATTCGAACGGCCTTTACTTTGAGACGTAATTGTTTGCCAGTTGTTGTAAAATTAAAGTTCTATTTAAAGTCCTGAAAAAAAGAAAATTAAAGTTCCATTTAACGTTTGAAGTTCTATTTCAAAAAGCAATATTTTTGTTTCATCATAATGTACCTTCTCATTGGGATACGCCATGCATGCGCTCTACGATGTCTATTCGAATCTGTGCCTTTTCCTTGGACTCGACAATCATAACTTTTTCTCAATTTTTTGAAGCAATGGTTCAATGGATCTTCAAAAATAAATGCTGGCCTTGACATTAGTCGATTTCTCATTGGATGTTACTTGCCTTTCTCTTCTGATGTTTAAGAAACCAATGACTAGTTCTCTTTCTTAAGAATTTAAAAGAATACAATTCACCGACCCCAAAGGGATGGAGATCTTAGTTGGCCTAAGAGGAAGACCTGAACCATGAACCTGAACCCGTGTGCACGAGAAAACCAGCGATTCCCCCTGCTGCGCTACCGGGCGCTCACCTGGGGCCGGATTCATCAAAGCACATACCCATACCCGAGGGTATGGGACTATAGGGGGTGGACGTATCCACAATGTGGCATTCATGGTAAACCTTACCTGCCACATCGTGGCTATAGCAGTGGGTCGAGAGAACCCGTCGATCATCGTGGGAACATCCGCACACTAGCTACCATTTCGCGCCCCATTCACAAAAGTACGCTCCACTGAGATCAGCTGTTCTCATGAGGTCCTCTGAGCTGCTTCTTCTCCTGAAAATAAACTTATGCCTCCAGAAACTGCTTTATCAAAAAACGTACAAAATTGGGTTAAATAACTCGAAGCTACGAGAAAATTTTTTAAAAAATCCATAAAAATCTCCAAAAAATCCAGAAATTTTCAAAAAAAAATCCGGGAAATTTTCCGAAAACTTTTCTTCTTTTTTAAATAAGCGAAGTTTTTAGTATTTCTTCATGTCGGGTAGAATTTTACAAATGTGGTCCCCTCCTCCGCTATCTCGTACAAATTTTGCACTTCATGTTTGCAACGGAATCAGCGGAATGCTAGAAGAACAACTTTTCTCGACGTCTGTCGGGGATCTTCTACCCTACCCTCGATTCGTTTGATGAATACGAATCGTGCCCCATATCCATCGCGAGTGAGTAGTAGTCTTACTCTCCGGTACTTCCCCCCATACTTTGGTGATTCCGCGCCTTGATTTTATGGCCGACAATATAGCGTAGAAGAGAAGTGCATGGCGCAACCTTGCTCAAATTATCGTCCATATTGTTCTCTTCTTTTTAGGGCGCTAATCAAAGACGGCCGTAAGCATGTATTCCCAACTAGGTCTCGATTTTCTCGTCACATTTTTCTGCAGTACTTCGAAAGAAATGAGCCTACGTAGCATGTCCTTTGGTTATTTCCTTCAGTTCTTAATGCGTTTCAGATCCCCCTAGTGGGAAAGTCCTCCTCTCATGCCGGAAGGAAGACGTCCCTAAGCGCCGGCGATCATAAAACCGCGAGTTCGCGCACGCGGCTACTACGGTCGTTAATCACCGTAATCCACCCACACGGGTGTTTACAACACACAATGAGTGTTGGAGCGCGGAGTTGATGATCGATGGCGACCGTGGTTAATATCGTCCCGTTGAGGACATATTGTAGTTGTAACCGCATCGGAATCCTTTAATTGCTGACGACGAACATCGTCGTCGTCATCATCATCTGGAGCCTCTCTATGCGTTGCGTTTTTACGACAAACGACATCGCTCTTCGTCGTCTACGGACGACTGTACTTAATTGCTCGTCGATTACGCTGCACTTTCAGCGGTTTAGCTGCTACCGGAACCAAATAGGAGCAAGGTGAAACGAGTTGAGTACTCGGCTGTAGCCAGGTGAAAACGGTTCTTGAACGAAGGAGATCTGTAGGTTCTCCGGAGGGCGCCCTGCACTGAATTTGCAGCTTTATGAGGGAAAAGATGATTGAAATCTATTTTTGGGTAGTTGGCACAGCTATCGAAGATGAGAACGCCTTCAAAAGTCGCGCCAGTCGTTCAGCGAGTCTCTTGAGGATCTATCTTAGTCGGGAGGGGCAGCCGTAAAGTGCCAATTGCCTACATCATCCCATTTCACAGAACCATATTTCCTAAATATAAATGAAAGCCTATGGGATCATGGGACATGTAGTGAAGTTCAAAAGGAGAGGATGAAGATGCAAATCACTATGTGAACTCCCCCCCCCCCCCCCCCGATTAGGATTGATCCGACTCCGACTTGCTTCCAGGCCCTGCCATTCAAAATAGGCTGGTGTAGAATAGATGGTAGATGATTAGATTATCCTTATTTGGGATTCGCCACGCATCAAACTACATTTCGGGATGTGGTGAAGACAAAGTAATTAAGAGAAATAGAAATAGAACTTCAAACCTATAGCAAACGTCCATTTTCCACATTTAGCTACTTTAACATGTGGTAATTCCTATTGTCTGTAGCGCTCATGTAGTCCTTTTTGGTATGCGCCATGTATTCCATTCCTTAGTTTTCGATCTAAGGCATAAAAATCGGCCTATTGTTTTGTGGGTTGCGCCGTGCTTTTTACTTCTACGGAACATCGTGGAAAAAACATGAACGGGTATTTGGCGAATACATTGACTTGCGGTGGCTAGCCGATGGACAAGACAGTGTTTTGCACCTCCTAGACAAGTCCCACTTCAAATGACCGAGCCCGGAGGGATGGAAGGTTTTATTGGCCTGAAATACGATCCAAGAACATAGAGTCGGGTGCTCGCGACAACCGGCGCATCATCAGACTGGCCTACCACAAAAGATGTGGAATTCATGGTGCATAAAAAGGAGAACTAAATCTTAGACTTTGATAGGCGCAGATGGGAGGCGAGAACTGAGAGATCATTTAAACCTCCAGAACCACCAACAAAAGTGAAGTGCGTGGCGTAATCTTGAATTTATCCGTCAGGATCTCTCCTAGTCGGAAGATACATTCTACCTTGTTTATTAAACAACGGTAAGGTTAAAAATAATTCAGAACACAAAGCAGAGCAGTGAACTACAATGTGCAGATTTAAGCTTTATGAAAATGAGCGCCCAGCTTCATGAAAACACGTTCCAATCGCCTCCACGATACCTCTTGGTAGTTGAGCTTATAGCGCACCACATGTAGTTGCAGAGTAGCATCGCCTTTTACTTGCTATTCCTCTTATCGCTTGGTGATATCAGATAATTTGACTCTAAAAAGTGGTATTTGGCTAGGTTTCTGTAAAACTTGTAGTATTTATAAGAATAATCGGAAATAAATAAACAAGGTGAAGAATGATAAAGTACGGCGTTACTCAATTCCTTTTGGGATGCGCCACGCATTCTACTTCTACGGGATGTAGTGGAGGCGATATGAATGCGTATTTGCCCATACAATAACTTGCGGTGGCCAGCCGATCCACAAGGCAGCGCTTTATCCTCTCCAGACAAGTCTGGTACCAATTCACCGACCCCGGAGGGATAGTAGGCTTGGTTAGCCTGCGAGAAACCCGAACCAAGAACTTGGTGTCGCGTACAGGCGACAGTCGGCGCCCCCTCCGACTGCGCTACACGCTCCGCTATAAACAAAGTAGATTAGACTAAAACGCATGCAATTTGCAAGAAATTTCTTTCTATGAAACTTTTGTCAGAAATGCGCTCCCTGTCAATTATTCTAACAGTCGGTATGGGAACCGATCACTGGAATGTCCTTTACGTGCAATTGGTGATGTCCTTCGCTAAAGAGTATTTCCTGGCGCTTTCAAAAAAATTTCAAGAAAATGGATTAGCAAAAAATATTTTTATGGAAGTGGGTAGTTTTTGTTGAAGGGATGCTTGATAGAGGACGAAGTTCAAGACGGCTACAGCAAAAGAAAGTAAAAAAAGGTGGATAACGCGCCTTAAGCGGCATTTTTCCAATTCTTATGCTGGGTATTGTAGCTCGTTGATGGATATTATTCTGCAGAGTCCCACCTAAGGAATGCCATCCTACGTGCGATCGAATCTCTTTTCCAGCGGTGTCCCCTGCGCACTAAGAAAGATTGATTCGTAACGCCATTCAAGTGAAAGGATTCAAATACTTGAAGTCTCGTTCCCAGTCCATTGCAGCTCCTAAGCCTAGTCTCTCAGGAATTGTTCAGGATCCGCTAATTAGGCGTGGGAACGTTAGCACCAGCTCTCTCGACTCCGCTATTCATTGCGTAAGCCCATGGCGCCAGTCAAGTGGCTCTTGACTGCGAACGGTGCAAACAGCCACGCAGCACTGACACTAACACAGCGGGCCTGCTGATGAGCTCTAATGGAGTTCTTCAGAATTCGTGATGAGCTCAGCGAGTGAGTGAGACGCTCTTTCAGGAAGCGCTTTCGAATAGATTTAACAAGGCGTTTCACCCTGAGCTGCAATTTGCTGAAAGTTACCAAATATCATAGTGTATGTCTATTCAAAAATTAGGCAGTGCTTAAAAAATATGCGATACCCACGCATATCTCTTCCTTACAAAATTTCTGGAGCCTTCATCTAGATGTTCTCCGTTTATTAATTCTATTGATTTTTCTGTTGCAGTTTATGTTCATGTTCTATTGTAATTAAAATTCTAGCGTCAGGCGGGACTCGAACAAGCACCTCCTGCTGACCGGATGTTGCATTCGATCGAACAGTGTCGTTGGTGTAATGGCGTACAGCATTCCCGCACGGTCAGCAGGAGGTGTGGGTTCGAGTCCCACCTGGCGCTAGAGTTTTGATCGCAACAAAACATCGTTGTTAGCCTATAACCTCGTTACCGGCATTAAAGAAATTGATTTGAATCTGTTGTAATCATTTTCCAATATTAGCAATTTCGCTCATCCTAATTCAGTATTTCTTATTACCTATCAACAAATTGTTTTGTGGAAGTTGTTGTTGTAACCCACATGAGAATGCTTGTGTAGTAAATGATAATAATAATAGTAATAATAATAACTGCATGCTCTAAGACTTTCCAAATAAGTTGCTTCTACCAATGTCGCTGTCACTGGGAGAGAAACCCATAGTACAAATTTTACGTAATTCATGTACACACATCACTGGGAGAGAAACCCATAGTACAAATTTTACTTAATTCATGTACACACTAACGTTTCGAACCATGCTAATTTTATATTTCAAACGCAGCCTATTTTAAACCCATTTGAGAGGAAGCAACGTGTCCTGCAAGCAAACAACGACAGTCATGAGATGAAAAGATTTCTGATGTTCAGCATCTGTTTCCCACAACTTTTTTTGATTCATGAAGATAGCATTGCAGGTTCCACTATTATAAGATCACATAAAGTACGAGATTTAGGCTTTCTATATAATGACAAGCTGGATTTCGGTCAGCACTTTAAAGCATTTTCGCGCAGAGCTGTAAATCGTACATTCCAGATTTTTAAGGGTTTGTCGACGAACAACAAAAAAACTTTCCATGGCGTATATTACGTACATCAGGCCAATAGTTGAGTCAGGGAGTATTCCTTTTGACCTTTATAAAAAAGGCATTATTGTTTTGGAGGAAGTGCAAAACAATTTTACGCGCAAACTGCTTATTAGACTCGGAGGCTTTCACTATTCTAGGATTCCCACATCTACTATTCGAAATAAATACTCTTTTGAATACTCTTTCCCTAACAAGGGAAGGGTCTGAAGCGTATGCCTGAACGGGAGGAGCGAGTCACATAGGGAGAATACTCACTCCTCAATTGGTATGAAAATGTGTTTATTTTTTGCCAAGTCGCTAAACCCAAGGAGTAGGGGGTCACAGTGGAATACGGTGCAGCACGCGTTTGGGGGTCTTGTACGCCCGCGATGCTTTCGCAGCCAGTGGTTCGGAGCGCAAGTGGGTAGTGGGTTGACTCGTGCGAGGGAGGTCAGGGGTTTGGTTCCTTTACGCTGCTGTATTTTCGCATTTCAACTGATTGGTGGAGATTTGGGGATTCTGACGTCTATACCATTTTCAGGCGTTTTCTGCGCATTTTTCTAGCTGTACGCTGTGGAGACTTGATGATGACCTTTCTTGCGACTTGATGATTACTGATCGGTATTCTAACCACAAGACAATGAGAAAGGTATCCAACATAATGATGTATAAACGCTCAACACCAGTGATAGACAGGCACAACGTGCATGAAACAGAAGCACTGGTCACAATGCGGACAGGGTATAAAACCTACAGGCTCCTCAAAGTTTGCCTCCCTGCACGGACCTATGACATCGGGAAAAACCATCCTGCTTATGTTTTCAAAGAGACCAGGATGTGACGTCGTATAACCAGCTTTGAATCAGACATAAGCAACCAGATTTCCCCCTCCCCCCTCCCCCCCCCCCCAGGATGGCACAGGATGGCACAGGGTTCGACACCAGCGACTACACCAGCGACACGACCTTCAATGCCGTTATAACAAATCCATTCCCCATCAGCTAAACACAGCTTCAACACTTACCGTCAGGATATTGTCCCTTTTTTGCAGGTCAAAAGGGAGGTCGTGCACAATGACGTCGACTGAAATCGCTTCATAAGCGATTTCACGTAACTGAAGAAGCCCATATCGGCTGGCTGAATCTAGCCGGTGGCACCCGAAGGTGTAGTCCGAATGCCCAAGGTCTTCCCTCACGGTATAGTAGCTTGGATGGAAACGAACTGTGAGATCCTGTAGCCTTTATACGGTGCCCGTATTGTGCCCAGCGCTGCTTCATGTACTTTGTACCTGTGTATCACTGGTGTTGAACATTTAATCCCCATGTTGAATACCACAACGCACAGCTGGAAAAATGCACAGAAAACGTCTGAAAATGGTAGAGACGTCAGAATCCCCCAAAATCTCAACCAATCAGGTGAAATGCAAAAATGCAGCAGCGTAGAGGAACCAAACCCCTGACCTCCCTCTCATGAGTCCATCCACTATCCACCTGCGCTCCAAGCCACTACGTGCAGAGGCATCGCGGGCGTACAGGACCCCCAAACGCGTGCTGCGCCTTATTTCATTGTGACCCCCTAGTCCTTGGGTTTAACGACTTGGCAAAAAATAAACACATTTTCAAACCAATTGAGGGGTGAGGATTCCTCCTATATGACTCGCTCCCCTCGTTCAGACATACGCTTCAGACCCTTTCTTTGTAAGTACAAGGAGAGATGTGTTTAATATGTGCACGGTACACAAGATAGTAGCAGGGAGAATTAAGCTTAATCTTGCAGCGCTTAGGCTTGTATCGTCAGTCACGCGTGCAGCGTGGAACAAAATTGCATTTGATAGGGCTAAAAATTCTCTAAGAGCCAATTTTTTCCTAAACAGAGCTTGTTCCATGTACCTCTAGCTGACTAAGAACATTGCTTTTTCCCCAAATCTTCGATGCTTCAAGAGCAAAGTCTCGAACTTTCTATTGAAGCCATAGTATCTTCATTATGTTCACACAGAAGTTCTATCACTCTTGGTTAGTAATTTTGTTTGTTTGTTCGTTAGTTGTTCTCATGTTTTGGCAGTTCTGCTTGTTTTTGACGTTTGGCAGCGTAATAAACTTATTATTATTATTATTATTGTTATTTCCCATTCGATCAGTTCTGCGGTATCACTTGTGCTACATACACGTCGTCCGTTGATTACCGAATTGTCAACTCGTCACCATGCTCCCCTGTAACGTGCCAGAATAGCTCAGTGGGTAATTCTCCATCATGTAAAAAATGTCATATCCTTTTTTTTCTGGACCTCCGCAAAAAGTCACGCTCGTTCGTTAAGTGAAAATCTGGTGTTCACGTGACATTCGGGTCCAAATCTTATATTCGTAACCTATGTTTGAGAGTTAACAGAAGGTTAGTGGAGGTCATTTTTGAAATTTGAAAATTATTCGTGAAGTTATAATACGCACTGTATCCAAAAAAAGTGTCTTGATGCGGGGTTATAGGTCCGAAAATATTGAACGATTTCTAAGACTGCTTTAGAGAAGGCCTACAAAAAATTCTAACGATAAGCTTTGTCGAATTTTGCGAATCAGAGGTGCTGCCGCCTGCGCCAAGTGGATGGAGATTAGGTGGGCCAGCCACGTTTCGTAGACACTCGCTGAACTAAATCCGTGAGCAGGTGGATTATGCAGAATGTCTAAGAAACATCATAAGCCGATTTCATCAACAATAAAACTCGAAGGTGTGTGCAGTAGAAGAAGAAAACATACCAACGATGTGGTGAGTAAGGTCATATACCCTACCCACACATTCGTGTAAAGAAATCCACGTGGTATTTCCACATACCCATGAGGAATTCTTTACCTTTACTCAGATGAATCCTTCCCCAGGCTACCCAGCAGGAATTTTTTTTTCGGAATTCTTCGTGGAAGCCTTAAGCGAGAAATATGACAGTGTTCGTGTCCACCATCCCAAGAATGTCAACTGGACTACTATGACATGCGACGGGGACGAATGGAAACGTTGTTGGTATCCGCTAAGTACCACACATAACAAATATCAATATGAAGGATTCAAAATGAGCTTCATGAATATTAGCACCCGTACATATATCTTCTACAATACCTTGGTCGAGAGCTCTGGTGTAGTACTATGGAAAACTGGAAAATTGGAAAAAATTGATTTGAAAAACTGGAGAGATTCAGCTATGAGGCGAGATTCAGTGATTCTGAAACCCTTCCGACGTTGAGAGAATCAATCCTCGTTCACGGCTGATTCAGTAGCCTAAAAAGGACCCTTCCCACATCACTTTTGTCTCTCCACTGCTTTAGACCCACTAGACTTTGTCGTTCTGACCACGACAGCAACCGCACCACCTTTCATGCGTGCAGTGATTCATCTGAATCAGAAGCAAAAATGGGGGTTAAGTGACGACTTTGTGTCCCCCGAATGTGTGTGAATCCAATTATGAAGTGCCGGTTGACCTCATCCGGTGGGCTTCCAACGAGTCGCGCGTATCATCTGCGATGTGTATGCAAATTGCGGTGACGTAATCGGCACTTCTTCCACCTGGCCTCCACCACACCATCGTGTGCACCCCCTCCCGTCCATTACATAACACGCTCCGTAGCTATTTCCGGATTATAACCGTCTGTTTCACGTCAGCCCATGGCCTACTATTTGAGCATCGGGTGTCTAATAGACTGAGCAAACAGTCTGACACCGAACCGGTAGTGTCTTCCTGCTGTAAAAGGGTTCTTGGATAGAAGAACGCATCTGAGGGCATCCGTGGCCTACTCTACATAGAAATAATAAAGGTTAGGTTATTCCGAAGGCTGAGCACGTACTTTCAAAGTGCATCATTGTATCATTGATCAGATATTCGACACCTCCAAAAAAAGATTTACTAACGTCAGCGCTTATCTTTAGAACGTACTTATGATTACTCTCTAAAAAGAACTTGTCACTGAAAAGATAAGAAAACCTTTTTCCGACAGTGGACTGTATCCCATTAACGCCACAGACACCACATCAGCCGATTAAGATAACTTATAACCACATAATCTACCGTAATTTGAAGGCGAAAAAAGTTTGACACCTTTGGTGCTGATAAGTCCATAAGCCCAGTTTGTCATGTGAGATTCGACATTGTCTTAAAAAACAGACTGAGCTGAAAAAGAACTCCAGAAAACTGTTGTCGACTTGCCTAGACTTGGAGTGGACTGACATCAGAAGGCAGGAAGATGACCTTGAATTGGGTTGAGGTCTGAGGCTCAGAAAGTTTATTCGGTACATGTCGCGTAGGTGAGCAGCATCGGTAGGTGGTAGCGCGCCAGCCAATAGTAACTAAACAGCAGAGGCCGAACACATGCCAGTTCATCACTGTACCAACTGTACATCTCTCTCTTTCTGAATGGCATGCCCATTCAATGCGGTCTGATCGGTTTAGGCGTTCACTCCTACCAATGCTGCTCACCTACGCGACATATACCGTTTATTCATTTATTTATTTAATAATTGCGCAGGATTGTGCGCTATATTAGATGTGGATATGAATATAATTATTTGAATAAATAAATGTGTAAACAATATAGACGCTATAAGCGTGAGAAAAAGAAAAATGAGCAGTATAGGTATAGATAGTGTAAGAGATAGAAGATAAAGAACGGCGTAACTTAATCCTTTTTAGAATACGTCAGGCATTCTACTTCCACTGTCGTGGAGGCAAATTGAATGCGTAACTGGCCCTACGAATACTTAAAGTGTGTTAAAGGGTGCTTCACCTTTTCAGATGAATCTATTAGATGGTTGGCTCGTCTGGGCGGGAAATCCGAATCAGGAACCTGGTATCGGGTGCACGCGACAGCCAGCACATCCTCTGACTGGGCTACGCGCGCACGTAGGTAGTATAGTCGTTATAATCGCTAGAATAGGTGATCAATATAGATATGGTTAGCGGAGCCCATATGTAAAATAGAGCGGTGTGAAGAAGGACTGAAATAATATCATATTAAAAGTAGAAATATATATGTATATATTAATCTGAGCGTGTGTAGCGCAGTTGGAAGAGGTGCCGGCTGTCGCATGCACACAATACCTGGTTCCTTCTTCAGATTTCCCGCCTAGGCCAACCAAGCTTACCATTCTTCCGACGTTGGTGAATTGCTAGCAGACTCGTCTGGGAAGAACATAGCGCTGACTTGTCCATTGGCTGGCCACCGCAAGTCATTGCATGGCCGAATACGCGTTCAAATCGCCTCCACGACATCCCGTAGAAGTAGAATGTGCGGCGCATTCCAAAAGAGAATCAGTAACGCTGTTTTTGTCCTTATATTAACCTAAGCAGTTATGGAAATGAAAACAATTGAGCTATATAGATATCTGAAATATCAGATTTGTTTTCTCGATCAGCCCAGTGGATGTGATCGAGAAAGCAATTCTGCGACATTGTCGCCACATATGTGGAATAGAGCAGTGAGAAAACGTGTGTGAAATATTCTGTGCCGGGGTCGCCCTGCATTAAGGTAGAAACGTCGTAATTATTGTATCATGTCAGGAAAGGTAAGGAATCCCCGTGGAATGACTTATTCCATGGATGGATAGAGGGTTTCGACAGGCCACGACGCAGACTGAGCACATAAAGTAGTCCCATTCTTCTTTGTGAAAGTGGAGAGCGTAGTGCATTCCAGAAGAGTTTGCTACAGCGGAATCTGACTGTTTTCATTCCGGCTCTCTTTGCTCTCTCTCGTGGCAACCCGGATGTTTCTTAAACGCTCTTCCCTTCCTGACATTCAGGCCGAGTTTTCGGATTTTAAGGTCCCCCGATAGCCGACGACTTCAGACGGCGTCGTGGGGGCGTCCATAGCCCAGAAGCCCCGCACATCGATCGCCATTACAGTAATCCGCTGCGCATGGCCTGAAGATGGCCAATTTTCCCACGCGGCAAATGGCTCCCGGCCAAACATTTGCATAAGGAAAGCCAGCTGACTGGGTGGCCACGATTGAGCTAGCGGCCAGCACACGCGCGGCTTCTGCACGTCACCGTCTCGACGACGACGTCTTCGTCGCTTCCGCGAACGAACGGCGGCAACGACTGCGACGGAGTGGTCTTTTTCGCGAATGAGCTCAGGATGTGCTGATTATTCGAATGGGCAGCGATCTGAGCGGCCGCCATACCGACGGCAACAGGGCAGATATGCTAATGAACGACTGCACTCGGGCGATGGAGATTCATGAGGTGCGGAATGGGCTGCGAAACGGAAGTTCTTCTTAGGCCTGGGCTTCGTCATCTGAAACAAGGCCTCAGGATTTTCATTTAATTCACCGTTATGGCGAGAAAAAAAAAGAAAATGAGACGACAAAAATATAATTTATTCATCTCTGACTACAACATTCTGAAAAGTTGATAATCAAGATTTTTTAAGCAAATTTTGTTTGTCAGAGCTAAATGTGATACTCACCTCTCTGCAACGGAACCATAAATGAGGTCGTTGGTTCATTTGTCCTCGTGTTTTCGAAACATTCTACGAGAATACGACGAAAGCACCTACATATACATATACATATGTGGTATATGTAGTTGTGCTCGTACGAATATATTCGAATAATTATTCGAACACTCGAATATTCGACATCCCTAGATTTTTATTCGTTTGTTCGAATTCGAACATCAGTTGTTTTAAAGTCGAATATTCGGTCAAACTCAAAGATACAGGGTCTGCAAGGGTGACGAGTATGACTCGAAGTCTGGTTATCAGAGGAAATCTAAACCTTTAATATGGCAACAATTTTAGTGAAAAATATGCTCCCTACATTCGATTTTCCCTCACGATTCCCGTTTTCATCCCTCCTCCAAGAGCCTATCTGGGTCGTTGTGATGTTGCTTGTCGAAGTCACGAATTCCTCAAGTCACTTTTCGACTCATCACTCTGCTCACTCAGCCGGGACCTCCTACTGTGACTGACGACACAATACAGTGGATTGTGGCCGAGTTGAGGACACCTTTTTTCGCTCGCTGTCAGCTGGAATTAAGTCGTTGTAAACGGGCAGGTATGCATACGACTGGAGCGACCGGACGGCCTAGTCATCATCCAACCTTGAACGGAGCAACACCATCAATTGAGTGACATTGGAGATGACACGCTCCAAATTCGTCCATCCGCTGAGGTGTTCGCTGCGGCAGCTTTTCCGGACTCCTCGGTGACCTATTTTCATGTTTGTGTGTTGCCTGGAGAGTTCGGCAAAATTCAAGTGCTTCCCGCTACAGTACCCTCAGCAACCCGTGAATCCGTTGCAGATAGTTACCACCAGGATGAGCCCTAAGCCCTTCATACGTAACACTGTATTAGCCGTAGATCGTAGAAGGAGGTAGCGCTGAAGGCAAACATGACAACTGTCCTAATCTGGAGCGCTCAGCTTGATTGGAAGACGGAACCGCTGCGATTATCCCCGTCTGATCCCGGCGATGCTGGCGGTGTTTCTCGGATTTGACAGCCTCTTAGTGGTAATTGGTTCTTTCGGATGTATGATGACTTCATGGATATTTTTAGTGTTTTCCGAACTCGTGCTAAATAGTAAAAAAATGTCGGTGTTAGTAAATCCTTTCCGGTTACGCCACGCATTCCACTTCTAGTAGATGTCGAGGATACAATTTGAATTTGGCCTACACAATGAGATGTACTGGCCAACTGACGGAATAGTCAGTATTCTTTCCTTAGTAGGCAAGTATGGTAGGAATTCACCGATCCCAAAGTGGTAGAAAGCCTGGTTGGTATTGCGCGGAGCCGAACCAAGAACCTTGAACTGGGCGCATGTGATAGCCGGCTCCTCCTCCAACTGCGCTACCATTTGCCGCAACTACTTGGACTTTTTCATGAAGGGCTTCAAAACGAAAAAATATGGCGATGGTGTCTTGGGTGAGCAGGTGCGTAGGAAGAGACCAACCGTGAGTTCATCGGAAGCATGCTCCGGTTCGCGTCATGCTTTTTCCTCTGCTTATCGTTTATCATTTATGATTTGTTGCACCTGTTTATGCGCTTTACAAAACGTAACAGAACAAATCGAAAATATGTACAACCTAGTGAGTTGTAGGCTCGATCAGATGTCCCACTGTAACGTTTTTTACTTCTTTACTAAGTCGTAAGGTATTAACAAAGCACTCTTGAAAAACTCACGTCATGCCATGGTTTTTTAAAGGATAGTGGTAAGCGAGGTACAAACTGGTTTATTTATTTGCCTATCTCTTTGTTTATGTACTTAATCCTATACGACAAAGAGTGCGCCTCAAATCATTCGATTACGTCAGACGGAAATAAGGCAAGTAAAATGGAAGCAATTAAAAAAGGAAAGAAAACCAGTAATGACCAGATCCGGCTATGAAAATCTCTTATGCTCAGCAAAAGAAAACAAACACAGTAAGGATTAAAACACTGTAATGGTTCTAGATAAGGCAGCCAGCCATTGAAAAAGACGGCTATTCGCACCAGATTGCCTTGATGCTCTACATGTGAGGATAAATTTGTTTATTCATCAACTTACTTGTTTATTTTCTTATTTACATTTGTACGTGGAAGTATGCAAAACGATATGCAAAAATCCAAGCTTATTATTTTTATTATAGCTATTATTATTATTTGTTACTGTGTATAAGACACACGTCATAAAAGCGAACAAGCATTATACAACAAGCATCAACAAAAAACACAGAAAAACCCTGGAATAACACAACTGCATATTTCTTTTTCGCCAATCGTTTGAAGGAACCATAAAACTTCTCAGTTAATATAAAATTGTGCTCTAGAGCTAAGTGTATATGAAAAGGCGGTCCTCTGCGTAATAGCAGAAGACCATGAGTAGAAATCTAAACTGAAAACCGTCAAAAACAGAACAAATTGCTACAGAAACTGAGCCATACAGAGTTATTAAGAGTTATTAAACGTGAACTGTAGCTCGAATGAACTGAGAAGTATGTAATTTATAGTGCAGTCGAGCTGACTAAGGAGGGCTTCGCAGAAAAACCTAGGTGGTCTTGTAACTCGTACAAGTGGATAGCTTTACAAAATTTTCTTGCATTTGATTATTAATACCTATCAAAGTTAAATTATTATTAATACTGAATTTATAAGGAAAATTTCAACGCTATTTGCCCTTGTCAATATACGACAAAAGTGCTTCAGTTTAGTGTTGAATACCTGCTTCTAGCCTATTTTGTCAGGCGTTTCTCACAGGTTTGAAAGGCTATGTGGTTGGCCTAGGTTCATAACAAGCCAAGCGCCTTATCTTTAGCTCTGAGTTCTGCTACGATTTTTTACGGGTTCTCGAGTCCTATGTCAGGGCCCTTTGCTAGCTGCCCTAGGAGTCCTATCCAGTGGTACAGTGTCAAAGACATCACGCGACCGCGTGAAGCACCTGTACATCCCTATCGTAGCAGACAATCTAGGCCCCCTGTGCGTTGGGCAGATGACGGCTAAGAAGAGAGGTTACTGCACTAATTGTAAGAATGGAATTGACTTGTTCAGAAGAGCCTTCTTCTGAAGAGGGAGATCGGTTCTCAGGTCCCAACGAGGGCAAAGAATAATGCGTGAGTTTCATATGAGAAAGTAAGCCATTTGGGTGGTCACAATCATAAAAAGACTAACAATTCCGCTGTAGACAGCACAGTCAACTGTTACGTATGATCGGGCGCAATAAGATATTCTGACTACCCCTGCGTTGTGCCATAGTAGCCCAGCAGATTCTTGTCACTCAAGTGACAAACGACACAAGTACTCACTGATCTGCTATGGCAACGTGTGATAAACATCTTGCTCGGGCTTGTAATCAGCACTGTCTTGAACTCCGAATAAATTTATCTGGGAATAGAGGAGGTCTTTCACCGTCGCGAAGATCTATTAATTAGCCTAGCTCGTCTGATTCAGACAACTAAATGAACAACGAGCATGTCACTGTGAAAGGAGGTCCTGTAGCATCAGTCATTTTAAAGAAACCGACGATGTCGCGGGGAATCCTGAAGCTCTTCTCAACTTTGGCTGAAAATCTGATGAGCTCTACCTGATGAGCATTACAAATGTTCAAGTAGTTCAGGGACCAGAGCGCAGCTCAAGTGGCTGGAGGAGCTGGACGAGTATGCTCTCAAGGCTATAATAAAAGCCTATGCGATGCGGAATAGGATGTTGGGGATAAAGGATAAAGGATAAAGGACGGTACTAGTCAACCCATTTTGGGGTGCGCCACACATTCAATCTTTACCGTATGGCCGCATGGAAGTAATTTGAATGCGCACTCGGTGTGGCGCACCCCAAAATGGGTCGATGAACAAGTCAGTGTTTTTTATCCCCAATTCAGATTCGTACCAATTCACCAACCCAGGAGGGATGGCAGGCTTAGTTGGCCTGAGCACGAAATTTGAACCAGGAACCTTGAATCGAAATGCGAGCGACATTCGGCGCCTCCTCCTACTGCGCTACCACTCGCCCTAGCCGCTGGAACTCTTTTCAGTCACATCTGATACCAGTTCATGGAGCTTGAGTAAAGGCTTTATGTCCCTGTGCAACACTTGAGCTTTCACTCGACTCAGGGTGCATACTAGATCCGATTAGGATCAGTTTCGGACCAACACTTTGTTTTGTTGTACCTCTAGGGCCTTCTCTAACATATCTTCTGTTATATTAGCAACGTACTCTATAGCACTAGGTGCGAGATAGCGCAGTTGGAGAAAGCGCCGGTGTGGCGTGAACCGATTCTGATTTCCTGGTTCGGATTTCTGCCCAGGACAACGAAGCATTCCATCCCTCCGAGATCGGTAAACTGGTACCAGGCTCACCTGGCAAGGATAAAATACTGACTTGTACATCGGTTGGCCACCAATGGTTAGTGTATGACATGCATTTAAACCGCCTCTACGACAATTCAAGGAAGCAGAATGCGTGGCGCATCCCAAACGGATTGATTAACGTCGAACCTTATCCCTTGTCCTTATCCTATCAGTGTCAATCCCTAAGAAACCCTCGGCTCACTGCCTCACCTGGCCACGAGCGCGACACCACCAGGATGAAAGGCCGAGCAGGTACGGTCAATTGGCGGAGGTCAGTGCAGGATTATATGCAAATCCTTTTCGAGCGGCGCGGCGCGGCGCCGGCGCCGGCGCCTGCGACGGCGACGACGGCGGCGGCGACTCGGGCGCTCGCGCTCGATTTCGCGCATTGAATGCGGCCGCTCATGATAGGCTCTCATTACCATCCACACCATCTCATCTTCAACCCCAACGCGGTGCCATTCATGCCCAATGCAGCGCGTAATCCGCTCGAACTTTGCCGCCGCACAGTGCCGCTCGTACTCGCGCTGGTGGCGAACATGAAGTGCTGGTTCCCTAATTAATAGACGCAGTATAAAAAAGATTGGTTGGTATACAATTTTTTTGTATTTCACGACTACTTTTTAGTCTTTATTTTAGAACAGTTGAAAACCTTTTGCAACGTGTTGTACGGGACATATAAAAGGTAAAGAATAATGGACGGCGCTCAATTCCTTTTGCGACGCGCCACGCATTCAACTTCTGTGGAATGTTTCGTGAAGGCGATTTGAATGCGTATTTGGGCATACAACGACTTGCAGTGGCCAGTCGATGAACAAGTCAGCGCTTCATCATTCCCAAACAGGTCTTTTACCAATTCCTTACCAATTCCCCGACCCCGGCGGAATAGAAGGCTTGGTTGCCCTGGGCGGAAAGTCCGAACCATGAACCTGGAATCGGGTGCACGTGACAGCCAGCACCTCTTCCGACTGCGCTACACGTTCCCGTATGGCTCACATATTCATATTAAATAGTCATTGTCACATTCCATCGATGTAGAATGCATGGCGCTGAAATAGAATTCGGGTTAAACAAAGATGACGTTTTTCCATTTAAGATCCTGGAATGTGCCGCGCATTTTGAATTTATGTGACATCGAGACATCAAGAAGCGACAGTTCCTAACCAAAGCAGAAGATTCTTTTACTCTGAACACGGTAGACACTACATTATACAATGTGGGATGTCCATTGTGAGGGCAGCAGATTTCTTTCACACAATTGTTGTATGTTTTGAAACTGCCCTAAATTTAAATTTTTAGGGCGGATACTTGCCCCAAAAATGGTTTGTAGATTGGAAATGACGATGAACAAGCCAGTGACTTTTTCGAAAGATAAATTTAAAGCCATCAAACGCGTGTGTGGTAATGTTCTAAGCCTCTTTCTTTATAGGAAGGAGGTTTTGAAGCAATTTTTCTGCATACAAAAGATTTAATGCTTTGGAATGGAAGCCTACCCTGACCCTGAAAAGCTTCAAAAAATTCCTCTGCAAAAAGCGATGTGTCAGTGTTTAAAGACCAATATGACGTTAATGTATGGCTGTTTAAGCTTGAAAAACGATCAATAGCTATTTTATGTACCCAGCTAATTGAGCTGCTGCTGACTGACTTAAAGGGGATTATCCGTCCATTGTTGGTGGTGCCGATGACTGCGAGAGAAATTCGAGCGCTTAAAATGTGTGTGAGTTGATACTCCCCGGGCTTTCTCAGTGTGTATCCGGTTCTGCCTACTTAGTTTGATAATCGATTGGGATTCAATCGATCAGTCAACGAGAGCGAATCGATAGCGTAAGGTCCCCCGGCATGCAACGAGGTGACACCAGCGGCGCCAGCCGGGCGGCCGGCCGGCTGCCCCTGGTAGTCTCCTCGCTCTTCGCAGTCTCTCACTACCCGTCTCGCGGAGAGTACTGTAGCCGGACGGCAAACACCGTACTGAAACTCCGTACGCGAAACTCATTCTCTTACCGAATTCGGGGAAGAAGCAGATCTGAACTCGATACCTCGAGACGCTGCTTGGCCGAATCGCCATGGGTTTTTCGCTTTAACTGAGAGTCGCTTAATGACTTTGATGCGCATTCAACTCCGTGCTATGTTTTTGCTAACCTTTTTTTGAACCACATTTTTTGCTTTAAAAATTAATGCAGAGCATTCATATAGGTAGATTTGCGTGTTTTCTATCTTATTCATTCTCAAGGTCAGGAGGCATAATGCGCAATTTAAAGTGATTTTTGTGTTAACTAAATATTAAATTATTATTACTAAATTTTAATAACTATTAATTATAATAAAGACAAAGGATGGCGTCACTCAATCCCTTCAAGGATAAGCCACGCATTCTACTTTTAGATAACGTGGAGGCGATTTGAAGGCGTATTTGACCGTACAATGACTTTAGGTGACTTGCTGATGAACAGGTCAGCGCTTTTTATTTTCCCCAAACGAGTCCTGTACCAATTCATCGCCCTGGAGGGATGGAAGGTTTAGTTGGCCTGGGCAGGAAATTCGAACCGAGAACCTGGTATCGCGTGCAAGCGACAGACCCACCTCCTTCGACTGCGCTACACGCCCCATTAATAATAACACATGGACTTTAATCTGTAGTTGTCTCAGTTTGAGAGAATACTATGGGCACCTCAACGATTTACAAAATACATACGTATTGGTTAGCTTAAAAGTACACGGTGTTAATCAGTCACTGCTTCCGCCAGATGCGCCACGCATTCTGCTTGCTTCTATGAGGTGACGTAAAGATATGATTCAAGTCATTTTCTTTAAGACTTAAGCGGCTGATACTAAGTTTGTAAGCTGGCATAACGATTTTTTGCTGCGATCAAAACCCTAGCGCCAGGCGGGACTCGAACGCGTATCTCCTGCTGATCGGGCGAGAATGCTCTCGCAAGAGGTGCGTGTTCGAATCCTGCCTGGCGCTAGAGTTTTGATCGCAAACAGACATCGTCATATGCTAATACGAAAACACAACTAATTATAAACAGATAAACAGAAAACGATTAGCAAAAGGATTAAAAACAAAGGGCTTGCAACCGTTTCGTTCCTGTCCTTAGACGACTGCAAACAAAAGGAATGACATTAGCAAGTAAGGACCTCCCCGGAACTCCTCAGTAAGGAGGGAGGTCCTTTAAAGAAGCAAGGAAGAAAATAGAGCTGCTAAAACGACGAGGAGTCACGTTGCTCGCGAAGGAGTAAGAATACCAAGTAATTAGAACACAGGCATAAAATACGAAAGAATCCATTGAAATAGGAATCTGTAAGGGTCCGCTTATACCTCGACGTCACATATTGTAGCCACATTGATCGAACGACGCGATCGATCAACTTGGCCACTATACATGCCGTCACATCGTTCGGCGTCGGAAGTATAAACGGGTCTTACCACAATCATTAGAGAGCAACCAACTATACTAAACTAATAATGAAAAGACTGCTAAAAAGGATGATGAACAGATGAAATATAACAAAAAAGAGAAAAATTTTGACAACTCATAAAATCTTATTTAACCTATATGTTGTTACAGGATGTTTTGTTGCGATCAAAACTCTTGCGCCAGGCGGGACTCGAACCCGCATCTTCTGCTTTCCGGGCAGCGATGTTCCTTAACTGTAATCCTGTGCGTAATCACGTTCCTCTTTTGAATCATGTTCTACTGGAGCGCGGAAACCGACCTACATAGATGAGAGGGTAAATCCAGAACCAAGATATAAAACTACATGATAAAGAAGGATAGAGGGAGGCTATCATAACAGATCTTACTGCAAATCTGCTATACACGCACAGGATATCCTAGGGTCAATTAGAGTAGCTCTGAAAATGGCTTGTCGTTTGGAAAAACAAGGAACCTGAAAAAGAGTAAGTATTATAGAATAAATTTCAATAACACATAAGAAGAGACGCATATGATGTAATAATTGACAAGAAGGTTGTTTATGACGTGAGGACAATTTGAATGAGTATTTGGTCTAAACAATGACTTGCCGTGGAAAAGATTTGTATTCTTCTCCGGACACGTCTCTTGCCAGTCGTCAAGCAATGCTTGTTGGCCTGTGCAGATAATCCGAAAGAAGAACCTCGAATTGAATGCACGCGACAGTCGGCGCCTCCTGGCACTGCGCCACTGCACACCCATTGCTCCATATTTGTCCAAAAATTCTATAAATGTTCCAGACAAAACTAGGAATCGTGGTAGGCTTAACCATTCTCCAAAGAGGGGACCCCTTCAAAAAAGGTAGACCAAATATTTCTCTCGTCTATTATTTAATTCAGGAGAGCCGGCTGTGCACTTTAATTCAAGCTTCTTGGTTCGGATCTCGACAAGAATGGCAGGCATTCCGTCCTCGGAATCGGTGATATTGGCTCCAGAGTTCCACGGGATTCACTAGATGTAGAATGCGTGGCGCATTCCGCAAAAGAATTCTAAAATGGTGTCCGAATATATTTTAAACGCCATATAGCTGTAAGACAGGGATCTGTCCTAGTCGGAGGAAAGCCAGATAGGTAGAAAAGCAAAACAAATGTAAGCAGTGTGGCCTCTCCCGGCTAGGAAATGGCGAAGGAATGTTCTCTCGTGAGCCAGTTCAGGTGTCGTCTTAGTAAATTTGTTCGCCTTCAGTTGTGCCGCCGTTGTGAAAAGAGTCGGAGTGGAGTCCCCCCGATAGGATAGATCCGAAGATAGTTATGAATGTAGATAATCCAGAATGCGTGAAAATAGGAGAAAGCCGACGTTAGCAGTTTTTTCTGGGCTGGGCCACGAAAAGCCGACGTTAGCAGTTCTTTCTGGGCTGGACCACGATTTCTACATACTTCCCAGAATATCGTACTAGTGATCCAAATGCGTATGAGGCTAAGGAGGTTACGATTACAAAAAATATCGCTTCCGCAAAAGTCTGAAAACACCTGGGTCGGATTCATCAAGCATCAAGCAGTGAGTATAGGTAAGGGAAGCATATCCACTACCAGTGGATAGCGGATATGCTTCTCTTACCTATACTCACTGCCACTGCTGGATGCGATTCGTATTCAATAATGGAACTAGGGGTGATGTAGAACTTAACCTCTCGCGAGAACAGCTCTGATCTCACTGGAGCGCCGTTTTGTCAGTTGGACACGGAATCCTCGCGGGTATGCGAGTATACCCACTATGGTGTCGAGTATTCTCTAACCGCTGGTATACCCACGATGTTGTGGGCAAGGTTTATCATGAATGCCTCATAGTGGGTATGTATATTCCTATATCCCGAATACCCACTTGTGATGAATCCTGACCCTAGTGAGATATAGAATTATAAAAAAAAATCGAGAGAATGAACGAATGTACTCGCTCATCAATTTTATCGAATGAGCGAAATCGAATAAGCCACATTTTTCGTTTAGTCGAAAACTCCAATAGTCGAATAAATTGTTCGAATCAGGTTCCGTGCTTGAAAATTCGAGCTTTCTTCGATATTCGAATAAAATTATTCGGTTTTCAATAAAGTTGAAATATTCGGTTTTCGAATAACGTTCTAATATGGCTCACCTTCGTTGTTCGAATTCAAACGATTATTCGACTTTTTAAAGACTATCGATGTTCGATTTCGAACGATTATTTGAAAATCTAGCAATGTCGAATATTCGAGTATTCGAACAATTATTCAATATTCGAATAAATTATTCGGGTGATTATTCGAATATATTTGTTCGAGCACAACTATAAGATCCACATATTTATACCTTTATTTTTCAAGCAGAAAGCACGAAGGCTATATGAATTGTCGAAAGTCGATAAATCGCGAGAAGCTTCTTATCCAGAAGATTCCTTGACAAGCTTTCTACTTAATAAGAATTAAATACGAATGCCACTTTTATTGACAACAAAAGCATTAGGACCAATCTTCTTTATCTGAAGTCGCGAACATGCTCGGCCTCGAACCGGAAGTCTGCTTAATGTCCATATGATTGATATTTGGGACCGAGAATCCCTAGTGCAAGTCGCTTTCCATGCATGGGCACATGCTGGCACGTTCCCTGCGATTCCTTCGGTCCGGTCCCCGACGGGGTTTTGTTTGGTGTTGAATGTGGTGAGAGCAATGACGCAATCCGATCGACAAGGTGACTCCCGACGAGACGGAGATAGGCGGATTACGGTACGGCGTGAAAACCGCAATCAAATCAAGTACACTGACTGCGGAGGTTGGTATGTCGTGGCACCGATTGGTTGCTGCAAACTTTTTTGCTTGGAATTTTTACTAAAATCGGAAGAGCCAGGGGGTCTAGCTGAGCTGAAGCGTTAGAACTGTGGGCTTCTATTGTTAAAAGGGCTTACATTGTGCTTATTTTAAGGTCATTAATTTAATTAAGGCGAGTGTAGCGCAGTCAGAGGAGGTGCCGACTGTCGCGTGCACCTGATACCAAGTTGACGGCTCGGATTTTCTATCTAGGCCAACCACTCCTTCCAATCCCCAGGATCGGCGAATCAGTACCAGGCTTGTCTGGGAAGGATAGAGCGCTGGCTTGTTCGTCGGCTGGCTACTGTTAATCATTGCATGGTCAAATACGCATTCAAATCGCCTCCACGACATCCGGTAGAAGTAGAATGTACGGCGCATCCAAGAATGGATTGAATAACGCCATCCTTTATCCTTTATCCTTTAATTTACTAAATATTCCAACAAATTGTTCGTATAAAATTGTGCGCACTGTGTGTTCTTTAACAAAAAATAATCACTCTTTTCTATAGCGATATTCAGTTTGATCAAGGGGCTCGATTTGAGCATCCCTCTTTGTCAGCAAATGCAGCAAAATCGAACCTTCTGATCGTATATTAAACTGTTGCTGAAAGGCGTATTTTTTCTAAACAGTGTGAAGCGCTTGACAATTGAGCTGAGAAGAAAGAAAAAACTTGTGCAGAATTCATCCTCTGAAGGGACGGTGCAAAGCTTTGAGTTGATTGGCTTCCAACTACACCTGGTGCAGCTCAAGTTGGCAGCTGCTGCGCTAGCTAACTGTGTAGGAAGGCAAGTCTGAGAGGCCTAAAGACATCTACAAGAACGGCGAAGCATAATGAAGGTTTTCCCCAACTGGGACTAGAACTGCACCCCAACTGTAGGCTGACAGCAGAGACCGTATCACGTTCCAAAGCTGGGGCGCCGATGGTGGAGAAGGCCCGAGCAAATTCTTATGCGTTTCTTGAAATGCAAGCAGCCTTCAGCTTTCGCTCCCTTCGGGATTCAAACTAACCTCGATTGCTTGCTGGGATAGAACCACCTTTATATCAGCACATCGAGCGTGAACCCAAGTGATCACTGATTTCAGCTAAAGTAAAGGGGTAAAGATTCGGAACGACTCTTATAATTTCAAGCTCTTCAAGGCTGGAGAATTAGACTGTCGCTTGAACCATGTCGTCGCACATTAGGTGGGGCGGTCAGGTGGTACGTTTCAACGGCGTCCCCTTTACCGAATATAGGCTAATGGAATGTTAAAAGAACGCGTCTGGTCGGAACTGCTGAACCGCCCGGGCCACTCTGGCACGTTGCAGGGCCAAACGGATACATTTTGGGATTCATTCAATTAGGTCGAGCACTAAAGAGCTTGAGGCATGAAGTATCTTTTAGAGAGGTCGTTGCAGCTGCTGTAGGCCTTAGTTGCTTGATATAGAGTTTGTTAAAAAAGGATAGGCTGAACACTACGAGCAGCTAACTTTCGCATCTGGTAAAAGTCGTTCCAAATACCTATCCGTCTTAACATAGTCCTTTTCGGCCTCTAATTTTTTAAATTTTTTCCGTGACTTTCACCTTTATTTTGCTAGTATACCTGTGCAGAATCTTCTTCAAATCTACGGCTCCCAGGTGCCATCGATTCCTTGCAACCTCAGGGCAGAAGTACTCCTTACCATTTGTTTATTTATTTATTTATTCAAAGTATACGAAAATTTTTAAACAAAACAAAAACACAGTAAGTTGTGGAATATCAATATGAACAAGTTAGGGTACAAAATCTGTCTTTTCAAGGAATTCAGATAGATGTAGATACCATTAAATTCCCTTCTTCCTTAAGAATATGAGAGATGCAAAATTCAAGACTTAGGACAACGGGAAAGAGGTCTCTCCGTTCTAACGTCCTAAACTGCGGGTACCTTCCATTTCGAAAAGGTTTTTCTCGAAAAGGATAAGGATAAAGGGCGGCGTTACTCAATCCCCTTTGAGATGTGCTACGCATTCTACTTTTACAAGATGTCGTAGGGACGATTTTGAATGAATATCTGGCCATACAATGACTTGTGGTGGCCAGCCGATGAACAAATCAGCGCTTGCTCCTCCCCAGACAAGTCTGGCACCAGTTCACCGACCCGGAAAGGATGAAAAGCTAGGTTGACCTGGGCAAGGGAAACCGAACGAGGAACCTGGTATCGGGTGCACGCGATAGCCGGCAGCTCCCTCCTGTGACTGCGCTACAGGCGCCCTTCCTCCTTTCTCAAGAAGAAGTAAGCAATATGTGCCCCAGGGTGTGGCAACGGGCAACGAGGCACCTAGATCCGGTTAGTTGCCGTGCTCGAGTAGCTTTTTTTTGAGCGAATTTTGCAAATAAAGGAAGATTCGTGTTCTTTCTCGAACAAATCGGTCAACTGCCCGGATTCCACAGCGCCTATCAGGTCGTGTTGACGAACTGCTCTTCGGTTACAGTACGCTCGGATTCGCATCACCTACCGCCACCCCATTAGGGTAATTGGCAGAACAAACACGAGGCGACTGGCGGCCGTGCGAGACATGTGGCACACAGTCAGCAGCAGTCAGCAGTTGCCCAAGGAGCTCAGTTTCACTACTGAATGGATGCCCATGGGCCAAAGGATTGCATTACAAAGGAGTCAGTCTCAGTGTCTTCTTTGGGTTACCCTCCATCCCATTTCGTCAGTTGAGAAAATGATTTAACGGCTTCGAAATTGAATGGCGATACGTGATAGAAATTTTTTCAAAACAAGATGACCTTGTCTTGTTTAGGCAGTGTCTATTCAAAGTTTATATACGCCTGATTCATGCCTATTCTGTTTTAAAAAATTGTCTAATTCCGATTTAAAAATGTCTCGTTTAAAACGAAAAATTTGCAGTTTATGGTAAAGATTGCATGTGCTTCTGCAGTTACATTGAAAATCAAAAATTTTCCTCTTAAACAAGTCTATAGAAACTTGGCTTGTTCTGTAAATCTTACAATTAGTAGAAAGTGTAGGCACGTGTAGCGCAGTTGGAGAAGGTACCGGTTGTCGCGAGCACTTGATACCAGGTTCCTGGTTCGGATTTCGCGCCTAGGCCAAACAAGCCTTCCATCCCTCTGGGGTCGGTGCATTCGTACCAGACTTGTCCGAGAAGGAAATGGCACTGTTTTGTTTATCGCTTGTTCACCGCAGGTCATTTTATGACCCAAATACGCATTCAAATCGCCGCCACGACATCTCGTAGAGGTGGAATGCGTGGCGTATCCCAAAAGGAATGGAGTTACGCCGTCCTTTATCCTTTTCCTTATTACTAGTAGAAAGTGGTTTGTTGCTTTGAAAAGCTTTTGAAATAAAATGGAGACACCTTGCAAACCAGGTGAGATGTATTGAAGTTTAAATAGACACTGTCTAACTAATTGCTAGACAAAATTATCTTTTTTTGAAAGAAAAATTCTGTTGAAAAATCGGTTCATGTTGTGAAGGTGGGCAGCAGGTGCTGGCGGGTCAACCAATCATCTGAGTGGAATACCATCCGAAGCCAGGCCAGCCAATCAGAATACTGACTAAACAATCCTTCTCTGAATGGCAGGCGAATTCTGCGTAATCTGATTGGCTGGCGCGCTCGCACCACCCAACGCTGATCATATTTGCGACATGTGCCAAAAATTCACCATTGTAGAGTGCCTTAAGAACAAGTAACTACCCGTTTGAATAATTACAAATTTGTTATAAGTTGTTCATAAACAATATTTTTTAGTTGATCCTGGCGTGCTGGAGACCAATAAATTTGCTGAAGTGTTTTATAGAGATTATTAATATAGAGCGCACTTGTTCTATATATTATATTGTATATCGCAATGGTGGTGCAATTGCTGATTAGACGTGCATAAGTCCAGAAACAGCAAGAATGATCGCAATAGAAGAACTCCACCAGAATTCTCCACTACATAGCTTCAAGTAGACAGGATTCACAATATCAGCAGTGTCTTTACATTTTTTTGCATGGAAAATGCGCGAAAAACGCATTTTCCACCGTTTTTGATCACGCTTTTTAAATTGAGGAAGAAGAAAAATCTCCCAGTAAATGTTGAAGTTCATTCTATGAGCTACATATGTATATTTCTGGTCAGCGCGGTAGACCACCTCCCTCCCGGGAGATAATTACATACAGAGTATACATAGCTCATCGAGTCAGCATTTCAAATATTTACTGTACGTTTTTGCTTTATCGCATAGATCATTCCAATATCGGATTTCTTTAAAGCATGCAGTGTCAAGGGAAGAAGCGCTATAGAAAGGAAACGTCGTGTTTGCCCTTTCCGACCGATTTTTCAACCACATGAAATCGGGTATCCAAGATCCAATGAAGATCATTCCAATGGCACTCGATTAGGTCGTCGGAGCACGAGTATATCGCCTACCGAAACCGGTATGTCATCATAGGTGTTTCGACACCGACGCGTCCTATATATCCATCTTGAAACAGGAAATTTTGAAAACTCCCGAAAAAGGCGAAGGTTCATGCTCCTTGAGATTAAAAAAACATAAAAATAGCCAGATTCTCTTTTTTGTATGTGAATCGATTATCGGTTTGATAAAAATAATACAGAAATTGAAAATTGTTGACGTGACAAAACTACAAAAAATACGAAGGTTGGTGTGCATCCTTCTTATTAGGCTACGTCAAGCAGGTGACAGGTGCCAAATTGTCTCCACGTTTGTTCTATGCGCCTTCTCGAACTTAACGCTTCAGAATATTTGCCAAAAAGTCGATAGAGAGCAGAAAATTGTTTGCTGGTCTTTCAAACAAAATTTGCTTTCGAATAAATTGACTAAGTGAATAGAATCCAAAAGACCGTCTTCATAAAGGATAAGGATGAAGAACGACTTTGCCCATCAATCCCTTTTTGGATGCGCACGCATTCTTCTTCTACGGAATGTCGTGGAGGCGATTTGAATGCGTATTTGGTTATACAATGACTTGCGGTGGCTGATGAACAAATCAGTGCTTTATCTTCCCCAGACAAGTCTAGCACCATTTCAACAACCCGGAAGTTATGAAAGGCTTGGCTAACCTGGGCGGGGAAACCGAACCAGGAACCTGGTATCGGGTGTATGCGATAGCCTGCACCTCCTGCGACTGCGCTACAGGTGCCCTTCCTCCTTTCTCGAGAAGAAGTAAGCAATATGTGCCTCAGGGTGCAGCAACGGGCAAATGGGCACATAGATCCGGTTGCAGAGCTAGTCGCCGTGCTTCGAACGCGACAGTCGGCGCCTCCTCCGACTGGGCTACACAAGCCCAACGTCTTCATATCGGTGCTAAATATGGCTATGGATAAAATAAAAAAACTGCGCCTAACATTAAAAGATAAAAAAGGGCAAAGCGCAGCTTTGGTCAATCACTTTTGGTATGAGCTACGCAGTTGACTCTTATGGATCTGGTTTGTATACGCTTACATACGTATACTGTATCTGTATATTGTACCCATTACATGCTAAACTTTCCTTCATTCAGCACGGTGAACATATGGCAGAGAGCTGAGAGAGTTAGCATGGCATATTTGAATCCAGTGAAAAATAATTTACTAAGGATTAAGGATAAAGAACGACGTTACTGAATTCTTTTCGGGATGCGACAAGATACCGCGGAGGCGATTTTGAATGCGTTTAGAATGCGTATTTGGCCACACGATGACTTGCGGTCGCCAGGCGATGAACAAGTCAGAGCTTTATTCTTCGCAGACAAGTCTGGTACCAATTCACACACACCGAAGGTGGAGGGGTTGGTTGGCCTGGACCGGAACCCGAACCAGCACTTCGATTCGGGGTGCATACGAAATCCGGCGCCTCCTTCATCTGCGTCGCCTAATGCTTAACCTTATAAACTCAATTCGAGCATCCAATGTTTTCATGAAAGACTGCGTAAATTAAGCTGCATATGGGCGCGATCTCGTGAAGAAACGTCATCCTTACGACTAGAGGGATGCCAGTAGACTTCCATTCTCCTCAAGCTCCTCCTTACCGTTGTAATAAATTAAAATATAGTAAAACAATGAATAGGAAACCTTTTATTAGGTTGTCCCGTAAGTCTTCGCCGTTTTTTCAACGATTCACTGCAGGTTTCGCCGGCGGTCTCTTGCACAGCGCTGCATAGCTTTCGAAAGAGAATGATTTGCTCTACCAGAGCCTGTATTGCATTTCTTTTTTCACCATGAATTTTGTCAATTTTTAGGTCGTTGAAGTGAAGAGTGAAAAAGTGAAAAAGTAGCCATTTGCGCACTTGTTCTCTCCGCTTAGGTTTGTAATTTTTTGCGCAGTTTTTTATAGCATTTGGAATACAATGTTTTGTACTATAAGAATATGTGTTAGTGCTATTTGCTCATTTGTCTTTTATTGATTTTTTGGCCATCAAATTGGGACGTCCGAAGAGGATGGTTATTTTTGCCGATAGCTCCTGCTCTGTGGTTGGACTTTTTGGGTTGGTGTTATATGTCGTTCGAAAGAAAATGTCTTGCTCTATAAGAATATGTGTTGCATTTATTGATTTCTATTGAATATCAACAAAATTCCAAAAAGAGAAGAATCGTCTTCACCAACAACTCCTTCTCCTTCTTCAGTTATTGGTATTCGACAGAAATCAGCGTGAGTCAATAAACGCGACACAAATTCTTACTGAGCAAGACATCTTCTTTCGAATGACACATAACACCAAGCAAAAAATTCCAACCACAGAACCGGAGTTTTGGTAAAAATTCGGACGGAAAAGTCGGAATTCCCAATTTGATTGCCTAAAAATCAATAAAGGGCAAGTGAGAAAATAGGACCAACACATATTCTTGTAGTACAGAACATTGTCTTCCAAATGCTTTAAAAACTGCGCAAAAATTACAAACCTAAGCGGAAAGAACAAGTGCGCAAATGGCTTCTTTTTCACTTTTCACTTCAACGACCTAAAAATTGACAAAATTCATGATCAAAAAAGAAATGCAATACATATCCTAATAGAGCAAATCATTCTCTTTCGAAAGCTATGCAGAGCTATGCAAGAGACCGCCGGCGAAATCTGCAGTGAATCGTTGAAAAAACGGCGGGAACTTATGGGACAACCTAATAAATTATGATCATCAAAATTATTAAAGTAAAAAAGAATAAAAAGTTCGTTTTGATACTGCCTTCTTACGAACCTTTTTTGTCGCATCTCTTCTGTGACTCATCAGTGAAGCGGGAGTGATGCTACAATATTTAATGCAGTCGCGTGTAGTGCAGTCGGAGGAGGTACCGGTTGTCGCGAGCACGCCATACTAGGCTCTTGGTTCGGATTTCCCTCCAAGGCCAACCAAGCCTTTCGTCACTTCGGGGTCGGTGAATCGAAACCAGAGTTGTCTGGGAAGGACAACGCGCTAACTTGTTCATCAGCTGGCCACCGCAAGTAATTGTGTGGCCAAATACGAAATCAAGTCACCTCCACGACAGAAGAAGTAGAATGCGTGGCGCATCCAAAAAGGAATTGAGTAACGCCGTCCTTTATCCTTATCCTCCTAAATTAAGCTATAACATCACTAAAATGTAGGAAATTTTTGATAAGCTGCCACAAAATTTCCTTGGAATACACGGCGCGACTACATGAAGCAAGTTTTCCTAGAAAAAGCGCGAGAAACGGTCTCTACGGCGATCAGCTGAAACAACGGAAGATTAAAGTAGTCAGACGACGAGTACACGTCTTGAAGGCGCTACACACGCGTCTGAATGGATCGACGGTTGGTTGGTGGGTGTAAGGGCGTTTTAAGAAGTATGGTACACATGCGGCACTCCACCACCACCACACAATCCTATCAAAGGACGTGTTTTCATGGCGCGAGCGAGCGCCGATTGGCGCCGATCGCTCGCACCTTCGCCGCTCCACGTGCACGTCTTCCGCCTTCTGGAGCCTTCCTGGGCCTTCTTACTGGCCTACAGCGTTACGAGGCAGCGTTTCCGGTCAAGTGGGTTCCACGGCAGTTAGCCGGCGACTGTTCGTTACCGTTACATGACAGGTGATGATGCGGCACACATTAAACGCCTATAATTACGCCGTTGACGTAATCGAGATGGCCTCGGCGAGCAGTCCGAGCACGAGAGCTCGTTAGAGCGTCTTGAACTTGCTACGGTAGGTAGGAGCCGTAGGAGCCAAGGTCCGGCGAACAAGCCTCATCTATAGGAGGGTGCCAGTTGACTTCCATTCTCTCCTAGCTTTTTCTTACCGTAGTAATCAATTATAATATAGTGAAGCAATGAATAGGAAACTTTTTAAATTATGATTGTTAAAATTATCAAACTAAAGAAATAATAAAAGATTCCTTTTGCGAATACCTTCAAGAGCTATTTTTTGTAGAATTTTCCCTCATCAGTGAAACGGGAAGATGCTAAAACATTTAATACATTAATAAACATTACCAAAATAACAGAATAATAAATCGGATACAACACATTAACGAGCTTGTACTCGGGATTGCTAAGTACCTTGCTCTGGTTGATATACCTTACTCTGGTTAATATATAGTTTACACGGTCTCAGAGGTGCATCTATATGATCTACAATAGCCTTATTTTTTATTAAATTGCTGAAGACACCACGATCCTTGAAATAACTCAATTCCTTCCTTACAAGTGTTGGCACTGTCTCAATAAGATATGATCCTCCTTCTAAACTTTAGCAGGGATAAGGATTAATATTATAGTAATGGATGGCGTTAATCAATCCTTTTTATGAGATGCGCCACGCACGCTGCTTTTGCAGGATGTCGTGTAGCCAACTTGATTGGGTGTTTAGCCTATACAACAGCTACCAATCGATAAACACCTATTTTGCTTTTGCTTCACGAAAGCGAAATATTTCCTTCGAAAGCATTGAGAAAACGCAATCAAGTTTTGTGTAGTGTCTAGTCAATGGCAAACATATATATATTCCTCATTTGGTAACAACATTGGCTGATAAATAAATAAACAGAATAAATAAGCATAAAAAGAGAAAGTGATACAATAGAACAATAATAAATAAATGTTTCGTGGAGATTTGAATGCGTATTTGCGTTATACAATGACTTGAAGTGGCCTGACAAAGGGTAAGTCAGTGTTTTATTCATCTCAGACGAATCTATTACCAAACTGGCATGATCGAAGGATAGGTTGGCCTGGGAAGGAAATCCGAACTAGGAACCTGGTATCGGATGCACGCGACAGTCGACACCTTCTCTGACTGCGCTATACGCTCCCCTTGAAGACCCTAGAATCCTAAAAATCAGTCAAATTCTTCCTTAGAAGTCGTGAAGAGATGGTCATTATCTAACAAGCGTTAGCAAGCACAGGGATAAAGGATAAAGGACAACGCTAATCAATCCCCTCTGGTATGCGCCACGCATTCTACTTCTATGCAATGTCGTGGAGGCGATTTGAATGCGTATTTAGCCATACAATAACTTGCGGTGACCAGCCGATCTACAAGTCAGCGCATTATCCTTCCCAGACAAGTCACCCATTCACCGACTCCAGAGGGATGGAAGGCTTGGTTAGCCTAGGCAGGAAATGCGAACCAGGAACCATGTATCGAGTGCTCGCAACGGCCGGTACCTCCTCCGACTACGCTATGTACCACTTGTCAAAGTATGTCATACATATCAAGGTAAAACATGCTTTTGAGGTACTTGCTCGTTATTCCGCAATAGTAGAATGCATGGCGCATTCCACAGCTCGACTACGATTAACAACGACTTCAACCCTAATCTCTTATTAAAACGAAATATCATTCAAGAGATGTGATAAGCGAGCTCCTGGTTTTTTTTCGGAACGAAATTACATCAAGGTGAGGCGAGTTGCTTGCCGACCAAATTAAAAAACCGACCAAGAATGCCTGAAAAAAGTGACCACATGGCGTGTAAGTAAAGAAATGCCAAGAAGCAAACCACCAGGGCTATCCTCACAAAGGCCAGTTTAGGACCTTACGTGGCAAGACGACTGAAAACTTCCAGAAGCCTTCTGGCTAAGAAGAACTGGCTTGCGTTGAAAGAAGAATGAATATATCTGGGCTAGCAATATTGTACTCAAGACAAGAACTCCGATATGGTTCATGTTCTAGTTCAGTAGACTGAATGAAAGTTCTAAGCACAGATTTAAGTGGACAGAAAATTTCACAGGTTGTATCTAAGGTGCTAGGCTCACGTTTTTACACAGAAATTAGAAATGGAGCCTAAAAGACTCTGACGAAGTCCTCCAACCCCAAACCGCTGCTCAAGGAATAAGCCAGGATATCGACAAGAGCTGCCCTCCAGAAAGGCCTCGACCTCAGCGTCCGAAGGAAACCCCACAAGCCTATGATACAAGGTGTCAGGTCGACAAAAAGCGAAGGTGAAGGTCCGAGAACGCAGCGCTGATGGCGGCGAGTTGGCGGTGATTGTCGTCGTCGTAGTCACCGTCGTCGTCGTCGTCGTCGTTGTCGGTGCCGGCAGCGGCGGCGGTGGCGGCGTCGACGTCGGGCCGCTCGAGGGGATGAGACGGCGATCAGCCGGCTCAGCCCGTCCGAACCTAATGGCAAACTGCCGAAATCACACCGCACACACTGTGCGGCTGCAGGAGAGAGCAGAGCGCGGCTGAGCAGCTTTTCAGCGGATTCCGGAAGCGTTACCGGCCGCAGCTCTCTGTCTGGGCGGCGTGTGACCTTCAGCTGTTGTGAAGGAATGTCTGCCCCATCGAGCCTATACGTTAGTGCTGGTGGCGATATGGTGGTTCTGCCCGAGGCCCGCGTGGATTGGAGGTATTCATCTTCATTTGATATCCATTTAATCTCCTTTTTCACTCGCTCCATGGACAACTTACAGGCCTTAGGGCGAGGGTTATGAATCTGCTATCCTTCTTGTTCTCAAAAGCTGCAGAAGGATGCTGAAAGTCATGCCTTGTGGAGGATCATAACTTAAGTATATGAAGATTACAACGAATAGATAACACACCTCTTTACGCCTACTGAATCATTTAATCACGCGTCAAGAGCTCTGTCCGTGTTCTTTGTGCGAATTCGAAGCTCCATACCAGAGGAAGCCTAGCAAGCAGTGGTAGATGAAACGGAAGCAGCTCTTCCTATCGTACCTGGGCTAGCAAGGACAAAACAACCTGAAGAATAGGGAATAAGACGTGGTTGGAATCTATCCTATAATGGGGGGGGGGCACTACACACTGATTGTTTGACAACGACGGCAAAATTGAAAGCGAACTACGTCACAAAGATAACAGCCTGGAGTGGTCTACAAAATCAACTTCCTCTCTGAAACTTCCTAGAGCACACTGTTTATATTTATTTTGCATTTCCATAGATGCCCTCCCCACTAGGATACTGTTGTTGTTCCGTGTTTACTCCCAGGAGATACTTGGTAGGGATATAAGCCATATGAACTAGTACCTCAAAAACAAATTGAACAACGATTCAGAGAAAAATTTTGTGACTCCATAAAGAAGGATGTGGAGGATGGAGACCATCTAATACCAGAAAGGTATCACCTGTACCGTCTGCCGTCCAGTTGGTCATCGATATGCTCAGGCGGACGTTAGAAACGTCCCTAGTCGACCCTGCCGTGTGCCAAAGTAAATGATCCTCCTCGCTTGAGAGACACTTACGAAGAAGACGAAGAAGTCGGACCAACGCGTTGGGGGTCGTCCTGGTGTTCTATTGAAATCCCGCGGAATCGAGTTGGTGACGGCTGTCGTCCAGCGGGTGTCTGCGAAGCGCAGCATTACGTGGCCGGCCCACCTAATTTTCGACGACTTGCTCCACGCGACAGCGTCTCTGATCTTCGAATGTCGACGAAGCTCGGAATTCCGGAGGCCTTCTGCACTCTATGATTCCACGCTACGCGACGCTGATCGCGTGTCCATCTTTATTTTCGTCTGGACCAGGCGTATGTTAGGGCAGGAAGTGGGCTCGAATAGGTGGGCACGGAGCTGAACGTACTTCGCCTTCTTCACATTTATTTGACGCTCTTGAAAGCTCCCCAAGCTGCTTGTTCCCTTCTGCCCAGTTCTGGAGTTAGGTCGTTGGCCATGTTGACCTTGCGATCCAGATACACGTAGCTGGAGCACTCACTCATTGAGCGAGAGTGGGCATCAGAAACTCGTCCGTCCATTGTCCTCGTAAGATTCGGCTGCAGTCCAACGTCCAACCAAAACAGTACTGGTGTTTAATGTGGACTACAAAAGGGTCCGAGACACTCGTGCCATCTGGAGTCTTTCCGGCTTGCGCGGCCGGTAGTCTAGTTGGCTGACACATGTCCGGTCGGTTCTCTGATTGGCTGGCGTGTTCTCGGCCCACTAATAGGCCGCATAAGCTACAAACACGAGAATTCAATGAAAAATCTGTGGCACAATTAAGAAACATGTTTATGGAGAAGGCCGCTAAAAATCAGAAGCAGCACTAGTTGATGATGTGGTCTACATAAGGAGGCGAGGTGCAGCAAATCGCCTAGAAATGTGCCGCCCAGAGGGCTTGTAAGATCGGTACTCTGATTGGCTAGCGCATGTGCGGTGGGTGCTTCGATTGGCTGTGGTCGGCTTTTTCTTTTCCTTGACCCATGTAGGTCACAAGAACGACTAGTACCTCAAAAAATGGTTATTTTTAACCCATCCGCTAAACTCTAAATTGATAGTGGTGCCTTCGCTGTCCTTTCGCCTACTTCTAAACCATGCTTACATAACCCAAACCCAGCTTGAAGCTCAAAAGCCTTGAGCTGCCCTAGTCCGGATAAGAGCCAGACAGCGCTAAGTCTCCAGCGCTATGTCAGCGCGTGTTTGCTAGCGCGGCATGGATTGATGTCGGCGCGGCTCGTCGTCAAACTTGTCAATCCGGCGCCGGCTCGCTGTCCTCTTCGGCGCTGCGGCAACGAGAAGTGTTTGGCGACGACGTCTTCGTCTCGCACTTCGATGCCGCCAAAGGAGGACGACGAGGGGGAGAAGGACAGCCAGCCGCTAATCGCCTGCTAACTCTATAGACTCTCGGCAGTTGACGAGGCAAACAGCACTCGTGCCACTCTGAACTATGAAGTGCCGTCGTCGAACACGGTGTCGAGAGCTGAGGCTGGCAGATTAGAACAGTCCTTCAGAAGCTGCCGATGACGTCTATTACTGTTGTAGCGCCAAGCTGGATTCGAACCCGCTCCTTATCGGCCATATTGTCACGCCACTACGCCACCCCAATGTTGTGTTTAAACAAACCGCGCCGGTGGTGGAATGGAGTAGAGCATTCGCGCCCGGTCTCCAAAAGGCGGGGATTCGAGTTTTGCCTGGCACTAGAGTTTTAATCTAACTCAACATCGTTATAACAGCTTATAACATCAGTAACAGCTACTTGGGCTTAAAGAATAGTCTATTATTATATTTTTGAAAAGATTTTTAAAAAATAAACTTATGACGTTACAGCAGAGATTTATGACCTACAGAAAAATTGATAACGATTCTTTAAAATACGGCTTTTATGTCAAAATAGTCAGCATTCTGAACGATTTCAGCCTCTCTAAGCATTTTAATCGAGCAATATTACGATATAGCTGCTTAACTAATAGCCTCCGCATACTTTCGCGACGAGCGGCAAAACTCGTGAAGCGTGCCGCCCACGCACGCCTGAGTCCTACTGGCGGCAAGCGGCAGCGGTAAGCGGCGGCGGCAAGCGGCAGAGGCACTGCATTTCTATTTCCAGTTGGGACCTTCTGTTGCATATATAAAGGCTGATCGAGGCTATAATCCTGCTTACGGCTAAAATTCACTGAACTTCGCTCCCTCTGATCTCCAAAGACGCCATGTGGCATCGCTCATGTCTGCTTTCTTTTTGCTTAACTTACTTCTTCAGCAGGCAAGCGGCTTACCCCCGATGACCTCATTTCCGCCGTAAAAGACAGAAGAGAATTCATGAATTCGTGAAACAACTCCATGATCTTTCGTGGTTACAAGGGTACAGTGCTGATCCATTCCTTTTCCTTTGGTGAATGCGCCACACATTCTACTTCTACTAGATATCGTAGAGTGATTTGGTGTTTTTCGCCTATGAATGACTTGCGGAGACCGTTCATTGGAGGAGTCAGTGAGCCATAAAGGGTAAAGTATTAAGGACGGCGTTACTCAATCCTATTTCGGATGCGCCACGCATTCTACTTCTATGGGACGTCGTGAAGGCGATTTGACGCGTACTTGGCCATAGAATGACTTTCGGTGGCCAGCCGATGGACAAGTCGGCGCTCTAGTCTTCCTAGTCAAGTCTGGTACCAATTCACCGACCCCGGATGGAAGAAGGCTTAGATGGCCTTGGCGGGAAATCCGAACCAAGAACCTGGTACCGGGTGCACGCGACAGCTTGCGTCTCCTCCGACTGTGCTACATGCGCCCCAGTGAGTCATACATCCCAAATATGTATGGCACCAATTCGCCGTAATGTCTCCCTAATGTATGGGCGAAGCTCGAACCATGGATCGGTTCGCGAGCAGGCTAAGGCCGCGCCTCTTCCGACTGCACTACATTCGTATTCAAAACAAAGCCTTAAAAACCAAGGATAGCAGCGAAGGTAGTGACGTCCAAGGTCATTTGCTATTCTGGATACAATTAAGAAGTGAATTGGAAAAAATTCTTATTCACAAAGAAAGAATGGTTCTTGTCGTTTCTGTGGCCTATATGCGAAGGAGGAAATGCATCAGCCAATCATAGCCGAGCAGAGTACTATGCAATCAATTCAACACATGACCCTACGCTCCACTTTTAGGTGGTAAGGTCATTTGATTGATCTGGTGAGTGGCTACTCCTCATGTAGGCTACATTAACAACTAGTGCCCGAATAGCACCGGATATCACGGGTGAGTGCTGACGCGCCTCGAGGATATCGCGAATGTTAAGTGTGGTCAAACAGCGCCGGTGAAAAGCGTAGCATAGCACCCCGGAAAGCAGAAAATGCGGGTTCGAGTCCCGTCTGGCGCAAGAATTTTGATCGCAACAAAACATCCTATATACATACAGGGCCCGAATAGTTTATTCTATTTGAAATACCCTAAAACAGCGCGAAGAAAGTTGCGAAAACCGAGCGCTTGGAATGGGACTCCTTAGACAAAATGGGATCTGGAGCATAACTGATGAGGTCTTGAGATTTCCCAGAATTTTTTCGTCTTCCGCTAATCTGAAAATATTAGCCAGTTTATCCTCCTTGGAATTCAGCGTAGTTCCTCCGTAATCGGAAAAAGGTATTATGTCTACTGCGTCCACTGGAGAGAAAAAGATGGACATAGCCTGAAGATGGGGCTCCGTGGACACCTTGACCTGGAGCATCAGTAGGCCACTTAGAAGGTTGTTCTCCTAATTGAATGAGATCTGCCTGTTAAGATGTGGTGTGTACTTCTTAAGTCCCACAGTAAGCCCATGGGCTTAAAAGATATACGAGCACCTGAGATCCCACTTCAAGTGGAAGTAGATGGAGTGGTCAGCATATCTGAAAAGAGTTGGATACCTGTTTAGATGTAAGAATAAGTTCTAAACGTAGGGATTACGTGCCAATAGGCAGCTTACCTGGGACGTTGGCCGAAGAGATCAGAAGGCTTAGAAGTAAGAAGCCATGAGCGAAATTCAGCGAGCGGATGATGAACTATATGCCACTCCCTCCAAGAGAAGACCCCCAAGTGTTAAAAGGCTCCCACCTTTTAGCGCGAGGAGGGTGACGTCGCCAGGATTATCCTCGATGTTACTCGCTCCGCTCAGTCTGGCGACGTTCTCCGTTGTGCCTAGAGCTGACGCAGAATGTGACAGAATGCGTCAAAGAGCCGATCATCTGCTGGTGAGCTCCTAAGAATCGTGTGCTAAAGGCTGTAGCGTTCGGATGAGAACGGCTCGAGAATCCGTTCCTTACTGTGCACAATCCGATCAGCTAGACTGACGACGTGGTGTATTGCTAGTGCTTCTACGAAATGGGCACTAATCTGCACTATCGTCACGTGTTGCTTCATCGCAGCTGATCTGCTAAAAGTCAGAAAAAAAACTGGGAGGGAATCGAACCCAGGAATGCTTCACGTGTTTTTTGCATATTTTTTAAAGTTATTTATTTAATCATAGTCAATTGCTTAGCATAAAATTGTAAGAAAACATTAAAGGAAGAGCATAAAATGAGGTGAATGTAACCCTCAGCGGCCAAGTCATCGCAAAGAAAAGCATTGTGATACCTGTCCCTCAGTTGTTAAATCGCGGCTCAGGTCGGACTTCTTAACCCATCGGGTTCTCAAGGAATTCAACCTATACCTATAACAGTTTGCAACATCCACATCAGCCACTTAAGCTCAAAAAAAGCTGACTTATTACAAAAAACACGTTTTGCTGCATAATTTTACGTTTAAAATGTGACAAATTGTACATGTCGCGAAGATGAGCAGCATTGGGTTTTGGAAGCGCGCCAGTCAATCACATGCCAGCCAACCAGGATACCGATCGTACAGACTCTCTCTCAACGACACGCCTATTCGATGTGGCCTGACTGGCTGGCGTATTCCCAAATCCCAGTGCTGCTCAGCTTCGCGACATGTACCCCGATAGCTTATGAAGTCTGACCTGAGCCGCAAATTTACAACTGAGACTCGAAGTTTCAATTCTGCTCTCACGGATCTTGTCACCTTCTCACCAAAGAAAATTTTTGGGTCAACTGAAACCTTTTTGCAAGAATTTTGTTCACTACGACGAAGTCAGCGATTTTTTTTTTGAGGACGACGGGGCATTCCGCAGGGTTACTTGTTCCATCCTGTGCTTCTGCAAGAAATCTGCAGAATTTCACGCTATGTGCTTAAAAAGGTGGTTGCAATCTCTTCTGGAATAGGTGAGAGATCTCGTTCTCTGCAAAGATTTGGTGGAAAAATTGCCAATTTTCCTTAAATGCTCAATTAAGGCTGGTTTTCGGAGCTCATTTCATAAGTCGATAGCTCGCTTATATCGTAAAATTTTGTAAAAGTTGGATGCCTGGCGCATACCGGTAGCCGCCTTTGCCTTTGCTCCCACAAAGTCGACAGCACGAATGACTAAGAAGAGCAAAGCAATCTAGATTATCTGCAAATTTGAATTTTTAAAAGGTAAAAAACTTCATTTTGAGCGCTTAAATGCCTACGACTTTAAGCGCAGGTTTTAAATTTGGTAAAAAAATCCAATTTTTCTCCAATAGTCAATTGACTACACGCCCGAGTAGTCAACTTGTTGGGTGTATAGCGCAGTCGGAGGAGTTGCAGGCTGTCGCGTGCACCCGATACCAAGTTGACGGTTTGGATTACCTATCCAACCAAGCACTCAATCCCTACGGGATCTGTGAGTTGGTACCATACTTGTCTGGGAAGATAATGCGCTCAATTGTTCATCGGCAGGTCACGGCATTCCATGGTATTGCCATGTATGCATTCAAATCGTCTCCGCGACATGCCGTAGAAGTAAAATGCGTGGCACATCCCAAAAAGTCTTGAGTAACGCCGTTCGTATATCCTTTGTCCTTATCCTTAGTTTAGTCAATTGACCGATGTCGGCCTTTCCTGGTTCATTTGCTGCTTCGCTTCCCTTCCCATTTCACAAATCTCCCCCGCCACGATTTTCACACTCGGAATTCCTCGATTTGTCGACGACGTCTGGCTGCTGAGGAATCCGAGAAACAATTATCTAAAACGACGCCGCGCGCGACGTCGCCCGGCCGCAATCCGTCTTAAGGCAGTCGAAATGAACACGCTCGGCCACGTCCGAGGCACTCGTGGAAATTAGAAAAATAATATTCAGAATCGAATAATCCGTACATTTGAATGATTGTGTTTTCCACGCCACGCTCGTCTCGTCTCGACCACGCGATACGCACACTCGTGCTTCGGATTTACCACGCACGCGGATTACGGTAGAATGTAGTCGAGGACGACGAAAAGGTCCAGTTTTGGCCGTGTCGAGGCCTCTACGGCGACGGAGACCTCGTCTGAATAATGATGTTCGCGCATATGCGTGTAAGCGGATCACGTGAATTTTCAACGATACAGTAACTGGACGGAACGAGGTGGTTTCCGGTTTGGGTGGGTGAGCCGCAGGGCCGTCAGCGATGACGCTGGATGAGCTAACCAGCCTTGTATATGGGTGGCTCTTCTCTTGCTCATTGAGTTCTCTGCTAGGAAAAGGATAGAGGACGGCGTTAGTCACTTATTGCCTGGGATGCGCCACGCATTCCACTTCGTGGAAGCATATTGAACGCCCACCTGGCCTACGGGAGCGTGGTAGCGCAGTCGGAGAAGGAGGCGGCGGCTGTCCAATTCCAGATCCTTGGTCGGATTTTGTGCTCAGGTCCATCAAGTCTTCCATCCCTCCGAGTCAGTTAATTGGTACCAGGCTCGTCTAGAAAGCATAAAACGCTCACTTGTCCATCGGTTGACCATCATAAGTCTTCAAGTTGCCTGCACGCCATCACATAGAAGTACACTGCGTGAAGTATTCCAAAAAGAATTGAATAATAAAGGATAAAGGACGGCTTTACTCAATCTCTTTTTGGATGCGCCACGTATTCTACCCCTACGCGATGTAGTGGAGGCGATTTGAATACGTAGTTGGCCACACAATGACCTGCAGGGGCCAGACATTGAGCAGGTCAATGTTTCATCCTTCGTAGTCAGTAGACATTGGATCCGACGCCGAATAATCGGATAATTCGGAATCGTCATTTTTTCCAAACCCTGGTTAAAGGGATTGTACGAATAATGGCATCTTTGAGAAGCTTGGATCCTTGGGCGGATTAGGATAGGGGCCATTTTCAGAAAAGTCAGATAACTAATTTTTAATAGAAAAACTGATATCCTATCTGGTTCGGATATCCCATGTAAATCCAATGATAAAACAGTTACTTGGATCATCTGAAAATCTTCTTTGTTAAGGCTACTCTTATCTGAATCATTTCAAGATCAGGAACCTTTCAAAAATTTTATTATTTGCATACTCTTTTTAACCGGATTGGAAAAAATGACTCGAATTATTCGAATCAGTGTCGGATCCAACGTCTACTAGACAGGTCTGCTACGAATTCGGAGGAATGGAAGGCTTGGTTGACCTGGGTGGGAAATCCGAACTCGGAACCTGGTATCGGGTGCACGCGACAGTCGGCTCTTCCTTCGACTGCGCCACACGCGAACTTATCCCCCCTATCTCATGTGAATTCAAAGCCAGCAGATTAACAGGTCGGTGCTGTGCCCTTTCCAGACAAGTTTGGCTCCAATTTACCAATGCTGAAAGGCTGGTTGGTCTGAGTGGAACCAGAACCAAGAAGCTCGATTTTCGCAGTGCACCTGAGAGACAACCGGCACCTCATCCGGCTGCGCTGCCAAATGCCGTGTTTTTTACTGTGTACATTCATCTGAAAAAGAGGAAAAACTAAACATGCAATTAAAGAAGAAGGTCGGCCTCGGTCAGCCTTGCTTAGACTGCGCCATGCATTCTTGCGCGTACTCCTACATGTTGTCGTGGAGATGCTTTCGGTATAACCTATAACCATTACCTAAAGGATAAGAATTCAATCTCTAACGGGATGCGCCACGCACTGTACCACGGCCGGATACCATGGAAGCATATTGAATGCATACGCAATGACTTGCGGTGGCCAGCTGATGAAAAAGACAGCGCTCAATCCTCCACAGACAAGTCTGGTACCAATTCATCGCGAGTTCAAATCGCCTCCATTACATCCTCTAGAAGTAGAAGGCGTGGCGCATCCCAAAAAAGACTGAGTAATGCTGTCCTTTATACTTTTATTCTTATACTACGACTTAAGACGTATAACAGTCTACCATCCAACTACATATACAAACTATAACTACGCTGCAGGGAGGATATTTTAAGATTTTTCACATATAGACTGGCTTAATACATCCTCTTCTTTCCCATTTGGCGAAGTCGATTGAGGGAGGGGGAGTAGGGCTGGACTTGATTTCGACGCGAATTGGTTTCAGGTTCGATTTTTTGCATAGACCAAGAGAAACTGGCTAAAGGGGTGGAAGACATGATTGGCCTGGGAGGAAAATCCGAACTAGGAATCTGCTATTGAGTGCACGCGACCGCCGGCACCTCCTTCGACTCTGCTTCACTCCCCCACATAAGTCTTAGCTCGAAGGATAAGGTTCGCAGTTGTGCGCCAAGCCCCATTGCGCTGACGCTCATCGAGCTCGAACCTCCACAGCCGTGTTTAGGATGAATGGGGCAGAGAAAGTCTCAAAGAAGAATTAAGCTTCGCTATAACTAATAGACTTAGCATGTGTTTCAGTCGGCAAAGGCCTGCTCTCGAGATAAGCTAAAATCGAATTTAGGTTCGATTCCACCCGAGGAAGTCAAGCCATCCATGCTTACGGAAGCCACAAATTGGTAGCGATCACATCTTTGAGGGTGAGCTACCCATGTCCTCAGAAGCTACTCACCGCAAGTCATTGTGCAGCCCAGCTACGCGCTGAAAGTGGCCCTATGATATCCGTAGATGTTGAATGCGCGGCGCATTCCCAAAAAAGGCATAACGACATCTCTCTTCACCCTTTTGAAGAAGTCGAACAGCTCCAACAAACGCGAGTTTCTTCATGTTTTCGTATTCCCTGCGCTAGGAAAGCCCCCTACCTGATTTCTAAGCTCGATGAGCTACCCAGGTCGGAAAGAAAGAAACTGAGTAAGGCGTGTCTGGAATGAGTGACATTGAGGAGTGGATCTTACACCAGAAACTGCGAGAGAGGAGCACACATCGCAGTGATGGCCATAGATAAGCCGAATGCATGGCGCACTCCGAACAACACGCTCTAGAATCGGCCCTATAAGGTGGTGCTGGCTTTGCCTAGGCCTGCACGTAGGCGTCCAGTGCGGGCAGAGCCTAGCTATACACAAGATACGGTAGTGCCCAATGTACCTAAGTTCTATAAAGCTACAAGACGACAAGGCGACGAGCCTATAAAAAAGGCACTTGAACGAAGGAAGTACCGGCATTCTAAGCGCCGGTCATCGATAGGGTGAGTAAATAGGCGTGGCTACCTAAGCCCCCTCTAAGCATTAGCGTTAAGTAAGTAGGATATAGACGCGCAACGTGCACCGCTCATCCGCTCGCAAAAAGGTCCCGCCACGAATCACCACCACTATCGATTGGTGGTCTAGTCCATTGGTGTGGAGAGGACTCACAGTGTCCGCAGTAGTCAGTCAATCGATGGCGCATGTTCACCTTGATTCAGGCGCGCCCGGCGGCGGATTAGGACCGAGGGCGGCTAATCCGAGCAGCTGTACTGTATCGGGTTGACGAGTTACTGCTCGTCTTGCCCTGCATGTGCTGGATAGTGCAATCTGAGTACGTAACGGCATGAGGCACACAATTACGGACCTCATCATCTCGTTCACAGTCACTGAGAGGATGGGTCTTCAGCTGATGGTCCCGCATGGAATGCTTGTAGCTCATTAGTGATATGGATTTATGAGGGCTGGATTCATCATTCTCGGGGCAAAGGTAAAACATGCTCGGAGTGACGCGATTCACGCAAGTGAGGATAAGCCTCCTGAGTTCTGAGCTTCGTCGACGTTCGAAGATCAGAGACGCTGTCGCATTGTCCAATTCGTTAAAGATTAGGTGGACCGGCCACTGAATGTGTTTGGCAGAACACTGAAACCGCTGAACAAGAGCCATCACCGACTGGATTTCACGGGCTGTCAAGAAAACCTCAGGACGCCCACCAAAGCATTGGTCGGACTTCTTGGTGAAAGCCATGAACGAACGATGTGACGCTCCCCGTGCCCCTCAAACGAAAAGCATCCATTGGAGCACTCTGGCACGCGATAGGGACGAATGGGAACGCTGCTGGCACCCGCTCGAGCAAGTCGATGATCAACGGGACGACAGGTGATAGGTAAGAAATACCCATGGGTATGCGCGACCATTCTAGCTGCGAATTGGTTTTTAAGGTAGATGAAGAATGCAACATAGTAGGTATGTTCTCCTACCTCATATACCACCGGGTTTAATAGTTGATGAATCCAACCCGTAACTGATTGGCCTTACTAGCTCCCACATTCTTCGAGCGTCCATGGTAAAGGTGTCCTGAGTATTGGTAATACAGTAGGAGGAGGCGCTGGGTGTCGGGTACAACCCGAATTGAGCCTATTGGTTTTGGTCACGCCCAGGACAACCAAGCCCTCCGTAGACTGGAACCAAATTGTCAGGAAAGAATCAAGTACTGGCTTGTCTATCGACTGAGCAAGTTCCTCTATAGACCATTTAACGCATTCAGTCAGCCTCCACGATATTTATTTATTTATTTATATCTAGTAGGAGAAGTAGAAAATTTATTTGTCAAAAACGTGATACAATATATCGAAAGAGTACGAGATAAATTGACAGCTTTAAAGAAAATAAATTCATTCTTTATTTTAATGACTTGTGATTTGTAGCACTTGGTAGAAGTACTTTTTTCGAGTGCTTAATAGTACGCATGGCGTACCCTTTGCAAGGTCCTGTCTTCTTTCAGCCTTTAAAATCATATTCTTAAGTTTTAAATGAAAACATACTCGAGCTCTAATGCTACATACATGAAAATCTGGTGACTCAAAAAATCTTTAGCAGTGAGGTCATCCCCATCTTGAAAAATGCCTTAAATTTTATAAACTGAACAATGCCTAGCCACAGCTGATCTTGATCTTTTCTTTCAGCCTCTGAAAAATATGATCCCGCCGAAACGTGGCCCGGTACAAAAAAATATTATTTAAATATTTTTTTTTTGCATTTGCCGACTGTTAGTTTTCTGCAGATCCTCGCCTCGAGCTGAAGCGGTACACCGCTACAACAGCTTCGATGTCGAGGTGCACATGGTCACCATAGCTTGATTTGCGCGCAAGGAGCATTGCTTCAAGCCGACATCAATGTCTTCTGACCTTAGGAATGTGCTACAACTTTCCACAATGCATTAGGCACCCTCGCGAGTTTAAAAAGTGTAGTGCATGGCGCATATCTACGTGCTTGCGTGCTGTAATTTCTAAGAATTGCTAAAGCTTTTACAATATTTGGAGCGGTTTGCGACCAATATACTGGAACACTAGGGCTTGTAGTGTTACTGGGAAGACACAACAGCGTCTAGTGACTTTCGGACTGTAGTGGAGCACGTCCGTTAGTCTTTTCGACAAAAATGAGCTGACCGGGGTTCTTGAGAAGTAGGTTGCATGGCGCATACCTAACACCAACTGTCTAGCACTTGACTGCGCCACTTCATAAGAGCTGCTTAAGCTTTGGTGACACCTAAAGCTGTTTGCGACCAATATTCTGGAACACATGGACTTAGAGTGCTACTGAGAAATGCATAGGAATGGGTATCGATTAATTGCGCTCGAATTTTTTGCAGCTTCAGCCTCTTAAACTTCGTCACGCTGACGTCAATCACTATGCTCGTCAAGTCTGACTCCATGCCCTTTTTCCAAAACCAATCGATATCTATTTGAAAAGTTGTCGACGAGATGGGTAGCTCCATCCACTTCGGCGCCTACCGACTGACTGCTACATAGTTGCCGTCGACGGTTGGAATCAGAAGAGCGTCTCGGTTGCGGTCCACGATCCTTATCAGCGCTGGGGTGTGTGTTATCGCTGTAATCACACCTATACAAGTCAGCCCAAAAGGTGGGGCAGTGAGAATGTATAAGCCGAAAAATCAACACAAGCCGTCGACGGACGGACGGACGAGCACGACCGAGAGATGCGCTCCCCCGTCGTAGCAACGACGAACACTAAACAAGGGAACCACCACACACACGCACGGACACCCACGTACATCGGTATCGATCGGTGGAATTCTCAAAATCTATCGATTAATCGATCGACGGTGCCATCTTGAGCTGAGGGTTAAGCGCTGTTCGAAACGACGACGGCAGTTTTTTGCCTCGCTGCGTCAGCGATTATCTTCGTGAACGGCTGTGGAGCTGTCTTAGGGTTGTCTTAAGGTGCGCTCGATAATGTCTCGACAACAGTTTCGACTTCGACATCCGTCCAGTAGGAGCTTCCTTTCCAATCTACTCGTAAGGCTGATCCACTGCCCATAGCCTCTGCAACACTTCGGCCCGAGCTCGGCGGTCGGCCATCATCTCACTAGCAACGCGCAACAACGCCTTCGGAGAAGATATTTCTGGAGACGTCGACGAGACGACGGCAAATCCGTCGTCACCTGAGAGAGAGCGAGCGAGCAAGCGACGCGATATCCATTACGCTGATTAGTCGTTGGACAGTCGGCAAATCCTCACTGTGCGACTAGCTTATCCAGCCCATCCTTCCGATTTACCACTATTCATTTGTACGTCTCCTGACTGACTGACTGACTGCTTCGTGCCGACCTCGCTTTCGTTCCAACTTCGCTTCTTCTGAGATGTCGTCGGCTGGTGGTGGTCATGGTCATTCGAATAATCTTAATCTGGTGAGTATGAGGCTTTTGTTTGGATGATACTGCTCGCGGTACGGTTAGCTCGTTCGCCGTTGTCGACTTATGGTTCGGTAAGTAGCCGAACATCTTCTAAGCGTCGATAGAAGAGCCTTCGGAATCAGAGGCTGATGGCTTATGCGGCATAGAGCTGCCTAGCTAACTAACGATGGGGATATTTGGGCTGTAGGAGACTGAAGTCTGGTCTGAAGACTTCTCAAGCTATACACCTGAGAAGTGTTGGCCGAAAGCCCGCTCGTGTAGAGAAGACCTTCATCGCAGCTTGTTTGCCTTCTATGCGTTAGTGGCGCGCTTCTTCCACTTGTTAGATGTTTCATCGAAAAAGTCTTAGTGATCGAATTCAGAAGAATCCGCCGAGGGCTTTGGTCTAACCTATTATTCCTCAAAAAGCTGCCGTTGAAAGCGTAGCTGCCTAACATCCAGCTAAGGCCAAGCAGACGTGGCATGCTGTTCTGATTTGAAGTAGCCAGAAGGCTCCTATAGTCTACATTTTCCTGTCCACAAAGCTTAGGTAAAAGCTCCTGGATGTGGCCAGCTACTATGTGTGTCACGACGTCAAGGCAGTTTGATTCTAATCCAAAGGTACTGGCTAAATTCGAAGAGGATAATTCAAGAAAGCTTGCCGAAGAGATGACAAACTAAGCCAACAATTTCCATGAAAAATACTTTTAGGGCCCAGAAAAGAACTAGCGACCCTCTGAACACCTTTGAATGAATGTGAAGGGTACAAAGAGATTGAATCATACCAGAGCCTCTCTGATGAGACATGCGTCATAGAGAAAATTGAACTGAATATGTAAACAAGGGCCGAAGAACGTCTACACACGGACAGCTTCTTTCAACACCTCCTGGAGTCAGATTCATCAACCGCTTACCGCCTTCTAACGGTGAAAGTACCGCAAAAACTGGTGCTGATGAATGTCATATCAGGGGGTTTGGCGGTATTCTCACCGTTAGAGGGCGGTAAGCGGTTAATGAATCTGAACCGACATCTCCTCCAGGCTTTTGGACATTCTGATTCTTTAGACCTTACAGACACTTCCATCGTCTGCAAGAAAGGCTTTTAAAAACTATACACCCAGGATCCAAAACCTTACGAAAAGCCAACTTGAACACTTCCACGAGTTTAGAATTGCCTACGATCTTAGCACATAGCCCTTCTTTTCCGGCTACAACAACTTGCTTATTAGGATTTCAATTCCATGAAGATGGATGGGATCTTTCCATCCATCTTCATGTAAATACAGATCTGATCTACGTCTACAGTTGCTGTTTAGCTAATGGTGATAAGCCAGGTTGAGTCGAAGTCGTTGAATGTTGGAGAGAATTCAGAACTAAAGTTTGCCTTCGATTTTTAAGGACTTGCGTGGATCTAAGTAGCATGCCCAGAGACGCTTAGAAACGTACTACTCTTTTTCAAGGACCCTTTTAGTCTCTGAAACTTCCCTGTGTCTCGCTACCCTATTCCGTGGGGTTACAGCATAATTTATAAGACAGTCAGGCTCGTAGAAGTGAAATCTAGTGGATGTCTTGTGGTAATACTGCACATTTTATTGACAGTAATTCCTGGCATCGGAAACCTGAATTTAGTTGACTAGATAGGGATGATATCCCTGAGAAAAACAGTGATTAACTGGATGAGTATCATTCTACTTTCGTTAAAGTTTTAAGCCTTCAAACAAAATTCAGAACGAGAATTTCACTACACTTCGTCAAAATGTTGCAGAGCTAGTTCAGAAGTAGCGAAGTTCTACAGTTCTACGAAAACTTCAAGTCAAATTTCCATAGAACACAATCGGAAGCAATGCTACCTTATGGGTAAAAAATTCTGCGCATGTTTAGAGAAGGATTGTCTTTCACATCTGTTAGCTTCATCCAAGGCAAAGCAAGCGTAGATAGATATCCTTCTGCGGCTATAATCTAGATGTCCCGTGGTTATTACAAACTTTTTTGAGAAATTTGCGATGATTTTTACGGAGGAAAAGGAAGGTTAGAACGAGGCGGAGGATCTTCAATCTACACTTTCATCGAAAATTCTTAATTTTGTGGAAAAGTGCCGGTTCAAAAGTGAACAGAAACCTGTCCAGAAAGAGGAAATAACGTCGGCCAGTCGTCTGCAGCGTCCATTGGGGTGTCCCTTTCTCCTGAGCAACACCTTGTTGACTTTACTAAGCGTCGTCGGTCAACAAGGGGCGAACTCGGTTTATCAGGATTATTGACGGATTTACCACCCGCTCTCATGAACCCCGACTGTCCACACGGAGGTTTAAGTTTTGGTTGCAGCTGCTCAGGACTCGGCCAGGAATAGACCACAGGAGAGCATGCGCTCCTAGCGCTTCTACAGCCTTTCTGGAGGCAAAAACTGTGAGCGACTTGCGGCTGTGCACGTTTCTGGTTTGACGGTGGGGATGTTTTTGCACAGTGGACCGGGACCGTGCCACTTCTTCTCGACACTTCCGCCACCGTAACCGCGTCGTGTCCTCCTGTACAGCAGCAGCCACAGCAGCGCTTCTTCTCGCCCTCATTGTCGACGACCGCCGTCGTCTGTTTGTGCGGGTGGTGGTGGTGGCCAGGCCGTCTCTCTATCAGTGGAGCGTGTCGCCGCCTACCGTATGCCGCCGCCGCGGCCGCCGTGCTCAAACAATAGGCGCCGCGGTGCGGCTGCCGTGCGCGCTGCGGCGATTGGCCGGCGGCGGCAGGGCGGGGCCAGCGAGGCGAGAGAGCGGCGCGAGTGCGCGGCGACGCGGAGAGCGCGCGAGCGGTGGGCGTGTCGCGATGCGGATTGCGCAGCGAAATCGCATTGACGCTGGCTCAGCCGCCGGCTCGCCGCTCTCCAGCTCGTGGTTTATCGTAATCTGAGGATGATGTGATAGGCTTATCGGGTCGAGACCGCGGCCGGCGCCGTCGTCGAGCCGCTCAGCAGTCGCTGAGGCGACGACGACGACGTCGCCGGCGACTGCCAGCGAGCAACAATGCCTTCAGGCGGTGGCGGCTCTCGACCAGGTAAGCCTCGGCTAATCGCCCATCTCTTCTGCTTCTTCTTCGTCCTCCCTCACGCCCTCTCCGGCTCATCTTCCTAATGATGCTGCTGCTCGTCGTTCTCTGCCCTTCCATTGATCTCACGTCGTACTGCACCTTTTACTCGAACGTTTCTGTAGGCACCAAAGCTCGACACCACGTTGCGTCTCATGATACCGACATCAACGATGAACAACGGAAACTTTGTAAGTTATCCGCCGTTCCTTCTCCTAAATTTTCTCTTTGTTTCTCCCCACTGTGTGGCGTGGGTTTGCCAGCCTGTGTGTGCCAGTGTTTGTCTTCCGGATGTTTCCACACGACGAATTAATCGCCGCTTCTATCATTTTCTGCTGCAGAAGTCTCTTCAGGATTATGCCGCTAAGCCTTTCCGTACTATCACCCTCTTCTCCCTGGTCTCATCATTTTCCCTAAGGGAATCAATAGGTGTTTTGCTGCACTTGAGCTGTCGGTAAAGTATGAGAAACCATGGAAGAACAGTGTTCATCGTGAACTACCAGACAGACCATGAAGCAATTTTTTCGAAATAAATTGCAGGAAATACCTTTGGAAGAACTTGAGGTTGGCCAGTTAACAGGCTTTTCTCACACTTCTCGATCAAAAGGCTTCTGCTGCAAAACATTCAGCGAATGTTCTAAATGTTCAAAGCCTGTACGTAGACCTGTGAACATCTAGAATTTTTTTCTTCTTCTTCTTTCTAACTTCTGGAACTAACTTCTCTAGTCGCTTTAAAATTTGCATTTAATGAAATCTTGGATCCAGTCACAGACGCACCTCACATGAACTGTAGGCTTGGACTCCTCAAGCTCTTCACTCATCTACAGTAACATTAATTTTTAGATCATATTCTGACCAATCTCTAATCCAGGTGGCAGAAAGGGGGAGGGGAAAACACTTCACTCTATCTGTTTCACAACAGTAGATAAATTCAAAGTACCTAAACTTACAACGACGAGACACTGAACCGCTGTCCTAATGGAAGGGGGCACTTTATTCTGTCTTCATGACGAGGACGGAACAACTTCTACAAAAGAGAATTATTTAACAGATGCAAGTGATAGCTACCCCTTATGAATCATTTTCTACTTGTTGTCCAACACTGAAACGCAATCTGGTTATTTGATCTCGTTAGATTGGCTGATTTTTCGAAGGTGATGAAATCTGAACAAGCCCTAGGTCAGCTGAATCTTCATCTCCTCCTTGCTACATCTGAAATCAGACTGCACATAGTTTCTCTGTAACCGCATTTCAAAAGAACCAACTCTTCATAACCACTTTGTTCCAAAAGAAGAGCTAGCCCTGATGTATAACTGGTAAATCTGTCCAACCAACAAAGCCCAGGGACTACCTCATCAGCTCGAGAACAGCATCTAATTACACGGTGTTCAGTCTTTCTGATAACTATGGCTGCAACCCATTAGGTAACGCCACTGAACTGTTACTTAAAAAAGCATCAGAAGTCTTCCTAGAGCCTCAACCTTACCCGCATAAAGGTAATAAGTCGAAAACTGCAAAGGGATCTACTACCAGATGGAAGGATACATTGGAAATACCAGTCATAACCTTGTTGCATGTGAAGCCAGTGTGTAGTTTGTCTGGAGCCACTTAAAAAAAACCAGCTCTTCTGAAGCTCTTGGTGTTCGTAAAAGAACACTGACATCGCGATCTGTGCCTTAGTCAATTAAAGAGACTCCTCTAGCCTTGCTCAGCACAAGGATGGGAAATCCATGGCTTTTGCTGAACTTAGAAATCAGTTTCAATTCAATCAAATTCAGGTTGATTGGAAAAATTCAGGCGAAACTCCACCAGAAGTCAAAAGTTGGAGGCAGAGATCAGCACTGAAATTCACTTGCAGTCAGAGAAAGCAATCATGATTTTAAGCTCACCATCAGTCTTTTGCCTGCTCTCTAAGTCTTCTTTATCTACCAAAATTTTTGATTCCCCATCTTTTTCCGTAATAAAACTGGCAGAAAAAGTAAACGAGAAAAGACGAACCAAGCCGTTAGGCCCTTTGCCTCGAGTATTTGGTGTCGTTAGTTCTGATCTTCCTATCTGTAAAATGAAGCGACGCTTGGGCAATTTTGTTGCTTTCTGAAGCCTCCAAGACAGTTACGGAAGCTGACTAACGAGTCGTGATCGTGGAAGTCTAAACCGAAATAGTTTCGAAATAAAGTTGTCCCTCTCCTGACGAACAAATCGGACCAGCTATGAACGAGACCTTTTCCTCGAGAAAACCCCAGAGCTTATCTGTGAAAGATAGGGTGCAGTAGACGGTTTGGCCCCAAGTAGTTAGGAGAAGCTTTTTAGCTCACTGAAGTGCTGTTCTGAAGCTGTGCTTGTCGATCATGTTCTTGAATGTCTGAAGCTGTCAGGAGACTCCCCTAATGCTCTAAAGTCGACCGAATCATCACAGAAAAAGCTCTGACAGCGTTCATCGCTCTGTGCATCTTTCTTCATCCTTGCTAAGAGTCTTAATTCTTGCAATTCTTGGGCACACCAGAACATCAGAGCACTGGAATTTGGACTTGAATTCAAACTATGACGTGCTGTGGACCTAAACTTCCACTTCTATCCTCAAGCTTTCCACTCGAACCGCAGCAGTGCCTTGAATTTTTGAAGCATATTTGGAGCGTCAAATCATTTTTTAAACTACACGTGGCTAAACCTAGGGTTTCGAACTGTTATAGGGATGTTTTGTTGCACTAGGCGGAGCTCGAACCAATGCAGGCTGCTAACTAGGCAGGAATGCTCTGCGCCAGAACACCACCGGTGCAACGATGACACATATTCGTAGCTTTCCTAGTAGGAGGGGCACTTCATCCTGTTTCACGCTGTTTAGCAACGGCGACAGGAATGAAATCACACAATTTTGAAGGGAGACACGCTAAACCAGCCTTTTACGACGTATTTAAGGATCTATCCGAACTTCTTGGCGAAGCGACCTGGACTCAGGTGTGATTACTCGCCGAATTCAAGAATATTTTAAGGATAAAGGATAAAGGACGGCGTTACTCAATCCCTTCTGGGATGCGCCAGCGCATTCTACTTCTACGGGATGTCGTGGAGGCGACATGAATGCGTATTTGGCCATACAATGACTTGCGGTGGCCAGCCGATGAACAAGTCAGCGCTTTATCCTTCCCAGACAAGTCTGGTACCAATTCACCGACCCCGGAGGGATGGAAGGCTTGGTTGGCCTGGGCGGGAAATCCGAACCAGGAACCTGGTATCGGGTGCACGCGGCAGTCGCGCCTCCTCCGACTGCGCTACACGCGCCCAAGAATATTTTACAAAATAAAGTTAATGTCAAAACTTAGTGGTATTATTTAGCGGAGGAAAAGAAACTAACAAGGATTCCCTTAGTAACGGCGAGTGAATGGGGAGAAGCTAGCGCTGAATCTTTTGGTGTTACATTAAGAAATGTAGCGTTTAGGTGTGGTTTTCAGTTTTTGCTGCGAAGCGTTATCCGAACTTCACACTTTCTTCTTAACGATAAACTTGAGAGTGAACTATTTAGCAGAGGCTGCATACTTAGCTAGCACATATGAGGAGCTTTCTTTGCAATTTTTTTCTTGGTTAGGCTACTCTACATACTTGGATTTGTTTTGTATTTTTAACGCCCCCCTCGTCCGATTAGGATGGATCCGTTTTTTGCAATTTTCTAGCTAAGGCAGTTTACACGCCCTGTAAGCTGCTATGACGATGCCTTGCTGAAAAAATATAAAAAAAAAATCCAAAATCAAAATTCTAGCACCAGACTGGACTCGAACCTGGGTCCCTGCAACCTGGGTTCGAGCCTGGCGCTAGAGTTTTGATCACCTCAAAGCATCGTGATTACAGCTTTCAACCTTTGTAACAGCCATTCGAGACTCAAAGAAAGCGTCTCGAACACTTGTAGTACCCGCTTCGCCTTTCTAGACGTGAATATTTTGCGATCTTCTCGGATGCAGATATATGCAGATTTTTGAGTTCATGTCGCAAATATGGGCAGCGTTGGGAGGTGGTAGCGCGTCAGCCAATCATAACTAAGCAGAGCACCGTACGAACACAGGCCAGCCAATCAGAATGCTGACCGTGCAAGCCTTCTCTGAATGTCAGGGTGGCATGCCAATTTCATGGAATCTAAGTGGCTGGCACGTTCCCACCACCAAATGCTGCCCATCGCGACATCCACCAATTTTTGAATAATTTCCGATTCTGATATTCTAACAAGAACCATTTTGGAGGCTGGGTAAAAACTTCGTCTTTATTAGGAACCAAGAATATAAACTTGTACTGATTTTTTCATTCTCAAAATAATTTTAGAAGGCACAGGCTCTATGTAGCTTTAGGTTTCAGACTTGTGATCCCAAAGGAGACCAGCGTGGTAATTCTTCCAGAAAAATCCGAGACTTCGCTCGAATTCAGAAACAAACCACAGTTCTGTCTTATCGTACAGATGGAAAATTCAGCTGTTCGTGTGATTGTCAGTTGACACTGAAGAATCCAATTTAGCCCACGATTTCAATGATAAGAGTGCACACAGTTGGCGGTGGTGTTTGCCGTCTTTTCGGCGCAAAAAGGTGACATGAGCCGTGCGTGGCAAATTCCAAATGTCGCTTATCGCAAGGCTTGTCAGAGAGACACCTAGTATCCAGACACAGCGGTTACAGAAGGCTCACTAGGGCTATTCAGACTTCTAGAGTGAGAATCATACTCAGTATGTATTCAGAATCTTTCAGTCGATGCCGTATATTCCGTCGGTGTCGTCGGCGGCCGCGGCGAACATGTCGTCGGTGGCGAACATGACGGCAGCGTACTTCAACTCGAAGAGCGCTGCCTACGGAGCACCACATCTCGGCTTCCCGACTGGTCCGACGCACAACTTCTTGCCAACCGGCATGGGCTACATCGGCGGCAGCCTCGGCGAATGCCAACCTGCTGGCCTAGCCTGGAACGCCGGAGGACCACCAAGGTGAGACGAGGTTTCAGAAGGAGTTGCATTGAGCAGCTTGTCATGTGTGGCTAGGAATATTCGAGTTAAGCGGAGAGATAAAGGGGTTCAACAGCTTTGGAGAAAGTCAAGCTGCAATGAGAATCAGTGTTTTTAAAGAGGCCATAGAGAAAAAGTAAAATCCCGGATATATAGTATTATTGAGGCGAGTGCAAGTCTAGAGAGGGAGTAGTACCTTGTATCTCCTTCAAATTATCGTAAAACTGGCAGGTTTACCTTACCCAAAGAGGTTTAGACTTCTGCAGTTATTGCGTGTTTATTTATCTCAGTTTACCGTTTTTATGCCCCAGGTTTTTTGATAAATTCCTCGGATTTTGAGAAGGCTATTCAGGGTAAACCTCTCATTCTAGACTTGCGTTAATATTTCCATAGGCTTTTCAATCAAAACAAGAGGAAAAAAATCGGATCTATCCTAGTAGGGAGGGGGCATAGAGTAATTTGCTCCACCAAGCCCTCCTTCGAACCTGCCGGAGATCCCCTTTTGCTACTCCATTATATGAGCGCTCCCGGATAAATTCAGAGGACGAGTTGGTGTGGCATGAGATAGGGTTACCCCATCCGACTAGGATAGATCCGAAAAATCATTTATTCGTAGCAGAATTTCACAAAGGCGAAACGAAGGGTAGATTGTAGACGCTACTTTCCAGCCAAGCATGTAGTGTCGACCAGGTAAACACTTTCAACGGTGACTGTGGATTGGGCGAAAAGCTCAATTCAGGGCTCATTCCGGCCCAGACAACCATGTACAGATGTGTATACTTCATAGAATGCGAAGAGTTCAAAAATACTTCAACCGTTTTCGTGTTCTGGTAAGTATGTAGATTAACGCGAAACCGACGACTAAGAGTTTGTCGTAAATCGGCTTACGCCTTCAGATGCGTCACGGAGTTATTCGCGGTATTGAGACAAAGGACAAGGACAAAGGACGGCGTTACTCAATCCCTTCTGGGATGCGCCAGCGCATTCTACTTCTACGGGATGTCGTGGAGGCGACATGAATGCGTATTTGGCCATACAATGACTTGCGGTGGCCAGCCGATGAACAAGTCAGCGCTTTATCCTTCCCAGAGAAGTCTGGTACCAATTCACCGACCCTGGAGGGATGGAAGGCTTGGTTGGCCTGGGCGGGAAATCCGAACCAGGAACCTGGTATCGGGTGCACGCGACAGTCGCGCCTCCTCCGACTGCACTACACGCGCCCATGGTATTGAGACAGTATGGTTAATAGCCTGACTTCTGACGCACGTTCTCGGAGTTATGTGGTGCTAAACACCCCTAAGTAAGGTTCAGGAATGCGCCATGCATTGCATTTCCATCGAATATGGTGGTTATGCTTTGTAGGCGGTTTAGCAGGTGAGGTTATTCAGAGGACAGGCGGAATTCAGTACAATCCAGCAATGTCAATGAAATAATTACTCAAGCAGAGGCTCGAGGTCGAAGCTAAAGTGGAAATCCACAGTAGAAGTTAGATTTAAGGACGTAATGCGGATAACTAGGAAGTCAACGCAGACGATTGTCAACCAACTTGTTACAGCTATCTCAAAGATACGTAGAAGCCTCAGTTTTCTGTTAGAAGAACCACGTTGGAATCTTGGATACGAGAAATCCCTCCTCCACTCCCCTTCTCTACCTGCTCCTTCCTGCTCGACAGCTTCATTTCAAGGATGTCAGAGAAGGAGTAGCCCTGTGATTCCTGTTGCCTGGCTGGAAACTCTTAAAAGTTCTACATGCATTTGTGCTGCTTTTGATGTGTCGAGCTGAAATGGAGTGGAATATGCGGCTGATTGTAGGAGGCCCTACAAACGCCTGACATATTGGTTTCCCAACGGGAAGGGGGAATATGGAAAATTCACCACACTGTCTCAATTGACTGGGATTTTGTGCTCCAAAGAGAGCCGAAAAACACAAGAACGTAATCGCTGTTCACCTGCTCACCTGCCTTCCAATTGATCTGCGCTCAGGCAGGCGATAGATGCGCCCGCAGTCGTTCCTATCGCGTGCCAAAGTGCCCCAATGGATTCTACTCGCTCGAGAGACAAGAGGGCGTCACATCGTTTGTTCAGGGCTTTCACGAAGAAGCCAGAAACACCTTCTCTTGTTCCGTGTGTCGCGAGTGCCATCAGGGTTTAGGATCTCACAAAGTCATCCAGGCTTTACACCAATTCCCGGTAACTGAACTGGTACCAGGCTTGTAAGCGAAGTTCAAAAATGCTACGGTTTTTCTAGTTTATGTTGAGTATTATTTAGGGCAGGCAGAAATTCGAAGTGTGACCTTGCAGAATCCTGTAGAAGTAGAATTTGTGGCACATTCCCAGTAGGGATTGTCTACACCCAACCTCTACACCTTTTGTTTATTGTTGTATTGGATTATCAAAACAAACCAGAAAAGGCTAACACCCTTCTTGAAATTTTTATCTAAAGCGCTTTACACTAACACATCTGAAAAAAGGAAGGGTGGACGACGGTCAATTAGCACTTCAGCAGCGCTTTGACCGATCAGTAGGCCGCGCTGCCTTCAGTAGGCTTGCTGAATCTATCCTAGTCGGGGGAGGGTAACGTTTAAGTGCCAACTGTGCTAGGTCATCCCATGCCACACAACCATATCCCTGAATTTAAATGAAAGCCGTCGCGCATTATGGGACAGCAGCAGAAGCTCACATAGAAGCTCAAGGTAGGGAATAGAGGTGAAAAACCGTGTATGCCCCCTCCGATCAGGATAGATCTGACTTGTTTCTAAAGGTCGTCATAAAACCAAATTCCGGCACCGCTTGGCTACAAAACGAAAACGCAATGATGAGGAGCGGAATCTCCCAAAGCCTGGAGAGCACCAAAGACTTGAAAGCTCGAGTCCAGCCTAGTGCAAAAATTCTGATTATCGCTTAATTTAACATCACTTATTTATTAATTTATTCAACCGATACATATTAGGTTAGGTAATTTTTTAAGCTTCAAGTAAGTGGTACTAAGGTTATAAGCTGTTTAATAACATAACAAGGTGGTGTGTAAAGAAATGAAGATGGAAAACCTGCATTGGTGGTGGCTTTTTGTAAGAAAAAAGAAAAGAAAAAAGGATAAAAAACGAGAGAAAAAATTAAAAGGACAAAGTATGTTATGGAATAGAAGGAATCTAAAGTGTGATCAACTGGAAACAAATCTTTGAACGTTGAGAGAAGAAGCTAGCAGTGCGTGAAATACTAAAACCAAAAATAAATTTTAAGCGGGGAAGTGTTCTTAAGTCACTATTACAGGAAACAACGCCGTGAGCGTACGACGTTCACCAGAAGTCAACTGGAGATACTGGAGCACGCGTTTCTGAAAACCAGATATCCGGACATTTTCATGCGAGAGGACATGGCGCTGAAGATTCAGCTGCCCGAAAGTCGAGTGCAGGTACGGTCGCTTTTTCCGTTGACATCAAAGCCTTCCCCCATGTACTCAGCAAAAGAGCCGACAGACAGAAGGTCTTCTTCATCTTCAGCAAAGGCGCTTCTTCGTTTTTCGCTTCGACATTTCCCGCTTTTCTGACGACCTCCACCTGAAGCGCGCTATTTTCCGTCGAGCGCGAGGAACCCGTTCCTACCGTAACCCCGCCACGGTCGTCGTCGTCGCCGTCGACATCGACGACGATGAGGCTGGCCGACCAAACAGAAATCGTTTAGTGACGATCATATCGATTCGACAGCTCGGGGGAAACAGTCCCCGAATAGCAAAAAGAGACACTCGGGGGCGGCAGTAGCTGCTGAACGCGGTTTTAAGCTCTGAATTCGTCGTCATTCCAGGTGTGGTTCAAGAACCGTCGTGCAAAGGCGCGTCAACAGAAGAAATCGCAGCAGAACAGCTCCGGTGGCAGCAGCGGCTCCTCGTCGACGGAAGGCACCAACTCCACCACCGACGGCGATGTGAATGTCAGTAATATCCTTGGCGCTCACTCAGAAGTGCTTCTCCACCCCCTCTATGGTCATTAATTTCGCGCCGCTTCCAGATCAAGTCCGAAGAGCCCGGTGAGTCGACGCTCAGCGAGCACTCGCAGAGTCCGTGCCCAGACGAGAAGACCGCACCGTCCAACAACTACCTGAGCACCGCCGCTTCGCCCAACAACTACGCCGCCGCCGCTTCGTTCCGACCGCAGGCGCAGTACAGCTACGGTGAGTGTCAGTGATGGGATGCGCCAGGCACTTCACTTATGCGCTTTCTGTGAGAGCATTGCAAATATGACTGTAACATAAGTAGTAATGTTAGTAGGCGTGGAGGTGCACGAGACTCGGTTAGTTCGTTCGTGGACTCGAACTCTTAGTTTTTTTTAAAGCTAGCAGCGCTTTCCTCCTCCCAGAAAATTAGGATAAAGATAGGGAACGGCGTCACTGATTATCTCTTGGGATGCGCCGCGCATTCTACTTTTACGCGATGTTGTTGAGGCGATGTGAATGCATATTCGGCCATACAATGACTTGAGGAGGCCAGCCATTGAACCGATCTGTGCTTTGTTCTTCCCAGACAACTTTGACAACGATTCACCGATACTAGAGGGATGGAAGGCTTGCTTGGCCTGGGCAGGAAATCTGAATCAAGAACCTGGTATCGGCTGCCCCTCCTCCGATCGCGCCCTCCAAGGAAATCGTTCTAGTAAAGCTGCGCTTGAGAAGGTGGCGTAGAATGCTATCTCTATTGATCAGAAGACGAAGACAATCCCTCTATCCTCATCTCTGTACTGGTTTTGTCTACTGCGATCCTTCAGATTCTGAGGCGAAGTGCCAAATTCAAGGCTTTCTATGTTTCCAACCGCTCTGTAGCCGGATGAGGACGCAGGCAACGAGTCAGCCTGTGCATCTCCTTCAATCTGACTTCAAGCTCGCCAACGGACCTAAGGGTTTCCAGAGTCACGCCCTCATAGGATGACGGAAAAAGGCTAAGAACAAAGTTGGACAATTCCTTATTTAAGATGCGCCATGCACTCTAATTCTACGCTGTATCGTAGACATAGTTTGAATGCGGGCGCATGGTAGCGTAGTCGGAAGGGACGCCTGCTGTCGTTTGCACCCGATTCTAGGTTCTTGGATTTTGAATTTTTCTTGCACAGTTCAACAAAGTCTTCTCTTCTGGGTTGTTGATTTGGCAGCGGATTAGCAGAAGGATGGGCAGAAGACTATACATGGGATCCGATCGAAGGTCTTCGGATAGTTGGATGATTCGGATAACGTTAATGTCGCAAGCCTTGGATTTTTGGATGACACGGATCGAAATATCCAAAAGTTATTCATTTGGGTCCAACATCAGAATACTGATTTGTACATCGGCTGCCACCCCAAGCAATAGGACAGGCCAAATATGCATTCACAATGCCTCCACTTTAAAGTCGCAAAGCATAGTGCGTGGCGCATATCAAAAGGGTTTGACTAACACCGTACTTTACCCTCAGTCCTTTAATTTGAATGCGTATTTCACCCATACAATAATAAACTTTCTGTGAACACCCAACGGGCGCATCAGTGTTCCATCGTCCTTGAAAAAATCGGATGCCAATTGCTCTTCTATGTATTCGGCTCCACATAAAATCTTTAGACAGATTTCCGGCCAATGGTTCAGCGAGATCGCCTTCTTCCAAGCAGAATGGGGCCAAATCTGCTAGAAGTCATCCCGTTTAGTGTCGAGCAACCCTTCAAAATTCGGGGCCAAATTTTAAGACCAACGGGCGGCAGATGGATAGAACAGCATCTCTCAATGCTGAGGTTCATTGAGAGGTGACCTTGTTGACGTCCGATGCCAATTCGCCAACAGCGAAGCGAAGGGAAGCTGATGAGGATCTGGTCATGAACGAAGCATTGAGTCGATTCAGGGTGCAAACAAGACCCAGTTCCTCACCTAGCTGCTCCACATGCAGTTAGGTGGGGCATCTATTCCACCTGATTTGATCAACGAGGGCTAACTAGTCTGATGTACCCTTGGATACCTTTTGTGTAGCACAGTCAGAAAAAGCAGATGCACTCGTGCACTCCGTGAAATGACTGAAGGTTCGACCGTCCATCCCTATGGAGGCGGTAAATTGGAAACGGTCATGAGTTGAGGCGTAAAAAATCGTGTGTTCATCCGATGTCCAATAGAAACCGTGGTATGTAACCGTGATGAGCAAATACAAATTAAGACCATCTCTAAAGCACCTGGTGGGGTGGAAAGTATGGCGCATTCCACGCAGGAAAGAACCAAGGACAATTTTTAGGGGTTTCCTTTTGTCGTTTTTTTTTCTTCCGAAGTGGAGCGGGAATTCGTAGCTCATTCTGGAGGCATAGTAGCGCTCTGCCGCAGCGAATTAGGACTTATACTGCGTTGGTTTTCTTGATGCCCCATAAGAAAAGCCTGTGTATTGACAAGGAGTCTTCCCAACAGTGCCGAAACTCGAATGCGTGGCGCAACCTCGCATCTAACAAAGGGATTTTATTAGGGGGGGGGGCAAAAGTAATGAGACAAATTGAAAAAAAATCTTTATGTCTTTATAACTCAATTACAACTCAACGGTGCTGAGGAATGTATTTGCCATTAAGAGCAAGAACCTTGCTGCCATCGCTCAGCCAACTTCCTGATCCCATCCTTCCAGAACTGCTTGGGCCTGGTGTTGATCAAGTGCTCGATATGGTTGTTAAGGACTGCTTTTGTTCTTGTGTCCCCTCCGACTAGGAAGTCCTGTAGGGTCAAGTAATAGTGGTAGTCGCATGGAGAGATGTCCAGCGAATACGGTGGGTAAGGCATGTGAATGTAGCTCCTCTGGCCAAGCTTATCCGTGCTTACTTGTTCACGATGGGGTGCGGCGTTGTCGAAGAGGACAACCTTCTTGAAGCGCTGCGAATGAGTAAGGGCGAGTCGCCGGCCCATCTCCTCTATTTCGTTCAACATGGCCTTGGAGTTCATCGTGGTGCTCTTGGTAAACAGCTTGCGGTAAACCGATCCATGGGCGCAGACCCAAAAGCTCCAAAGATGCTTCTCGCCGTGAACATCTCGCCGAAGGAAGGTCGGTAACAGGTCACCAGGCCTCACCCAGACTCGCTGCTTGGCAGGGTTAAGGTAGAAGACGTACTTCTTATCTTGCGTGAATATTGAGCCCAGGCTGCTCGGGGTTGGGAATTGGGCGAGATTTGCGCGACGCAGGTCGACTCGTCAGACTGGGGTTTCGGCATAAGACAGACTGGGGTTTTTGGCATGCTTCTGGAAAGGGCGTAAGAGGTGACTTCTCAGATGGGCTTCAGTAAGTAGCATACAAACATACAAATACGACAAGCACGAAACCAGACTCCAGCCACGAGATATATGGACACGGCATGGGGTGTCTCATTACTTTTGGCCCCCCCCCCCCCTAATATGTTTCATGCTGCTACTGCATGACCAACTTAAAACTAAATAACTGTTGAAGGATAAGGATAAAGGACGGTGTTACTCGATCCTTTTTGGAATGCGCCACGCATTCTACTTCTACGGGCGTGGAGGTGAGTTGAATGCGTACTTGGCCATACAATGACTTACTTGCGATGGCCAGCCAACGAACAGGTCAGTGCCTCATCCTTCCCGGACAAGTCTTGTGCCAATTCACCGACCCCGGAGGGATGGAAGGCTTGGTTGGCCTAAGCGGGAAATGCGAACCGGGAACCTGGCATTGGGTGCACGCGACAGTCGGCGCCTCCTCTTACTGCGCTATACGTGCCCAAATAACTGTTACTCATCAATAAATGATAACAATAATATGAATAATTACTATCGGTACGGTCAACGCTATGAGAACTGTAGTCAGCAGGTCATAGTTATCAGTCAGCAAGGTTCCTTATCGATTGACATTATCGATTATTCTGTTTTCAGCGAACTACCAAAGTCCGATGGACTACTTTCAATACACGCAGCCGTCGTCGGCGGCCACTGCTAATCCGTACGGGATGGAGACCTGGAAATTCCAGCCAATGGGTTGATTTCTCCGCGAGCACTTTTGAGCAAATCGCGTGTTGTTAGCAGATCATAAACATTCACAGTTCAACATCTTTACGCGCGCGCGCACTAATCGATTCTCTCGGCACGCATGTATGTTTTGTCTTCGCTTTCATCGGTTCAGTGCGATTGTCACCCACGCAGTATCAGAGATTGATCGCAATTATTGATTGATTGATTGTTTGATTGATGTTGTCGCAACATACCTGTTACTATGCATACCATACCACTCCGAACACCATCCAGTGACTCCTTTACGCAGAATGTGATTTTCCTTGTTCGTTGTCGATTTTTATTGATTTATTGATTTTATGTTGTGATCTGTTGTGGACATACGTCATCGATAAGTAGAGTAGCCGTCTTGTTGAGATCATTCGACGCCGTGGAAGAGAGTCTAAACTCTTGACTTCGCACTGCGCAAATGTCGATCGATACGTATGTTTTGCGCGTCGAATGATTTTAACGAGTACATTTTAAACTCAACGTAACCATTCTCTACTGGAGTACCTATCGCGGGCTACTGGCTATGAGCTACACGAATGAGATTTTCTTCTGTTCTATCACTGTGACGTCTTCGCAGATTTTCCCCGAAATGTGTTCCCCATTCTTGCTTTGCATGGTGTTTGCTAGTTCAATAGAGAGATTGTCATCGTTCGTTATATATGCTAGACTTTTATCTATATATTTTGTACCTAACGATGTACTGTATACTGTGTCAGCGTTCAGAACACGCGTGAATTTCTTCGTCAGACAGCTTTATTCTGGTGTGTGTGTGTTTTCTCTTCGTTTTCTTCTCCGACGCAAAATTGAATTCCTTATGACATCTCTGTAGATGTGCTCATGTTGATTCAATCATAGAATAAAAGTGATTGTGTGCTATCAAGCAAATTCGTTGGGTTTTCGAAGAAAGTGATAGAAACTGATCGATAAAAAATCAGGACTATCATGCATATGTAGCAACACTGGTCACCAATAATACTAGTTTTGACTGAAAGCTACGGTCGTTTAAGAGCTTTGAAGGAGCATGTCGCGAATTTGGGCAGCAGTACGGTAGGTGGCAGCGCATCGGCCAAACAGAGCACTGACAGGACAAACGCCGGGCAACCAAGTACCATCCGTGTACGCTATCATTGCATGGCATGCCGATTCGATGTGACAGCCGGATTCATCAACGGTTAAACCCGTGGGTATAAAGGGTAGGGATACCCACGATAAGCATACATCTCTATCCATTATCCTATCTCTGCACCGTATGCCCAACATACCCGGGAGTGTAATTGTTGATGAATCCGACCCCTGATTGGTCGGCGCGCCCCTACCTCCCAGTGCTGTCGACATTACTATTGTCGCTTTCAATGTTCCCGCCCTTCCTTGAGTTTCAAACTTAACGGCTCGATAAATTATTTCGATATCTTTACAAAAGTTTTAAAAACATAAAAACATGCTACCATGTTACCTGAGCGAGGACCAGCACACTATGAACAAATAAATATAGGATATTTACCAAAAATTGAGGGGTTTAACCGTTTTAAAAGATAATCAAAATCCACCCCTCGTGTCACAGAGATTTACTGTAGAACGCTGAAAACGCAAAGATGAAAATAACTCCAGCTTTGGATAAGAACGATGTTAAATCATGGAAAGAAATTGTCTCGAAAATCAATATATGAGTATAAGCATCAGTCACTTTGAAGAGGAGATGAAGAACCTCAAAATAACGGAAGTCCCTGCCCAACACTGAAGATCATCTAGATGAATAGGTGACCTCCTATGCAGCTTGATTCTCACCCTATATATTAGGTTGATTCAGAAATTTTGCAACAAAATTTGTCTTCCAGCAAAAATAAGAATATACCGCAAAAATGATTGACTTAAACGAAGTAACAGTTTCTCTTGCTTCTCACGAACTCAGTGGATTACTTCTCCGTAGAATTTGGTCGGCCTCAACGTGAAAAAGTCGTGTACCACCGCCGTGACCTCATCCACTTCGGCGAAGCGCCTACCTTACAAGGGAAGGGTCTGAAGCGTATGTCCGAACGGGGGGAGCGAGTCATATAGGGAGAATCCTCACCCCTCAATTGGTTTGAAAATGTGTTGATTTTTTGCCAAGTCGTTAAACCCAAGGAGTAGGGGGTCACAACGGGATACGGCGCAGCACGCGTTTGAGGGTCTTGTACGCCCGCGATGCTTCTGCAGCTAGTGGCTCGTAGCGCAGGTGGGTAGACGGCTGACTCATGCAACAGGGGTCGAGGGTTTGGCTCCTCTGTTTGCTGCATTTTCGCATTTCAACTGATTGGTAGAGATTTGAGGAATTCTGACGTCTATACCATTTTCAGACGTTTTCTGCGCATTTTTCCAGCTGTACGCTGTGGTATTCAACATGGTGATAAATGTTCAGCACCAGTGATACACAGGTACAAAGTGCCTGTGTAGAGAATCGCGGTGTCTTCCTTCATGGTTATGAGCACGCAACCGAAATCCAATTGAAGACGTACCCTTTCCTCCGAAACAAGAGTTCCACCCGAAAACGTTATCATATGCCCACTGCTTGCTTGCCTCTCCACGTCCATCAGTTCATCGTGCGGATCCTAATCTTCCTCTTCTTCTTCCACAACTTCCAGCTGTTCGTTTTCGTCAACTTCAAGTTGACGTGCTTCGATATCCTTGAGTATGCTGGCCATCCGTTCGGCCAGCTTGATTTCTTTCCTCGAAGGCACCTTGTCTAAAGGTGACCCACACTTCAGAGGGAGCAGGTGGATCACCATCGACCGTCGGCGAACATTGTTGGTGTTAGATTCTGGAAAACCTTCAGCAGACCTCTGATTTCCAGGTGACAGGCAGACATGAGGGTAAGAGTGTATCGATGCCGTTTAGCTTAATTTGCGGGATCCGCACCTCGTTTCTCACTTGAACCACCTTCGACGTCACAACATGGTCTCCTTTGAAAAGGTTGGTTTTTTCCCGAGGCCTTTCGTCCATGCATGGAAGACGATTATGAGGCCTTTATACGATACCCGTAAGGTGCCCAGTGGTGCTTCATGCACTTTGTACCTGTGTATCACTAGTGCTGAACATTTATCCCCATGTTGAATACCACAGCGTACAGCTGGAGAAATTCGCAGAAAACGTCTGAAAATGGTATAGACGTCAGAATCCCCCCAATCTCTACCAATCAGTTGAAATGCAAAAGTGCAGCAACGCAGAGGAGCCAAACCCCTGACCTCTCTCGCACGAGTAAACCCTCTACCCACTTGCGCCCCGACCCATTGGCTGCATAAGCATCGCGGACGTACAAGACCCCAAACGCGTGGTGTTTCCTATTGTGACCCCCTACTCCTTGGGCTTAACGACTTGGCAAAAAATAAACACGTTTTCAAACCAATTGAGGAGTGGGGATTCCCCTATATGACTCGCTCCCCCCGTTCAGACATACACATCAGACCTTCCCTTGTTAGAGGAGGTGATCCATCGACCGAAGCAGATGACAGTCAGACGGCGCAATGACCCGGGTGTATGGTGGTTGTTTGATTTTAGTCCAGCCCAATTCATAGATTTCGGCCAGCGTCTGAAGTGCCGTAAGCGGTCAGCCGTTGCCTGGTACATAGGTGAAACATTGGCTCGTATCGACTTCTTTCTCTACTAATTTTCGATGGAGCTAGTCAAGTTGTTGGCAAAAGCGGGCGTCAAGAACGGTTTGATTAGTGGAGCAGCTCCCGGGCACTGGACCACTACACCACCACCAAACGCTCAGCAGAACCTTCTTTCCGTGGAGCTCCGGTTTTAACGCCAGAACCTGGGCTGGCTGCGTTCGTTACCTTCTGGCTTCGCAGTTGTCGTAAAGCATCCGCTTTTTAACTCTGGTAAAGATTCGATCCAGGCCCCCTCGCCTAAACCGGTGCAGGAGCTCTCGGCAGTTGGAAGCACAACGATTTACTTGGGCTTCCGTCAGCGCTTGAGGCACTGATGAAGGCGATTTTGACAACCAACTTCCCAATCTTCTACAGCCGACGGGCAGTGGTTCGCTTGGAGGTGTGGAGATCAGCAGTCAGTCCTAGCTTGGTTTGAGAAGAATTCGACTTGATGGACTTGCGCAGGTACCCTTTGTTTACAGCAGTTGGTCTTCCCTGGAGTGGCTTGCCTCTGCTGCCCTTCTTCTGATACCATTCCAAACAATTTGCTCGGTTAGAAACAAGCTTGCCGGTGACCTTCTGAATGTGCATGACCTCCATCGCTGGGTTGTTGCCAAGCTTGAACTAATTAGAAATGAAATCACACACTTTTTCACGTTGAGTGGTCATCATTTTAGTGAATAAAACTTTTAAAAACGGAGGGAAACTTAACGATCCATAACTTAAAATAATTGCTAGGAAACAAGCTTTCAAACAAAATATAATACTTTAGCTGGTTTATTTTGGTTTCCAAAAAAACAGGGTGTTGCAAAATTTATGACTCAACCTAATAGTTGGCCGTTGCCACGCAAAAAATGGGCCTCCTATTTGACGCATCCGCTTGCCTCGTCAGCCAGAATATATACATTTTCACGTTGAATTTCAGATTTTTCAAATCAAATTGGACATTTTCACGTCAAATTAAACTCTCTTCTAGGCCAGCTTAGGCTTTGGAAATCTAACCGAATTCTTCAAATCGAAATGCCCTTCTGGCTTGCTAAACTGCAGACTCTCCAGGGCGATTAGAATAAGTTTTGTTTAATTAGAATAGGTTTTTTTATTTTTTAGTAAGAAATCTTGAACCCCTTCATGTGCCACCTCATCGCAGTGGAGGGGTGAACATCACTTGTAATGGCCAACGACACAAATGGTCACGCAGTACACGATGCTTTGCGGTGTATGGGCGGCTCTCAGGTATCCCTGGCCAGGGATATGTGAGTAACCAGACCACTGCCATGGCTCAAACAACTGAACCCGCGCCCCAGTCCTCCGCGCGCCGGAGGTGGTCTTCTACGACGTCGGTTGAGTCCACCTCCGGTGACGGACCATCTAGTCTTGGAGTTAAACTCTCAGGACGTCATTGGAGTCGGACTACCGGAAACCCCCTTCCACTACGACACGGAAACTGCCTATTCGTCTGCACTTGTAACTGTCGTACGATCGCATCTGAGCAGGATCTTCGGACACTGCTTTACAGAAGCCGCAACATCAAATACGACGTTATCGCTCTGCAGGAAACGAAAGGCGGAACGGAAACCACAAGAAGGACCGACCACAACGAGCTTCTCATTATTGGAGAAAAGGTGGACAGAAAGAATATTGGCGGAGTTGGATTTCTCGTCAACTCGACAGTGCATCACCACCTAGTAAACTCTCACAAGATCAGTCCGCGAGTAGCTGTTCTGTGTCTGGAAACCAAAAATCAAGGAACCATCTCATCAGAATGGATATGCTCCAACGTCTGCGGCCACAGATGAAGAAAAGGAGGAATTCTACAAGCCGTTCGAAAGGACTGTCAACGACGAGAAGAGCTACTACAAAGTTGTCGTTGGTGACTTTAACGCTATCGTCGGTACGAATGGAGGCTAGGACCACATGGAACTTCCTCAAGGAACGAAAACGGAGAGCGCCTGATAGACTTCCTATCCGCGTGCCGTCTCTACCATGGAAATTCTATGTTCAAGAACCCTTCAAACCGGCGATGGACCTGGGAAAGCTCAAATAGAGAAATACGCTTGGAGATCGACCATGTTCTTACAAACAGAAGCTGGAGTCTGTTCGACGTCTCCGTGCTGCCTTCATGACATTGACATTTGACACCGGCCCGAATCACCGTCTTGTATGTGCGAAGCTGGCTTTCAAAAAGAAGATGTTCAAACGTGACACTCATAAACCGGCACCGATGAAGCATGCAATAAAGTCGTATGATTGGAATCTTCTAGAATATCCATCGGGAGACTACGATCTTCTCTCCAAAGGGCTGCTGAAGTATGTTAGCAGCTCTTGTGATGTCACACCACCGTCTGCCTCAAGACTCAACGCACATGCGATTAAACTCTTGGAGCAAAGAAGAGCTGTCAAACTTGATCCTAATGCTTCCCATCTGGAAAAAGTCACCATCTCGAAGGCCTGTCGAATAGCAGTGAAGGAGTCCATACAAGCCTTCCGAAGATTGAAGCTGTTAGAAGCCGCTGGGAAAGGTTCAAGCATAAAGCGCTGCAAACGAGATCTCTGCGACCAGAAGGCAATAATGTCAGCCCTTATGGATAAGGATGGAACAACGCAAACGTCTCGAAGAGCTATCGTTCAAGAATTCTACACAGATCTGTTTCGTTCTTCCATCACTGTCCCGAAATGATTGATGCCACCAGCTGAGGAAGCACCACTCATTCTGGAATCAGAAGAGCTCATGCCATCAGAAGGATGATGTCATGCACTGCTCCCAGGCCGGAAGTCATTTCTGTTGATTTCCTCCATGCGGATGGCAGTGCTCTCCGCTCATTTCTTGCCAAGCACTTCAACCACTACCTTCGTCTTCGTAGGATTCCGGACTCATGCAAGGAATCGAAAACAGATCAATCTTCATTCTGATCTTCAATTAAGGTCAGCAGGAAGATATCAATAACTATCGACCCATCAGTCTTCTCTCGGTTGTATACAAGATCTTCACCAAGATACTGCTTAATCGTATGGAGCGTTGCTTGGACGAGTATCAGCCAGTGGAGCAAGCAGGGTTTCGCAAGGATTTCTCCTGCATGGACCATATTCAGACTGTCTCACAGCTCATCGAGAGGAGCCGCGAATACCACCTCCCACTTGTCCTTGTCTTCGTGGATTATCGGAAAGCGTTCGACTCTGTGGAAATCAACGCCGTTTTGAACGCACTTGTGCACGCTGGTATACCATCGCCCTACATCCGACTTCTCGACGAGTGCTTCTCGAACACATCGACCACCATCCAGTTGTTCCATCGAAAGCTTACGATTCCTATCGGGAGAGGAGTACGTCAGGGAGACACGATTTCTCCTAAGCTATTCACAGCAGCACTCCAGAATGCCATGAAGGACTTGAACTGGGACGATAAAGGCTACCTTGTCGACGGTAAACGGATCAGCAACCTTCGCTTCGCCGACGATATTGTTTTCATCTCTACCAGCGCCGCAAAAGTCGAGGAGATGCTGAACGAGCTCAATGTGGCAGGTATGAAGATTGGATTGGACATGAATATGTTCAAAACGCAGTTTATGGTCAACCAGTGGTGTGACTCGGGACTCGTAAGGCTAAATGGAGTCGCTCTACAACAGGTCGACTCCTACGTCTATCTGGGAAGAGAGCTGAACATGGATAACGACATCGCTCATGAAATCGCCCGCAGGAGACGCGCAGCATGGGCAGCCTTTAGTTCTATTCGCGAAGTCACCGATCAGGTCAAGGATGCCGGCCTCAGGGCCTCGATATTCAACGCCTCTGTACTGCCTGCGATGTGTTACGCGACGGAAACCTGGCCCGACAACAAGACAATCGCCAGAGCAATGCAAACTACGCATCGTGCACTGGAGAGATGTCTTCTGAGGACAAGCCTTCGTCAGCAATGGCAAGAAGGCCTACGAAGCTCGGAGATACGGGAGAAGTCGCAATTAGCAGACCCGCTGCAGTACATGAACAAGTCCAAATATCGCTGGGCCGGACACGGAGACTCCATCTATCGCCCTTTCGTTGAAGCAGGGCTTGTCTCCGTGTCACAGAATGGCTCCCGAGAGACCATAAGAGGCCACTGGGACGACCGTCAACGCGATGGGCAGACTCATACTCAAGACCTTTCAGAGAGCGGAGTCTGCCTCACTGGATGCAAGCAGCCAGAGATCGAGCGGTCTGGAAGAGTTGTGGTCCTCACTAAGAAGACCTCCAGCTGACAAAAGGACCATCAAGGCATCAAAGTAAGTAAGAAATCTTAGACGTGTTAACTCATCTACATAATAAGTAAACACATGCATGATAGCGCAGTTGGAGGAGGTGCAGAAGCAACCACATTCAAAGTTTCTTCTTCGGATCTTGAGCCTATGTCAACTAGGGCTTCCGCCCCTCCGAGGACGGAGGTTTGGTACCGGACTTGTCAGTGTAGTATAAAACACTGACTTTTCCATCATATGGCCACCGCAAATCGAGTATTGACTACACAGGCATTTGTGTTGTCTTCGGGACATCTCACGGTAGGATGCATGCCGCTCTCGAAAAACGTTTGATTAAAGCCTTCCTCCATCTTTTCATTAAGCACGTCCTTGTTTTCAAATAATGCCTTTTGTCTAGTTAGGTTCAGGTGCTAAGTGGCTTCTGGTGTGAGATCCTTGTAAATGTCCTTGTAAATGTGTCAAAAATCGCACAGTATTGGAGGTTTCTGTGGGCGCTGTTGTGATGTGTCCTTCTGTTGGATTACTCCAGGCAAATTCTAGTTTGGAGAGATTCGTTTTTCTCCGTTTTATCAATTTCACGCGTGTACATAGCACTTCTGCAATTTAAAGAGAGGATGGATGGGTAAATAAGACAGGATGGTCGATAAACGATCAATTACTTTTTCTCTGTGTAGTAGGAAAATAATAATTGATATTCTAATCAGTATCGCAACAATTGTTAGTCCATGCTGCATGTTTTTTCCTCCAAAACAGAGAATTAATAACTCAATCAAATTCTCCCTAAAAATTAGGCAGCTTTTTTGACTTATAATTTCAAGTTCTCGTGGGCGCGTGCGCAGTCGGATGATGCGCCGACTGTCGCCGGCACCCGATACCATGTTCGGATTTCCCGCCCAGGCCAACCAAGCCTTCCATCCCTCCGGGGTAGGTGAATTGGTACCAGACTTGTCTGGGAAGGATAAAGCGCTGACTTGTTCATCGCCTGGCCACCGCAAGTCATTGTATGGCTAAATACGCATTCGAATCACCTCCACGACATCCCGTAGAAGTAGAATGCGTGGCGCATCCGAAAAGGGATTGAATAACGCCGTCCTTTCTCCTTTATCCTTAATTTCAAGTTCTCGTAACTTCGTTCATGTTTAAACCTTCTAATTACTGGAGGATTCCTTACATTTGTGCCGATATATAATCCAAACAGGTCTTTCCATCCTTTAACGCTTTGTATCTCTCGTTTAAAGTGCATCATAATAGTAATTCATCGCTAGGATTTGGGAAGATACTAGAAGAGATCCTCATATGTCGTATCCATTTATACTGGATTTTTTCTCTATGGGGAAGTATCAACACTGCTTATCAATTCTTGAAAAAAAGATGTCTTAAGCATAGGCGAGAATATTCAAGCCACTGAAACGGCGGGCACCTTTATTTCGGCCAAACATTGTCAACGCCCAACGAAGTGAACATCTTCGAATGTACCACCTATCTGTGCCGCGACGGCGACATCGCATATGACCCGGTTTCCGAGGCGAAGTGGTGCAGGCGAACAACTGGGCAGCGCTTATTCCTGTCGTAGACGTATAGGAGAAGACCAAGAGCATCCGCTGATCTTACCGATAACAGCGTTTTCCTCGAGAGGCTTGGCGCCCCTGCTTCTCAGCTTAGCCAAAGCGGGATGAATATGAGATTAGTGTGGGCGCTGCGGGAATCACGAAGACGATCCGTGGAGTTTCTTTCATTTCCCAAAGTGTTGGATTCCAATGCATAGCGTGATTAACAGACGAAGACCGAAGAATCAGTTGTTTATGCCGGGGGATGGAATAACAGCAGGGACAGCAGGTGTGGACTGCGCTCTGAGGGATGTCGTGTTGACACGGAAAACGGAACACGGACATTTTTCGCTAAAATCCTGAACAATGAGATCCATGCCGCTGTTATTTTTTTATTTTTTTAAAACTAAGGCATAAGTGCGTTTATAAAACATGAGCGAAGAAAAAGCAAATTTTTTTCAATTTCAATAAATGCACACTAATGAAGCAAAGCAATCAGTATGCACAGCAGTTTGACAAGCTCTTGCGTTTCAGAACCCCAACTATTTATTTATTTATTTATTCACTACATGGGTAACCATGCAAAAGAAAAACAAGGCAAAACTAGACATAAGTTGAAGTAATTGTAAACAGGATAAAAACAAAACAGGCAACAAGAATCGACATAGCACAGTTGAGAATTACTAAGCCTAAGCTGCATCCTGAAGATATCGGTCAAGAAGTTTTTTATACTTCGTTAAGGAATTTGGGATAATTCTACTTTTTTTCTACTCTTGTCCAAAGAGTCGAGTTCAAGCTGCAGCTGGGACCTCGATGGAGTTTCCCATCTCTGTCGGAGTACACCAGGGTTCTGCGCTTTCCCCACTCCTCTTTGTTGTCGTCATGGATGCCATCACACGAGATCTTCAGAAGCCTTGGACGTTGCTTTATGCCGATGACGTGATGCTCGCTAGCGAAGATAAAGGAGAACTCGAGCGAGAGTTGCAAGCTTGGTGTGATCGCTTGGAGCGGTTTGGACTCAAATTGAACGTGAAGAAGACCGAGTATTTAACGACGGACGTTACCGAGTCCAGCTCCATCAAGGTTAACGGCATCGAGCTTCCACGCACTGCGGTCTTTAAGTACCTGGGATCAGCAGTCGCGTCTGACGGCAAACTGATGGTCGAAGTGAATTCACGCGTGAGTGCAGCTTGGTCCAAGTGGCGCTCGTTGACTGGCGTGCTCTGCGACAAGAAGATACCAGAGCGTATTAAGTCGAAGATCTACAGAGCAGTCGTCCGGCCGGTAGCAATGTACGGCGCTGAGTGTTGGCCAGCGACCAAGGAAGTTGAAACGCGCCTCAGCGTCATGGAGACGAAGATGCTGCGCTGGACGGCAGGAGTCACGCGCATGGACCGCATCCGAAACGATGCTATCCAGCAGAAGTTCGGTGTCGCGCCGATAACTGACAAGATGCGCGAAGCTCGCTTACGATGGTACGGCCACGTTCTGCGTGGAGGAGAAGACAGCGTCCGCAAGATAGGCCTTAACTTCGAGGTAATAGGAAAGCGGCCTAGAGGGCGCCCGAAGCAGCGCTGGGCTGATACGTTACATACGGACTTGAAAGTAGCTGGTATCCACCCCGATCTAGCGCTGGATCGGGAAAGGTGGCGTCATGACACCAGAATAGCGGACCCCGCCACGAAACGGGACAAACGCTGAAGAAGAAGAAGAAGGAATTTGGGATAATGTGGTTTTTTAGATAACTTCAAAAATTCAGACCCAGCACGGCAAGTGAAAAATTGAGACCGTATACTGCTTTTTCTCTGGAAAACTGGATCTTCCACTGACCATCCCTTGTGTTCGATGAAGAAAATGTATAGAAATCCTGGGGCCGGATTCATCAACAATTAAACCCGTCAGTATGCGGGGTATAAGGGGTAGAGATAAGATAAGAGTCAGATAGAGATAAGGCAAGAGTCAGAGACGCAAGCTTCATCGTGGGTATCTCTACCCCTTATACCCACGGGTAAGTCGTTGATGAATCCGGCCCCTGAAGAGGAATGCGAGTAAGACCGCTTATCATCTTATATATCGCAATTAAATCATATCTTCTCCTACGATGCGAAGGATCTGCTTTGTGAAGTCGGGGAAGGAACGTTGTTGTAATCATACCCATGTACTCGTATTCAGAGCTTTCTTGTGAAGCTGTTTTGCACAGATTCTAGACTGGCAATCTCACGCTTACATTTCGGACTGAAAATTGTGGTGCCATATCCTAGAATTGGTCTAACATACGACTTATAAACAGTTAATAGGTGTTGCATTGAATTTGTTCGCAAACATTTGAAGAGGCTGTGCACAATTCGTTCAGCTTTTTTCGATATTATTTCAATATGTTTTTTGAATGAAAGTAGGTTGTTTAAAATAAAGCCCAAATCACGTAGGGAAGCTGTACTACGAGTTTGCATCTTGTCAAGGTAGTAAGGATATCTACTTACCTGCTGTCCTAGGTAGATATTACATACGTTGTTGGGCTATAAGTGTCGCATGGTTTCGATTTGTCATTTCTCTACTTTTGTTATCTCTTGGATCATGTAACTTTAAGTGTTTAACAAGCCTTTTCGATGGCATCTTTCGCCTAAATTTCGTTCCGATTCAGTGATCCTTTCAAAGAATTTTTTAGATTAGAAGTGATCGACCGAAAGTACCTAGTGCGGGTTGCTTGCTGTACGACTTCAAGCGAGGAAGAACTGCTCCAGAATCCCATCGCATCTTGACTGAAGCATTTGGTAACAAAGCTCCATCATTACATCAATGCCAGTGATGGTTTCAACTTTTCCGAGGCGGTGATGAGAGCCTTGAAGACGAGGAACATCAACGGCGTCCTGAAGTTGTGGACAGCCAGGAATTCAAGGAAGCTATCGAGTCGGATCCAACACAAACTACACGAGAGCTCGTACAGATGTTCGGTTGTCTCCATTCTACCATTGCCGATCGTTTGCATGCAGTCAGTAAGTCAAATCGGTGTAGAAGGTGGGTGCCACATCAGCTCAACGACACAAATAAGGCAGCACGAATCGCCAGCTGAAATTCTTATCCGCAAAACAATGGACAGCGGTTTCTATGACTCCATCGTAACATCGGATGAGAAGTGGAAATACCACACGAAACGGCAATGGCTGAGACCCTTTGATGCAGAGTCAAGCTTGGGGTTCGGCAATCGAAAGGGGGGGGGGTCGTAGTATGGTCTCGTCTGGAGGGGGGTCGTACTCTTCCGGTTTCGCCAGAGGATTCTCTGCTATTTTCCAGGTTTTTGGGCGATGTTTTTAATCACTAATAAGTTGTTTTTTCCAGGAATGTCTACGAAGGCGTAGAGTCTCTCCTTCATTCCCCGAAGTTGTAAAAATTAATATCATTTTTTTAATAACGGTTTATTACTTCTTAAAAATAAAGATTTTTTGCCGGCAGATTTGAAGTGTCAATTTCTAAGAAAAATTAAGTGCTTTTCCTGCAAGATTTTTGGAAGCGCTTTTCGAAGCGATGACGGAATGGCAACCGGAGGATGGACTTGTCACGGAACTAATTTCTTCTCCTCTGCAGGAAACAGCATCAGAAAGTGGAGTTGTGCCCAATAAAATTTTAAGCCACAGTTTGACACACAGGAATAAAACCTGTTTTTCTAAAACGATTCTCTGCATGAACAAACACTCCGATTTATACACTTGTCAAAAATTTCACCACTAATCACATGGAAGCTGCTACTTTTACAGTCTGCTTTTTAAAGCGTAGAATCATCCACACTTCTTATAGTTTGAAAGTTCTGTGGATTTTTCAGAGACGTCAAACAAACTCCGAAATATTACGTGGAGCCATTGCGTTCTCCGATATCATCGATCGCCACAGAGGATTGTCTTCTCGCGGAAAAGTTTTCTATCTTCTGAAGGAAAGAACACGCGAGAGTGAATTTGTGCTTCATAGAATTTCAAGTCATAAATATTATGCAGTAAAAAGCTAAGCTTTTTTGAGTTCTGGGATCTCCGATATGATCAGGGCGGATCGTACGTAAATTTTTCATTTTTCAAGAAAATTCATTATTTTTTACCTGAAGCAGATCACGCGCACAGTAAAAATCTTGCCACAAAAAGTGTCAAGTCTAGTTCAATGCATAGTGTGAAAATCATGGTTTTCTGAAACGAATAGATTTGATCGACCCCTGTTCGATATGGCACCGACGTCATAGGATGAAATTCGACGTCCACAAAAATGATTCAAAGTTTGAGGTTCCGAATGCAGCGACGAAGGCTGACATTCACGGAAAAAGGTCATGCTCTCTACTTGGTAAAACGGCAAAGGTCTGGTGCATTTTGAGATGTTAACAAATGAACACAAATTTACTATTTTCATTCTTTTTACCACTTTCCACACTGTGCAATTCACGGAAGAAGTCGCTTTTGCTTTTCTTTAAAAATCGAATTTTTGATGTAATCTTCTGTGCTAAACAGATTTTGCATCAGTTGTTGGCTCAAGAAATGCTCTACGCTCTAGCTTGTGCTGCCTTTAACGCAAACCTTCCAAAAGAGAATCAATTTCGAAGCACGAAGTGACGGAAGAAAATACTTCTCGTGTTTCCATTTCACTTCTGTGTTGTTCCGGATTTGTGTTTTTGTAACGACTTCAGTTAAACATCTCGCCATCACTGACATGGATTAAGAATCCGGAACTTTTGACAGCGAAACGTGGAGAGCACTGACTAGGAAGGGTCAGCTGTTTGTGAAAGAGAAACGAACAAAGTCTGAAGTTTGGGATTTCTCGTCTGATCAAAGTCTAACCACCTACGTTTTAATGGTCGGTAATTTGTGTTTGATAATAAGACAAAATAAAGCCTAAGCTATTGTGGCAATAGATAAGGGTTTCAAGGATCAAATACCCTAGACCTCCGTTTTGCGGCCTTCAAAAGAATTGCGTTTCCAAAACGTTCGCGTTTTAAATTCTGGCTGTATGGCCACACTTAGCTCATCATAGCCGTCTAAATCGGCATCAATCGGCATGGTAAATGTTTTTAGAAAGGTTTAAGGAGAACAGACCTGTTTTCAACACTGCACATTCCTGATGTCACCTAAGTGAGAAAAGATTCTGATATTTTTCCCTTTCCCAAAACCAGGAGATCCTTTGTTTTAGATTTTTATGTTTTCTTCACTCCAAAGTTTTTTTGCTTGTTTTTTGCTTTTTCTTTCTTATTTTTTATCCTTTTTTGTACTTTTTTACGTTTGGTCGTTTCTTGTTTGTTTCTAATTTTTCTTGAATTTTAAAACTTCTCTGCTTTGTTTCTGATTAGCCAGTGTTACCGTCTTACTTTTCCCCAAGCAGCGGTCTTCGATGAATTCTGATGGAGTTGACGGACCTACTAAGTTAGTATCCGGAGCCGATTTCTTCCACGACTTGCAGTGTTGGCGGGCCACTGCTCTTCTTTATAATTTACCCATCATACTCTTCTTCTTCTTTCTTCTTCTTCTTCTTCTTCAGCGTTTGTCCCGCATCGTAGCGGTGTCCGCTATTCTGGTGTTATGACGCCACCTTTCCCGATCCAGCGCTAGATCAGGGTAAACACCAGTAATCTTCAAGTCCGCATGTAACGTATCAGCCCAGCGCTGCTTCGGGCGCGCTCTAGGCCGCTTTCCAATTTCCTCGAAGTTAAGGCCTATCTTGCGGACGCTGTCTTCCTTTCCACGCAGAACGTGGCCGTACCATCGCAAGCGAGCTTCGCGCATCTTGTCGGCTATCGGCGCGACACCGAACTTCTGCCGAATAGCATCGTTTCGAATGCGGTCCATGCGCGTGACCCCAGCCGTCCAGCGCAGCATCTTCGTCTCCATGACGCTGAGGCGCGTTTCAACTTCCCTGGTCGCAGGCCAACACTCAGCGCCGTACATCGCTACTGGCCGGACGACTGCTCTGTATATCTTCGACTTCAAGCGCTCCGGTATCTTCCTATCGCAGAGCACCCCAGTCAACGAGCGCCACTTGGACCAAGCTGCACTCACGCGTGAATTCACTTCAATCATCAGTTTGCCGTCAGACGTGACTGCTGATCCCAGGTACTTAAAGACCGAAGTGCGTGGGAGCTCGATGCCGTTAACCTTGATGGAGCTGGACTCAGTAACGTCCGTCGTTAGATATTCGGTCTTCTTTACGTTCAGTTACGTTCAGTTTGAGTCCAAACCGCTCCAAGCGATCACACCAAGCTTGCACCTCTCGCTCGAGTTCATCTTTGTCTTCGCTAGCGAGCATTACGTCATCAGCATAAAGCAACGTCCAAGGGACGGAGTTCTGAAGATCTCGAGTGATGGCATCCATGACGACAACAAAGAGGAGTGGGGAAAGCGCAGAACCCTGATGTACCCCGACAGAGATGGGAAACTCCATCGAAGTTCCAGCTGCAGCTTGAACTCGACTCTTTGGACAAGAGTAGAGAATTCGCACCCACTCTATGAGCTCTTCAGGAACTCCATGATGTCGCAAGGCGTACCATATCACTTCACGCGGTACGCGGTCAAAGGCCTTCTCTAAGTCGAGGAAGGCGATATGCACCGACTTCTGTTTCTCGCGATGCTTCTCTATCAGGAGGCGGGCGGCGTGAATGGCATCAATGGTGCCACAGCCAGCCACGAAGCCGCACTGATTGCTGGACAGCTGGACGATGTCACGAATTCGTCCGTCGATAATTCGCTCTAAGATCTTCATGCTGTGCGAAAGCAAGCGAATCGGACGGTAATTGGAGCAGTCTGCAGGACTGCCCTTCTTCTTCCAAATCGGAATCGTCGTACTTTGGCGCCAACACTCAGGCACTTTCTTCTCTGCCACAACCTGATTAAAGAACTTCGCCAACCACTCAGCAGGGTACCAAAACTTCGACTTCCACAGTTCTGCTGCCACGTCGTCGGGCCCAGTCGCTTTGCCTGGCCTCATCTTCTTCAAAGCCGCTTCAATCTCCTCCACGGTGATCTTCTGAACGGGGCCGTGGGTTGGAGCCGTTGAGGGGATGGCTGGATGAGGAAATTCTACCGTGGAGATTCCCTCAAAGTAATCACGCCATCGCTTCAATGCCTTCTTGCGGTCCATTAGAAGATGGCCGTTCTCATCATTGATGCCGAAGAACTTCTCGATGTCCTCGGTCTGGCGATGGCGGTTCTTTGCGAGTCGGTACAGATACCGCTCACCATCGCGCGACTCGAGCTTCTCGTTGACATCTCCATAATGAGTGGCTTTTGCAACAGCCACTGCCTTCTTTGCAGCTTTCTTCGCTTCTTGGTACTTCCGCCAGTTATCGGTTGTCTTTTCGTCGAGAAACACGTGATATAGCGTCTTCTTCTCTCGAACTTTGGCTTTCACATCATTTGTCCACAGCCAGGCCTGCTTGTCGACCTTCCGTCGTCCAGGCTTCGTGATGCCGAGCTCCGACCGTGCAGCGTGACGAATCGCGTCGGTGGCCTTCTCCCAAATTTCGTCGACAGTTGTCACTGTCGGTAACCGCACGCGAGAAATCACAGCTGCTTCCTTCTCTTTCATTCGCCACCACTTGATTCTTGGTGCACCGCATCGCTCGACCTGCTTCAGCCTCGGAGTGGCGATCTTTAAAGTACAGATCAGCGGTCGATGCTGTGGGGCGACCGTCTCATACGGCACAACCTTCGTGTCTGTGACAAGACTTCGGTCTCGATCCTTCACAAGGACGAAGTCTATCTGAGTCCTGGTGTTCCCACTATAGAACGAGATGAGGTGGGAATCGCGTTTGCGAAATACGGTGTTCACTATGGTGAGGTTGTGCGATTCCGCATATTCAAGGATACGCTCACCATCTGCGTTACGCGACCCGTATCCGAACCCACCATGACAGCCGTACCCGTCTTTCGTCGCGCCGACGTGCCCGTTGAGGTCACCAGCGACTATGATGACATCTTTCAACGGTACCTCTGCTGTCTTCTCATCAAGCAGGCTCCAAAACTCTTCCTTGGCTTGATCCGAGCAGCCAGTCTGCGGAGCATACGCAGAGAAGAAGTGATAGAGTCGCTCCTTCGCGGCGACAACGATCTTCATCAATCGATCGTCAAAGCGCTCGACGCTTACAATCGAGTCACGAAATCGTTCGGAGACGATTATTCCGAACCACTGGTGGTCCTGGGACTTCCACATAGAACGGCCTTGAAGCCACGTCCTATGTCCCTTGACTTGCGGCAGGACCACCTCGTCTCCTGCACCGCACAGAAATCAACTCTTCTACGCTCCAGTGCTTCAACCAACTCGCACGAGCGGCCCGTCAACGTACCCACATTCAGCGTAGCCACGCGGGTCCTGCTTACGTTACGGGACTTTCGGACTAACTCAGTTGCCCCCCGATGCCGTCCTCGCATCAGGGACCCTCGCATACTTTCCACACTCGCCGGGCTTTGCGAGTGCGCGTCGGCTCCCGCGGACGCCGTAGCACTATCTCTATAAACCTGAACAGTCATACACCATGTGATGTGACATGGGTCTTCGTAGGCCGGCCTGTCACAAGGGCCTGTCGCCTGCAATCGAATGTCCGTGATCGGCTTAGCTCGCAGAGCGATCAGTTTCCAGTGGCACCACGTGGAGGAACGGACATCGCCACCAATTTACCCATCATACTCTATCACCCCCTTTATCCCATCATTCTTATTCCCTTTCTTACCCTTATTCTCCCAGAAATTTAACTCTTCTAAGTGAATTCTATTTGCCGTTTAAGAGCTAGGCTAACATGAAAAGTAACAGCGATCGTTAGTTTTGATTTGTGAATTTTTTTAACACACGTATTTTTTAATGCGTGTGTCCTTTTTAAATGTACTATTTTTGTGCGCACGACATCGTGCAAATAAATAAATAAATAAATCTACATTGTAAGACGACTCACCGCAAATCAAATTTGTGGGCTTCTTTAATTTTTAGAAGACATAGCCCTGACCGTAATGCAACAGGCTTATTTATGTTAGCTATGTTATTAATGTTTAGCTTGCAATTTCATTTACCTTTCTCCGTTCTCTGTTTTTTCTCTGTTTGGAATGCATTTTACTCAAACTCGAGATTGTTTTTTCTGCGATAGATAAAAGTCTGATGCAGCTACCAGCAGATAATATAAGGCCAATAGTTTTGAAATGACAACAATTGTTCTCATCTATCTACATTCTGAGCCATTTAAGTGTGAAAGGACGAGCAATAGAGATGTCGGACTTGGTGATATTCAACGGCCATTTGCTTCCGCCTGATGACAACGTTGGAATGATCTATATGAGATAGAGGGAAAGGAGGTATCGTTTACTTTTTCTAGGACGGTGCTCAATTCCCTCAGGCGTTCCCCTGGTTGTTCCCTGAACCAGGAAACTCTATCAGCGGAACGAAGGACGACGTTGAAGGATAGCCGGTTATGCATTGGTGGTCACGGAATGGTAACCAGACTTACTTTCATGAGCTCGAGAGATCTGTGAAATCATTGAATACGTGGAGTCGTTAAGCGCAACCTACTCTTCCCAGTTCCTGTTATAAATTTAATTAGGTATACAGAAACGAAACAGGAGTGTTTGGCAGGGATGCAATGTGGATAAAAAATCATATCTCTTGAGGGAATTGTAAGGAGTTGTTTCTGCTACATTCTTGATGTCAAGTGAAAATGCTGTTTTAAGAAAGAATTTCAGGTTAAAATCGTAGACTTGGACTGATGTCCACAATACTATTGCACGAGAGGCCGGTGTGACATGTCTAGGATACATGATCCACTAGGTAGTACAAACGTTGGTAAATGCTACCTCTCCAACGCGTCGAGGAACATTAACCTCCACACCAACGGCTTTGCTCTGCGGCTAATTTCTGACCCAACGCAATGTTTCTCTGGCAGCGGAGCAAAACCCTTGCTTTGGCTGTCATGAATCACAAACAGAGGTAAGTTCCCGGAAAGTGGCGGGTATGTGGCAGTCGAGGTAAATCGGGGTAGGATTTACCTCCGGCCGCGTTCATGAATCCGGGCCCAGAAGTACGTTGCCATCAGTGTCGAGGGCAGTAATATAGCTTTCTTTGGAGCCTCAATGTTCCATTGATTTGAGCTCTAGAGTCACGCTATCGGATATTCCTGAAACAAAGTCAAATGCCGAATATCCGCGCTCCGGGTGGGTTCGGTTCCTCATTTTTCACAACCTTCACGCCTTCCATAGATTCAACCACGGTAATCAGTATCCCTAGATCAATGACTTCAACGATAGTCAAAGTACATAAACATTACTCGCACATCATTATGTTTCGTATAAGCTACTGCTTCGTCTTTACAGATATCGCTTTATCGCATTCAATCGATATTGATCATATTATCGATTTTCCGTGTATGTCGTTCAAGCGGTCCGAAACCTCAGTGCTGGGGGTAATCGAGGTCTTAAACACGAATCTAAAGTTCGCTTTTAAAGCATCGATCGACATCAATCGATATTGATCAAATCGTTGATTTTTTGTGGACGTCGTTTAAGCGGTCCGAAACTTCAGCCTTGGGAGTAGTCGAAGTCGCTGAAGCGTAACTGATGAATGTTTTGTGTTTGTAGTCTTTACAATCATTTTAATATTCTCGAACGGTTATAGGAGTCAAAAATGTTGGGTGTTTTCCAGCGTGGCACCACTATATTAACGGAACAATTGCGTGGGGATTTATAGTTTGGGGGCTCAATCTTTTCTGAGTAGTAATCAATATCTCTAGTATAACAGCCTCTCTTCACTACGCTTTCTAACTTGCCCCATACGACGTAGTTAAGCTGTCCTTCCAGCGGAAACCATGACAGAGATAGCAGCTAGAATTGATGAAAAGTTATTAGTACGGCGAAGCCGTTGAGAAGCCGCCCTGACGGCTGGTTTCATATGTGTTTTCTTGTAAGGAGGAACCATTTCGTGTGTATCGTCGTTACTCTACTGACTTATGAGCGAGACATCTTGTTTACCACTATTATGGATTTTTTGTTGTGTGATTGCATTTGCTTTTTTTTGTCAAAAACTGTCCACACCTCCCTTCGAATCCCATATTGTGATAGTAGAATCGAAGTCGGTGTCCATCAAATACTGAAGCTTGACGTCTGATCTCATCATGTCAAAAAATCGTATGTGTAGTAAATCGCGATTAAAGTCGCATTCGTTGCTTTGACTTCAATTCATTCACAAAGGGTAGCGTTGGTAAATTGGATAATAGACGAGCGTAGCGATTCGTCGAGCAACGGTGATCACCCATCAGGAAAGTTACTGAGTTTGAAATTGTAGGCAGTTTCAAAGATTTCTTCCAAGACACCAAAGAATTTGAATAATGTAATTATCAAAGTTTTCTTAAGTATTAGGTTGGCAACTAATTTCGTGGACTCTCAAGCGCCTTCAACAAAAGTGTTCACAAACAAATAACAAATAACAGTTTTCAACCAAAGTAAGATCTGTTGGAACGTGGGACTGCTTCCCATTTATCAGCTACCTGGCCCTTCCCACAGCTGTAGAATTCTTGTGCTTTTGGTGCCAAGAATCCTTGGAGGTGCATTTTGACATGGTCCACATTAATAAATCGTCCTCCAACCAAGAAGTGCTGCAGCGTGCTGTAAAGGTGCTAGTCATTTGGCGCACGGCCTGTGCTGTAAGGTGGGTGAGTTAGACGCTCTCAGCTAAGGTCTTCGATTTTTTGAAGCTCCCGATTCGTAACGTGTGATCTGGCGTTATCTTGCTGATAGATAATTCCGCTCCTGAAAATCTGTCTGAACCGATTCCAGCGGAGTTCAGCCTGCGCGCGGCCAGGTTGAGAAAAGTAGATTACATCATTAATGCTGGAACCGTTCTTGATGAGCTCCCAGAAGATAATACCTTCTTGACACCACCAAACGGAGGGAACGTGGCGAACCGGACGCCTCAAAAAATAGAAGATCTTGACTGGAAGCGTCAAACTCATCCACTTTACAGCACAGGCCTTGCGCCGAGTGACTACCACATTTTTAGTTCGGTGCAGTACTTCTTGGTTGGAAGACGATTTAATAATGTGGACCGGGTCAAAATGCACCTCCAAAGATTCTTGGCCTTAAAAGCACAATAACTCTATGGCCGTGGGATAGACCAGCTACCTGATATATGAGAAGCACTTCTGCGTTCTGAGGGATCTTATTTTAATTAAAGATTGTCATTAGTTATTTGTTAATAAAGAGTTTTGCTGAAGATTCTTGAGAGTCCACGAAATTAGTTGCCAACCTAATAATTATACGATATCTTAGTGAATCCCCTCCTGTAATTTTCACCTTCGCGGTTTGCTTAGTTGTTGTGATGTGAAAATGTGTTGCTTTATTTTTGTCGGCACACCGTTAGTACCGCGGATCTCCCTCGATAGAGAGCCTTCGGGCTCTCTTGTTAAGAGGGATCTCGGGCCGCTTGTCGCAGGGCCACGTGGCGCGTCCCCGGGTGGTGGATAGGGGAATTAAACGCGAACCAAATGCGACCGTGTACTGCCCAGAGACGCAGGTGGGATGCAGGGGATGGACTCCTTGCTCCTGCTGTGTCGGGTCGATGCGTTCCTTGTGCGTGGGAGCGGCATGTTCGTGCACAGTGTGCGTGGATGTGTCCGTGACTGTGCGGATTGTAACTGTGTCGGCTCGGCCAAAAGCTTGCACTCGGTAGACTGGGAGTACATCGTAAGGCGATTCGAGGCCGCCTTAAGTCTCGCCCCGTCCCTTCGGGCAGTCTGGCTGGCTGCCCGAAGTTCTTCGCCCGCACGACAGAGCCTGACTAGCTACCCGTGTTGTATTCCAGTCAAACACAGCAGCACTAAAGGGCCTCATTCCCCTGACCCCGAAAGAGCCCCCATTTCTGCAGCGATGGGAAGGACGAGTACGGAGAGGCTGCTAAAATCTCAGGGCCTAACCAGGCTGCGCAAACTGAGAAGGACTAGGATGACGATCTGTACTTACAACGCCCGCACGCTTGCGTCGGAAGCATCCGTCGAGGACCTGATGATGCAAGCCAGGAAGATCAAGTACGACGTCATCGGACTGACCGAGACGAGAAGACACCACCCCCTACACGCCGCCTACGACTCCGGAGAAGAACTGTTCCTCGGAACATGCGACAGCAGGGGAGTAGGCGGCGTTGGTGTCCTCGTCAACACGCACTTGGCCATGAACATCGATTCGTACGAGTCTCTGACAAGCCGAATCGGACGTCTGCGACTGAAGCGATGTGGCTCCGTGCCAGCCTTGACTGTGTTCGTCGCGTATGCCCCAACATCCGACTACGACGACGAAGACGTCGAGGCCTTCTACGTGGAGCTGGAGAAGTTCTATAAGGAAGATCACACCTTCTACAAGGTGATCGTCGGCGACTTCAATGCCAAGATCGGGCCACGAAGGTCGCTGGAAGAACTTCACATCGGAACCCACGGTTTGGAGTGGAACGAGCAAGGTGAAAGGCTGTCTGAGTTTATCATGTCGACCAAGACCATCCATGGAAACTCGCAGTTCCAGAAGCCTCCCTCCCTACGATGGACCTGGGAATCCCCCGGTGGCCAGTTCCACAACGAGATCGACCACATCATCTTCAATCGCAAGTATTGCCTGACCGATGTCTCCGTTGTCCCCAAGTTCTACACGGGATCGGACCACCGCCTCCTTCGCGCGAGGTTCCGCTTTTCGCGTCAAGGAGAGAAGGCCGCGAAGTTCAAGAAGAGGAGTCCCAGAACGACCATCAACTGGGATCTCTACACCTCTCTTGTCGGCCTTTGGGAAGATGCCGTCATGGACAACGTCGACGAGGAATACGATCGCTTCGTGCACCATCTCCACGATAGTGCTAAGGGAGCCGAGAGCTTGAAGACCACCAAGAGACGCCTGTCTCCGGAAACTCTCGAGCTGATACGCCAACGTGGAGCAGCACGAGCGTCAGGCAACTATCAACTGACGTCCGAGCTTGCAAAGCTATGCAGAGCGGCGATAAAGGAAGATCTGAAGGAGAGAAGGGCGGAAGTGTTGGCTGAAGCAGCAGAGGCAGGGCTGAGCATCCGCAATGCCCGCCGGAACTTCGCCAACTTCAAGACCAAGATGACCGCTCTCCGACGTCCTGACGGAACCGTCACCTCTTCCAGAAGGACCATGGAGAAAGTCATCCACGACTTCTACTCCGATCTCTTCGATAGCCACGTCCACCTGCCCCTACGCCATCTTCCGCAGGATGGATACGTCATCCCCTCTGTTCTCCCTTCCGAGATCCGACACGCCATCTCGTCGGTGAAGAAACGTACAGCACCCGGTCCTGACAGGATCAGAGCTGAACACCTGAAGAACCTCCCGCCAGCGCTCATCAACACCTTGGCGCGGCTCTTCACACGCTACCTATCCGAATGCAAGGTTCCATCTCAGTGGAAGACCAGCAAGACCGTCTTGCTGTACAAGAAGGGAGACGTGCACGACATTGGCAACTATCGCCCGATCTGCCTGCTGTCGGTAGTCTACAAGCTGTTCACTCGAGTCATCCTGAATAGGATTAGTAGAACGCTGGACGAAGGACAGCCATGCGAACAAGCAGGATTTCGGAGAGGATTCAGCACGATCGACCACATACACACCATTACGAAGCTCATCGAAGTGTCGCGAGAGTACAAGCTGCCGCTTTGCCTTACGTTCATTGACCTGAAGAAGGCATTCGACTCCGTCGAGACTGAAGCGGTTATGGAAGCCCTGCTCACCCAGGGCGTTCCTACTCAGTACATCAGAGTCCTTCGAGAGCTGTACAGTGGATTCACGACCAAGATCTCACCATTCTACAACGACGTCGTCATTGACGTGAAGAGAGGGGTTCGACAAGGGGATACCATATCCCCGAAGCTCTTCAGCGCCACCCTCGAAAACGTCATGCGGGAACTAGAATGGGATGACATGGGAGTGAAGGTCGACGGCCGGCAACTGCACCATCTTCGCTTCGCTGACGACACCGTGCTCATAACACCGAGCATCACTCAGGCGGAGCGAATGCTGGCCGACTTCGATCGTGTATGTGGAAGCGTTGGACTGCAGCTGAATCTTACGAAGACGATGTTCATGAAGAACGGATGGGTTTCTGATGCCCCATTCTCGCTCAACGGAACGAACATCTCCGAATGCTCCAGCTATGTGTATCTGGGTCGCGAAGTCAACATGGCCAACGACCTAGCACCAGAGCTGAGCAGGAGGAAACGAGCGGCTTGGGGAGCTTTCAAGAGCGTCGAAGAAGTCGTGAAGAAAACGAAGAACGTCCGACTCCGTGCCCACCTATTCGACTCCACTGTTCTTCCTGCCCTAACATACGCCTCAGAGACCTGGGCTATACGAAAGCGGGATGAACACGCGATCAGCGTCGCGCAGCGTGGAATCGAGAGGACGATGCTCGGAGTGACACGACTCACGCAAGTGAGAGAAGGCCTCCGGAGTTCCGAGCTTCGCCGACGTTCGAAGATCAGAGACGCTGTCGCATGGGCCAAGTCGTCGAAAATTAGGTGGGCCGGCCACGTAATGCGATTCGCAGACACCCGCTGGACGAGAGCCGTCACAGACTGGATTCCGCGGGATGTCAAAAGAACACCAGGACGCCCACCAACGCGTTGGTCGGACTTCTTCGTGAAAGCCCTGAACGACCGATATGACGCTCTTCGTGTTCCTCGAGCGAGGAGGATCCATTGGACCACTCTGGCACGCGACAGGGACGAATGGAGACGCTGCTGGCGCCCGCTCGAGCAAGTCGATGATCAACGGGACGACAGGTGATACAGGTGATACTTTAGTTATAAAAGTGCGAATTGCACAAACAGGTGCGAATTGCACAAACAGACATTGTCGCACTAAATGAAGCAGATTTAAGCATCAGCTCGAGTTACGTAATCAGAAATGTTTGACTTTTTAAGGTTTGTTGGTTCAGCATTGAATCCATCGATTGCCAGTGCTGGCTGAGGAACGTCGTCTGTTGCACAGTGAAGCTGTTAATGGTATTACCCAATGAATACACATGCCAAAATATTCCTAATTTCGTCAATATTCAAAAATGTTGGGACTTTCCGCGGACTCTGTCTGTCATTCTAGTTTAGCATCAACACTGCATGTTCCAAGACCTAGCAAGAAACAGTTAATGGTAAATGGCCTGCATACGCAGATTGCAGCCAAGTGCTTATTAGTACGCGAGGTGATTAGAGGTTTAGCATCGAGCCAACAGAGGCTGCCGCCCACCGCGGTAAGAACAGCTATTGAGTGAAGAGGTGCTAGATTATCTAGCGCCTTGCTCTTATAGGCCATTCTGTACAACAAGTCTTCAATATCCTATTATCCAATCTTTTGGGTCGCTCCAGTGTTACATGTCTTGTTCTTCAAAGCTCTTCTCAAGTTTTCATATTTAAAAGGATATGTGAAAGGATACGCCTTTTTTGTGAGGGTTTCTTCTACCAGAGGAGGGACTAGAAAACTCGGCGTTAAGGTTGCCAAGCTTAACTGCCGGCGCTACTTCTTTGACAATAGTTCCCTACCAATCTTTGAAAAGTTAACCAGGAAGCGAATTAGCGCGGTGGGCTACAACTCCTTCAAAAACACGTTCTCGAAAATGCCAGTCCGTGATGTCATGACCGACTTCCTTGATTGTCTGCTTATCTGTTTATCTTTTCATATTCTTCACGTTATGTTGTTGTTGATTATTAAATATTAGCTGGATTTACATTGAGTTTTCTTATCTCTCCCAACTTTCTGGTATTGTTCTGTTTGTTCTGGTTAGTAACAAGCTGTGTTATAGAGCATGTTTACATATAACATACCACTCATACCGTTAACAAGGGTGGTCCAGGCAGGGTCACCGATTTTGCTGAAACTTTGTCTAGGGGGTTGTTTGGGGTGCTGATCACGATTCTGATATCCGTTCTTCACGACTCAGCTGGATAATATAGATACAGGAAGACACAGGATTACATTCTTAAAGTTTCTGCCGGTGACGGCAGGTAGAGACAGAATCGTGAAAAACGGATGTCAGATTCGTGATCAGCCCCCAAATAACCCTCCTTGACGAAGTTTCAGCGAAAAATTTTTTTTGACCGAAGTCTTGTCGGTGGAGTCGGAACTTTTAACTAGTGCCACGAAATATCTATAGTTACATAACTATAGCTTCACACAAAATAGGCTTAAAATAAGTGACACACAGAGGTGAATATTTTAGCTAATCTGTAGTTTGAAGCATATGTTATATGTAATACCCCTAGGTGGACTACCTATATGATAAACATGGATTTTGCAAAAGTGCAAAACAAGCTCAGTCTGCGGAATCCGAACCCCCGACCACTCGTTCACGAGCGCGAGCTCTTCCCTACTACGCCACCTGCGCACTCCGCCGATTCGCGATACGAGCCCTCATCCTGCGGGCGCCCGTCAACTGTGGGGCACGTGAATCAACAGGGAGTCAACACGCGACTTCCGTCGCCGCTAACTCTGCGCAGAGTTGTATTGGGGTCGAGATACCTGCAGCTTGTTACTACCCAGGGAGAGGCGGTTCTGACCATATACAACACTTTCGCCGTTCCGACCTACCGTCGAGATAGTATCCTGGTCAGTTCTGTCGCATGCCTTCTCGTGTTCCCGGAACTGTAGAAGTTCAGCGAACAGCGGCGGACATGGATGCGGTTAATACACTATGAAGAAATTTTCTAGCCAGAAGGTCACCACCAGATTCATCAAAATAAGGAAGATAATAATTTGAATCTTTGCTCGCCCAATCCATGTGTGCATCACGTGACATCGATCGGTGTGACAGAATAAGAAGAGACAAACCAAATCCACACGAACTTTTGGGACACCTTAATACATCAGCAAACACATATTTATGATGCTCATTCTTCCATTGGTCGTATTCGAGCATACAATCATATATCGATCTTTTCAGAGGTTTGCTCAGCAACCTTTGACTTCTTCGAGCAAACAGCACAGAACGCACAAGACTCGTAAGACTTGTTTAATAAGCTGGCTAACTGTAGAGATTGCACCGTTTAAATAGCCGAGCTATTACACAGAGTCATTCACTGACACACAATGTGGTCGGTTCTTCTGACGGTTCGTTTCTTTAAGCGTCTCACATGAGTTCATTCGGAAAGCATGGTACACCTTTTTCAGCTACTCCTCTTCACTTGGACTCCTGAACATGCTCAAGGTAAGGAAATCTTGCAGCTGCTTTCGCTTATATAAGATATGTTCTTCAGCAATCGCTTTTTAGCTGCTCCTCTGACGACAGAGCAATGCATTCCTGAGGCAGGAGATAAAACGGTGACAATCAAATTCTATTACTCTCGGGAAACTCATATAAGCCTTGAAACCTTGAATGTTTTTAGATGCTCGGATCCTGCTAACGGAGCTAGTAAGCTTCCCAATGTTTGCTTCATTTTTCAGCACTATTCGAAGGCTTTAAGAAAAAAGGTTTTGTTTCTTGGAGGTTTCGCCCAAATTGAGAGTAAACCTTTTGCTTAAAAAGGAATTATATGAGTAATTGGTATCCCGCAAACTAAGTTTATAACATTGGTACACCAATTGGTACATTTTAGAAAACATGTGAACTTAACCAAAAATTGCAATTCTTAAGTTTTCCTATTCATTTCCTTACAGTATGACATCATCGTCGTCACTGACATGGACAAGGACTCCAGAACCTCGGAATGGACATGGCGAGCACTGACAAGGAAGGGAATGGCATTTATGAAAAATGAACGATCGAAAGTTGAAGTAACATGGGATCCTTCGTCTGATCAGAATGTAACCACGTATGTTGAATGGATCTTCTTTATGAGAGCAATTTAACAGCAGAAAGGCGAGAGGGACATATCCTAGTCCGGGGGGCACATAACTAAAAAGCAGGTAACAAAATGAATTGAGACTTACAGAGCGACTTCTAGAGAACAAGATGGAGCCTAGAAGAATTCAAAAACAATCAAACAAACGAAAAAAATAAAATATCGCCGCTGTTTACAACCGTCTCGGCGGGGCAAATAGCAACGGAATGGAGGCATGCCGCGTGCTGACCGCCGGCTGACATGTTATAGCCAAAATCTGAAGGCGCACCAAGTCGCATGCCGCGTGCTTACCGCCGCCTGACATGTTATAACCAGGACCCAACATGGTGAGGAGGGCACACAACGCTGCCGGCTTACAACAATTGTAATTTTTCGTTTTTCTTTGTGACTTTTTCTTGTTTAGGGTCCTATATTGTCCTGTAAGAGCCGCTCGCTCTTAAGTGGATTTGTTACATATAATACTTTTTAGTTATGTGGCCTCCTAAACTAGGATAGATCCGGCGAGAGACTTTAAATCGATCTTCATTACATTGTCTACAGCGAAGTTTCTGTTTTCCTGCGCAACATATTCATAATATTACGTAATTCATGCAGTGCGCTGGGATTTATGAGTTGAAACTGTAAATCGTGATCTGGTGAAATGTTTGAAAGCCATTCAACTTTTTAGATACTATGAAAAGAATAGTTTTTAGGAATAACTTACTGGAGAAAAAGAATGCATAAAAAATTTGAAGCGTAGAGAACAGGAAATAGGAGAAAGTGGATCTTTCAACTTCATGTCACTCTTTTAGGCATTTGAACATGAAAGGCCGAGCAATGGAGTTATCGGACTTGGTGAAGTTTAACGGTCACTTGCTATCACCTGACGACAAGACTGGAATGATCTATGAGATAGAAGGAAACAAGGTAGTGACTCATTTTCCTGATAACCCTGATGTGACGGACGTACTTAAAGAGCCATTTTCATAGGCGATTCCATGGATATTCCTGAACTCTGGACGAGGGGATACCACAAGTGGAATGAAGGCTGAATGGATGACATTGAAGGATGGCCAGCTTTACGTTGGCGGTCATGGAATGGTAAGCGGGCTTGTATTTGAGAATCTTAAAAATCCAGGCATTTGCTTCAAACAATGGAACTAACAACCTAGCCTTGCAATACTTTTTCAAACATATATTTTAGGAGTACAGAGACAAAACCGGAAAAGTTTATAGCAGAGATGCTATGTGGATAAAAATCGTGTCGCCTGAAGGAGTTGTGAGAATTTTTTTCTGACGTATCCTTGAAATCTGTGTCAGTGTTATTGACTGCACAAATTCCTTTCAGGTTAAGCATGTGGACTGGACAAGTAATTATAACGACATTGCACGCGCGGCTGATGTAACATCACCAGGTTACCTCACACATGAAGCAGTACAGTGGTCTGAGATACACAAGCGATGGTTCTTCCTTCCAAGAAAATACTCCATAGAGGCGTACGACGAAAAAGCGGATGAGCGAAAGTAGCTCTTTGCTCACCTAGCTTCGGAACAGTGCCGATTTCTTTCCATTTTGCTTTCAGGGGCACTAATCTACTCATCACCGCCGACGAGACTTTCTCCGAAATCAGTGTGCTTGAAATAGGAGATCGAATTCATACAGAACGCGGATACTCAGCTTTCGACTTTATGCCAGGAACTTGCGATACAGTGATTCTAGCGCTTAAGTCGATGGAACTTGAAGACAATACAGCAAGTTACATTACAGCCTTCAATACTGAAGGCACCATCCTCCTGGAGGACCAGCCCCTTGACGGTGACCTCAAGTTTGAAGGACTGTACTTTTTGTGAATGTGCAGATAATGCTTTATTTTATATGAGTAAAGGGCACTAAAAAGTTGCGTTCAGAACAACAATCTGTATTCAGAAAGCCATTTAGGCTGTCGCAAATTTAATCGTCTAAACGGGGCGCTTAATTCAAACTGCGATAACTCAGCTTAAACACAACGTTATTAATCGTATTAAACACCACCGGAATCTATACGTTCTTCCCAAGGAAAAGTAATAAACCTAATTCTTTAGAATAAAAATTGATGTCACAGGAATCAAGGAGATCACATTCACATCGGCCAAATTAGTGAATTGTTTCTGATGCAAACGAGAATCAAAAGCTTGGAAAAAGTGACAGACAGTGGGAGAAAGGTCGGTAGGATATGGTGGGTGATGAAGAACTTCGACGCCTAAATGAGTCAATTTTCGCCGAGTGGTTTGTGAGGTGTGGGCTTTGCGTTGTCCTGAAACAGAAGCGGCCCTCCTCTGTTCACGAATGCCGTTCACAATTTTTGCAACTTCTCATACATTTGGTCTAAATCACTGCACTAATTCTCTGCTGTGACTGCCTGACCAGGTCGTAAAAAGGCTGTAATGGATCACACCTTTACAGAACCACAAAGTGAGCACAACGTTTTTACGGTGAACGTCGGGTTTAGGAGTGGATGTTGGAGAAGCATCCTTATCTTCCCAGACAAAACCCTTCTTCCTGTCATCGTAAAGGACCCGTTTTTCATCTATAGTTACAACACCGCGACCCAGTTTCCTTCGAGAACAAAATCGACAGCAGCGAATTTTTCGAAGCAGAGCCTCGTCATTCGTTCGCAAGCACAGTCGGTACCAAAAAGCTCCCCTAAGGTTACGAGTTGCCTCTTTGAGGGTCTCAATTTAAATTCGTGAAGCATGATGACTCAATTGTAGCGTCGGTTTATGATGTTACGGAGCCCTAGAAAGGGTCGGCTAGAAAAATTAGAGCGACATCCACATATGTTGTTTGAAAAAGCAGGAAAAAACCTACCGAGCGATGTGTGTGGGTCCACTTGTGTACGATGAATGATTTAGGGTAAAAACAACTTATTTAAATATACATGCCTCGAAACGGAGATTAATTTTGTGACAGTCTAATAGACTTTTTGTTTGCCCAGAGTAAAATGCAACCATAAAGAAACCTTTTCTGGTTGAGCATTTATGCAAGCTTTTCTTTTTTTTCATATATGTCCTTATGATTAGTTAAATTTCAGACTCCATACACTATAATATCATACTCCATATACCTACAACGGAAGCGTATGTCTGAACGGGGGGAGCGAGTCATATAGAGTCATAGAGTCATATAGGGAGAATCCAAAACCGCTAAGTTTAGTTGAAAAATGTGTTTCTTTTTTGCCAGGTCGTTAAACGCAAGGAGTAGGGGTCCTTAAAGTCACAATGGAATACGGCGCATCACGAGTTTGGGGGTCTTGTACGCTCTGCCGGCAAGCGGGTCGGAGCGCAGTAAAAGTGGGGTTGTTTCATGCGAGGAAGGTCGGGGGTTTGGTTCTTGTGCACTGCTGCATTTTTGCATATCGACTGACTGGTTGAGATTTGGAGGGGATTCTGACGTCTATACTATTTTCAGACGTTTTCTGCGCATTTTCTAGCTGTACGCTGTGGAGAGTACCTTTCTTGCGACTTCTTTATTACTGACCCGATTTTTAACCACAACGTCTTCGTCAATTTCAAGTTGATGAGCTTCAAAGTCCTTTAGTATGCCGACCATCCGTTCGGCCAGCTTGATTTCTTCCCTCGAAGGTTCCATGTTTAAAGGTGGGCCACACTTCAGCGGAGCAGGCGGATCACCACTTTGAGCATCTACAGACATTGTTGGTGTTAGGATTTAGAAAATCTTCAGCAGACCTCTGATTTCCAGGTGACATGCAAAGATGAGGAAAAGTGTGTCGACGCCGTTTAGGTTAATTTGCGAGATCCACAGACCGTGTTTCTCACTTGAACCACCTCCGCCTCCATATCCTGGTCTCTTTCGAAAATCCGAGATATCTTTTCCCGAGGTCATTGTTCCATGTATGGAAACAGACTGTGAGAAATCTGTAGCTTTTATACGCTGCTCGTATTGTGACTAGTGCTCCTTCATGCACCTTATACCTGTGTATCACTGGTGTTGAACTTTTATACATCATCATGTTGAATATCACAGCATTCAGCTGGAAAATTTCGCATAAAAACGTCTGAAAATGGTATAGACGTCAGAATCCCCTAATCTCAACCAGTCAGTTAAAATGCAAAAATGCAGCAGCGCACAAGAACCAAACCTCCGACCTTCTTCCCATGAAGCAACCCCACTCCCACTGCGTTCCGAGGCGCTGCCGACAGTGCCATCGCGGGCGTTTAAGACCTCCAAACTCGTGATGCGCCGTATTCCGTTGTGAATTCAAGAACCCTTACTCCTTGGGTTTAGCGACTTGGCAAAAAATAAACACATTTTTATACTAATTGAAGATTGAGGATTCTCCTTACGTGACTCGCTTCCTCCGTTCAGACATACGCTTCAGACCCTTCCCTTGTTATTGCCACGTTTACAGAAGTATGTGTCGTAATATCACAGCAGATTGAGGACGCTTTGTTTTTGGTCGAAATTTTTGAACTAAATAATTCAGTTTCACTAAATAGGTGAATAGATCTGGTTATTCTTCTGTGCCTTCTGTGTTTTAGTAAGCAGTACTTATTGGAGCCAACGTACCAACAACATTCTGTTTCTCAAATCTTGAAAAAAGCTCGAAACTTTTCCTTCTGGCTCTTTTAGTGTTCTAGATTACTTAGGAAGAGTTTGTTATCAACCAAGGTAGCTATATGCCTTGTAGTACAAATCACTGTGAAGTCGGAAAAGTTCCGATCCTTTTTTTGAAAAAACACACGATTTCATCGAAAGCACAACCAATATTCATGTAACAAATGTGGGTAGTACAGATAAACACGTTATTAGAAATTGACCAGGTTTTAAAGAAGTCGAACTTAGATGGTGCAAAGTAAACGCAGTGCTTGAGTTTTGACAATACTTTTATATCTTTGGCTATAACATTGGTTTTCCTTAACCTAAAACCGTTAATCTTCAACCGGGAGTTTAGAGATTAGATGGTCAATATTTTCTAAATGCATCCTAAAAGTAAATTGCTCAATGCACTCTTCTAGCATTTCATTGCACTTTTCAAATGGAAAGTGTAAACATTGTTGACGCAGAGCTGCGATAAGGAGGAGTTTTCGTTGTTTGCTATTGTCTCTCTCTGCTGTGCCATGAATTGGTATGTGTTTGCTGTCTATTTTTCGTAAATTAGCCGATGTATAATATTAGGTTGAAAGCAAAGTCCCCACTTTGTCACTTCACTTTTTAAGCATTTTTCTGAATTTTTTTCTTTGGCTGAAAATTTAGCTGAATTTGTTTTTTTTTGTTGGTAAAATCAGATCTTGCTTATATTCTAACCCTAACAAGAGACGTCATAGGCAGAGAGAAAGAGCTGTCTTCAAAGGTCGTTTTTCTACATTAATAGCCTAAAATGGCAAAAATCGAAAAAATGGGAAAAAGCAAAACAACACTTCCTGATAGGCAAACCACTTTCAAATATTAATATTATATATCATTCGAAGAGAAAATGTTTTTGCTCATCAGAAAGTGTGTTCTGCCTTTTTACTATTTCGATTTTCGTAGATTTTTAGGTCATTAGAGTCAAAAAGGAGGCAAAATGACCTTCCAAGACATCTCCTTCTTTCTGCCCATGACATAAGGTTAGAGTTACGAAACAAGGAAGATCTGAATGCAAGAAATGCTGGAACTGAAGGGTTTCAAAGGCGTGTCCAATTTTCAGGTGTCCAAATGTGGAACAATGCAAGTATGGCAGAAATCGACAGTTTTTCTCGAAACGATCGAAGATCGGTCTTCGGTACTTCAGCGAAATTCGGAATCAAATGTGAAAAAACAGTGGATTTCAGTTTCCAACTTAATATTGGAACAATTTCGTGGGATGTTAGAGTGCCTATAGTTTTTGAAAAAATTTTTTTTGACACGATGTGCAGTATGCACCCTTAGTCATCACAAAACTGCTATTCAAAATCATCCCATACACAGGCATTTTTATTCATGACAAAATTGGATGTAAATATGTCACACAACCAGGGTCTTCCGTCACTTCCAGCTCAGTCGACCGTTGTTGAACCCGAATCGTGGCGAGAGAACGCTGTTGGCGCCGAATCCGAGATAGTGCTGGAAACCGTCGTCCGAATCGTAGCCGAAGCTCGGCTGTCGCTTTTCCGCCGTTCGCAAGTCGTCGATACTCATCGGAGCCGGTCGAGAAGCGCCCAAAAACGCACGGAATCGGCTGGGCAAGCTGATCTCTAGAAATGTCGCGTTCGAAATGTACCATTTTCACGTCAAATTGGACACGCTTCAAGATATGGCTTACGTTTCTGAATTCAATATGAATTCAAAGTCTTCCGAATGGAAACAGGCTTTTTACAAATTAAACGAAAAACTCTCCAAGATGGATAAAATAATTTTTGTTCAAGGAAAAGTTAGAAGATTTTTCTTGAATTTTTTAAAATTACATCCATCAATAAATGAACACACTGTTTCAAATTTTGTAAAAAAATATTTTTCGAAAAGAAATAATCAAGCAAAAAGGCGATTCTTCTAATTGAAACTCAAAAAATCAAAAAACCAAAAATAAAAATAAAAATTGTAAAATTTATAGAAAGGCAGCAATCACTTAGTGTAAGAGTTTCTTTACAGCTTTAATTCACCTATTAATGTTATGCGCATTGTTGAATATTTTTGAAATTTTATAAAATTCTCACTTTTTGAGGGAAGGTATTGATTTGAAGCCCGTTTTAAGTAGCAGGAAGGCGGCCGTTTTTTAGTGATAAAATAAGAGACTTCGCCATCGTCTCGCCCAAGACGTCGCGATTTTTATTCGACTAGCTTCGACTGGCAGAATTTCAATTCTTTTAGAGAACCTAACGATTTTAGCCTTGTTGTGCCTTAGAACAAATCTTAAATTATTAATTCCTGAAGTAACAATTCTCTAAACTAAACCACTTTTGAATTAAAAAATTTCAAAAAAGAAAAATAAAAGTTAATAAAAGTTTTAATAAATTTTTAAAGTTATAGCAATTGGGAACGAAAATTCTAGCAAATTTTCCTTGAAACAAAAATGATTTTAACCTTTTCTGAGAGTCTGTAGTTCAGCTGTAAAAATGGTTTAGATAAGAGAGATTTTTATCAGGTTGAATTACGTGGCCTAGATAATTAAAAATAACTAAGATAACAAAAAGGTTCGTCTAGAGATGTGTGGCAAAGTGAACCACTTTAAAGAAAAAATTGTATTAGAACGTTTTTCGCTTGCATTTTGCGTCATTGTTTTGATATCTGGTTATGGGAAACTGGCCATAGGCCTACAGGAAGTCTTACTAGGTCTCTTAAATCTGACATCATGCTTTCGCAAAGTTTGTGTGAGGAAAAATTCTAAAGAATCCTGCTGCACTTACCAAGGCTAGATCCGAATGTGCACTGTTCAACTAGGAGCACAGTGAGAAGCCACGTAAAGGCATGCATTGTGCGAGCGTTTCTCTGAAAAAAAAAAAAAACTGTCGAATTGACTATCGGAACTCCTAATCGACACAGCGCCGCAGAATTATGAACGAGATTCTTCGAGTCATTGAGATAGAGTAGCAAAATCTTTTCGAATCGAAATCAAAACAGAAATAAATAAACGTAGGTAAACGAATCAAGGAAGATACTAAAGGCTCCCGTTTTCCCATTGTCTTCAGATAAGACTGACTTATTAGCAGCATGTTATTAGCGATTGGATACGATAATTTCTGTCGAGAATGAGAACATGACTAAAAACATTAAAGAACTCAGCCAACTATAAAATACTTAAGCGTATATTGTTAGTCAGTTTACTTTCTGTGCCAACACGAGGTTTTAGGTATATCTTTATTTAGCAGGGCCTGACGTTTCGACTTCTCGTCGTCTTCAGAGGCCAATTGGATCCACCGCAAGGGCTGATGTTCGCCCACGTCAGTAAGCCAGTAGGGACGAATGGCCCCATTTCAAAACGTCGGGCACTGCTAAATAAAGATCCACCTAAAACCTCGTGTTGGCACGGAAAGTTAAACTGACTAACAACTTACAATGCCGAGGTTTGAAGAAGAGAGAAGTTCGAGATTACTTTAGCGTATTTTATAAGAGAAACTTACAAGTCAACACTTAACTAAAAATTCAGAAAGAGGAAAAGACATGAGTATACTGTTAGGCTCCAAAGATACAATTTCTATTACTAAACTTTTGGAACCGAATACCATATCATTAGCAGCTCCAACCACTCTAACTAAACACGCTACTTATGAGAGCAGAAATCCATAGATATCTCAAGTCTCCACAGCAGATCAGAAGAACTCAGAAGGCGAAAAACTTGGCTTATCCCAAAATAAGAAGACTACCGTCAAATTTTGTCCAATTCGCAACTTTATTTCAATCGTGGAGGAATAGGAGAGCAATCGGCCGAGATGTCAGCTGTTCCTTTCACCCCATATGTACAGTGATCCTGGTATCGGTCTCGCCGAAGTAAGCGAAGCCTTCCATCCCTCCGTGGTCGGTAAAATGGTATCAGGCACGTCTGGGAAGGATCAAACGTCATGTCCATTTGCTGGCCATCGCAAGTCGTTGTATAGACTAAATACGTTTTCAAACTGTCCTCACAATTTTCCCTGAAGTGGAGTGCGTGGCGCACCTCAAAAAATGATTGACTAACGCCGTAGTCCTGTTAGAAAAAATTACCTAAAATGAATAAAGAGGTTTTTCGAATATGTTTCAGAAATTCTTCAAAAAGACATTGTTGTCCCATATGAGCAGCAAGGCTTACAGCAAAATCTCCCATATCCACATCAAATTGGACGTTTTGAAACCAAATTGGACCCTTTTCTAAGCAGCTCGATGCCATTGAAAAAAAACTGAACATCTTCCAAGTTTAAACGAGCTTTCCCACTTTACAATAGAGGCTCTCCAAAACGGTTTAAATATTGTCTTGGTAGTGAACAATTCATAATGACTTTCTTTTAAAATTTTCAGTTCACCTGCACCATTGAGTGAACAAACTGTTTGCAATTACATAGAAATACCATTTTTTAAAAGATAATAATAACTTAAAATTTGGTTTTTTTTTAAATTATAGAAAGATAGCAAACATTCGCCTTTGAAAAGAAGAGATCGCGCCATGCATAAGATTACATCGTCGCGATTTTTAGTCGATCGATAGCAGAAATTCTCTTTGCGTGAAGTTAAACAGTGTCAAAGGTACAATAGAAACAGTTGAACAAAAATTCATGGCTTTGCTTAGCTGCTTCAAACTGAGCAGCATTTACACAGTCAATCAAATAAAAATCGACATAATCTAGCGCACGGCGCAGACTTTTTTAAAGGACCAACTGATTTTTGCACTTCAGTTTTTAGCGTTCAAACTCAAAATTTTTGTACATGATTTCAAACAGTAGACCCGCTTATTGGGGCTGATTAATTTAAAATGTTTAAATAAAGTCATATTAAGATTTCCTTGAACAAAAAATTGATCTAACCGCTTCGGAGATCCTCCATTTTAGGTGAAAGAAACTCGTTTTGCTTAGAAGTATGTGAAGTTTGATTTCAAGGCTTTAATTTTGTTTAGAAGAGTCTCGAATTTGTCGTAAAAACGTTGTTCTATATTATCACAATGTAATCACATAATATTTCAACGCGGTTATTACACAGTTGTAGAACAATGAGCAGATTCTCGAAGCAGAATATTATAATAGCAAAGGATTCGCTACAGAAAACCAGAGCGAAAGAAGGCAAAAGCAAAAAGAAATGAAGCAGAAGAGCTGGCCTGCCGCCAGTGGTATACGTAATACAGTTGCCATCCTTGGGCAGTGGAAGATTCTCACCGCATTGTTATTCAAAGAGCACTTGGAAGCCGCTGGTCCTTATCCGCAGGTTGCGTCAGCATTTTCTACAACCCTCTGACGCAAAGCATGAGATCCTGAGGTTCCGTGAACACACCTCGTCACAAAAAAAACTCTGGAAAGGTCTAATTAGGAAAGTACGTGCTGCCAAAAGCTCAATAACAAAGGTAAATAATCATTGTACATCTATAAGATAACACTTGTATGGGTACCAAATTACTTCTTGGAAGAGACAGGCAGCGCATTTTTAAACTGATATCAGCAATTCATGGAAGGTAAAGTTTGGAAGAGCGCGAGTAGCGCAGTCGGAGGAGGCCCCAGCTGTCGCGTACACCCGATACCAGGTTCCTGGTTCGTATTTCGCGCCCAGGCCAACCAAGCCTTCCATCCCTCCGGGTTCGGTAATTGGTGCCAGTCTTGTCTGGGAAGGATAGAGCGCTGACTGTTCATCGAGTGCCCACCGTGAATCATTGTATGGCCAAATACGCATTCCAATCGCCCACATGACATCCCTTAGAAGCAGAATGCGTGGCGCATCCCAAAAGGAATTGAGTGACGCCGTCCTTTATCCTTATTCTTATTTTAAAGTCTAGAACGCTTTGCTCATTGCAAAACAACTGACCATTCTCGTCACTAGCCTTTAACCGGACATCTAACTCAGCTCAGAAAAACGTAAACTCCGCTCCTAATAGGGCCAAAAGCTGGAAAATGGTAACAAGAATATGTTTCTGCAAGGATGTTTTGCTGTGATCAAAACTACTGCGCCAGGGTGGACTCGAACCCATTTAGTTCCCTTTCCGGTCGGGATGCTGACCCTGACCAGAAAACGAAGAGAAGTAATTAATCCTGTTTGAATTGGCGTTTTAAGCAAAGTGTTTGTGATCACTTAATTTAAACATTTTGAAGTCTGAAATGCTGTTGCAGAGGTTTTATGTTGTTGCAAGAATATTTTGCTGTAGTCAGCAATTCTTGCGCGGGGCGTGACTTGAACTCACACCATCTTTTTTCCGGGCAGGGTGCTAGCCCGTTACACCACCAGGGGCTGGATTCATCAACAATTAAACCCGTGGGTATGCGTGGTATAAGGGGTAGAAATAAGATAAGAGTCAATAGAGATAAGGTGATAGTCAGAGACGCAGGTTTCATCGTGGGTATCTCCACCTCCTATACCCGCGGGTAAGTCGTTGATGAATCCGGCCCCAGCACTGTTTGGCTGAAGACATCGCTTGCCATACCCACGCTGATATCAGCGAGCGCTTCACCGCAATATCACCGATGAAAGCTGATAGACCCGTGACGACACCGCGGATGATTCCTTGGCTGCTCTAGTGGTGCAATGGGCGGGCTAGCATCCTGCCCGGAAAGCAGAGCCTGTGAGTTGAAGTCTCGCCTGGAGCAAGGGTTTCGATCACAACAAAATATTCTTGCAACAGCATAAAATCTCCACAGCAGAGTAAACCAGTGACAATAAGAATTTCACTTAAATCGCCTCGTAGAACAGGATTAATTATCATGAGTTGACTTGCGCTTTCTTTTGCTCACAGAAAATGCGTTGCCCCGTAACCCCTTAGGTTTAAGGTGATGTGGTATAGTATAATATTTGCTTGGAAAGGTGAGACGTTGCCTTGACTACCGCACCTTTCCGAGTGCAATTGTAGCAGAGGGACGTCATACTTTTTCTAGGACGAAAATAAAGGTGACCATACACATTCAAGGAACTTCAACGCTGTAGCTCAGGTCTTCTTTACCGCAAAAAAAAAGAAAAATAACAAAAGGGATGTTTTCATAAACGAGGAACGGGTAACGACAACAGTTTTTTTAAACATAAATTAACTAGGCACGTGTGGCGAAACCGGATGAGGTACTGGCAGTCGAGTTTACCCAACATTGTTTCAAAGTTCTGGTTCCCCAGGCCAACAAAATCTTTCAACCTTCTGTAATTACTGAATTCATTACTGAACTCGTACGGTGGTTGTCCTTTAAGAGGAAAGCACGGTCATGTCCATCGCTACGGCGAGTCATTGGAGAGGCCAATTAATTGATAAAGAATGAGAAAAGCTAGTCAGTAGCTGTTTGCAATGAGCCATACATTCAACCTTAACGGGATGTTGCAAAGACAATTTACTATTTACTAATTAATACAGGATTATATTCGTATAGTATAATATGTCAAAAACTAGCAAAAGAAACAATCAAACAACAGCAAATCGCAGGATGTTCTTCTAACTACTGAAGAGATGGAAAGTAACAACTAAACTTCGGGTCGTCTGGAGAAGCTATTTGTTACGGACTAATATGGACGTGCAAGACTTTTTTGAATTAATTTTTTTAAAATTTGAATACGTATTTGTCCTAGGCAATGAGTTACTGTGGCCAGCTAATAAATATGCTAGGGCTTTATTCTTCCCAGACAAGTCTGGCGCCAATTTGCCAATTTTGCATGCCAAAAGACATGGTTGAAGCCGTCCTTCATCCTTATCCTCCATTCATAGGCCAACTTGCGTTCTTTTGCTCCTCACTTATAGTTACTTCCCATTTAATTTGTTAGTTATTATTGGTTAGAATAATATCATTCGAAGAGCTCATCGAACGTACTGCATCAGACACCTTGATGCACATTTGGTGAGCTTTGTGACATTTGAGATAGTGAAAGTAGTACGAAAAAAGCTTTAACAAATCTAAAAAATTAAGACCCTGGTTCTGATGTGGAAGTTCAGAGCATGACAAAAATTAGCGCAGAAATCAAGCAGAGAATGAGCGAGAGGGTAGGTCTCAAATGACGAGCTAAGTGGAAATGCAGCAGGAGTTGTGGTATTCAGGTCGGCCGTTCCGCCGGGTTGCAAGAGCTGGTATGGCCCATGAGGAGCCTCAAGGATTGTACTAATACAAGATGATGGAAACCAATCAGTTAATGCTGAAAATGGCATGCTGTGCTGTGTAAACATCTCGTTGACACCTAAGTCGTTGGGAGAAATCTTTTTGCTGAGCTGTGTAGGATTTCATCTGAGCTCTTGAGCGTTCCTCGGATTTCCATGACAAGACCTAAGCCCAGATTGTGGAGAAAAACACTATGTACATAATTGTTCCCAAATGGGAACGAATTCCCAGGCCAGCCAACAGACAAATTTCCTTTCATAGGTAGTAGACAAAGGATTAATAGATGTTTCTTTGGATAGCTGGACAATTTAAAAAGGCTGTTTTCTCAAAACCTCGGATTTTCAGATGATTCAGCTGAACTGATTTTCTACGCATCGAACATCGGATTTCAGAATCGGTTGTAGCCGAGTAAGGAGATATAAACGAAGCGCACCATTTCCTCAATAAGCAACACATCAGCAACCTCATTTTTATTCCAGTGAACTGCACAGTTGTTGAGAAAAACATATTACGTTAGGAGAACCCTACTTTTGCTTTCAGAAAGTGATATCACTGTCATCTCCATTATCATCGGAGTCGCCAAATCTTTCGTCTTCCTCACAAGTCGAATTGTCGAAGCATGATGTCTTTTTCAAACTTTTCATTATTTAAAAGGACCGACTGCAATGAGAGTAACATTAAAGCTACTCCCTGTACGCAAGTTTGGACTGGAATTCTTGCTAGTTTTTGGAAACAATCTTCTTGAACCGCCGAAACAATTTTCGGACGATCTATCCTAATCGGGGGAGGCATAGTGACTTACGTTTCGATCCCGTACTTGAGTCACCTTGACAGCTCCAAATGCAGTCCCACTATGCCAGGGCTTTTATTTAAATTCAACGAATATGGTTCTGTGGCATGGGATAACGAACGCAATTGTCACTTTACGGTTGCCGCCTCCGAACTAGGACAGATTCCAATTTTCCGATAAGCTCCAACATTCTTCATGACCGTGGCTTCGTCCATGATGACATAGCTAATCAAAAGTTTATACTCCAAGATGGGAAGGTCTAAACGGCGGGCATCATTAGTGCGAATTTTCGCACTAATGATGCACGCCGTTCAACAGTAAACAGTGATCTAACACATTAGCTTAAGCCTGGAGCGGCTGGTAGAGAGGCTATATGTTGTTACAGGATGTTTTGTTGCGATCAAAACTCTTGCGCCAGGCGGGACTCGAACCCGCATCTTCTGCTTTCCGGGCAGCGATGTTCAAAGTTGTTGTTTGATCGCAACAAAACATCCTGTAACAACATATAGCCTCTCTACCAGCCGCTCCAGGCTTAAGCTAATGTGTTAGAACATTGTTACTAGTAAGGTCTTCAGCTTAACCGGCTCCATGCTGATATCAGCGACCGGCCCATCCCGTATCACGGGTGGGTGCTGACAGGCCTCGAGGATATCGCGGATGTTACGTGCGGTCAAACAGCGCCGGTGGTGTAAGGCGAACATCGCTGCCCGGAAAGCAGAAGATGCGGGTTCGAGTCCCGCCTGGCGCAAGAGTTTTGATCGCAACAAAACATCCTGTAACAACATATAGCCTCTCTACCAGCCGCTCCAGGCTTAAGCTAATGTGTTAGAACATTGTTACTAGTAAGGTCTTCAGCTTAACCGGCTCCATGCTGATATCAGCGACCGGCCCATCCCGTATCACGGGTGGGTGCTGACAGGCCTCGAGGATATCGCGGATGTTACGTGCGGTCAAACAGCGCCGGTGGTGTAAGGCGAACATCGCTGCCCGGAAAGCAGAAGATGCGGGTTCGAGTCCCGCCTGGCGCCAGAGTTTTGATCGCAACAAAACATCCTGTAACAACATATAGCCTCTCTACCAGCCGCTCCAGGCTTAAGCTAATGTGTTAGAACATTGTTACTAGTAAGGTCTTCAGCTTAACCGGCTCCATGCTGATATCAGCGACCGGCCCATCCCGTATCACGGGTGGGTGCTGACAGGCCTCGAGGATATCGCGGATGTTACGTGCGGTCAAACAGCGCCGGTGGTGTAAGGCGAACATCGCTGCCCGGAAAGCAGAAGATGCGGGTTCGAGTCCCGCCTGGCGCAAGAGTTTTGATCGCAACAAAACATCCTGTAACAACAGTAAACAGTGATTTCTTCAATGTTTCCCAATAAGAGTCATTATTTATTGCTTTAACTACTTATTCGTTTACTATTATTACTCGTTTTAACCCCCTTTTATCCGATTTTTCTCCGATTTTTTGGAACCATAGCGTTTTTTTAACATCCTGGTTCTTTGGATTATTCAGATGAGCGGATTTTCAATTGGCGGAATCTTCTGATCATTCTCATAACGCAATTTTCGTTTCACCGGATTATCGGATGATTCAAACAACGCCATTTTTGGTCGAGCCAGATTTCGGATGGCTCGAGACCGGGTGAGTCCGACCGAAATTTTGAATCCGAAAATGCACCAGTGGGGTCCCATGCGCAGAAGTCAAATACGATGTAAGCTTCTTCTCGTTAGAGTGGAAATATAAAGACAAACTATAAAGGAAGGCGTTACTCAATCCCTATTGGAATGCGCCATGCATTCTTCTTCCGCGGGATGTCGTGGAGGTGATTTGAGTGCGTATTTAGCCAATAACTACTTACGTGAGCTGACTTGATGGAAGACAAGTCGGTGTTTTGTCCTTCCCAGAGAGGTCTGGTACCAATTCACCGACCCCGGAGGAATGGAAGGCTTGGTTGACCTGGGCGGGAAATCCGAACCAGGAACCTGGTATCGGGTGCACGCGACAGTCGGCACCTCCTCCGACTGTGCTTCACGCGTAATAGAATGGAGGTACCCGTTAGAAATAAGACACGCTGTTAATACAGCGCACCACCAGTACGAAAGCAAAGAGAACTATGAATAGAAATGCAAACTTTAACGGGGGTCAATTCGACTCGACGGAACATCCGTTTCCAGTCGAAGTGATGCGACGAAGCGATTCGCAACGTTATGTGAAGCTACACATTTCGAACGGCTTCCCTAAACCCTTACTAACTCCTAAGAAACGGTGAAGCCCGAAAAGGAGTTTCCGTCGTTTTTGTCGTCTTCAAATGCAACATCTCAATAAGAGTTTATGAGGTCGTTCATTGAAACCATCACAGCAGCAGAAAGCTATGGCTTCTTAAAGCATCTAGGCTGAGCACGGCCCAAATGTCTGCAGAAAGTTTTAGGAAACTCTGTTTTACTTAGCGGACAAAAGTCACAGCTACGCAGGTAATGCTCTTTCTGGACTACCGTACACTTCAGAAACACGGGCACCACTGAGATCATAGAGATGAGCCTCGTGGGATGGAGAATCAAAGGGACGAAGCTCGAAGTTAAAGATTAACTAGAGAAGCTGTTTGGAGCTCTAGGCCTCGTGGATACTCTTCGCCAGAGATTAGGTAGGTCACGAAATGCTTTTCGCTGGCTGGATGAGATTTGTACTGGGCTGAATGTCAGAAGCGAATAGAGGGTTGATGTGCATAAGCTGCTCCTGTAGGCTGGTTTAATTACCCAAGTTTGAGATGGATAAGAGTATACGGGGGTTCGGTGAGAAGCATAGTCAAACGCATACGTTGTGCAAACGTTCCGAAAAGTCCAGCTTCCATGGTCAGAAGAAAAATGTGCGTCATGAAGTCATCCTCTAATAAGAGCGCATCCATAGCTTTTAAAGTTCATTACATTTTTATTTCTCAGAAAATAGTTCAAAATTTGCTTCATAGTGCAATAAGACAGCAATGTTTAGCGTCAGAAAAGAGATTGTGCCATGCACTCGTCCAAGACTCAGCAATGTTAATTAAATTGACAGCAAAACCTCTGTTTGGGTGGAGTTACAAGCTTGTTTACGATACAACAAAAGCATCTGAAGAAAACACCCATATCTCACATTGCCGTTTCAAATAAGTATTTTCACTACCAATCAAATAAATATCGCAACCAGCTAGACGAGTGCAAGGCGCGATCGGCTCTTTTAATATGTTTAAAATCACTATTGCTCTTTGCACTTTAGAATACGCTTACAATTACTTTCTTCTGGGAAGTGATAAAAACATGAAAGAAAACTTTAAAAACATTGATGGGAATCGGCGAATTTCAAGAAAAATCGTGTCGAATATTCCGTGAACAAGAACTTATTTCAGCCGTCTCGGAGAGTCTCTAATTCAATTCTGAGGACACTCGTTTTAATTTGGTAAGTTTCAGAAGCGTCAAACATGCTTAGAAGTGTATCCAATTTGTTTTGAAAAAACTCCAATTTGGCTCTCAAGTTACAATTTGCTATGAAAGCGTTCATATTGATTTGAAAGGTGTCCAGTTTGGTTTGGAAAGTGCATAAATTGGTTTAAAAATGACCAATTTGATTAGAAATTTGAACAACTGACGTGAAGATGGTGTGGAATTTTGGATTCGATTTGCTGCTTGAAACTATTGAATGACCTTTAGCTGATTTTAAGCGATGCTCTAAACGCTATGAATCGAAAAACGAGGGAATGATCCTCTGTAAAGTCCGCCTGCAAGGTTGAACAGAGAAGTGAAACCTTCACACATTCAGTCTTCATCTCCTGCGTTTTCATGCGAATTATTTATGTAGTGCTTAAGGAGGCTTATTTTGGCTTGACGCAGATGGTCCCATTTTAACCGTTCTCATTAAACGGCCGACTTGAGCTGGATGGTGAACTGCAGCCTAGCTATTCTCCAAATGCCTTAGACTTCCGAAATTTGCGAATCACTCGGGTAATCGCAGGCCGTTCTTTCAACATCTTCAGGTTTAATGAATTCTTTCTTCAGTAAGAGTTCTTTAAGGGGACGAAGTGTGTGATAGGCAGAGGAAACAGTATCAGGAAAATAGGAAGGTTGGGGAACCGTGTCGTGCTTCAGGCTAAAGATGGAGGCGGTCATTGTGGCTGACGAAGGATATATTGAGTAATTTTGCTCTTGAGATATGTCGTGGACACTTCTTTTGCCACGTGGGACAACGTCCGACGATGTCGTCGGTCACCATCATAAAAACAGCTCATGGAATTTTATCAAACATTTAATAGTAAAATATTAATCACTAAGTTCACTAATATCTACAGTAACGATGATCCATAAAAAACTTCATTGGCTACTTCATTGTTTTATTCATATTTAACAAAATAATATTAATAATATTAGGTTTTCCTGAAATTAATGCAGGTATTCGACTTCCGACGACATGACCGCTCTCCGACGTCCCGACGGAACCGTTCACCTCTTCCAGAAGGACCATGGAGAAGGTCATCCACGACTTCTACTCCGATCTCTTCGGTAGCCACGTCCACCTGCCCCCACGCCATCTTCCGCAGGATGGATACGTCGTCCCCTCTGTTCTCCCTTCCGAGATCCGACACGCCATCTCGTCGGTGAAGAAACGTACAGCACCCGGTTCTGACAGGATCAGAGCTGAACACCTGAAGAACCTCCCGCCAGCGCTCATCAACCTTGGCGCGGCTCTTCACACGTTACCTGTCCGAATGCAAGGTTCCATCTCAGTGGAAGACCAGCAGGACCGTCTTGCTGTACAAGAAGGGAGACGTGCACGACATTGGCAACTATCGCCCGATCTGCCTGCTGTCCGTAGTCTACAAGCTGTTCACTCGAGTTATCCTGAATAGGATCGGCCGAACGCTGGACGAAGGACAGCCATGCGAACAAGCAGGATTTCGGAGAGGATTCAGCACGATCGACCACACACACACCATTACGAAGCTCATCGAAGTGTCGCGAGAGTACAAGCTGCCGCTGTGCCTTACGTTCATCGACCTGAAGAAGGCATTCGACTCTGTCGAAACTGAAGCGGTCATCGAAGCCCTGCTCACTCAGGGCGTTCCTGCTCAGTACATCAGAGTCCTTCGAGAGCTGTACAGTGGATTCACGACCAAGATCTCACCATTCTACAATGACGTCATCATCGACGTGAAGAGAGGGGTTCGGCAAGGGGATACCATATCCCCGAAGCTCTTCAGCGCCACTCTCGAAAACGTCAGGCGCGAACTAGAATGGGAAGACATGGGAGTGAAGGTCGACGGCCGGCAACTACATCATCTTCGCTTCGCTGACGACATCGTGCTCATAACACCGAGCATCAGCCAGGCGGAGCGAATGCTGGCTGACTTCGATCGTGTATGTGGGAACGTTGGACTGCAGCTGAATCTTACGAAGACGATGTTCATGAGGAACGGATGGGTTTCTGATGCCCCATTCTCGCTCAACGGAACGAACATCTCCGAATGCTCCAGCTATGTGTATCTGGGTCGCGAAGTCAACATGGCCAACGACCTAGCACCAGAGCTGAGCAGGAGGAAAAGAGCGGCTTGGAGAGCTTTCAAGAGCGTCAAAGAAGTCGCGAAGAAGACGAAGAACGTCCGACTCCGTCCCCACCTATTCGACTCTACCGTTCTTCCTGCCCTAACATACGCCTCAGAGACCTGGGCTATACGAAAGCAGGATGAACACGCGATCAGCGTCGCGCAGCGTGGAATCGAGAGGACGATGCTCGGAGTGACACGACTCACGCAAGTGAGAGAAGGCCTCCGGAGTTCCGAGCTTCGCCGGCGTTCGAAGATCAGAGACGCTGTCACGTGGGCCAAGTTGTCGAAAATTAGGTGGGCCGGCCACGTAATGCGCTTCGCAGACACCTGCTGGACGAGATCCATCACCGACTGGATTCCGCGGGATGTCAAAAGAACACCAGGACGCCCACCAACGCGTTGGTCGGACTTCTTCGTTAAAGCCCTGAACGACCAATATGACGCTCTTCGTGTTCCTCGAGCGAGAAGGATCCATTGGACCACTCTGGCACGCAACAGGGACGAATGGAGACGCTGCTGGCACGCGCTCGAGCAATTCGATGATCAACGGGACGACAGGTGATACAGGTGATTCGACTTCCAATTATAGAGCGGGATTTTTTGGCAAAGCTTTGCCTGGGAATAGTGCACTATTGTACATTGTTGCAGAGCTGGTTTTGTTTGCTTTCTCACTGTGATATTCTCGTTTAATATAAATTACTTCACGGCAGTTTTTGTAGGCTATAAATGAACGTTTCTATGAGTGCAAGTTCGGCAGTACTGCGGCGGAAACAACTCGGAACATCAACTAGGTGTGGGGCTAAAGAAGTGCTAACGAATCCACGGTTAAGAGCTGATTTCAAAAATTTCGCCGAGGTGAATTCGATCTTGAGGATGAGGCGGGTCGCGGACGTTGCTCTGGCATTGATGACAACGAGTTGAAGATCTTGGTGGATGCAAATACACGCGTGACAGGTCAAGAACTTGCGGAAGAACTTTGCGTAAGCAAATCAAGTGTTTGGGAACATCTGCGGAAATTTCGAAAGACGAAGAAGTTAGGTAAATGGATACCACACGAGTTGAATAACCATTTAAAAAATCGTTAGTTCGAAGTATCGTCAGCGCTGCTTCGGTCGCAACAAGAACGATCCATTTCTCGACCGTATCGTAACTTGTGACGAGAAATGGATTCTCTATGATAACCTGCAACAATCGGCTCAGTGGTTGGATCGGGATGAAGCTCCGCAGCAGTTCCCGAAACCGAAACTGCACCAAAAGAAGGTCATGATAACTGTTTGTTGGTCTGCTTCTGGATTAATTCACCACTGTTTCTTGAATTCGAGCGAAACATAAACGGCAGAAAAGTACTTCCAACATGTCGGCGAAATGCACGAAAAATTCCGACCCGGCATGCACCCGGCAGTGGTCAATGGAAAAGGACCGCTCCTTCTCGACGACAACGCGCGACCACACGTTGTGCATCCGACGCTGCAGAAGTTGAATGAGTTGGGCTACGAAACTCTACCAAACCCACCATGTTCGCCGGACCTTGCGCCAACCGGCTAGCACTTCCTCAAGCATCTGGGTAAGTTCTTGAGCGAGAACTGCTTCAATAACCCAGCCCATGTGGAAACTGCTCTCGACGAATTCCTCCGCTCCAGAACTCAGGACTAAGCAACAGGGATATATAAGCTAGTGTCTCATTGGAAAGAACTGTAGACTCGAATGGTTCTTACTTCGACTAATAAAGTTCTGTTTGTGCCGAGATATGTCGTTTTAAAGTTTGAGGTCCAAAACCTGCATTAATAGGTTGCCCATAAGTCCTTGCAGTTTTTTTCAACGATTCACTGCAGATTTCGCCGGCGGTCTCTTGTATAGCGCTGCCAAGTTTTCGAAAGAGAATGTTTGCTCTATCAGAACATATATTGCAATTCTTTTTTCATCATGAATTTTGTCAATTTTTAGGTCGTTGAAGTGAAAAGTGAAAAAGTGAAAAAGTAGCCATTTGCGCACTTGTTCTCTTCGCTTAGGTTTGTAATTTTTTGCGCAGTTTTTTAGAGCACTTGGAAGTCAATGTTCTGAACTACAACAATATGTGTTGGTCCTATTTTCTAACTTGTTCTTTATTGATTTTTAGGCTATCAAATTGGGAATTCCGACTTTTCCGTCCGAATTTTTACCAAAACTCCGGTTCTGTGGTTGGACTTTTTTGCTTGGTGTTATATGTCGCTTGGAAGAATATGTCTTGCTCAGTAAGAATTTGTGTCGCGTTTATTGGCTCATGCTGATTTCTGTCGAATATCAACAACTGAAGAAGGAGAAGGAGTTGTTGGTGGAGACGAATTTTCTCTTTTTGGCATTTTGTTGATATTCAAAAGAAATCAATAAACGCGACACAGATTCTTCTAGAACAAAACATTTCCTTTCGAACGACATATAACACCAACCCAAAAAGTCCAACCACAGAGCAGGAGCTGTCGGCAAAAATAACCATCCTCCTTCGGACGTCCCAATTTGATGGCCTAAAAATCAATAAAGGGCAAGTGAGCAAATAGCATTAACACATATTCTTGTAGTACAGAACATTGTCTTCCAAGTGCTATAACAAACTGCGCAAAAAATTACAAACCTAAGCGGGGAGAACAAGTGCGCCAATGGCTACTTTTTCACTCTTTCCCTTTTCACTTCAACGACCTGAAAATTGACAAAATTCATGATGAAAAAAGAAATGCAATACATGCTCTGATAGAGCAAATCATTTTCTTTCGAATGCTATGCAGCGCTATGCAAGAGACCGCCGGCGAAATTTGCAGTGATTCGTTGAAAAAAACGGCGAAGACTTATGGGACAACCTAATACATAGTGCCTGTACATGCTCGCGCACAGAGCACCGTTAAGTCGCCGGACTTGCCAAGGAACAATTTGGTTTCCTTGAGGTTATAGAGTCTGATGTAAGTCGTAATTTAGCGACCGAGACCCGAAGCTTTCTTACGGATTTCATCGGTGTGTCGGCATCCATCAATAAAATCCTTTGGATACATCATGAAGAGGCCGCCGTCTCTTCTGTTGCTCACAATTAGAGATGAGATTGAAGTTAAGGAACCAACGTGGCTGAATACAAGAGAGTCAAGAGGTGCATCATGGCTACTGATTAGGAAGAGAAAGTTCTGCGACGTTCACAAAATTGGCTCAAGACCTTCTGACCACCCTAATACAAACAAGAAAGGTTACGACGGGAAAATAACATCTCTAGTTAACAAGCTACGTTGTCTATTTCCAGTGTAGGGTGAATTTGCACGAAAAATTCAGTGGAGTAGAGCAGATTTCGTTCTGTTATGGCATATATAGACCTCTAAGGTTCGAGAATCTTGGTCAACTATCACGTAACCAATATTAGCGAGAGTTTAATACTTGTGGAGGGAAAACTAATTCACAGTCACTACAACTAAAGCAACTGCAATGACAGAATTCGAAAGGACTTTTCATTCGTCATACGTCTTACCAAGCACAATGGGATTACCGCACGATACATGCAAATGCAATCGTGGCGAAATTGCTCCTCTGGATTGCGTCTCCAAATGAGTCTGCACTTCCTTTTTCAACCGGGCTTTTCTTGGACTCAAACCCATATTTCGAAAGGACCACAATCGGCCATGCCATCAAGAAAGCAATCAGACCCGCGGCCGCAGAATCCCCTATCTCCAGCTATGACAACATTGAACTATGTTGGGAATTGGAAGCCTCATAAGCAGTTGATGTATGCCATTTTCGCGTCAAATTGGACTCGTTTCATATCAAATTGGACGCTCGTCTAAGCTGGTTTTAAGGCTTTTGAAATCAAAGCGAACTCTTACAAATTGAAATAACCTTCAGGCAAGTTAAACTGCAGACTCAATAAGATGGTTAGCATAATTTTTGTCTATAAAAAATAAATTTAGCACAACTTTCTTTGGAATTTTTTAGCCTACCTGCCCTAATAAGTATAATACTTTTGTGAATTTTTTTATTCCAAGAAAAAATAACAAATTAAATTTTGCCTTAAAGCACAGAAAAGTAGCAGGCATATAGCGTATTGAAAGATTAGACTGCGCCATACGCTCAAAAAGTCCGCCACAACTTTTATTTGATGGATAGTGTAAATGTCACTTGCATACGTGAACCATCAAAGTGAGGATATTGTGCGGTGCGGTATTTCTAAATGTTTAGTTGTATCGCTGACAGGTGTCAACTCCATACAAACAGCAATTCTGCCGTCAATCGAACAAAAACCGCGACATGTTGGAAGAAGGCATGGCGCATTCTCCTATTTTATAAGGATAAAGGATAAAGGACGGCGTTACTCAATCCCTTCTGGGATGCGCCACGCACTCTACTTCTACAGGATGTCGTGGAGGCGAGTTGAATGCGTATATGGCCATGCAATGACTTGCGGTGGCCAGCCGATGAACAAGTCAGCGCTCTATCCTTCCCAGACACGTCTGGTACCAATTCATCGACCCCGGAGGGATGGAAGGTTTGGTTGGCCTGGGCGGGAAATCCGAACCAGGAACCTGGTGTCGGATGCAGGCGACAGCCGGCGCTCCACGCGATTTTCTCTTCTTTTAGAGGTAAAAAATAACAGCCTTCCTGCTCTTTAAAGCATTATTATCCTCATTAAATAAAATTTTTATAAATTTTTAGAAAATTTGCTCATATATTGGGTAAAAAATGAAAAGGATAAAGGACGGCATCATTCGATCCATTTTGGGCCACGCGTTCTAATAGGGTGTCCAGAAGGTATCTGCAGAAATACAACAATTTTTTCAAAATAGCACAATTTTTTATCAACATTTTATTAATCAACCAAAAAATTTCCATCAACATCGGCAGCTCTCCGCCAACGTCCCACAACACCTCGAATTCCTCTGGCGTAGAAATCCGGAGACTTGGAGGCGAAAAAAGCTCGGAGGTTATTTTTGAGGTGGTCACGATCTTCATAACGCTTCCCTTCCAGATGATGCTGAAGCGATCGAAAAAGGTGGTATTCATTTGGGGCCAAATCTGGGCTGTACGGCGGATGCGGCAGAACTTCCCATCGGAGTTCCAGAATTTTCTGAGAAGTCGTCTTCGCGACGTGTGGGCGCGTGTTATTGTACAGCAAGCGAACCTCGCCGAGCCTGGGCTGTTCCTTGCGCATCTTGTCGGCCAGTCTCTGCAGTTGGGTAGCGTACACCTCGTCAGTGACAGTCGTGCTTTCAGGCAGGAGCTCGAAGTAGTAGATCCCATAAACTCCCCACCAGACGCTCAGCATGACTTTCCTCGCATGAATTTCACCTTTTACGAAGGGTTTCGGCACTTCTTAGCATTGACACCACTCACGTTTACGAGCGTGGTCGACGTAGAGGACCCATTTTTCTTCTCCTGTGACGATGGTGTCCAGCCAGTTGAAGGTGCGGCTTCGGGAGAGCAGCTGAGTGCATATGTCCAGACGTCTTCGCCGGTTGTCGTCGGTCAGTTCGTATGGGAGCCACTGACCGCGCTTTTTAACCATTCCAAAAGATCGTAGTCCATTGCCCACGGTGGATCGGGAACAGCCAAGAGCAGCAGCAAAGTAACGCACACCTTCATATGGATGCTGCTCCGCCAGTTTCCTCAGTTCGCCCAAAGATATCGTTGTCGGTCGACCAGAGCGAGGCTCATCTTCGAGACTCCTGCTCCCGCTTCTGAAGCGTTCGAACCAGCTATACACGGACCGTACAGAAGGAGCTTCAGAGCCTAATACACGACACAAGGATAGGCTTCTGCAGCGGAGTGTCCAGATTCAAACTCGTAAAGGAGTACGTGTCTAATATGGGTAGACATTTCGGCCATCGTACAGTGAAATAGGCAAGGAAGACGGAGCTGGGTATGCCATGCAGATACAGCAGGATAGTGTCTTTATATAGTGCTTATCTTGAAATCTTCAGAACATTCTAGAAAAAATCTGGAATATTGCGAAGTTTTTTGCAGATACTTTCTGGACACCCTAATACTTTTATGCGATGCCGTGGAGGTGAGTTGAATGCGTATTTGTCCATACAATAACTTGCTGTGGCCGGCCAGTGAACAAGTCAGCGCCTTATCCTTCCCAGACGAGTCTGGTATCAACTCACCGACCCCGGAAAGATGGAAGACTTGCTTGGCCTAGGCAGGAAACCTGAACCAGAATCTGGAATCGGGTGCACGCGACAACCGGCACCTGCTCCGACTGCACTACACGCGCCGATCACTTATTCGGCAGATGAATTAAAACTTCGAAGAAAGTTTTACTGAAATTTTCCCTGAACAAAAAATTATTCCAACATTTTTGGAGTCCCCAGTTTAGTGTAAACGAAGCTCATTTCAATTTGTAAGAGTTCGCTTGGATTTCAGAAGTCTTAAAGCTGACTTAAAATGGGTCCAATTTGACGTGAAGAGTACCCAATTCCACATGAAAATGATGTAAAAGAAAATAAGTTGAATAATCTGCCTAACTCGGGTAACAAAAACAGAGCCCTCAAATGTCCACTAGAATGCTGGTGGAAGCGGAGGTTTGACTGCTGACGACAGAGAACGTTTCATTGGAAAAGTAGATGCGATCCCAGTGAAGAACAAAGCATTCGAGCGAAGGCAACAATTGTGAGAATAAAGCGCTTTAGAAGAAATTAATGAACACCTCAAAGACGAATCAACTTCCGATTCAAGTGAACTACTTTACTAGCGACAAAGAATAAGAATGCCTATACTGCCGCATCTTACGCAGAGCTTACTTCCTCCGTGTTAATCCACGAGCGGCTTCTACTAATCCAAGAATTAGGAAGTCCATACATCATATGAGGAAGCATATGATCCTCGTAGAAAGTCTGTTAGTTGGAGATGACTCATGGAAAGAGGAAGAAAGAAAGAAAAGAAGCAATGCGATGATGATGGACCACTAACATCTAAAGGACTTCAGTTAGCTATCGTTTGGAAGCAGGAGTGCACTCAAAGCACTGGGCCTTAAATTTTATGGCGACCACAGTGGTTTGATACTCCAGAATACTGCTGTCACTTTTGCAATCTGAGAGCGGCCTACCTGTTGCGTAATGAAATCAGCCAGACTTCAGCTGCTTCAAGCGTCTCTCACAACGACGACGTCGTCCTAGAGTGCTCTCACTGCAGTATCTGTCACCACCTCCTCGAAGTTCTCGAAAGTTCGTCTGGCCACTCAGTCTTCTTCGCAGTTGCTGCATTATCTCCCGACGACTCAGACGCAGACAATAAATCGACAAGACGGCTTATGCGGTGACCGTTCTAGAAGCTTTGTATTCTACCCCTGCTTCTGGCAGTTCGCCTTTCACCTTCGCATTGAGGCGAACGAGCGCATGAGAGAGAATTTTGAAGGAAAACTATTCTACAGACCTCTCAAGACGACTAGTTTCTGTATCTCTAAAAAATCAGAAGAAAATATTTATTTATTTATTTATTTATTTATTTATTTATTTATAAAAGTCGTCTAGGTGAAGATGATGAAAAGATGTCAATCCTTGACCAGGCTGTTCCAACTAGCTTCGCTTTCGTTTTGGTTATTGTGTTATGAGGGATAGTTTGGTATTGTATCACCTGTATCACCTGTCCTCCTGTTGATCATCGACTTGCTCGAATTGGCGGCAGCAGCGTCTCCATTCGTCCCTGTCGCGTGCCAGAGTGCTCCAATGGGTTCACTTCGCTGGAGGGACACGAAGAGCGTCATATCGGCCGTTCAGGGCTTTCATGAGGTAGTCCGACCAACGCGCTGGTGGGCGTCCTGGTGGTTTCTTGACATCCCGCGGAATCCAGTCGGTGATGGCTCTTGTTCAGCGGTTTCAGTGTTCTGCCAAGCACATTCACTGGCCGGTCCACCTAATCTTTGACGATTTGGACCATGCGACAGCATCTCTGATCTTCGAACGTCGACGAAGCTCAGAACTCAGGAGGTCTATCCTCACTTGCGTGAATCGCGTCACTCCAAGCATCGTCCTCTTGATTCCACGCTGATCGCGTGTTCATCCTGCTTTCGTGTGGCCCAGGTCTCTAAGGCGTATGTTAGGGTAAGAAGAACGGTAGAGTCGAATGGGGGACAGGGAGTCGGGCGTTTTTCGTCTTCTTCGCGACTTCTTCGACGCTCTTAAAAGCTCCCCAAGCCGCTCGTTTCCTCCTGCTCAGCTCCAGCGTCAGGTCGTTGGCCATGTTGACCTCGCGACCCAGATACACGTAACTGGAGCACTTGGAGATGTTCGCTCCGTTGAGCGAGAAGGGGGCATCAGAAACTCGTCCGTTCCTCATGGACGTCGTCTTCGGAAGATTCAGCTGTAGTCCAATGTTCCCACATACACGATCGAAGTCGGCCAGAATTTGCTCCGCCTGGCTGATGATCCTGTTGTGAGCACGACGTCGTCAGCAAAGCGAAGATGGTGCGGCTGCCGGCCGTCGACCTTCACTCTCATGTCTTCCCATTCTATGTAGTTCGCGCATGCCGTTTGGTATTGTATCATAGCAAACAGAACTGTTCTTAAGGGACACTTCTACAACTCTCAAGCTCGAAGATTGAAGACGCTCCAATTTTTTTTTATAAAGCTAACGAAGAGGTTGTTTTTGTTATGGTCCCAGCTAATCACGAAGCTCTTCAAAAAGGACAACAGCTCTGCACTCACGTGCTCATTAGCGCTTCACGGCGACTCAGAGTCATGCAATAAATATTCCGCGTGAGGTGCCAATTTTAGTAGTGTCGTATATTAGGTTGGAAAGCCTCTTCGTTTTTCACATTTTATTCTGAATTTGGCTGAGAGTATTTCGAATAACGTTATATATCGTCCGAAAGAGAATGATTAACTCTGACAGAAAAAAATGTCTTGTTTCTTTTCGCATTTCGACTTCTGCCAATTTTTGAGTTATTAAAACGGAAATTCAAGTAAATGGCCATCACCTATAGCTCGATCGATCTCTGCTTACGTTTTAGTTTTTTGCACAGCGTTACGTTACCATTTGGAAGAGGATGCCTTGCGCAGCAAGAGCCGGAGGACGAAGGAACCGTTACTGAATTCCTTTTGAGATTCTACTTCTACGGGCTGTCGCGGAGGCGATTTGAATGCGTCTTTGGTCACACAAGCCAATGAACAAGTCAGCGCTCTATTCTTCCCAGAAAAGTCTGGTACCAATTTACCGACCCCGAAGGGATGGAAGGCCTGGTTGGCCTGGGCGGGAAATACGAGCCACGAACCTGGGATCGGGTGCACGCGACAGCCAGCACCTCCGACTGTGCTGCCATAATGAAGATCAAAACCAAAGAAACGTCAGAGTCTTTGTAGAGAAAACCATCTCCTTTCGAATGGCAATACAACGTTCTGTAAAAAAACTCTAAACAAAGAGGAGGAGCCGTCGGTGGAGGGCATTTTTCTTTTTCTTTTTTATTTTTCACTTTAATGACATAAAAATTGGCAAAAATCGAATAGTAAGAAAGAGAAACAGTTTGTGGTAGCGCAAATCATTTTCTTTTGAGTGATGTGCACGCAACATTATGCAAAAACTTTCAGCGAAATTCAGAATAAAACGTTTAAACACCGGCACGGTCCCATTGCTAGCTCACAAGTTGTTAGTTTTCGCATGTAGTTGGACACTTTTCACGTCAAGTTGGACACTCCTCTCACTCTAGTGGATCCTCTGAGAAATCAGAGTGAGCGACTTGCAAATTCAAGAGAGCTTCGTACAGGTTGAATATCTAGACTTTCCAAGGTGGTTTGAATTTTTGTTCAGGAAGACTTGATATCTAATAACTTTCTTTGAAATTTTCAAATTCATCTGTCCGAATGAGTGTACTAATTTCATTAAAATCAAATGTTTGCGAAAAAACAGATAGCTGAGATTGGTTTTAAAGCGCAGAAAGACAGTGATCATTTTGTGCATCAAAAAAGGGATCGCGCCATGCACTTTATTCTTCTTCTTCATCTTCTTCAGCATCTGTCCCACTTCGTAGCGGGGTCCGCTATGCTGGTGTCATGACGCCACCTCTCCCGATCCAGCGCTAGATCAGGGTGGACATCAGCGACCTTCAAGTCCATATGTAACGTGTCAGACCAGCGCTGCTTCGGACGCCCTCTAGGCCGCTTTCCTGCCACCTCGAACTTAAGGCCTATCTTGCGGACGCTATCTTCCTTTCCACGCAGAACGTGGCCTTACCATCGTAAGCGAGCTTCGCGCATCTTGTCCGCTATCGGCGCGACACCGAACTTCTGCCGAATGACATCGTTTCGGATGCGGTCCAGGCGCGTGACTCCAGCCGTCCACCGCAGCATCTTCGTCTCCATGACGCTGAGGCGCGTTTCAACCTCCTTGGTCGCAGGCCAACACTCAGCACCGTACATCGCTACCGGCCGGACGACAGTTCTATATATTTTTGACTTCAAGCGCTCTGGCATCTTCCTATCGCAGAGCACGCCAGTCAACGAGCGCCACTTGAACCAAGTTGCACTCACGCGTGAGTTCACTTCAATCATCAGATTGCCATCAGATGCTACAGCTGATCCCAGGTACTTAAAAACCGAAGTGCGTGGGAGCTCGATGGCGTTAACCTTGATGAAGCTGGACTCATTAACGTCCGTCGTTAGATACTCGGTCTTCTTCACGTTCAATCTGAGTCCAAAGCACTCCAAGCAATCACACCAAGCTTGCACCTCTCGCTCGAGTTCACCTTTACTTTCGCTAGCGAGCATTACGTCATCAGCAGAAAGCAGTGTCCAGGGGACTGGCTTCTGAAGATCTCATGTAATGGCGTCCATCACGACAACAAAAAGGAGTGGAGAAAGCGCAGAACCCTGGTGCACCCCGAAAGAGATGGGGAACTCCATCGAGGTTCCGGCTGCAGCTTGAACTCTACTCTTTGGAGAAGAGTAGAGGATTCGCACCCACTCTATGAGCTCCTCAGGAACTCCATGTCGTCGCAAGGCGTATCATATCACTTCACGCGGTACGCGGTCAAAGGCCTTCTCTAGGTCAAGGAAGGCGATATGCACTGGCTTCTGTTTCTCGCGATGCTTCTCTATCAGGAGGCGGGCGGCGTGTGTGGCATCAATGGTGCCACAGCAAGCCACGAAACCGCACTGATTGCTGGAAAGCTGGACGATGTCACGAATTCGTCCATCGACAATTCGCTCAAAGATCCTCATGCTGTGCGAGAGCGAGCGAATCGGACGATAATTTGAGCAGTCTGCAGGACTGCCCTTCTTCTTCCAAATCGGAATGGTCGTGCTTTGGCGCCAACACTCAGGCACCTTCCTCTCCGCCACAACCTGGTTAAAGAACTGCGCCAACCACTCAGCAGGGTACCACAGCTTTGACTTCCACAGATCAGCTGCCACGTCGTCGGGCCCAGTCGCTTTGCCTGGCCTCATCTTCCTCAGAGCCGCTTCTGTCTCCTCCACGGTGATCTTGTGAACGGGACTGTGGACAGAAGCCACAGAAGGGATGGCCGGGTGAGGAAATTCCATAGTGGAAATTTCCTCAAAGTAATCACGCCATCGCTTCAGCGCCTTTTTGCGGTCTGTCTGAAGATGGCCGCTCTCATCATTGATGCCAAAAAACTTTTCAATATCCTCAGTTTGGCGATGGCGGCTCTTAGCAAGTCGGTATAAATACCGCTCACCATCGCGCGATTCGAGCTTCTCGTTGACATCTCCATAATGAGTGGCTTTTGCAACAGCCACGGCCTTCTTTGCAGCTTTCCTCGCTTCTTGGTACTTCCGCCAATTATAGGCTGTGTGTCGCTGAGAAACACGTGATAGAGCGACTTCTTCTCTCGAACCTTCGCTTTCACATCGTCTGTCCACAGCCATGCCTGCATGTCGACCTTGCGTCGTCCAGACTTCGTTATGCCGAGCTCCAACCTTGCAGCTTCACGTATCGCGTCGGCAGCCTTCTTCCAAGTTTCGTCGACAGTTGTGACTGTCGGTAACCGCACGCGAGAGATCACAGCTGATTCCTTCTCTCTCATTCGCCACCACTTGATTCTCGGTGCACCGCATCGCTCGACTTGCTTCTGCCTTGGAGCGGCGATCTTTAGGGTGCAGATCAGCGGTCGGTGCTGTGGGGCGACCGTCTCATACGGCACGATCTTCGCGTCTGTGACAAGACTTCGGTCGCGATCCTTCACAAGGACGAAATCTATCTGAGACTTGGAGCTCCCACTATAGTATGAGATGAGGTGGGAGTCGCGTTTACGAAATACGGTGTTCACTATGGTGAGGTTATGCGATTCCGCATATTCAAGGATACGCTCACCATCGGCGTTACGCGACCCGTAACCGAATCCACCATGACAGCTGTACCCGTCTTTCGTCGCGCCGACGTGCCCATTAAGGTCACCAGCGACTATGATGACATCTTTCGACGGCACCTCTGCTGACTTCTCATCAAGCAGGCTCCAAAACTCATCCTTGGCTTGATCGAAGCAGCCAGTCTGCGGAGCACACGCTGAGAAGAAGTGATAGAGTCGCTCCTTAGCGGCGACAACGACCTTCATCAATCGATCGTCAAAGCGTTCGACGCTTATAATCGAGTCACGAAATCGTTCGGAGACGATGACTCCAACTCCACTGGTGGTCCTGAGACTTCCACATAGCACGGCCTTGAAGCCTCCTCCTATGTCCCTTGACTTGCGGCAGGACCACTCGTCTCCTGCACCGCACAGAAATCAACTCTTCTACGCTCCAGTGCTTCAACCAACTCGCACGAGCGGCCCGTCAACATACCCACATTCAGCGTTGCCACGCGGGTCCTGCTTACGTTACGGGACTTTCGGACTAGCTCAGTTGCCCCCCGATGCCGTCCTCGCATCAGGGACCCTCGCATATTTCTCACACTCGCCGGGCTCTGCGAGTGCGCGTCGGCTCCCGCGGACGCCGTAGCACTATCTCGATACCCATGTAACGTCATCAACCATGTGATGTGACATGGGTCTTCGTAGGCCGGCCTGTCACAAGGGCCTGTCGCCTGCATTCGAATGTCCGTGCTTAGCTTAGCTCGCAGAGCGACCAGTTTCTAGTGGCACCACGCGGAGGAACGGACATCGCCACCGCGCCGTGCACTTTATTAGCTAGCTCATAACGATTTCTATTCGATTAGTAGTGTAAATGCCGCATACCTAAAGCACAATGTGAGGATATATGTTATTTAGAGTTGTAATCTTTTCACGGGCGTGTGGAGCGCAGTCGGAGGAGGCGCCGGCGTCGCCTGCGCCCGAGACCAGGTTCCTGGTTCGGATTTCCCGCCCAGGTCAACCAAGCCTTCCATCCCTCCGGGGTCGGAGAATTGGTACCAGACTTGTCTGGGAAGGATAAAGCGCTGACTTGTTCATCGGCTGGCCACCGCAAGCCATTGCATGCCAAATACGCATTCATGTCGCCTCCACGACATCCGGTAGAAGTAGAATGCGTGGCGCATCCAAAAGGGGATTGAATAACGCCGTCCTTTATCCTTATCCTTATTTTTTTACATTGATTTTTCGTGTAAAACTCCATGCAGTCAGAAAATTTGCTATCAATCGAATAAAAATCACGACGTCTTGAACGAGGCATCTTCTTCTAATACTAAAAAGTGGTCGATTTCGTACCATTTTAAACGAACGTTAAAGCATAATTTTCCAACAAAAATGAGAATTTTATAAATTTTCAAATAATTAGCTCACTGGCTGAGCAGGTGAATTAGAACTTTAAAGAAAGTTATACCAAATTTTCCTTGAAAAATTTATTCTAACATTTTCGGCGAGTCCGTAGTTTAGCTCGGGAGGAACTCGTTTTGATTTCGACTCAAAAGCGTTTGGCTTGTTTAAAAGAGTGTCCAATTTGAGGAGAAAACATATGCGAATGCTCATCTTAATCGAAATCTCTTGACATTGAAGAAAAGAGATATAGACACGTGTCGATCGAAAATTCTTCCTGGAAAAAGGAGGAACTCACAGTTTATGACGAGTTTCTACTCCGAGTGAGGCGGAATTCGACTGGAAAAACTGGAATGTTAGGAGAAGCGTAGAGCTAGAAAGCACGTGAAAGTAAATCCCCCTAAAAAAGCACTTTCACTGTCTTCTGAAAAGATCATGATTCAAAACTTAAACGAGTGCAAGCTATTATGCTGAGGCAGTAGACTGCAGGAGGCGCCAAAAAAGTGATCGGTTGGGCAATTATATAATAATAAACTGCCAGAAAAAGCTGTCACTAAACGGAGTTCAGCGGCAATTTCAGTGGCTCGCATGAAAATTGACTTCAATCTGCACATACTTCTTCAGGATTCCGCTTCAGAGAAGAGCCAGCAAACGCTTTTTATTTAAATCTACCCTAAAGCTTCACAACATCAAAAGAATAAGATGAAAAGGATTTAATCAACCTGCTAGGGATTCCCGCAAAAGAGTTTATTCTGTGAAATTGCCTAAAACGCCATGAAGTAAGCACAGTATGAGAATCAGCAAAAAGGCAGCGCAGGACTTTAGATTTTAAGGATGATACGGAGACTAAGCCGAGTAGACTTCGTCAAATAGATTTCGTTACTTTTCGGCGCACTAAAGTGGAGTGTCCAAAAGACATAATTTTGTCATCAGCTCGTAATCGCTGTTTGAATTTTTGGGCAGTGTTCTATTCCTTTTGTATAAGAATTTTTTGCACTATCAGAACGTATGCGCCTTGCTTTTCCCCATTCTGATTTTTCTCATTTTTTAGCAGAATGTTTAAAAAAATAGTAAAATGGTCTCTACCTATTTTTTTTCGCACACTCATATACCTTTTGAAAGAGAATGTTTCGCTCAACCAGAATATACGTGTTGTTCTTTGGTCATTCTAAATTTTGCTTATTTTTAAGTCATTAGGTGCAGGTTTTAAGAAAAATTAACCAAAGCGGAGAAGCTGTCGGTAAAAGTGATGTTGTTTTCTAGACACTCCACTTTAATACTTTAAGAATTAAAGAAAATTAAAGCGAACGAAAAAATCAATCGATATTTCTGTAGAACAAAAGGTCACCTTTCGAAGAGTTACGATGTTGTGCAAAAGACAGATTCAGAGAAATTTAGAATAAAATGTGAAAAACGGCGAGAACCTAGTTTCCAACCTAATATACTCCCCTAAATGTCGAATACAGGCCATTGCAAAAAGAGTGTGGTTGCGTAGAAAAACACCTGAAGATGACGTACTCACTGAAGAATAGTTTGACGACACGAATGACAAAATAAGCAGACCTCCCATCTGATGTCCACCCTTAGCAGTGAAGAAGGATGATGATTGCTGAACACAAAGAACCTACGTTCAGCTCTCAGCTGTGTTCTCGTCACCCTTCAAACCACGCCCACTTTGAAAGCCTCGCCCCTAAGAATATCAGCCCGTATTCTGTTTCTGCACCGTCTAGTCTGATTGCTAGCTTAAATGAGAAAAGGGCGATGGACTGCGCTAATCATCGCTTCCTTCCTGGGATGCTCCATTCGTTGTGCTTCATCGCGATGGCAAACAGGAGAATGACTTTGGATGCCAGCCGATGTACGAGAGAGTGTGCTATCACTAGCAGGCATTCCTTCATACTGAGCCTTGAACCCTGGCTGACAATAGATGAGCTTGATCGGAAAGTCTTCAAATCGGGAGTTTTGAAGGGGTTCCTTCAAAACTCCCGATTTTCGAAAGATATCCATGATCTACCATGTCTTATGTAGTCGTAGAACATTATCGAAGATTCTCTGCAAATCTACCACTATTTAACTGAGTTTGTTGCCCCGCGCTGCGCGGACAAAATTTCCCATTCAACATGGGATCCTGCCGCAGCCTAGGAAGCGCAGCCTCCTCCTGCTTGACACAGCGGCATCTGCGCGCGTTTTTGAGCATCTGAATTCAGAAGACGGGTCACCTACGCGCGCAACAAGCGTCTCGGTCAGAAGAGTTGACACCGTCGTCGTGCAGTGAGTGGCCGCATTCAGAATTCAACATAGGATGCTCCAGAAGAGGGTCCCTTACGCGCGCGACAAGCGTCTGGGTCAGAAGTGTTGACACCGTCGTCGTACGACGAGCGAAAGCGTTCGGAATACGACTTGGGTGCTGCTGCAGCAAAGGAAGAGCAACTTTCTCCTTCTTGACACAACGGCATCTGCGCACGTTTCTGAGCGTCCTGATTCCGAATACTCGTCACCGACGTCTTCCGTGAGATAGGAGGGCCAATAAGGGGGTGGAGAAGGCAAGTAAGGGCGGCCCCTGGGGTTGACCAGGAGAACTACCAAGAAGGAAAGGAACAACCTGGAGGAGAAACCAGGACGGTGAAACCAGCGAAAACAAAGCAGTAAGGGGTCAATAGTGGAAACAAGGAAGTGGGCCAGGAGTTGGGACCAGGAAAGTGGGGAAAGGAAGGGAGAGGGAAGACAAGTAAAGGAGAACCAGCGATAAGATTCGGTAAGAAGAAACAAGTGATGGGAAAGTAGCGTCTGGATTCGGAAGACGTGTCAACGACATTCAGAAACACAAGCTGTTGGGCATGAAAACGGTTGCGGAGGAGCTACCTAAAAGCAGAAGTACCACGCAGCACAGACCAGTGACGTGACTGGACGGTCTGTAGAGAATGTCTATGATAAACGAGCGGAAGTGGTGAATGGTTTGATGCCAATAAAGCGCGCAGCAAATCCCAGATGTTATCGAATTTTAAGTTTTGCAAAAACTACTTTTCGTAGGTCAGTGATGTTGCAAAGTCGCGGGAAGCATCGGAGCACTCGTGGTATATAAGCGCGCATGCTCTTCATTGGCTTCTAGTGCAATGTCAGTTTCAGAAGGAGCATTTTCAAGAAACCATCATCTACAAGCGTCACAGCGATGGCAGAAGTCCGCAACATCAACAGGGGGAGGATACTACGAGCATCAACATTGTCAATCGCTGGATCTCTCGCTCTAGAGAAGGATCCACGGACTTCGAGCGCATCAGGGCGCAGTGAAAACTTCGCCATTCCTGATGTTGTCAAGGAGGATCCGTTGACTACCACTCGTAGGCTTGCGGAACGACTCGGTTGTATTCAACCGACAGTCGTCTCAAACCTTCAAGCTCTCTTTCTAGTAGGAATCGTAGAATTGCCTTGACCTCGAGATCAAGATTGATATAATATTTATCCGGCTAACGTTTCGGCGCAACCGCCTTCGTCAGCGACTGGAAAACAAGGGAACTTAGAGAGGTTGTTCGTCCAAGGACTACCTTCAAGTCACAGAGGTCTAAGGAGATAGAGATGGAACGAGACAGAGCAGAAGTGGCACAGTCCCAACTAACATTAAGATTGCAGCCAAGAGGCTCTCACGTCACCCTCGGATGGAGGCAGATTGGATGAGTGAGACTCTCCCCTTCCAGTCATCTCTTCAGCGACCATCCCTCTGTCACTATCTGGCGTTAGACCGCAAAGATCAGCAAAAGGGGCGAGCTCCTGAGCTACCATTACGCGCTCCTCTCTCCTATTCATAACAGGGTTCCTTAAGGCAATCCACAGCGCTTCAAGGGTCTTGCGTTCTGTGATGTCGGCCTCGCGCGCTAGTACTGCCACCGCTACACCAAACATTGCGCCAGCATGACATCGCAGCCTGTGTTCTCCTAGCGGTGTCGAATGCTTGCATTTGTTAAGTCCATCCATGTGCTCCTTCATCCTCACCCAAGGTGGCCTGCCTGTCTCACCGATGTATTTCTCTTTACACTGAGAGCAGGTTATGAGGTACACCACCCCCGAGACCATGCAATCTCCTCCTTTACCGAACGGACACACCACACATGAAGGAGTAGTACAAGCGCAATCATACAGGCGGTTCCGCACGAGCTGCGCCTTGATTACTAGGTGGTATCTCAGTTAGCCTAATCAGGTCGTCCAATTCAGCTCTACGAATACAGCTTCGTACTTGAGCGCTTAAAGCATCCGAAATAAATGGGACTGAGAAAGCAATCTTGGTGCGCTCTTGGTTTCTGCCCATTCGTTCTCTTGCAGGCCGACGACGTTGCACATGCAGGCTTTCAGTAGCATGACCAACATATCCATTGGACAATGCAATTCGAGAAGCCATTTCACTTGACGAACACCTGAAGTCTTCATTAGAAGACATCATGGTCGCTGTGTGGAACATTTTCTTGATAATGGCCCTTTTAGTACTGCTCGGATGTGCAGAACGAAAATGCCCCAAGATATTCTTATACTGTATGCTATATTACTACTTATACTATATTCTTATACATTCTTATACTCGAGGTCAAGGCAATTCTACGATTCCTATTTAAAATTATGCCAAGATTCAGCGACAGTCGGACATGGAACATTCTCTTTCTAGTATTCATATGCTTTGGAGCGTTGACTGACACCTGAGCGGGAGGGGGGAAGGGACGGATGGGTTCACCTTGCAATAGACTTTATCGAAGGCAATAAAGATTGAATTGGCAACATCCGCATGGTAGAAAGACTTTTGCTTTACGTTTGTTGCTGCTGAAGCAATAGCAGCGCATCTAACCTTAAGAGAAGTCTTGAGATTAGAAGTCTCTCTCGCTTGAGCTTGAGTCCGACGTGATTCCAATCAAAAAATAAGACTACGCGGTTCATGACTATAAATATGTGCTGTCAGTTTTCAGTCGAATCACATTAAGTACTTCAATGTTGCACACGCAGCACAAAGCTGCTCTTCGAAGTGAGCTAGAAAATGATATGACGTTACTGGAGAGCTCAGCTAATTGGAGTCGACTCACCGAGCGAATCACCGTCCTAGAAATGACCTCCCACCCCAGGCAGCATTGCGCGTTCTGTTCGACTCGCTTCACCTCGTAGGGAAATCTCGTCCGAGGCGGGTGCGGCATCCAGTCAGCCTATGGTAGTCGAGCGTGTCCTCCATCTTCTACAATAGTGGAGGACACCTAACGTAACGTACCCGAAAAAGTGCTGACTCGATGGGCCCGTTATGCCTTGTCCGGTAGCATGCGGTTCACCCACATATCCATCTGCCAGTCTCTCCTTCTCCGCTCATTTCGCAAACAGTTTCTGGAGGACCTGATTACCGGAGATGAGAGCTGGGTTCTCTACTTCTCCAATGCACACCTTGTTGTTTGGATACCTCGAGGAGAAGTGCCCTCTACAAGGAGGAGCGTGCACTCCAAGAAGGTCCTCCTATTCTGCTTCTGGGACTCATGCTCCCGCAAAAGCATACGGTCACCGCTGTTGTTTTCGCCATCTACAACCTCCAGAAACTCGCGGAAGCTGTTCGGGAAAAGCGGCTGAGACGTGCACCTTCTTCATGATTGTGCCAGACACCATGTAGTTTAAGCGTCAAAACGTCAAGGAGCTTTGCTGGAAGACCGTACCCCATCCGTCACATTCTCCTGACATAGTCCTCTCCAATCACCCCTTGTTCCGCTTCCTAATGCTTTATTGGGTAAGCAATGTTTCACAAAGTCTGATGTTTCAAGTCGGGCGTCTTTAATTTCCTCCCATTTCTGAGAAAAAAGGGGATCGCTGATTTATCCAGTAGGTAGACCACTGTGTTGAATAGCAATGGTGAATATATTGTTAATTTGTGTTGAATAATGAATTAATAAAGGAAAAAATGAAAAAACCAGGAAAGCGGACAAAGCCGTCGGTTTTCTCATTGGTGAATTTAAAGAAAATCAAAAATTACGACTCTCAACGTCAAGTCTGCATAGCTGCGGTTGAAACTTCGGAACTTCAGGACGTTCATATTGTCCCCCAAGAGACATCTTCCCAATCGTGCTCTCCTGTTGTGTTATCCTGCATCGGAGCACGATCTTTTCTAAATTTTTCCTCGGAGCTCTTAACAAAGAAGAGTGGATCCCTACATAATGAACTACTTCTGCTAGACAATTATCTCATTAGCTTAGATGGCGATTCGGCCATTTACCAATGTAGGTTATCATTCTGCGCATTCAATGAATTTGCACTTTTAAAAGGATAAAAGATAAAGGACGGCGTTACTCAATCCCTTCTGGAATGCGCCAGCGCATTCTACTTCTACGGGATGTCGTGGAGGCGACATGAATGCGTATTTGGCCATGCAATGACTTGCCGTGGCCAGCCGATGAACAAGTCTGCGCTTTATCCTTCCCAGACAAGTCTGCTACCAATTCACCGACCCCGGAGAGATGGAAGGCTTGGTTGGCCTGGGCGGGAAATCCGAACCAGGAACCTGGTATCGGGTGCACGCGGCAGTCGCGCCTCCTCCGACTGCGCTACACGCGCCCTTTGCACTTTTACGGTTAAGAAATGATAGAATACTGACAATAATTGCGATAGTGAGAAAAACAAAACAGATGCCAAGCGCAGCTATCAACAGCTATCAATTTTCAGGGAATTTTTCTGCAAAAAACAAGCATTTAGGATTTATGGAGGACGTTGTCATTTGTGAAAAGGCGCCTCAGTAAATTAGCTTTAACAAAAGTATAAATGATGGCGTTAATCAATCCTTGTTTTGTACACGCCATGCAATCAACGTCTCCGAAAGGAGATGTCTTGCTCTAAAGGAAAATGAAGGATAAAGTACGGCGTTACTCAATTCCTTGACGCGCTACGCATTCTACGATTTTGAATGCGTAGTTGAGGTATAAAATGAATTGTGGTGGTCTAGTCACCGATGGACAAGCTATAGTATTGTCTTTTCCAAATCAGCCTGGTACCTAAGCACCGATTCCGAACGGATGGAAGGCTTGGATGACCTGGGCGTGAAATTCGAACCAAGAACCTGGAGTCTGGCGCACACGATTGGTGGTAGCACCTCCGACTGCGCTATCACGCAGCCTTGCATCGATATATTAGGTTGGCAACTAATTTCGTGGACTCTCAAGAATCTTCAGCAAAACTCTTTATTAACAAATAACTAATGACAATCTTTAATTAAAATAAGATCCCTCAGAACGCAGAAGTGCTTCTCATATATCAGGTAGCTGGTCTATCCCACGGCCATAGAGTTATTGTGCTTTTAAGGCCAAGAATCTTTGGAGGTGCATTTTGACCCGGTCCACATTATTAAATCGTCTTCCAACCAAGAAGTACTGCACCGAACTAAAAATGTGGTAGTCACTCGGCGCAAGGCCTGTGCTGTAAAGTGGATGAGTTTGACGCTTCCAGTCAAGGTCATCCATTTTTTGAGGCGTCCGGTTCGCTACGTTCCCTCCGTTTGGTGGTGTCAAGAAGGTATTATCTTCTGGGAGCTCATCAAGAACGGTTCCAGCATTAATGCTGAAATCTACTCTTCTCAACCTGGCCGCGCGCAGGCTGAACTCCGCTGGAATCGGTTCAGACAGATTTTCAGGAGCGGAATTATCTTTCAGCAAGATAACGCCAGATCACACGTTACGAATCGGGAGCTTCAAAAAATCGAAGACCTTAGCTGGGAGCGTCTAACTCACCCACCTTACAGCACAGGCCGTGCACCAAATGACTAGCACCTTTACAGCACGCTGCAGCACTTCTTGGTTGGAGGACGACTTATTAATGTGGACCATGTCAAAATGCACCTCCAAGGATTCTTGGCTGCAAAAGCACAAGAATTCTACAGCTGTGGGAAGGGCCAGGTAGCTGATAAATGGGAAGCAGTCCCACGTTCCAACAGATCTTACTTTGGTTGAAAACTGGTATTTGTTATTTGTTTATGAACACTTTTGTTGAAGGCGCTTGAGAGTCCACGAAATTAGTTGCCAACCTAATAGTAATATAAAAATGGCTGATAAACAATGGAAACGTAAAATCTGTGAGCACTCAGCCATTCCCTGAGCGGGAGGAGCGGAGCTTGAGTATGCTCTCACGTTAACAATGTTGTCGACTTTAACAAGACCAACTGGGCAGCTCTGGCACGCGACAGGGACGCTTAAATCAGACATGATCCTAGTGCAACTGCTTTTTCAACATGCGCCTCAAGAATAGGAACAGAATAAAAAAGTTTAATTAAAAAATCTCAAGAATAGAAATAGAGTACAGAGAATATAAATATAATGGAAAAGTTTAAGAGAAAAGTGCCAACCTATAGAAGGTCTCAAAAAATCGCTCGATTTTTGAAAGCAAGCCGGAGCTCTTACCAACGGTCAAAGAGCTCTTAAGAAACGGAACCTTTCTCTGTGGTACTTCGCGTCTCTCTTGATTGAAATATAAGACGCTCCTCGTGTCTCTCGAGCGATTGTACAAGCAGAACCCACTGGGTAACTCTGTCACGCGACAGGAATGGTTGAAGCAGACATGTTCCTAGTGCATCTGCGTTTTCAGCAAGCGCCTTAAGAATAGAAATAAACTAGAAAAGACTTGTGATTGGGAAAGATTTCTAGAACATTTTATTTGGTTTTTGAGCTGAGGACAGGATCACTGAAGTGAATCTTGCCAAGTACTGCTAGGGACAAAGGAATATCAGACTGTACCTTATATTTTAAGTAAATTGAGCACTGAAGGAGTTTACTTTAGCGAGGAACAAATTTTAAGAGCGGAATAAGGTCGTCAACTCTGAAACTTGAATAGCCTAGTCCATCCACAAATTAGCCCTGGGTTTGCGTCCAGCTGCTGCACTACAAGAATCGGAAGTTCGTTGCTGACTCCTTACGATCAACGGCAGAACAAGTGACAGCTGACGTGCTCCGAGTTCTTGAGATACTTACTTTGATACTTTGGTACTTTGATGGTCCTTTTGTCGGCTGGAGGTCTTCTCAGCGGGGACCACAACTCTTCCAGACCGCTCGATCTCTGGCTGTTTGCATCCAGTGAGGCAGACTCCGCTCTCTGAAAGATCTTGAGAATGAGTCTGCCCATCGCGTTGGCGGTCGTCCCAGTGGTCTCTTATGGTCTCTCGGGAGCCATTCTGTGACACGGAGACTCCATCTATCGTCCTTTCGTCGAAGCAGGTGTCCGGCCCAGCGATATTTGGACTTCTTCATGTACTGTAGCGGGCCTGCTAATTGCGACTTCTCCCGTAGCTCCGAGCTTCGTAGGCCTTCTTGCCATTGCTGACGAAGGCTTGTCCTTAGAAGACATCTCTCCAGTGCACGATGCGTAGTTTGCATCGCTCTGGCGATTGACTTGTTGTCGGGCCAGGTTTCCGTCGCGTAACACATCGCAGGCAGTACAGAGGTATTGAATATCGAGGCCCTGAGGCCGGGATCCTTGACCTGATCGGTGACTTCGCGAATCGAACTGAAGGCTACCCATGCTGCGCGTCTCCTGCGGGCGATTTCAGGAGCGAGGTCGTTATCCATGTTCAGCTCTCTTCCCAGATAGACGTAGGAGTCGACCTGTTGTAGAGCGACTCCATTTAACCTTACCTGTCCCGTGTCACACCACTGGTTGACCATAAACTGCGTTTTGGACATATTCATGTCCAATCCAATATTCATACCTGCCACATTGAGCTCGTTCAGCATTTCCTCGACTTCTGCCGTGCTGGTAGAGATGAGAACAATATCGTCGGCGAAGCGAAGGTTGCTGATCCGTTTACCGTCGACAAGGTAGCCTTTATCGTCCCAGTTCAAGTCTTTCATGGCATCCTGGAGTGCCGCTGTGAATAGCTTGGGAGAAATCGTGTCTCCCTGCCGTACTCCTTTCCCGATAGGAATTTTAAGCTTTCGATCGAACAGCTGGATGGTAGTCGATGTGTTCGAGAAGCATTTGTCGAGAAGTCGGATGTAGGGCGATGGTATACCAGCGTGCACAAGTGCGTTCAAAACGGCGTTGATTTCCACAGAGTCGAAGTGTTCAGTCGTGTTCTTGAGATAAGGATAGAAATGAACAACAGATTTAAACCTTTTCTAGGATGCGCCACGCATTCCTCTTCTACTCGACATCGTGGAAGCTACCTGAAAGGAGTGTCAGTCAGTCAGTCGATGAACTAGTCAGTGTCAGTACGTCTATACGTCTATACAAGACATGTCTGGAGCCGATTTCCTCACCAGAAGGCTTTGTTGACCCAGGCGGAACTCGAAACCTGAATCGATTTGGAGTGCTGGCAACAGATGACACCTCATGACTACTACAAGCGTTAGTGGGATTGCAGAAAAGCTGTGAATTACAGTTGCTGCACACGTTTGGAGCACAATTACCTGCCAGCAGTTGATATCGTAGGGGTAAGGTGAGGTTCAAGGCGCTTCAGCTATAGCAAATGTCGCCGATCGCCTCCATTCGTGGATCAACAAATCCTTGCGCTCCAACATGATGTATTAGGGCCGGCCTTGTCACGAATGGATGAAAACACGAGCACGATTGTCGGCACTCAGCTTACGGATGATGAGTGTGAACGAATCTTCAGTCCCAACCGACCACCAGGATTTCACCTGGGACCGGATTCATCAACGACAAACCCGCAGGTATAGTGGGAAGCGATATCCACTATGAAGCCTGCGTCTCTGACTCTTACCTTGTCTCTACGGGACTCTTATCTTATCTCTCCCCTTATACCCCGCATACCCAAGGGTTTAATCGTTGGTGAATTCGGCCCCTTGTTTAAATCGATGGAGGTTTCTCTAGAAACTGCACAGTTATCAATCCATAGTCACTATTTCGCATACGGAATTTTTAAAAAATGTTCGATAGAACCTCCATGGGAGTAGAAATGCGAAAAATTGCTTGAATTCCGAATTTCAAATGATTACGTTTGAAACTAGAAAGGATAAAGGATAAAGGGCGGCTCAACCTCGTTTCTGATGCGTCACACATTCTTCTTCTACGAGATGTCATGGTGATTAGAATTCGTATTTGGCGTATGCAATGAGTTGTAGTGGCCAGCCGATGAACTAGTCAGTGTTTTACTCTTCCTAGACAAGTCTGGTTCCAGTTCACTGACCCTTAGAGGAATAGAAGGCTTGGTTGGCCTGGGCGGGAAATCCAAACCAGGAACCTGCTATCGGGTGCATGCGAGAGCCAACACTTGCTCGGACTGCGCTACCTGCGCCCTAGTAACAATTATTAGTTATAAGTTTTAATAAGTAAAAAATATTTAAACAAAAGAATTTATTGAAAGACTGAAAAAACGATATTTGAAAATTATTTAATAAAAATAAACTGTTTCAAACTGAGTTTAGAAAACCTTCATCGTCAAGGATTACGTTAACAAATAGTGTTAAAATCTTAACATCTCCATACCGCAGTGGTCATCCACTGTGGAGGAGCTACAATAAGGTTCGTGTGAAGGGAGGTACCAAAACGAACTATTAATGTTTATTTTTACTTTTTCAACTCATTCAAGCATTTTTTACCCATTCGTTTACCCATCCTGGAATTTCATGACTGTATGTAACATGCCTATCGGATGCGAAATTCATAGCTCAAGAGAAGAGGAGCACGGGACTGCTCCCGATTCTGAAACCGCTTTCGGCAATGACAGATTCAAATGAGGCAAACGGACGACACGTTTTCTACCCTTGAGTCCAGCACCAATACATCGACCCCGGAAAGGTTGAAGACAGGGTTTGCCTAAGAGGGAATCGAACGAAGAGCCTGGAATCGGGTACGGGCCACAGATGGCGCCTCCTCCGACTGCGCTGCCAAGCTCTTATTTATTCAAGGACACAAGAGATAATTCAGTTTACGCCGAACACAATAAATCATGAGTAATATTCTAATGTTCAACAGAGTGTCTCAAAAAAATGTATACACTGTTTAAAAGGCGATAACTTTGCTCACAGTGAAGATAGAAAAGAAGTTGAAAGCTTATGTGAAAGCTTGAGAAAATTGAAACTTTCCGACATATGAGCGGTGTGGAATGCGCCATGCGCTCGTCTGGTAGTTTGCATTTTACACTCGATTGATTGCGTTTCGCTTGAGTACTTGTTATAATTTCTCCGCAAAGTGGCCGTATTGATTGACTTTAACTTTCAAAATTTAAAATTTAGAAACACACTACGGCTTGCGGAAAATGCAGCGTATCTTAAAAAGTGGAGGTCCTGTTTGAAAGGTTCTCACAACGCTGTTGGTCAAGCTTTTAAAGATGTTCGAAACTCATGTGAAAACACAAGGTAAGGAAACTTCTCCTGCATGCAAATTGCCAAGATTGTGCCATGCTCCCGCCTGAAACTTTGCATTTCGGTCTTCATTGACTGTGCATTGACAGAACACTTGTTACAATCGTGTTACTACTTGGCCAGATTAACCAGTGCTGTGATTCTTATAATTTTTAGAACTCGATTGATTGCTTTGCTTGAATACATGTTATAATTTCTTCACAAAGTAACCGTTTCGATCGATTTGAGCTTCTTTTAAGGTTTATAACTTAAAAACACACTATGGATTGCAAAGTATGCAGGGTATCCTAAAAAATGCAGGCACTATTTGAAAAGTTTTAACATTGCTGATAGTGAAGCTTTTGAAGATATGTGTGGCTTATATGAAAACATAGTGTAACGAGATTTTTGTGGTGTGTAAATAGTCGAGATCACGCCATGCCGCGACCTTGCTGCCTAAGACCTTGCATTTTAGACTCGATTGATTGTGCACGGGCTGAACGCTTGTCACAATCTTGTTACTACTTGCCCATATTAACCTGTGCTGTGCTTCTTTCAACGTTGAGAACCTGACAATGATATGAAAAACACGCGACATGCAAGTTAATTGATTTCACAATTTAAATGTGAACAGGAGCCCCATTTTCCAAGACGGATTCTGTGGGCTGATGAAACAACACTCGAGCTGAATGAAGAGGTTAATTGGCATAATTGCAGCTAATGGTTGACGGAAAACGTTAAAAGAAGCACAGCACAGGTTAATGTACCCAAGTAGCAACAAGATTGTTACAAGCATTCAGCCCAAGCACAATCAATCGAGTCTGAAATGCAAGGTTTTAGGCAGGGGCATGGCGCGATCTCAACTATTTGCACTCCACAAAAATCTCGTTACACCGTGTTTTCATATAAGCCTCACATATCTTCGAAAGCTTCATTATCAGGAATTTTAAGACTTTTCAAATAGTACCTGCATTTTTAAGATACCCTACATTTTTTTTACAATCTATAATGCGTTACTTCCAATCGGAACCGCCAAAAGACTGCCTCCGAGGGAAATCGAACCCCCCGTCGAATGCTTGGAAGGCATCCATGCCAAGCATTACACCACGGATGCTGCGTCGGAGAGCAATTAGCGCGCTTTGATGAGACGCCGGCTGGAATCAACGATCCAACCGACGGCGCCGACAACATAATCGCTCCGTAAATAGCTGCTTGGCACCGTGTCAATAGAATATGAGAGACCTACTGGTCTCCATGCATCGGTGGTTCAGTGGTAGAATGCTCGCCTGCCACGCGGGCGGCCCGTGTTCGATTCCCGGCCGATGCAATGTTTTGCTTAGCTGGTAATGGTGACGTCACATCGCGCGGCGATGGAAGTACAGTGCGTTTCAAAAGGGTGTATCCATTCCAAAACTTACCCATATCTCGTGTCGCGTTGATTTCTGCAGGGTCGCCCTAGCTCCGTAGTTGAAAATAGGTAACTTACTCGCTTTCAAGAATTTTTTCGTCTCACACGAGAATCAGGTTTTTTTTGAAGAAAATTAGTTGAAAATTGGTATCCACTTCTGAAAAACAAACATTTCACTAAATTCGAAAGTCGAACGAACCACAACTATTTCTTATAACATCATGTATCGTATTATTCATTCTATTGACAAGGTTCTGGGTGATTTTGTCTTCGCTGGTGTCCCATGTAGTTAAAATTGCCATCACGCCATTGAACTGTCGGTTATTCGCGTAGACTCGTCGAACCACGATCCCCCACATGTACTCCATTGGGTTGCTGGAGAACAGGTTGGCCAGTTCGTTACATGAATGTTGTGACGGTGGCGCAATCTTTGGTCAACCTGAACACATGGACTGCAGCTCTGCCCTGCTGCAGAACACGTGTCTGATGTCTTCTGCCTCACAAGGAAGGCAGAAGGATAGACTCCACTACACCTTGACACTCCGGGCTGACCATGCGTCACAACGGGACATAACGGAAGACTAAGCTTCAGCATTCCGCTGCTGTTGAAGCCGGCCACTGTCACTAATGAACCGCCTCCAAAGTAGCGACGACGGAGACTGCTCGCAGATCTTTCCACTGATGTCGGTATCCATCGGGAGCCATCCAGATTACATTTCTTCCATTTTTACAAACGGAAAAATCTAATCGTACATACCATTTTCACTCCAAATTGGACACTCTAATCAGCTAGCCTAAGACGCTTGAAATCAGAGAGAAACCTTCCAAATCGAAATGAGCTCCTTTTACATTGAACTAGAGATTCTTCAAAAAGAATAGAATTTTTTCAAGAAAAATTTTAATATGGTTCTCTTTAAAATTTTTAGTTCTGCTGAACGAACAAATACTATTTAACAGTTGATTAAAGTTTTTTATTATAGATTAAATATTGTTTTAAACAGCAACAAGGCAGCAATCATATAGTGCATAGGATTACCAGATCGCGCCATGCTCTCGAAAAGCTGGTCGATTTTCATTTAGTTGATAGTGTAAATGCTGCTTCCTGGGGGGAAGTCGTGCTTTTCATTCGATCGATAACGAATTTTCTGTTTCAGTTTCACACCTGTAAACGATACAACGAAATTTTTGTAAAGAACACATTCTCACATTGATGCTTCACGTAGTCAGCATTTACACTGTTAATCAAATGAAAGAGGGCATGGCGCAATCCCTTTTCTGTTACTGTAAAGTGGCGCCTTCGTACCCTTTTAAACAAGCATTAAACCATAATTTTTCTCAAAAAAATGGGAATGCTATCAAATTTTAAACAATCTCTTCACTTTTTGGGCAGGTGAGTTACATATTTGAAGGAATCATACTAAAATTTTTCTTGAACAAAAGATAATTCTAACCTTCTGGAGAATCTCTAGTTTAATTTAGAAAAAACTCATTTTGGTTAGGAAGAGTTCGCTCTAATTTCATGTTCTTAACCTAGCTTAGGAAAAAAAGTCCAACTTGAAATGAAAAGTGTCCAGTTCGACGTGAAAATGATATGAAATACGTCACAAACTCCTTGCGAAACGAGTAGCCTTCATTACGGCCTATGTCATACCATCGCTCTTCGCTAGCGAAGGCGATGGACAACTAACACAATTGGGGAAGGGACGGCATCAGACGTTGTGGAGGGCAGACGCCTGTAGCAGTTGTCCGATCCACCGCTAGCGAAGCCTCGCTAGCGGGGTGTCATACTTTCGAGCGATACGGCATCGCTACCGATGCGACCGCGTCGCTGAGCTGAGCAGAGCGTCAGCCAGCATCGGTAGCGATGCTACGACGCAGCTGCACACAACGCTATTAACTGCGCGCCTATTCGCTAGCTTCAAGCTAGCGAAGAGACTTCGCACATCGCTCTGTTCGTCGCCTTCGCTCGGGGTGAGCGAAGGTATGACATAGGCCTAACACGATCAAAGGGTGATTTTCGAAATTATGCGTTGACTGATGCGTGCCAGTGTTGACCTTGGCGCGTGGTAGTGCAATCGGAGTCCGTGCCGGTTATCTTGAGCACACCGATATATGTCGCGCAGACGGGCAGCATTGAGAGATGGGAACGTCCCATTCAATCAGACCGCATTGAATGTGCTTGCCTTTTAGAGGGGCGGGCACAGTCGGTACCCTGATAGGCTGTCATGTGATCGGTCTGTGCTCTGCTTGGTTATTATTGGCTGGCGCGCTCCGACCAACCGATTCTGCTTACCTTCGCGACATGTATTAGGTTGGAAAAAAGTACTTTCACTTTTTTCAAAGATTAATTACTTCACAACTACAATGGCAAATCAATTGAGATAAACTTCATTTTGTTCCACTACGCTTCTCCAAAGACTGGGTACTTTTCTAATTCCTCTCGTTTAAAGGTCTGCAGTTCTGGAGTCGTACCATTGCTGAATCCAATTTCGAGGTCTTCATCCGTTTCAAAATATTCCTCTCCAATTTCTTGCTCGAGAGCACCGAAGAGATGGTAGTCGGTAGGGGAAGTTTAGGGCTATACGGTGGATTTTGCATTACCTCCCAGCCCAGCTCCCTTATTGTTTCTCTTATGAGCTTTGCAACATGTCGCTTTGCATTGTCATGCAAGATCATCACCTTCGACTACTCACAAGGAAAGGTTCCCAACTCAAGGTGGACTTTTGCGACGCTATTTTGACAGGATGTAGGGCCCTGTGAGCGAAGTCCAGAACCACAGTCAGGTTTTGCAGAACGCCTCTGATATCCCACCAAACACTCAAGAGAATCTTCCTTTCGTGAACATTGGGCTGAGATCAGGCTTAGGGTTCTCTCCTTTTTGTACCCATTGCCTTTTTCTTCGGAAGTTGACATACAGAACCCAGAACTCATCGCCTGTCACAATCCGGTGCAGGAACGATTTTCTGTTGTATCTGGACAGAAGAGCAGTGATGGAGAGCCGTTGGCCTTTTTGAGTGTCTGACAGGGCATGTGGAATCCAAGCTTCAAATGTCCATGCAAAGCTAAGATTCTTCAGATGGATTCCCACTATCCTATGAGAGACTTCGAGCTTCTCTGCCAGTTGACGTATCATCTGCCGACTATCGGTACGAAGAAGATGGAGTAGTTCAGTGTCGTCCAATTCGGTTGGCCTTCCTGACCTTGCTTTGTCCTCGAGTGAATAATCTCCCTTTAGAAACTTTCCGAACTGCTTATAACAGGCGCGATGAGTAGCAGATCCCAAGCCATATATATGGTTAATTTGGTCGGCTGCCTGACGTGCTGTAGATCCTTTAATGAATTCATGAAGAATGTCGTGCCGAAAATGGCCATGAGGTAAATCTGGCATTGAGTCCGGAAGACAGGATAGATAACGAAGTACAAGAAGGGTCTTGACTTGTGTCGCGTGCGAACGGTAGACAAGTGTGATAGGATTATGAAATCAGCAATCAATACTGGCTAGTGTGTTTACAAGGAGAACGGTAAAAAAATTTGAAGTGTGAAGAGACTTTTTTCCAACCTAATACTTTGGAACCAGACTTGTGTGGGGAGAATAAAGCGCTGACTTGTTCATCGGCTAGCCACCGCGTGTTGCTGCACAACGCATGGCGCCTCCCATACAAGAACTAAATTACTCTTCTCCCCTATCCTTTGCCTTAATTGAGCAATCTTGCAAACTGGGCGCATAGTTCTATGATGACTTGTTTGGCGAGTGGCTATGACTACGTGACTAGCTCAGGTGAATGCCGCTTGGGTTCACAAACCACGCGAAGCATTTCTGAATTTGAGCAAAGTCTGTAGGGATCATACCTCACGCACAGATGACGTCGTATTCCGCTTCAAGTGAACAATCACACTACTACGTGATTTTGTTGAACTTTCGAGTGCTACCGTAAGTTCTTGTGCCACTTATGCGCTGAAGTATGACGTCGATTCTAATGTTGCCAACGTCATCTGAAAAAACATGGCAACTTATCAAATGTAAAGCTTCGGACATACTATTGTCGAGGCCTTGTCAACTGGATGCACAAATGTACTGTGATGTTTCTGCTTCTGCGCCAGCGAGGTTGGTTGGTGGAAAAGTTTATTCTAGGTCTGACGTTTCGACCATTTCATCGTCTTCAGAGGCAAACTGTGCAAAGCAACTTGTCCGAAATAGACTTTAGAAAACAGGCAGTGCATATCAAATAGTCGTATTATTTGCCCATACAAAAGAACAACTTCTTCTCTCATGGCTTTTTTACAAGCTGCAAAGTTGGACTCATCGATTATATGAAATAGTGGCATACGTTTATGCACACTTCTGAATTCATGAGCTACGCAGTACTCTACTAGTGGCACAGGTTTCATGTCCTGTCATCATGGGTTAGCACTTCTACCCCTAATTGCCTAATTCTTTCACAGCCTGCTTCTATGCTACTTGCTTTGGACACGCTTCTTCAATGGCACTCTCTGCAGGCTCTTGGAACCAATAAATTCGTGGAATCGTGCTTTGCTATGCATTCTGCTGCATCCTGCGACTCATAATGGCTAGAATTGATGGCACCAGGTCCAACTCTCACTTACTAATGCTCTCAGATTGTACTCCTTTGCAATACCCCACCTTGCAATTTATCTCCCGGAGTTCGGCATTTGCCCATTTCTCCCTCCATAATATGCAGCTGTGCTTGAGAAGTTGAGGTAATGCCTCGAGGAAATGCCTTTACCTTCGATCACTTCTCATAACTGTTCTTTTTCCTGCTTTTTTCTGCATTTTTCGTCTTCTTGCCCATCTTTCATAGTTTCGTTCAGTATGCAGTTTGTTCTACAGTTTTCGCTTCTCTCTTATGTGTTGGCAGGTCAGTCGTGTTTATAAAATAATCAAATAAATAAACTGGCGACTGCTCAATAAGTGGAGTAGTTTATCAGATTCGGTGCCTTGAGTGTGGTAGCACATACATTGGAGAGACTAGTAGACCGCTGGGGATACGTATAAAAACTGGGGCCGGATTCATGAACGTCTGACAGAAATTTAACAGGGAAATTACAGGCTAAATTCCCAAAGAGAACGCAAATTAATGAGGCTTATCAACAGGGCGACATGGTGGCGATGTCCGTTCCTCCACGTGGTGCCACTGGAAACTGCTCGCTCTGCGAGCTAAGCTAATCACGGACATTCCAACGCAGGCGACAGGCCCTTGTGACAGGCCAGCCTACGAAGACCCATGTCACATCACATGGTGTATGATAAGTCAAGTTTCTCGAGATAGTGCTACGGCGTCCGCGGAAGCCGTAGCACTATCTCGAGAAAGCCAAGGATGAGTTTTGGAACCTGCTTGATGAGAAGACAGCAGAGGTACCGTCGAAAGATGTCATCATAGTCGCTGGTGACCTTAATGGGCACGTAGGTGCTGCGAAGGACGGGTACAGCTGTCATGGTGGTTTCGGCGTATTCTTGAGTATGCGGAATCGCATAGCCTCACCATTGTGAACACCGTTTTCCGAAAACGCGACTCCCACCTTATCTCATATTATAGTGGGAGCTCCAAGTCTCAGATAGACTTTGTGCTTGTGAAGGATCGTGACCGAAATCTCGTCACAGACGCGAAGATTGTGCCGTATGAAACGGTCGCTCCACAGCATCGTCCGCTGATCTGTACTTTGAAGATCGCCTCTCCGAGGCTGAAGCAGGTCGAGCGATGCGGTGCTGCAAGAATCAAGTGGTGGCGAATGAAAGAGAAGGAAGCAGCTGTGATTTCTCGCGTGCGGTTACCGACAGTTACGACTGTCGATGAAACTTGGAAGAAAGCAACCGACGCGATACGCCAAGCTGCAAGGTTGGAACTCGGCACTACGAAGCCTGGACGACGCAAAGTCGACAAGCAGGCATGGCTGTGGAGAGACGATGTGAAAGCGAAAGTTCGAGAGAAGAAGTCGCTGTATCATGTGTTTCTCGGCGACAGAACAGCCGACAACTGGCAGGAGTATCAGAAGGCGAAGATGGCTGCAAAGAAAGCCGTGGCTGTTGCGAAAGCCATTCATTATGGTGATGTCTACCGAAAGCTCGAATCGCGCGATGGTGAGCGGTATTTGTACCGACTTGCTAAGACCCGCCATCGCCAAACCGAGGACATTGAAAAGTTTGTTGGCATCAATGATGAGAGCGGCCATCTTCTGACAGACCGCAAAAAGGCGCTGAAGCGATGGCGTGATTACTTTGAGGAAACTTCCACTATGGAATTTCCTCATCCGGCCATCCCTTCTGTGGCTTCTGTTCACGGTCCCGTTCGCAAGATCACCGTGGAGGAAACAGAAGCGGCTCTAAAGAAGATGAAGCCCGGTAAGGCGACAGGGCCGGATGATCTGGCAGCCGATGTTTGGAAGTCGAAGCACTGGTATCCTGCTGAGTGGTTGGCTGAGTTCTTCAACCAGGTAGTAAAGGAGAAGAAACTACCGGAGTGTTGGCACAACAGTACAACGATTCCGATTTGGAAGAAGAAGGGCAGTCCTGCGGACTGCTTCAATTACCGTCCGATTCGCTTGCTTTCGCACAGCATGATGATCTTCGAGCGAATCCTCGATAGACGAATCCGTGAAATCGTCAAGCTCTCCGACAACCAGTGCGGCTTTGTGTCTGGTTGTGGGACCATTGATGCTATACACGCCGCCCGCCTCCTGGTGGAGAAGCATCGCGAGAGACAGAAGCCGGTGCATATAGCCTTTCTCGACTTGGAAAAGGCCTTCGACCGCGTACCGCGTGAGCTTATATGGTACGCCTTGCGACGACACAACGTACCTGAGGAACTTATAGAGTGGGTGTGGATGCTCTACTCTTGCCCAAAGAGTAGAGTGCAAACTGCAGCTGGAACCTCAATGGAGTTTCCCATCTCTGTTGGGGTGCACCAAGGTTCTGCGCTTTCTCCACTCCTCTTTGTTGTTGTCATGGATGCCATTACGCGAGATCTTCAGCAGCCTGTTCCATGGACGCTGCTTTATTCTGATGACATGATGCTCGCTTGCGAAGAGAAAGACGATCTCGAGCGGCAGGTGCAAGCTTGGTGCGACCGTCTGGCGAGGTTCGGACTCAAATTGAACGTCAAGAAGACCGAGTACCTAACGACTGACGTAAACGAGTCCGGCTCCATTAAGATTAACGGTACTGAGCATCCACGCACTGCGGTCTTTAAATACCTGGGATCAGCAATAGCGTCTGACGGCGGTTTGATGGTTGAAGTGAACTCACGCGTGAGTGCAGCTTGGTCCAAGTGGCGTTCGCTGACTGGCGTGCTCTGCTATAGGAGGATACCAGAGCACCTGAAGTCGAAGATTTACCAAGCCGTCGTGGTAGCGATGTACGGCGCTGAGTGTTGGCCTGCGACTAAGGAAGTTGAAACACGCCTCAGCGTCATGGAGACGAAGATGCTGCGCTGGACGGCAGGAGTCACGCTCATGGACCGCATTCGAAATGATGCTATTCGGCAGAAGTTCGGTGTCGCGCCGATAGCGGAGAAGATGCGCGAAGCTCGCTTGCGATGGTACGGCCACGTTCTGCGTGGGAAAGAAGACAGCGTCCGCAAGATTGGCCTTGAGTTGGAAGTATCTGGAAAGCGGCCTAGAGGACGCCCGAAGCAGCGTTGGTCCGATACGTTACACACGGACATGAAAGTAGCTGGTGTCCACCCTGATCAAGCGCAGGATCGGGAAAGGTGGCGTCGTAACACCAGAAGAGCGGACCCCGCGACGATGCGGGACAAACGCTGAAGAATAAGAAGAAGAAGAAGAAGAAGAAGAAGAAGAAAAAGAAGATCAACAGGGCGACATGGTGAAGTATTGGAGTTATAAGAACTTTCCGCTGTAATTTCTCCGTTAAATCTCTTTAAGTCGTTGATGAATCTGGCTCCTGGTTGGGAAACGACGTGGTAACCTTTTAACAGCGCTCGGCAAGCACAGAATTGACGTTCACAACGGTAATGACTTTGATGTCAAGTGCAAGATTTTGGCGCTCGGCGCCGAGGTTTCTTCGCGCAAACGCTCGAAGCGCTTTGTAATTCTCCCAGAAATCCTAGTATGAACACCAGAAATGAGTGTCTGCTATCACTTGCGATCTGCCTCGGTTTGCACTGCTCCGCGAGCTCAACGACCAGATGCCGGATTCACGATATGTAAGGTAATGGGTTAATGGTAATGGATAAGTTTACCAAAGCTTACCAACACATGATAGTGGGCAGAGAGCAAGTTTGATATTCATGACACGTTATAGTTCGGTGAATGATATAATCATAACCCACCATTCAACCATCTCCTAGCTTTTGTACATTCTAGGGGCCGGATTCATCAGCGACTAACCCGTGGGTATAGGGGTAGAGATACCCACGATGAAGCCTGCGTCTCTGACTCTTACCTTATCTCTACATGACCCTTATCTTATTTCTCCCCTTATACCCCGCATACCTGCGGGTTTAATTGTTGATGAATCCGGCCCCAGGTAATACTTCTGTTTGTACCCTTTGCCCACACAACCCTGGGTAAAGCCATTCTCGAATCTCGGCCTCAGCAGTGGATGAGATCCTAGTGAGTTTCATTCGCTACTGGTCTGCTAACAACGAGTTCTTGCGACTGCTACACTCAGCGGTAGAAGGTCGTGTGAGTTCATCTTCAGCATTTGTTGGGTTTCGCGCCGTTCCTGACTTCAGGTAAAAAACTGCAGCGCGGGGAAGGGCGTTTGGTCGGGTAGCGTACAAATTCAAAACTTCAAGTCATCCTTAGGCCTCTGAAGACGACGAAACGGTCGAAACGTCAAGTCTAGAATAAGCTTTTCCACCTACCAACCTCGTTGGCACAGAAGCAGAAACATCACAGCTGATAGCGATGCCGAGGTTTCGAGGCGAGAGAACATGGAGACTATTAGTACTTGACTAACTTTACCCTTCTCTAAACTGCTTGACGTCGAAATCGACTTCAAACCTTATTATTTACTATACAGAAAATCAAACTAAAAATTCAACTTATTTATTATGTTGGTCTAAGATAATATCCAATTTAAGATAGCACCTTCAAATAAAAACACCTCCACGATATTGAAAGATAATATTTATCTCAAGCCACTACAAGACTGGTAAGACCGACAGCACCCAGGCTAAGGTTTCGGTATTTGCGCCTTCTTCAGAGCCTGCAATATAAGACGAAATCAACCTAAAAAAAACTACCCTCCAAGCACTACTTAATTCTAGTGCTTATTATATGCTTAGAGAAATTATTTGAAAACAGATCGAAGTTGTCTTTTGAGCTGGTAGCCAAAGTTGTTATCACATTTATTTGACTCGGCTTACGTTTCGGCGACCTCGCCTTCGTCAGATCCTGAAAAAGTCGAAAAACACTTGAAATGACTATCCTCCCAAACACCATTTCATCCTACAGAGTACTAATCTTAGGGAGAGATAGCGACAAGATCCAACATGACAGTTATGAAGGAACGACTGACCTTATAGGCGGATGACGAGAAGGACCACCAGTCACCCGAAGCTGGATTTGAACGTGGGTGAATAGGGGAAACACATAGGGAAATATAGGGAAAACGGGCAGACCCCGTTTATCGGGGTTAAGGAGCATTTGGACGGCCTTATAAAAGGCAATGTCCGAACTCCTAGGGGGAGCACAGAGTCCGATGTCATGCGGGCGCGTTGCTGCAGGTGTCTGTGTCGATTTTAGCTCGAGAGAGTGATAGATATGTCGGCGAACAAGACCCTTGAGGCGCTCCGGATCACGGCTAGGAATCCGCAGGTCAACCGAAAGAAGGGGTGTCTGGCGATAACCCTAGAACTGGCACCCTTCGTCGAGCTCTGCGGGTTCTGATCTGTACGGTCTGACCCCCGGGGTATTTAAGTCGGGTTGTCCCGCGGGGTAGACTCGTTCACCCATAGGTGAAACATGTATTTGAAACACTATTAGACCAAAGGAAACAGTGAATAGGGGCCGGTATGGCTAATCTCTGGCAAGTACACTAGTGACATTCACCAGGCACCCGGTGGAAAACGGAAAACACCTCCGTTCATACGCCCACTTTTGCCCAACTGGCAGGTTCCACACTCCACAATTTTGAGGCAAAGTCGTTTGACTACATATAAACAGGCGCCAAACGAGAGACTTCTAGAATACCTAATATGCAGCTAAGATACAATAATCGATGAGGGATGTGCTTACATTCCACCTTGAGCACGCCTTTGACCCTGCACGTATAGGCCGAGCGAACCCGCGATCGAGGCTCTGGTCAGCTCCTAACGATTCTCGCCCACTTATCGGCTCCACAGCTCGGCTCCACGGCTCGAGACGACACATTCAATACTCAGTATCCAATATCCATCAGCAGTTAGTCACCTTTTTACCTGTACTACCGCTGCTAGTGGATTCTTTAGCTAAAGGAACCAATAACCGCGTGGAAAGTCAACTAGACGAGCAAGCAGGGGGAACCAAAATATGATATACAGAGGCCAGATTCATCATCAATTAAACCCGTAGGTGGGTATAAGGGGTAGAGATAAGATAAGAGTCAGGTAGAGACAAGGTAAGAGTCAGAGGCGCAGGCTTCATCGTGGGTATCTCTACCCCTATACCCGCGGGTTAGTCGTTGATGAATCCGGCCCCAGATCCCAATAAATGTTTACACTGTTTGAAAGGTGATAACTTTGCTCAGAGTAAAGGTACTGAATAATATAAGAGCTTATGTGATGGCTTAAGAAAATATAAATTTTCTGACATATGAGCGGTGTAGAATGCGCAATGCACTTGTCTGAAACCTTGCATTTGCACTCGATTGATTGTTTCGCTTGAATACTTGTTATAATTTCTTCACAAAGTAGTCGTGTCGATTAATTTGTGCATCTTTTAAGGTTTGAAACCCAAAAGCACACTTGCGAAAAATGCTGGGTATCCTAAAAAAAACACGAAAACGCAAATAGGCGCCTTTTCTGAGCAACGGTAAAGGACGGTGTCAACCGAGCTGTCTCTTTAAATGCGCCACGCCCATACTTCTTCGGGATTTCATGGGGCATTTTGAATGACTACAGGGTGCGTAAAAAGTATTGACGCACCTACTTTTTGTTTCAGCCCCAACTTTCTCTCTCTACTTTTCAAAGTTTTTGTGTGTTATTTTTGTTGTCAATGTTGAGTTCAAAAAATATTCTAGTAAAAACTGAAGAAACATGATACCATCGTGGTTACGGTGACCCTTTCTTGGCTGTTACCAAAGGAGATGAATACTTCACTAACAAGAGAATTAGGCGGTGTTCGAAACGGTCGGTGAGGAAAGAGGTCAGCAACCCAAACGTCAGCCACGGCTCTGTCATAACAGATGATGATTACAAGAGGATCAAGCACGATAACGTTCAAATCCAGAATTATCAATCTCTGTCCGATAACGGCAAACAGGTAACGCGCGCAGGTGTGGACAGCTTCTCAGACGAACACAGCTTAAACATGAATCCGCTGGATTACTCTTTTCAGGCGATTTTTGGAGAATGAGGTCTGGGCTACTTTCCACAGAAGTGACCAGAAGGCTACCCTGTTCAAAGCATGGGACGAAATCCAAGCGAGTACTTGCGGCGCGTGTTAATGAATTTTTCCGTCGTTTTCGCTCCTGTATTCACAGTAAAGGAGCCGATGTCAATTTCGAATTATCCTACCGTGTTTGCAAGATCATTTTCCATATTTCTTGAGTGAATATTTTAAAACTTACTGCGCCATACTATTTCCACAGCCGTCATTTACTGCGTCAATACTTTTTACGCACCCTGTACTTAGCCTAGACAAATGCAAGAAATGCAAGTGAAGGGTTCTAACGTTGCTGCTAGTGAAGCTTTTAAAGATCTTTGAAAATCATATGAAAGCGCGTGGTAACGAGATTTCTGCATAGAGCTAAGATTAAATAGCTAAGATGGCGTCGTGCACCCGCATGAAACCTTGCATTTCACATTCGATTGATTGTGCACGAGCTGAATACTTGTTGCAGATCTTGTTATTACTTGGCCAGATTAACCTTCGCTTACTTCTTCTAACGTTTAGAACTTAACAATCGCGTGGAGTCTGAAATGCAAGACTTCGTACGGGGGCATGGTGCAATCTAGGCTGTTTTTACTTCGGAGAATTTTTTTACCCTGAGCTTTCACATGAATCTCAAGCATTTTTAGAAACTTCACTAGCAGCAATGTTAGATCCTTTCAAATAGTACCTGCATTTTAGGATACCCTGCATTTTTTGCAGGCTGTAGTGTGTTTTTAAATTTTAAACTTTGAAAGAAGCGCAAACTAAACAATACGGCTACTTTGTGAAGGGATTATAGCTAAAAGCGCTGTTGCCACTCGGATCTTTAAATCCGATGGTTCAAGCACGAATCGTTTATTAGCACCACAACGAGAACCTCAAGAAAAGAACAGAAACAACTCCCTTTTATGCTCTTGAGGACCTTTTAGAATTGGCGCGCGGATACTCGATAAGTATTTCAAATTCAAATCAAATTCACGACTGTGTGCGATCAGCGGGGCCTCAGCAATCGCTTTCTGAGTTGAAATCGCATGTGTTTTTTGTTGAAAAAAAACAACAAAAAATCGCGTTCCGCGATAATAGCAAGTAAGTAGTTTATTTATTTATTTATTTATTTAGCCAACACACAAATATACAACGTAGCGAACAAAGAGATGAAAAAAAAAACTAGGATTAATTGACGTGTAATAAACAAGAAAAAGAAAAAAGAAAAATGCTGAAGATGGACGAGGTGAGGGGAGAAGGATAGGGAAATGATTGGTATAGGAGTGGCAGGAAGTGTGCTCAACTGGGAACAAATCCATGAACGTTAAGTACATATGTTACGTCTAATTTGAGTATACTAGCTCGATCCAATGAAAAAAGAGTTAACCGATAGGCAGATGGCTTACGATACTACGACCACAGGGCAAAAGCGACAGAACCATACGAGGTGGCCGTGACGACGAAGCTGTTATAAAATGGCACGCACCCCTGGCAGCCTCCCTGATGGGTGGTCATAAGCTGTTACCTGCCGTGCTTATGTTGATATCAACTGATTAGTGTACAGCAAGTTGCTGAAGCGTTCAAAGGAATTCCGGCAACTTAACGTGCACAAATTGTTCCCCCTCAAGCACACGAAAATGTGGAGGAGCGTAGCAAGAAGCCGAAAGACAATAGTGGAAATGGATGAACTATACAGAAGAAACTCGTAGCAGCTGCGTAACCGTCTGCTTATGTACGTCCAGTCTTGGTGCGTCCAGTTCAATCGAGTATAAAATGCAAGGCTTCAGACAAGTGCACAGCGCATTCTACACCGCTCGAATGTCAGAGAAATTGTATTTTCTTAGGCTTTCATATATGCTCTTGATTGTTTAGTGCCTTTATTCTGAGCAGAGTTATCACCTTTCAAACACAGATTTCTTTTGAGAAACACTGTATATTAAAGTGCATCCGTCTTTATTCTTCAACTCATCCGCATTCCAGTTCTTGTGCTGCATCGAAGTGCTTCCAAAAGGCCGAGCTTTTTTGAGATACACATGACCATTGTTGAGTCCATTTGCCATCCTTTGTTCTCATGCACCCAATATTGCAACATTGTGCAGATCGCAGACAACAGGAATTCGTATAAGAAGCGCTACTCACGTCAATGGTGACTCAAAAGAAATAAATTACTTTTGCAGGAAACGTGCTCAACATATTATAGGCGCACTTTTGATGTGCTCTCGAGGTAACCTTATTTTACATCCATTCTTTCCTTCAATGCTAGACTCAAACGAAGGATAGCAAACGAAAGGTTCTGAGGAATTCGTCCTTCATGTAACTATTAAGTTGGAAACTAACAAGGGAACTATGACCTGTGTCGCGCAAAGCTCCCGATTCCCAACCCCGAGCAGCCTGGACTCAATAGTCACGCAAGGTGAGAAGTACGTCTTCTACCTTAACCCTGCCAAACAGCGAGCCTGGGTGAGCCCTGACGACCTGCTACCAAACTTCGTTCGGCGGGATGTTCACGGCGAGAAGCAGTTCCTGAGCTTTTGAGTCTGCGCCCGTGAAGCTGTGTAATGGAAGCTGTTTTCCAAAAGCACACGATGGACTCCAAGGCCATGGTGAACGAAATAGAAGAGATGGACCGGCGACTCGCACTTGTTTGGTCTGAGCGCTTCAAGAAGGTCCTCCTCTTCGACAACGCCGCACCCCATCGGGCGAAAGTGACCACGGATAAGCTTCCTCAGCTGGGCTACGTTCGCATGCCTCACCCACCGTATTCGCCGGACATATCTCCATGCGACTACCACATCTTCTTGAGCCTGTAGGATTTCATGGTCAGAAGGGACACAAGGACCAAGCAAACCTCGACAACGATAACGAGCAGTGGATCAGCACCAAGCCCAAGCAGTTGTGAAAGGATGGGATCAGGAAGCTGGCTGATCAATGGCAGCAAGGTCATTGACCTTAATGGCGAATACACTCCTCAGCACCGTTGAGTTGTATTTGAGTTATAAAGAGATAAAGGAATTTGTTGAATTTGTCTTCTTACTTTTGGCCCACCCTAATAGTAACAGAACATGTTTTGTTTTTGCCGAATCCTTGGGGCAAACGAGTAAGAGGGTGTAATGGATAAGGGACCGCAGCGTCGATCTTACCACGGCGGCGCAAGGAACTTGAAATTGGGACTGGATGGCGCAGTGTAGAGGTGATGCTATTGTCGTGATGTCGAGGGTTCGGTTCCCAAGCTACGTGGCGTTTTTGCACTTTCACCACATATCAGATTTTCATAGATTTCCATATCTGAGCCTGTTTGGAGTTTGCTGATGTTTTCACTACATATTCCTTGTCGACATTTCATGATGCACCAGCAATGTCCCAAATATACAAAATACGATGAAATATGAAACTTTCGCGCCAATCAATGGGGTACTTATCGTCAAAGTAAGGAATTTTTGACGCGCGGACAGCATGAGACAGCGGCTGGAAGCTAGAAAACTGTTTCATATGCAATGTATTAATGTCCTTGAGGTGAGAGCCACCACAGTGTACTCAAAATATAGGAGGGGACAGAATGATCTTCAACTTGACCTACCACCGGAGTCAGGATGTGAAGAACTGTAGCCTTCATACGTTATCCACACTGTGATCGGTCTTACTGTTTTATGCACTTGGTGCCTGTAATTAATTATAATTGGTGTTGAAGGTTTTCCATAAATATTTCATACACCATCGTATTTTTGCATATTTGGAACATTGCTGGTGCATCACGAGATGTCGACAAGGAATATGAAATGAAAACATCAGCAAACTCCGAAAACATGTTCAGATATGAAATCTATGAAAATCCGATACCATGGTAGAAGCGTAGAAACGCCTCGTAGATCGGGAACCGAACCCTTAACGTCACAGTCACGAAGCAGCACCTCTGCCACTGCGCCATCCAGGCCACGACGCGAGAACCTTGCGCCGCCGTGGTAAGCTCAATCCTGTGGATCCTTAACCATTACAGCCTCCTACTCGTTTGCCTCAAGAATTCGACAAAAACAAGACATGTTCTGTTACTGTTTGGAGGACGAAGATTCTTCTTATGGTACTTGTTTTTACCGTTCCGACGTACCTTTCAAACAGTTTCTTCGTGAGTCTTCGCCGTTTCTCAAACATTTTATTTTGAATTCCGCTGGAGGTGTTTTGAGTTACTTATATACCATTCGAAAGACAACGATTTGCTCCATCAGCATATATTTTTCGCTTTTTCCATTTCGATTCTAGCACATTTTTAAGCCAATAAAGTGGGAGGTCAAAAAATGAGCTTGCCGACAGCTCTCTCTGTTTACGCGTGAGTTATTTTGGGCATCGCTACATTGAAAGGAATAAATTGCTCTATAAGAATATGTGCAGGATTTCTTCGTTCGTTTTGATTTTTGTTGCTTTTCTGGGTGTTAAACTGGACCGCCCAGAAGACATGTTTATTGACCAACCAAAAAACCTAATCTTTTTTAAGTTTTTGGACACTGTTATATTCCGTTCGAAAGGAATATTTTGCACTATCAAAATGTATGTCTCGTTTTTTCCTGTTTTGATTTTTTAAAAATTTTTATCGGATTTTTTTGTCGTCCCTTTGCTCATCGAGTTGCTAGAGCGGGCGCCAGAAGCGTCTCCAATCGTCCTTGTCGCGTGCCAGAGTGCTCTAGTAGGCCCTCGCTTAAGGTTTGTTAAAAGAAGAAAAAAGTAAAGAAATGTTTTGCTCTACCAGAATATCTGTTTTCGTCTTTGGTCATTGTCAATTTTGCCTATTGTTATGCTAAAATATAAACGTTGCCTATTTTTATGCGAAAATTATCGAAAATCGATACGAACAAAAAACTCGACAAATATTTGTATAGGGCAGATTTTTGGCTTTCCATATAAGAGGGAAAAATCAGACGTAAGCAGAGGAAGTTGTGGGCGAAGGATAATTTTTGTTTTTTGTCCTTCCACTATATCGGGCCAAAAATATTCAAAATGAAGAGAAACGTGGACATATTTTATGATAACTCTACTGGTATATAATATTGTGAGGAAGACTTTCAGCGAAATTTCCAATAAAGTGTTAAAAAACGATAGTGATTTGGTTTCCAACCTATATTCATCTGAGTGGCTATGGTGAAAGTGCAAAGCAGTGCATAATCAGATTTTACGCTAACCGCAAAGCAAAATTGGTTCCTGAAGATGTAGCAAAAATTTCTCGCGACTTTTCAACCGGTGATGTTATCGTTCTATTCACTTAGGGAGGGCAGTACCAATTCGGTCATTTATGTGGAAACTTTGGCTTACTAAGAAGATGTTCATGAAGGACAAAACAAAGAAATTCTCCAAGTGAACCAATTATGGGTGTGCAGGTCGCGAAGTCAAAATTACAAACGGCGTAGCGGCCGAGCCGACTGCTGGAAAATAAGGGCCCTCAGTAAGTTATCGAGGATGGACCGCGATGTTGTGATCAGGTTGTTATGTTGTAGTGGTTTAGTTTGTTAACAGTTTATTGTTATTGATCAGTTGGTCACTCATATTTGTAGTGTTGCTGGCTTCGCTGAGATATGTTGTGGCATGCTCTGTGAACATAGCTCGTCGAGGATTGCGCTTATCATTTTTCGCAATCTTTCCGTATAATAGCGGCAAGCGCATTCCTTGGAGCATTTTTTTCCCTCTTGAGTCACAGGGCACTGCGCTGCGCTTCAGTTGCTTTTTTTGGGACGCCGTTTAAAATGGTTTAATTACTCAAGTTTGAGGTAAAACGCTAAAGTGTTTGTGCTCATGTTATGTGGCAAGACTACACGTGAACCACTGAAATTGGCGCATCGGCCGGGAATCGAACCCGGGTCGCCCGCGTGACAGGCGAGCATTCTATACACGCTCAAGGCCGTGATGAAGAAGACGAAGGACTTCCGGCTCGTCGGTGCCAACCTCATCGAGTCCTTTGTTCTTCCTGCACTAACGTAAACTACGAATAACACAAAATGAAGGAAATTTTCGGAGTTTCAAGCTGTCGACGATCGATGGTCAGAGACGCTGTCGCACGAAACAAGTCGTCGAAAATTAGGTGGGCCGGCCATACAACCATAGATGCGTCCCGCAGGCGTCCTCTGCAGAAACGCCGTCAGATTCCGCGGATGTCAAGAGGACCCCAGAACCCTTAGCAACGCCTTGCTCAAATTTCCTCGTGAAAGCCCTGAACGAACGATACGACGTTTTTCGTGTCCCTTGAACGAGTAGGACCTGCTGGACCAATCTGGCACACTTCTTCTTTTCTTCTTCTTCTTCTTCTTCAGCGTTTGTCCCGCATCCTAGCGGGGTCGGCTATTCTGGTGTCATGACGACATCTTTCCCGATCCAGCGCTAGATCAGGGTGAACACTAGTAATCTTCAAGTCCGCATGTAACGTATCTAACCAGCGCTGCTTCGGGCGCCCTCTAGGCCGCTTTCCAATTACGTTGAACTTAAGGTCTATCATGGGGCTGTCTTCTTCTCCACGCAGAACGTGGCCGAACCATCGTAAGCGAGCTTCGCGCATCTTGTCAGCTATCGGCGCGACAGCGAATTTCTGCCGAATAGCATCGTTTCGGATGCGGTCCATGCGGGTGACTCCAGCCGTCCAACGGAGCATCTTCGTCTCCATGACGCTGAGGCGACTTTCCGCTTCCTTTGTCGCAGGCCAACACTCAGCTCCGTACATCGTTACCGGCCGGACGACTGCTCTGTAGATCTTCGACTTCAAGCGCTCTGGTATCTTCCTATCGCAGAGCACGCCAGTCAACGAGCGCCACTTGGACCAAGCTGCATTCACGCGTGAATTCACTTCAACCATCAGTTTGCCGTAAGACGCGACTGCTGATCCCAGGTACTTAAAGACCGAAGTGCGTGGGAGCTCGATGCCATTAACCTTGATGGAGCTGGACTCAGTAACGTCCGTCGTTAGATGTTCGGTCTTCTTCACGTTCAATCTGAATACAAACCGCTCCAAGCGATCATACCAAGCTTGCACCTCTCGCTCGAGTTCGCCTTTCTCTTCGCTAACGAGCATTACGTCATCAGCATAAAGCAACGTCCAAGGGACGGGCTTCTGAAGACCTCGTGTGATGGCATCCATTACGACAACAAACAGGAGCGGCGAAAGCGCAGAACCCTAGTGCACTTCGACAGAGATGGGAAATGTTTACTTCTTGACCGTGGATGAGCAAAGAATGTTATTGGGTCTACCTCGAGGTCATCGAGGTAGACCCAATAACATTCTTTGCTCATCCACGGTCAAGAAGTAGAAGAGGAAAAATAATCCTGTATTTCTCGGTTGCTAGAACACGGATAAGATCACGTTTCCTCACTTACAGATGTCTGAATGTGATGAATTCGTTACTAGCCAAAAGTGACAACCTTTTTAGTCGAAAAGTGCATTCAAAACGTTCGTCAGGATAAATATCACCTTTGTTCCGCCTTGATCCAGTCGCTTTTTTTGTTTCCAAGTTACATGTGCCATGCATTCTTTATATAAATAAATAAACTGTTTTTCAATATGGTGAAACGTTCGTGCCCACAGTGCCTCAATCATTGAGCTTTATCGTGAAGGCTTCTCGGCACGCGATATTCACCAGCGTCTTGGTGTTCACAGAAGTGTTTTACATAGATCCATCAAACGCTGCGAAAACCTGGGAACCGAGGATGATGGATCCGTACGAGAATGACACGTAACCGTGACAACAACATCAGGTAGGTACGTGAATGAATTCGCAGGAGCCCGGCGCGCTCGGTCCGCCGGATGTCGATGAAATGGACATCTAGGAGAGAAGAATCTTCCGCAAGCTTGGTCTTAAGGCCTAAAACCGCTTCTGGACTTCCAACTAGACGGAGCTCCAGTTCAAAGAGCAAGAATAGTGCAGGGCTGGTACAAAGGCAACTTCCCGGACTTCATCAGCCTCCAAGAGTAGCCAGCCAACTCTCCGTATTTGAATCCGATGAACTACACCGTCTGGACAGTTCTGGAAGCCAACGCCTGAAAACCCCAAACCAAACCTCATCGCTTCGTGGATTCTCTGAAGAAAGCTCTCCAGCAAGCGTAGGGTGCCATAATTGCGTGCCGCCGCCGATGCCTTCCCGAAGCTCTTCAAAGGCTGTATCGACGTCGATAGAGGTATCTTCGAAACTCACTGTTGCGTAGAGTTTGCAATAGACTAATAGACATTATCGCATCATTGGTTTTTCGAAAGAGCATCTTCGCTTTCGGCGATTTGAATATCTTGTCGCCATAATTTTCACGCACCCTGTGGGAAGAGCTTAGATCGTGCATTAACTTAAGAAATTTTAAAACCTAGTTTTTAATTCATTTCCTTTAGAACTGGGCGACTGGTAGTCAGACGAGGTGCCGACTGTCATGTTCACCTTCCAGGATCCTGGTTCGAATTTCCCGCCTAGTCCTACCAAGTCTTCCATACTTCCGGGTTGGTAAATTTGTACCAGACCTGTCTGGAAAGACAAAAAACACTGGCTGACCGCTGCAGGTCACTGTCTAGGCTAAGTACTCTTTCAAAATGTCTCCATGAAATCTCGAAGAAGTATGGTGCGTGACGCATTCCAAGAGACAGGTTGGTTGACACCGTACTTTACCGTTGTTCAGGAAAGGCACCTGCTCTCATGTGAATCCAGTCCGATTCAATATTCCGTTTCCACACTTGTTAGCCGAGAACAGGACCTGCCACATGTACTTGGTGGACAGCCCTTCACGGCGCTGGGAACAATACTCGCTTCTTCGTCGGCTACTGACAACAGGCCACTGTAGAGGCCATAACCCTCATAGAGAGACATTACATGGCACATTCCAAAAATGACTGGTTAACGCCAAAATTCATCGCTATGCCTCTATCAAACATTTCAAGTCAGAAGCGAAATCAAGTGAAAACCGAAGGTCGCAATTCCATCGCTGCTGCTGCAGTCCTAATCCAGAAGCATTTAAGGACTGAGATTACGTATCGCTTTAATTATCGGCCAGCTTCGCAGTCAATTAGTAGAGGCAACGATAAAAAGATTCATTCGCTTTGCACTTATTTCGACGGCTTATACCAGACGTTGCGATAAGCCATTTGCATTTCTTGGGGACCATTTGGTCGTCTGCCGTTCTTCTTACTTCACGAACTCACACACGCACAAAGTTCTAGAATGGTCAGAAAGGGTTGTACGAATGGATGGTGATAGATAGCAGGAGCTTTCCATAATTTAGGAAATCACCTAAAATATTGGATTGTCGCAAAAGCAATAGTCGTTTTGGGGTATTTATTTATTTTGTCTATTCTATTGCTGCCACGGATCTCCCTCGATAGAGAGCCTTCGGGCTCTCTTGTTAAGAGGGATCTCGGGCCGCTTGTCGCAGGGCCACGTGGCGCGTCCCCGGGTGGTGGATAGGGGAATTAAACGCGAACCAAATGCGACCGTGTACTGCCCAGAGACGCAGGTGGGATGCAGGGGATGGACTCCTTGCTCCTGCTGTGTCGGGTCGACGCGTTCCTTGTGCGTGGGAGCGGCAGGTTCGTGCACAGTGTGCGCGGATGTGTCCGTGACTGTGCGGATTGTAACTGTGTCGGCTCGGCCAAAAGCTTGCACTCGGTAGACTGGGAGTACATCGTAAGGCGATTCGAGGCCGCCTCAAAAGTCTCGCCCCGTCCCTTCGGGCAGTCTGGCTGGCTGCCCGGAGTTCTTCGCCCGCACGACAGAGCCCGACTAGCTCTGTCGTGCACGACAGAACCCGTGTGTACTCAAGTCAAAAACAGCAGCACTAAAGGGCCTCATTCCCCTGACCCCGAAAGAGCCCCCATTTCTGCAGCGATGGGAAGGACGAGTACGGAGAGGCTGCTAAAATCTCAGGGCCTATCCAGGCTGCGCAAATTGAAAAGGACTAGGATGACGATCTGTACTTACAACGCCCGCACGCTTGCATCGGATGCATCCGTCGAGGACCTGATGATGCAAGCCAGGAAGATCAAGTACGACGTCATCGAACTGACCGAGACAAGAAGACACCACCCCCTGCACGCCGCCTACGACTCCGGAGAAGAACTGTTCCTCGGAACATGCGACAGCAGAGGAGTAGGCGGCGTTGGTGTCCTCGTCAACACGCACTTGGCCATGAACATCGATTCGTACGAGTCTCTGACAAGCCGAATCGGACGTCTGCGACTGAAGCGATGTGGTTCCGTGCCAGCTTTGACTGTATTCGTCGCGTATGCCCCAATATCCGACTACAACGACGAAGAGGTCGAAGCCTTCTACGTGGAGCTGGAGAAGTTCTATAAGGAAGATCACACCTTCTACAAGGTGATCGTCGGCGACTTCAACGCCAAAATCGGACCGCGAAGGTCGCCGGAAGAACTTCACATCGGAACCCACGGTTTGGAGTGGAACGAGCAAGGTGAAAGGCTGTCTGAGTTTATCATGTCGACCAAGACCATCCACGGAAACTCGCAGTTCCAGAAGCCTCCCTCCCTACGATGGACCTGGGAATCTCCCGGTGGCCAGTTCCACAACGAGATCGACCACATCATCTTCAACCGCAAATATTGCCTGACCGACGTCTCCGTTGTCCCCAAGTTCTACACGGGATCGGACCACCGCCTCCTTCGCGCGAGGTTCCGCTTTTCGCGTCAAGGAGAGAAGGCCGCAAAGTTCAAGAAGAGGAGTCCCAGAACGACCATCAACTGGGACCTCTACACCTCTCTTGCCGGTCATTGGGAAGATGCCGTCATGGACAACGTCGACGAGGAATACGACCGCTTCGTGCACCATCTCCACGATAGTGCTAAGGGAGCCGAGAGCTTGAAGACCACCAAGAGACGCCTGTCTCCGGAAACTTTCGAGCTGATAAGCCAGCGTGGAGCAGCACGAGCGTCAGGCAACTACCAACTGACGTCCGAGCTTGCAAAGCTATGCAGAGCGGCGATAAAGGAAGAACTGAAGGAGAGAAGGGCGGAAGTGTTGGCTGAAGCAGCAGAGGCTGGGCTGAGCATCCGCAATGCCCGCCGGAACTTCGCCAACTTCAAGACCAAGATGACCGCTCTCCGACGTCCTGACGGAACCATCACCTTTTCCAGAAGAACCATGGAGAGGGTCATCCACGACTTCTACTCCGATCTCTTCGATAGCCACGTCCACCTGCCCCCATGCCATCTTCCGCAGGATGGATACGTCGTCCCCTCTGTTCTCCCTTCCGAGATCCGACACGCCATCTCGTCGGTGAAGAAACGTACAGCACCCGGTCCCGACAGGATCAGACCCGAACACCTGAAGAACCTCCCGCCTACGCTCATCAACACCCTGGCGCGGCTCTTCACACGATACCTGTCCGAATGCAAGGTTCCATCTCAGTGGAAGACCAGCAAGAACGTCTTGCTGTACAAGAAGGGAGACGTGCATGACATTGGCAACTATCGCCCGATCTGCCTGCTGTCCGTAGTCTACAAGCTGTTCACTCGAGTCATCCTGAATAGGATTAGTAGAACGCTGGACGAAGGACAGCCATGCGAACAAGCAGGATTTCGGAGAGGATTCAGCACGATCGACCACATACACACCATTACGAAGCTCATCGAAGTGTCGCGAGAGTACAAGCTGCCGCTGTGCCTTACGTTCATTGACCTGAAGAAGGCATTCGACTCCGTCGAGACTGAAGCGGTCATGGAAGCCTTGCTCACCCAGGGCGTTCTTACTCAGTACATCAGAGTCCTTCGAGAGCTGTACAGTGGATTCACGACCAAGATCTCACCATTCTACAACGACGTCGTCGTCGACGTGAAAAGAGGGGTTCGGCAAGGGGATACCATATCCCCGAAGCTCTTCAGCGCCACTCTCGAAAACGTCATGCGCGAACTAGAATGGGAAGACATGGGAGTGAAGGTCGACGGCCGGCAACTACATCATCTTCGCTTCGCTGACGACATCGTGCTCATAACACCGAGCATCAGCCAGGCGGAGCGAATGCTGGCCGACTTCGATCGTGTATGTGGGAACGTTGGACTGCAGCTGAATCTTACAAAGACGATGTTCATGAGGAACGGATGGGTTTCTGATGCCCCATTCTCGCTCAACGGAACGAACATCTCCGAATGCTCCAGGTATGTGTATCTGGGTCGCGAAGTCAACATGGCCAACGACCTAGCACCAGAGCTGAGCAGGAGGAAAAGTGCGGCTTGGGGAGCTTTCAAGAGCGTCGAAGAAGTCGCGAAGAAGACGAAGAACGTCCGACTCCGTGCCCACCTATTCGACTCCACTGTTCTTCCTGCCCTAACATACGCCTCAGAGACCTGGGCTATACGAAAGCAGGATGAACACGCGATCAGCGTCGCGCAGCGTGGAATCGAGAGAACGATGCTCGGAGTGAAACGACTCACGCAAGTGAGAGAAGGCCTCCGGAGTTCCGAGCTTCGCCGACGCTCGAAGATCAGAGAGCTGTCGCGTGGGCCAAGTTGTCGAAAATTAGGTGGGCCGGCCACGTAATGCGCTTCGCAGACACCCGCTGGACGAGAGCCATCACCGACTGGATTCCGCGGGATGTCAAAAGAACACCAGGACGCCCACCAACGCGTTGGTCGGACTTCTTCGTTAAAGCCCTGAACGACCGATATGACGCTCTTCGTGTCCCTCGAGCGAGGAGGATCCATTGGACCACTCTGGCACGCGACAGGGACGAATGGAGACGCTGCTGGCACCCGCTCGAGCAATTCGATGATCAACGGGACGACAGGTGATACAGGTGATTCTATTGCTGCGGCAGACTCGGTGTGGAGTGAGAGATTTCACACCGGGATGAACCATTTTGTCATGGCTTTTTTGTGTAGGTTCCCCAATCAACAGAACAAAAAGGGTGTAGCAAAATGGTGGCACTATTGTACTTTCAGGACTCCAGAAGAAGAGGAGAGATCGAAAAAAATTTCCAATTAAACTTCGCCGGGGGTATTTAGGGTGTCGATCACGAATCCGACATCCGTTTTTGAAATTTCGGCCGATTACGGTAGGTTCGGGTGACTAAGGCATACGTGATATAGGATGCGGTACAATAAGAAACTGTTACCAGTACAAGAACACTGATATATAAACACTTGAAATCTAGAAAGGCAAAGGTTTGCTACTAGCCATCTGCCTCAACAGCTGGTAAAGCCGCCGAATGTTACATAGAAACAGAATAGTCACTTCTTACTTCTTTGAGGTATCCCCTTTTCGAGATAGTCTGCGCAGATAAGCTTGTAGGCTTTTTCCCCCTTTCAGAATTTGCTTCACATTTCATCTGTCTTCATCCTGGACATTGTTATAGGGTTTCGGAAAAAGATTAACTGACGCGATTTTCGAGCGATTATACTGTACGAGCTCAAGCTCCAATATTCTACCCCAATATTATTAGCAAACTATAAATTAACTAACATAACCATTAACTTTATTACTTGGTTTAATTACCCAAGTTTGAGAAACGAATGCGAACACATAGTCCGACTTGGACTGTGTTTTGATTGGCGGAAACTGAGGAGTATAAATGACAGACGATGAATGCAGAGCGGCAGGCTTCGTCCCAGAGTCGCTGAAGTGCAATTTATGTGACGAGCTTCGCAATTTCAACCTTGAAAATGTTGATCAGTGACTGCCAAGCGTGTCGTACAAAGGATAAGCAGGATGAACACAAGAAATATCCGCTAGCCAACACTGAAGTATGCGAGCGTAACCTCGATCGGTTTCCTCAAGTTCAAGCATTTGTTAAGGAAGACATGACCTCACAATGGGGTGCACGAGTAGGGGTCCGTCATGTGCGAGGAGTTCGACCTCAGGTTGCATTAAGAGATCATTGGATATAGCACGAAGCAGACGCTTAATATTGAGAAATGGGACACGAACACCATTGACTTCCTGAATGAGGTGATCGAATAACGCTCTACTATCACGTGGCTGTGACTTTTAGGCGTGTTGTTACTGTATTCCAAATGTCCTGTCTGGAATTCCTCCAGGTGTGTTATTAATATGTGCGGTAGGCGCAATCGGTTGTTTGTGTCCCCTATGATGATTTTCTCGCGTGGTTCTCTTTCAGCTGAGCTTTCTGGTTCTCTTTCTGGTTTAATCGGCAACACCTGATAGTGATGTCCTCGAGGATGAAATCTTCAGAAGAAAACTATCGAACCAAAACTTTCCTGCGTACAATGAAGTTTTGGTTCGATAGTTTTCTTCTGAAGATTTCATCCTCGAGGACAAGCCTGTTCCTGGTCGAAGGGTGTTGCTAGACGATCACGTTTTGAGGATAAGGTTGAGTCAAAGCCGGACTCAAATATCCGAAGAGAAGCAGCTGATATTGGTGTCCACTATGCTACAGTATCAGGGTATCCAGAACAATTGACATGGTCAAGAAGAAGGGGATGTGAATACACCGCGACAGATGAGCAGCACCTGACTGAAAGATGACCCGTTCTTAGGATGTACAGGGTGGAACTAAATAACGTGGACAAGATTTTTCCGTCATAATTATAAAACAACCAACAATTCGAAAAAACGACGACTAAATTACAACAATAAAAACGATAGGGTACGTCATGTTCAAGTGGTTTCGAAGTGCCTCCCTTGAAGCGGATGCAGAGGGCCAAACGTTTCGCGAATTTTTCGGCGATGGGCCGCAAGCGTACCTGGAAACAGATTCTGTTCACGGATGAGAATGTGTTCACCGTGGAGCAGGCGCACAATCGCCAAAATGGTAGGATGTGGTCTACAGAGGCTCCAAGCACCTCTGCTATCGTCCAGAATCCACAATCTGTCATTGTTTGGAGCGGAATCTGCGCCAGCGGCTAGACCCCTGGTTTTCGTGGATAAATGAGTGAAAATCGGCGAAGATGTGTACCAGCGAGACATTCTTGAGTCCGTACATTCTTCCTTGGGCCCAGCAGCACTTCGGTGATGCCCATTGGACGTTCCAACAGGACCCTGCACCCGCACATAGTGCGAAGAGTTCGGAATGGCCGCCGTATTCTCCGCATTTGAATCCGATGGACTACAGTGTGTGGGGCATTTTAGAGGCAAGGGTCGGCGTCAAACGCCACCGCGGTCTCGAGTCCCTGTAGGAATCCTTGCGCCAGGAGTGGGAACGGTTGTCTCCTGATGACCTGCGGCCCATCGCCGAAAATTTTGCGAAACGTTTGGCCCTCTGCATCCGCTCCAAGGGAGGCCACTTATTTTGGTTCACCCTGTAGATGAGATACGAGTCTTGTGTAATAGCAGAAAGCGAGAATGTGCCTTGGTGTGTATGTAAGCCTTACCCCAGCAGTTTCATAATCTGGACCACCTGGAAACCGGGCTCCGAAAGTTCCTCGTTTCTTGTGTATGCCTCTATAATAAAAATCGAGAAGATTCTCGGTTCTTATTGCACAGGGATACAGGGTGGCTCCTAATTATTTGCGCGTAGTTTGTTACTAATAACTTCAGCAAAAACAACAGTTATACAATCTGATACAACTTCTATATAGAGCAATGCCTAACAATCATTCACCTGAAAATATGTTCAAAATGAGCTCATTTTGCAGCAATACAGGCCTTCAGTCTCTTCTCCACCGACATCACTGTGGGCCACAGGAAGGTGACGTCGATATCGTCCCACGCCTTCTTAAGTGAAGCTTTGAGAGGTTCAAACTTTGGTGACTCTTCGAGTAGACCTTCTGCTGCAAGCAGCCTCACACAGCGAAATCCATCGGAACCAGATCAGGCGAGTTAGGTTGCCAAAAGTCCTTCGTGCAGTAGCCAGAGAAGTGACTCTCGCAGAATGCCAGTGTGAATCTCGCAGAATGAGCAGGTGCCCAGTCCTGTTGGAGCACGCACTGCCCACTGACAAAATTTTCAGCGGGAAACCCCAAAGGGGAGAAGAACATCGCGCAGGATCTTTTCTTGGTAGACTTCAGCGTTGATTTCCACTGAACGCTCGACGAAAACCAGAGGTGTCTTCTTGTCCAGGGTAATGCCAGCCCATACCATTACAGATTTCGGAAAAAGAGTCCTGTTGAGAACACGACGTTGAGAAGACCTGTTTCTGGATGGAGGCAGCAGCTAACGCTGATTCTATGAGTTGTGTGCCACTTCAATGGTAAAAATCTTCTCGTCCGTCCAGATGACGTTTGACAAGCGGCCCTGCTGGATTTCCTTTAGCAACAACTTGGATTTTTCCAATCTCATCTGCATGGCAGCTTCCGTAAGGGCTTGTCCGCGATAAAGACGATAACTGCGAAACCCAAGATCCTGTTCGACGATCTTCTGTATTGCTCTGCGGGAAACCCCAAAGTCTACGGCCATCTGATTCGTGCTAACTCCATTGTTCCAGTCGATTCTCTTTTGATGACCTTTCGAAGGCTGAGAGTGTTCACAGTACGTGGTCTGCCAGATCTCTTCCTCGGTTCGACCGTTCCTTCCTCTCTGTACTGTTTCAAAATGTGTTGGAGTGTTCTGGCAGAAATTTGAAGTCGTCGAGCGATCTCTGCTGCAGAATGTCCTTTATCGGCGAGATGAGCGATGGTGGTGAAGCATTTCATTGTCGAGGGTATCCAGTGTATCACCTTGCCTGGTTTTTGTACGTACTTCCCCCATCCTAGAAAAATCCTAATAATTGATCTCCCGCCATTTTCAAAAATACGGTAGCGGTTTGAATTTTGCGCAAATAATTGGGAGCCACCCTGTGTAGGCGTCACAGAAACGTTGCAAAGGTGTGATGAATCGAACGACCGTTATCTTGATGAATAAAGTTGTGTATGAGCCAAGTTATGACACTTGGAACTACATCCATTTCTGCAGTCACTTTTGCTACACCTATGTAGTATGCGAGTAATTAAACATGATTGAGAGGCTTTCGTAGAGATTTTGTTAGTTTCTTGTAACTTCCTCCTTATTTGTGTGCATCATCATTTCTGGATAAATCAGTATCAGTCAAGAAATATTAAAGAAAATTAAATCAATAAGCTAAATTGATATTCATGGTCAGTAAAACGTAGAAAGAGTGGTGGTAGCTTGACAATGTGTGTATCAGGATTCCTTATCTATGCCTCAACAGACGGTTGATTTGGTAAACAAAAACAAGGCTGCTCCAACGAGTGTCTCTAAGGAGTGTAAAATTAGCATTAGAGTCAGAGCAACTTCTTTGAACGGAGCGTTGTTGCCAGGAACGAGCAGGACGATTGAATGATGACGCAGAATGATGACATCATTAGAAAACGCTGAGGCGGCGAGGGAAGAAGGGCAAGACAGGTCACGATCAGTCCCTACTATTTCCCCAGTTCTGGGTTTCTAGAAATGTTGAATCTTCAGGTCGGCCTCGACGTCTGGATCACTTCTATGGCCCACTACGGTCAACAAAATATGAGGTGCTTGAAGAGCTCAGAGGTGGCTTCTAGCCGTACGTTCGAGCAACGCCTACACTTTGAGATGGTATAGTGTATCAGCGATTGTCTTCAAAAGCTACTGGGCCATAACGGCCCATAATAAATAGCCGCATTCGTGAGTTACTACCATCATTATCTTCGGCGAACCAGTTTGGAGCGCCTAACCGCCTACACTGACAACATATTTCTTCCGAATATTCTACGCCTGCATAGTTTCTAATGCTAGTTTCCTTCAAGACAATTTCCAAATGATAGGGCTGAGGATCAATGTCTGCGTTTATCTACATTATTATTTATTTATTTATTTTGAATGGGGGTGAGCGTAGTCCGAGGAGGTGCCGGCTGTCGCCTGCACCCGATATCAGGTTCTGGTTTGGATTTCTCGCCCAGGCCAACCAAGCCTTCCATCCCTCCGGAGTCGGCGAATTGGTACCAGACTTGTCTAGGAAGGATAAAGCGCTGAGTTGTTCATCGGATGGCCACCGCAAGTCATTGTAAGGCCAAATACGCATTCAAATCGCCTCCACGACATCCCGTAGAAGTAGAATGCGTGGCGCATCCCATAAGGGATTGGAGATTGAGTAACGCGTCCTTTATTCCTTTAATTATTTGCAAACGTAGATTGCATCTATGTACATGATAAGCAGGGATGTGCGGAATTTCCGTTTCCGTGTTCCGCTCTTATTCGAGCCGGAAGGCGGAACGGAAAAGATGACTCATCACTCACTGATTGTTTTACACTGACTATTCGCCACTTGAACTTATGCAAAAGACACACGAAGGAGATCAGCAATGCATTACATTTTTGGCGATTGTGTCGACTTTTTTGATACGGTGGAGCATCTTGAAGGCGGAGCAGTGTGACATCAAATTGAAATCTTTTTGGGGAACAGGGTTCAAAGTACTACCCGAGCAACGTTGACTGTCAGCACCAGGATGTGGGTAACTCGCCAACCGAGAGTGTATACGTTGCGGTATGTCACGGTGAAGCATACCTATAGCATGCAAGCAAGCGGTTGATAATATCGCTCGGTCTGCTCATCGACTGCGCTGCGACACTCACTTGATCTGTGGTGCAAAACTGTCCTTCTATTTACTAAAAAAAAACGCTCGTGAAACTTAGAAGCCAAACTACTGCATGAAGGGCAGCCTTGGAATTGCATACGCTTAGCAAAAAGGAAGTCTGTCGGATGGAACGGTTTGAAGATTCATGGAAAGTGAGGAGTCATGCGTCAAACCACGAGTTATGAGTCACCGGCTGCTCACTTTCGAATCATGGGTACGGCTTTAGAATAGAAGGTTAGTCAGTGTTCTGTATCCGAAGACGACTATTTTTTAAATGATGCACTACAGATTAATCTAATGCTGCAAAAATTTTCAAGAGGGTTTGGATAAAAATCTAATTCCTTAACCGGAACATGCATATCTTTGATTCTTCTAGTCGTCCTAGATCTGGCTTGGAACAACAGGTCAAGATCAGAATTCTACAAGCCTTTTTTATTTTTTAAGTGGCATTAGTGGCGAAATCTCTGGCATCTTACTCTTGAGCTGGATACATTGCGTTAAAATACTTTCTTTCTCCCTACAGAAAAAACCTTACATAAGCTGCGACTTGTTAGGCTGGTAATATTTGAAAAGTCACCCTAATAATGATACGAGTACAAGGATCTTTCATTGTTGTATGCTGTTGGGTAAGAATCACTCGCATGCTGCCTCGCCTGCTTCCTAAATTCCTTCACCGTAATTTATGATATTAATTACCATTGTTAGTACTACCATATTGAATATAATTATGAGGAATTAAATGAAGTTTGAATTATTTCCGTTTCCGTGCTTCGTATTCCGGTTTCCGCCCATTTTTGAGCCCTTCTGTTCCACATTCCGTGTTCCGCTTCTTGTGGTGCCTTGCTCCTTTATTGGAGACTTTGCCCTAGGTGGGCTAGACGGTGGTTCAGTGGTCTTAATAACTATTTATTAAATGAGCTGCCACTCCGGACGGCTCAAATACACGACACTGCCCATGGACCAGCTCTCCGCCTAGCTGGTCCTAACATATGGGGCCCAGATGGCGAGGAGTCGCGCTCTTTATGCGAGACACTTTTCTAGAAAAAAAATCCGCACATCCCTGATGATAAGGAAAACAAACAACACCTCGGAAGCATGAGTGCCGTAGAAGCAAGAAAAAGCTGCAAATCAAGCAAAGTTTCAAAGCACCGAAATGCCGTAATTTTTTAGTTTTAAAAGAAGAGATGGGTCATACACTCGTCCACAGTGCAGCGACCTTCTTTTTGTTTTATCCTCATAAATTTATTAACCTTTTCTTCCTACAACAGGCGGTTTCGGGCTCGTTTTGGTGTGGTAAAAAGTAAAAAATTTCCAGTGTAATGCACCAGAAGATTGGGCCATGGATTCTCTTGATACACAGAGAAGATGTATCAACATAATTCAACATATTCAGCGTTCGCAGTACCAATAGGATATTCATCAATAAATAATTATAAATGATAATTAGCGATAGCGACGATAAATAGATAAATATAATAAATATAATAATAATTAGCGCAATAAAATTCCCTCTTTCAATATTTCAATAAATTAGGCCACTGCTATACTTCGGTGACAATGTCGTCGGCGACGTCGGCGACAACAGCGTCGCCGAAGTATAACATAGGCCTTAGGCTTTGAAACCAAAGCAAAGTCTCTTTAAAATGTAAGAATTGTACAAAACTTCAAGTAGTGTTCATTTTTCGAGGTTTTTGAACTGAAGAAATTTTAAAGAAAGTCAACCTAACACCAAATCTTCCTTGAGCTAAAAGCTATTTCAGTGATGCCATCTAGTTTATCTGAAAGGTAGTCATTTTTATTTGGTAGATGCTAAATTTCAAAAGCATCAGGATTGCTTATAAGTGTTCAATTTGATTTAAGAAATGTCCAATTTGACAGTAAACGGTTTTCTAGGTCCCACCGTTCTATATCATTGACGGTGTCAAAGGAGGGATTCGTTACCTTTCCTGGGCTACTAGGCGAATTTTAGTGGTATATTTACCTCCTAAAAGCCTCGCTTCGATTAATAGTATTAGTAAGTCTTCAAGTTCATATGATTCTGGATCTGAACATCATCTCGACCGGCGGAGCATCAGCTATTCAAATTCAAAACTCTTTCGAACTCCCGGCTATACTCTGGGTGGTCGGAAGAGGGGTTGGCGGGCGCGCGCAATTCAAACGCGTATTTCATCAGCTCGCACGTAGTCGACGCCTTCTTCGAAAGCTGTTCTTTCTCTATTCATGCTTTTGCTTTGTAAATGCGGTCAAATAGGGTGGGGGGCGGTCACCCGTTGTCGTTGTCCTCCTTGGTAAGAACGCATGCGTATGTGAAATTACACCAGAAATAGTCTACCTCAGGCTTAATACCTTGAGGGACAAAGATAACATCTTCAGTTTAAACTGAAGATTTGAAAAAGATTAGGACAATTTTTCCTCAGCAAAATTCAGCATGACTTTGGAAAGTGAAAGGAGTTTTAAATTTTTAAAACTCACCTACCCCAATAAGTGAATGCTGGATTAAAAATTTCAAAGGAAGTCATTCCAAGTTTTCATCAAACAAAACATTATTTTAGCTTTCTCGAAGAGTACCTACTGTAATGAGGAAGTTTGCTTTAATTTGGAAGACGTTGTTTCTAAAGCGTCGAGCTTGCTCACCATCGGAGGAGCGTCCAATATTTCGACTTCAAAACTGTCCAGTGTGATTTCAAAAAAGTCCAATTTGGTTCGCAAAGTGCCCAATTTGTAAGCTGAATATGTATAGCTTATCGTTAGTGATATTTGGCAGCGACAGAATGAGACCAATTTGAACATGAGACAAAGTCGTATGTCCTAACCATCCACGTGCATACGGGTTTGCCTCATCTAATTTGAACTGTACCGTGTACTATGCCGTCTGGGTACTGTAGGAATTCGTGTTATACTGAAGATTTCAGGATGAGGGTGGTTTCCTTCATCCTGCTCCTCTTTCTCAGATATGGGGAGTTTTTCTTTGCGAGTTCTCCAGACGGCTCTCTCTGGAAGACGATATGTCCGCATCATCATTGTAGGAAGGTGGATCTATCCTCACAATCAACATGGACAACGATTCTGATGACGATCGACTCCAAACTGCGGATCATACCATGGTCAACGGCGCAGAACTTGAAGAGGTTCGTCATATTTTTACCGATCAAACCATAAAGGCACCCTTCTTTCTTACGCTATTTGGCGCCCATACTTTGTAGGTGGAGAATCGTCCAGTCATGAAAGAAGAACACTTTGCTCAAAAATCACACGCAGTTGACGATCTTCAGCTATCGGAGTCTGATTCCGAGGAAGTGAGTAGGTAGACGTTTTGATGCTGTCGCAGTATACCCGGAGCACCCAGTATAGGGCACTATTGTACTTTCGTGACTCCCGAGGACGAAGAGAGGTCGAAAAAAATTTTCGCCCTAACTTCGCCCAGGGGGTTATTTGGGGTGCTGATCGCGAATCTGACACCCGTTTTTCGTGGGTGCGCACGAATGCGCACGATTTTGGGGGCGGGGTTTCCAGCGCTGGGGACGAGCAGTCGCGGCGATGCTTACATGATTCCAGCGCGTATGCTGATTGAGTCAAGAGGATCGAGGTTTGTCTCACGCATGAGAGGGATGATTTCAAGGTAGAAGAAGGTGCACCAGGGTTTTCGGGAGCGCTACTTACGATTCCAGTGTTGTTTTCATCGCAGTTTTTGTAGATTGGTGACTTTACGCGATTTGTCGGATAGGTTTCAAGACAATGCTAGTAGGTTTACGTTTCTAATGTTGGTATTTGTAGAGGTAAGCATAATTTCATTGCCTACCATTGCCAGCTGACTCAAACACTTGGAGGTGGGGATGTTTCTGAGCGTTATAAAGCTCAATCACTGCCTAATTTCACCCGAAAGCCCGAAAGCATTTGGTTAGAATAGGCTAGAATAGAACACGGAGCTTACTAACACGTAAGAAGTTTGAATAAAAGTTTTGAAAGGTGCTGATTAGAAGAGCTTCCTCGGTTTTCTCTCGACTGTAAAAGGGAAAGAAGGCTACGAACACGCGTACAATGAAACACTTATATTGCAGAGTGGTAGAAATGCTAGGTGTTAGATAAAAGAACTTTAAAAAAGCGATACCTATTTATTTGACGCTTATTCGATATTGACTCGCGCAATAACAAAACAGCCTGTCCGTTAATGTTCTACCTCACTGGAAAAATTGCAGCGGCCTTGCGAAAGCGAATTTTCTTCATAGATGGGAATGCTTACTCTTACGTGTATTCAACAGCTAATAAATTGTTACAATGGAAGTTTCATAAGAACTGCTTCTTCCTTCGAATATCTTTCAACCTCCTGACGACATTTCAAGACTTCTCGTCACCTGCAATTATATGCCAATAGGAAATTTTAAAGAAAGCACATGGGATTCCGGACTGAACACATGGGATTCCGCAATTCTAAGGCGCTATCGGTCAAAACCGGGAACCTATATTCTGTTCAATAGTTACACAGCATTGTAACAACGTCTGCATGCCAGAGGTGTTCTCCAGCACGCAAAGTCAAAAGAACTGTGCTGAATAAAGAGCACTTGCTAGAATCATTTAAACGAGGTGTATCAGATCTAGTTTTTATTGGAATTTCTTTAAAACACAATGGAAACGTGGCGTTCAAACTGCATTGTTTGCTGTGGGTGATGTTTAAGGCTCATAATCGAATATGGCATTGTTTTAATACCAGGTTTTTCAGAAAACGGTTGAGTTCCTCAATTTTCAGTCATTTGTTATCATTCATTCGCCGTTTTGAGAGAGCACACATGTGAGAGAGGGGCCTGTCGACTAGAGTGGCATGGTTGTATACGTAGGCGGTGGAAGAGTGTGTCAGACAGCGAGGAGAGCATGGTGGCGCGGAGGGCGCGAGACAACGCGACAACTTGTCCCAAATGGCGGCCACAGCCGTTGTTTCCGACTCGACGCTACACTTACAACGCTGAAATTTTCACGGGAGAGTTGTCGTGGGCGGGGCAATGGACTTGGGGCGCGGAACTCACCGTGGAGCGCGCTCTAACTCATGCGACGTGCAGGGATTCGGGCAACTAGCCGAAACTGGTGGGAATTGGATGGCTTATTTCATCTTACACACCTCCCCATCGTTTTCTATGATACGCAGGACGCAAGATTCGTCCACTGCAGTGGGCGAGAACTTCTTATGCTGCCGAAATCTCACCTATTCGCTTTTAAAAGCGGTGAAGTAGGTTTGGAAACGAGGTAAACATCGGTTTTCACGGCACGTATTTGTCCTCGTGTGTCTAATTCACAGGAGAATGTTGTTTTGTACATTACCAGCCATAATGAAATTCAACTGGGCTGAATTTATTGTTAGAGCTGGATGCAGTAGCCATGACGAGTGTACTAACCATAAGTTAGCAGCCAACACAGTGTGTTTAATATTTATTCATCATAAACATTTAAGGTGTAATGGCCTTTTTTGCAACCTCTGCATAATAGTTTTACAACGACTTGTCCACACAGCGCATGGACCCAAGCTTTACAATTTGTGCAACGCATCCATGCTGTCTCTTTTGCAATTAGGTCTTCAGGATCTGTGTTAGGTGGAAGTCTGGGGTGTTCCTCGAAACACAACGAGCAGAACAAGATGTTTTCTTTGTCCACTGTGAGATGTTCAACTGATTGTGACCTTCTCGACTTTCTTCGTAACTTTGCTCTCTGTAAAAGAAGATGTGTTGAGCAGCAGAAGATATCCATATAAAACTAGCACACCAACGCACCGTATAAATTTCCGTCTTCGGCATTTTTGGTGCTCCACCAACGGAAGCCAGTTCTGGGCGCGGTAGCAGTACCGCCGCTGACCTCGGCAATTGTACTGGAACACTTGCAGCCAGTTTCATGTTTTCGGCTATTTTGCGGAGAGATTCCAAGGCGTCTGCATTCTCCTGCTTTACCAGTGCGTTCACCTTGGCATGAATTATGACGTAATCCTGTAATAACACATACATTTACATCAATGCAGGTCTAATACCAGACGCACCTGAGCAATTTGGTCGCGAATTTTGCAGAGTTCACCACCTATGCCAGGTGAGAGGTCTCTTGCGCACTCTCTATGCGCATTTATGTCTTCTTCAATGATCAGCTGTGGTTGATCAACTGCGGATCGAGGCGTGGTCTCTAAGTGACGTTGAAATGTCGGATCTAGAAGAAAACTTATGCATATTATTATCATTTGTGCGGCGATGATTCTCTTACCATAAAGTCTTATTGCATGTGCATGCATGCATGCCACTCCAGCAACGGCCCCACTGCTGCAGGTACATGTCACCGCATAAGGACAAACGTGACAGCGGGAACAATGAATGTTTTTCTGAAATTACTTGTGCATGAAAATTTAATAAAACGAAGTGCCAACCAACTTACCTCTACCACACAAGTGCAGGATGCTTCAATTTCTACCCTATGCACAACACTGATGGTCTTTCCATACACATTCCAAACAGTACTGTCCAATCAACGTATTGCGTCCTTCTTGTCTTTGTACACGTTTACAGCGAGACGATGCTGTATGTTGTTTTCTCGAACGCGGAATGAAGACGAAAGTTGTCGTCGATCCTATACATTCATTTGTGATACATTGTTCGAAGTTGTGCTACTACATGCCCTACCGCTACTTCATAGTCCTCGGCCAATTCGTTAACGGCCTTAATAAGCACGTCTATTACAAAATCTGCTCTCGCATTCGCCTTCCTTTTAAGCTTCTCTTGTTTTAGGCGAAGATGCCACCTCTCTCCAAACATCGAGGTGCTCATCACAGCGCCTTTGCGGTTAAATGACGCCCATTTCCTGATCTTTTCTTGCCCTGAATGCAGTTGGGGTTATCGTAATTCCTCACGTGAGCAGGTTTTTTCCCACCTAGGTACTCCTTCTGCAGGTACTGCACCATTTGGAGGCATTCCTTGTTCCGTAAGTATGTGAGCACCTCCGTGAGTCTGTTGTTGAAGGCAGCCTCATCACTTAAACGAAGCAATTGCCGGAATGCGGCAAGGACTGGTTTTTGCAGTTCGACCTGCAATGTGGAGTAGACTCATACACCTAATCATCATTATCAAAAAATGCTATTGTCACCTTCACACACTCTTTCGCTTTTCTCTTCCAAGATTGCAAGATATGAAATCTGCAAAAGTACAATTCTGTGGCACTATTTGGAAATATCGCCTTGTAGCCCTTATAGAAGGAGAGAGCTTCGTCGGATGTTAGGGACTTCGGCTCAAATTGCGGAACCAGACGCTTTATTTCTTCAAAAAGTATTTTTACTTCTCTCCACGTCATTTCTGCTGATAGAAGAAACGCTGAAACAATGTTATTTCTGGAATAGCACAGATATAATAGATCTACCCTTTGTACCTGCTGGAAGCCCTCTGTCGCGGTCATCTACAACCATGAGCGTGGCCAACCTCAGGGTGTACTTTGTCAAATTGTGGGTGTCGTCTAGTGACACTCCTTTGTTTCCGTATTGTTGCAGCCACCGAACTTGCAACGGAGTAATAATAACTGGAAACAAACGTTCGCATAAGATGACGTGGCGAGCATGCATACATGAAACCTGCCTAGAGCGAATCCCTTCCCACTTCGAGCACTCGGCATACGTAAGAAGCGGATCCCGTCGTCAGGGTTCCTTTCCAGCTCCCTCATAGCAACGGAGGCCATATCCTCTTTAGCGCGAACGCCAGGGGTCAGGTTGTATCGAGTGCTAATATTCCACAAATCTTTTTTGGTCACGAAGTACAGCTTAGATGTCTTCGCTGAATGGTCCTTCCTCATCTTCCTAATAATAAAGTCGGTAGTGTATTCTGAAAATATTACCATTCGGGTGGAGTCCTTCACATAAATATACGCTATTCTCTCTGTACTCCAACACCAAACCTTGCAGCATGAGCTTGAGGTACTCAATTTGTTCTTCTGTCCAATTTAGTAGTGCCTCGTCAATTTCGTGACCAATGTGTCCGAAACAGCCTTCGGCAAGTACGGAACCATCTTTGCGCACATAAACATTCAGATAAGCCGAACAATATCTATGCCTCTTCTTCGAAGTTTTGGCCCGAACTTCTCCTTGCGGGACACCTTCACCACTTCGATGACACCTGGGTAGAAAAAGATGTTACCATTTTATTATTTGACACTATTATTATTATTATATCCCTTTAACCTCATGTAGGACACGGCCGAATCTTTTTTACTCGCTCTGCAAAAGAAAGATGTCGCGTGGAGGTCACACATCTTATCGTACCATTCCTGAACGAAAATTCATGCGCTAGTGGGACAGTAGGACTTTGTTTATACAAACAAACCTTATATAGATTGTAGTTCTCGAAAATCTCCTTGTGAAATGTAAAGTCTTGAGGTCTACCAGTAGAGTCGTCATCGGAATGATTCTTGGCACAGTGTTCACTAAGGTGTCGATGCGTCGCGAACACAGAGTCGCAAAGAGGGCAAGGCACAGTCGTCAGAGTTGGTAAATCGTCTGAGTGCTTCGAGTTCATATGTATTTTCAGCCCGTTTTTCGACGTATACACTGCTCCACATAATTCACAGATTAGCGTGGACTTTCCCGTATTCTGCTTTTCAGCTAGTTTCGTCTGTTTTTTCATTTCTTCCATCGTTTTTGGAGAGACGCCGTGTACGTTGCGATGATGTACGAGAATATTCCTTTTCAGCAACATTTTTCCGCAAACAGCACACTCAACATCACTTGAGTCCATGTCCTAGAACACCTGATTTATTAACTGTGATTTCATATTTGCTTACAAAAATAGAACTGTGATGGTAAGTTGAGGATATAGTTCAAAACCTATGGCTACAAAAAGATTGTGTTCAAGGAGGAAGAGTGTAGATGGATAAGAATTGCAGTGTAAGTGACTGCAGAAAGATACTGCACCTAAAAGCCATCGATACTGGATGTGACTGTTGACATATGTGGAATGAGTATTTAATCATGTCCTTTTCATTTCTGACGAAACGGCTGGTCATGGTTGGTTCACTCATTCAGATTCGCCGTGACTACAAACTAAACCGACCGTGTTACGTCACATCGAACTCCAGAGATGCCTATAGTTATCAAACTATACAAGGCGTATCATATGCAGGAAATACGTTATAAAAATTAGAAATGTCTGTAACGAGACATATGTTATGTTTCATCGTCGTAGTAGTCTGTGTCAATCTACCGAATCAAAAAAATGACACAAAAGAGAATAGAAACGTATAACAAAACTTTTGCATCTTTCTGAAAGGTACTATCAAAATGGCATTCCCTTGTATCAGCAGAGGAACGAGTAATTGTTGAGAAAGCAAGCGATCAGTTTCTCCTTCGAAGCAACTCACTGTTGTGCAGCAACACAGAACCGAGGTGAATGCGACAAATATTAACGAAAACAGACATCAAAATCCCTTCCCGCGGCTATATACAGGAAAACAGGATGAAAAAGCAACAATCACCAAGGAAATTAGTCGAAATGGCACCCCATTTGCATTTGTCATCAGTACGATCGCACCTCGTTATGGATCTCCAAGTTGTTCACTTACAAAATAGTCGAGATGTATTGTTCCATGCATGCCGCATCAGTAAGAGCGCGCTCCACGGTGAGTTCCGCGCCCCAAGTCCATCGCCCCGCCCACGACAACTCGTACGTGAAAATTTCAGCGTTGTAAGTGTAGCGTCGAGTTTGTTTCCGCCCCCAAAATCGTGCGCATTTGTATCCACCCGTTTTTCGTTTACGCTGGAGTACGGCAGGTTGGGCGCGTATAGCGCAGTCGGAGGAGGCGCGACTGTCGCGTGCACCCGATACCAGGTTCCTGGTTCGGATTTCCCGCCCAGGCCAACCAAGCCTTCCATCCCTCCAGGGTCGGTGAATTGGTACCAGACTTGTCTCAGAAGGATAGAGCGCTGACTTGTTCATCGGCTGGCCACCGCAAGTCATTGTATGGCCAAACACGCATTCATGTCGCCTTCACGACATCCCGTAGAAGTAGAATGCGTGGCGCATCCCAGAAGGGATTGAGTAACGCCTTCCTTTGTCCTTTATCCTTTTACGGCAGGTTACGGAAGATAACAAGGTAATGGTCACCGATTTCGCCCAAACTCCAGCGTAAAACGAAAACGAATGTCAAATTCATTATCGGCGACCCAAATAACCCCTAGGCGGTTTGGGCAAAATCGGTGTTTATGACCTCGGCAGCGTTAGTTACCCGTTGCCACCGTAACCTACGGTAATCGTCCGAAATTTCAAAAACGCATGTCGTATTCGTGATCAGCACCCCAAATGACCCCTGGGCGAAGTTTGGGTGAATTTTTTTCGACCTCTCCTCGACCTCTGGAGTCCCGATGTTCAATAGTGCCCAGTATAGCAATGAAATAAGAGGATGAGCAAGTCAAGGCTGAACATGATCTATTATAGGAGAACGAATGGTTCAGCAGAAGAACATAGATTTCAATCCTAGTATTATTTGCACTGCTAACGGAAACAGAATGGAGGAACAAGTAGTACCAAAAGCAAGAGTCGCTTTTAACCAGTAACTAGGCAGTCAAATGCAAACTTTTGGCAAGGCTGACTCTTTGAATGATAGAGGGCACTATTGTACTTTCAGGATTCCAGAGGTCAAGGAGACGAAAAAATTGCGCCCAAACTTCGCGCAAGAGAGTTATTTGGGGTGCCGTTCACGAATCTGACATTCGCTGTAAAATTTCGGCCGGCTACGGCAGGTTACGGTACAAGACGTTCTTAACTAGAGTACTACGTTTTCAGACCGTTACCGTAAGAACAGTCGTTGTGGGACCAACATGTGCTAGAATCAGTGCTGTCACCTTGCCAACTCCACGGTTAATCAGTATTGGAGCTACTGAGCGGAGAAAAGAAGCTTCACAGAGGGGGTTTTCGGTAGAGTATTTTGCAGAGAAATGCAATTTGACGTTGTAATATAATAGATGAGCAGTTGCTTTAGCGTAGCCAAGTTTGGTACAATTCCTTACTGCGGCTTACGTTTCGACATTTTCGCCTTGTTCAGGCCTGGAAAAGTGGAAGTCGTTTGAGAAACTATCCTTCCTGGTATTCCGTCCTGCAGAAATCCATCCAAAAGGCTAAGCGACCGGGAAAACGACGCCGTAAGAAGTCGAAAACAAAGCTCACCTAAGATATGGACAGGAGACATGTAACAATTGTGACTACGCGGAACAACTACTCATCTACTCAGCGACTACAACGTCAAATTGCATTTCTTCCCAAAATGCTCCACAGGAAACCACCTCAAACAGTATGAAGCTTCTTTTCTCTGCTCCATAGCTCTTATATTGATTATTCGTGGAGTTGGCAGGGTGACAGCACTAATCCGAACACATGTTGGTTCCGCAACGAGTGTTCTTACAGTAACAGTTTGAAAACGTACCCTAGTAAGAACGTCTTGTGGTTACGGTATGCACGGGTGACCAATGGTGTCGAGGTCATGATCACCGATTTCGCTCAAACCTTATCTATAAGTCATCCGTGGTGCTAATCAAAAATCTTACATCCGTTTTTGGTATTACGTTTGTGTACAGTAAGGTGATCATGACCTCAACAGCCCTAATCATCCTTACCTACTGTAGTCTGCCGTAATCGGCTGAAATCTTAAAAACGGACGTCAGTTTCATGATCAGCGAGTAATACAAAGAACCCCTTGCGCGAAGTTTGGGCCAAATTTTTTTCGACCTCTCCTCGACCTCGAATTGTGAATGTACACCAGTGTCGGACAAAGAACAGCGTCAGAAGGCCTTGTCTGGAATATGCCACGCATTCTACTTCTATGGGATATCATGAAAGCGGTTTTAATGCGTATATATCCTACAATGACTTGCTGTGCTGCGCCGATGCGAAAGGCAGTGTTTTATCCTACCCAAAGAAGTCCGTTAGCAATTCGTCGACCGTGGAAGGATGGTGTGTTTGGTTAGCCTGGGAGGTACCCGAAGCGAGAAGTTCGGGCGCACTCGACTGCCGACGCAGTAGCTGGCGCTGGCTGTCGTTTGTATCTCTAATCAAACTTCCTTATTCCGCCCACTCAGCCAATCGCTCCATCCTTTCACGGTTGATAAAACGGTAGCGGAATTCGATGGGTAGGGTAAAACACTGACTTCTTCATCGGCTCGCTACCACCAGACATTGTGCAGGTCACATACGCATTCAAATTAAATCCACGATATCATGTGAAAGTAATAGGTATGACGCTTTCCAAACACAAAACGTTTTGACAAAGGTACCACGTTTTCAAACCGGTACCGCAAGAACAGTCGTTGCGGGACGTACATGTCTTCGGATCAGCGCTCGCACCATTCAAACTTCAGGTGGCTGCGGGACATTATGTACGAATGGTCGCCGCGGACGCAGCGAATGGCGCGGCGAGCGCGGCAGAAGACGTCGCAATTGGGTGACTTCAGCGGCCAGTGATATCTAGACCTGCATCAAAACTTGCACATCAAGTGTTAGGAAGTGTATACAAAGTCAGTTTCACTGCGATAGTGTGTCATATTTTCAGCTTTTCCTAAAGAAGCATCGTATAAAATTGAGCATTAGAACGTTGTTTAGTTTTACAACTCGAACTCAATTTCTGAACCTGAGCATGTTTTCTCGCAGCTCCTGCAACGGCAGGAAGGGATACCAACAACTCAAACCTAGCGACTGCAACAGGTCATGAGGCACAACTCACACAACCACAGCGGAGTCGCAGTCGCGGGCGCGGTGACCGCGCACGCGGCAGTCGCAGTCGCGGGCGCGGTGACCATCGGTACATAAAGACCGCCCCTCACTTCAGGTGAATCATTAGTGGAACTATAGAACCACGGAAAAAAGAAGCTTCATTCTGTTTGAGACTGTTTTTGGTGGAGCATTTTGGGCTGAAATGCAATTTGATGTTGTAATAGATGAATAGTTGCTTCCACGTATCCAAGATTGCTACGTCACCCCTGACCTAAGACCTATGTTATAAATACTTCGGCGACGCTGTTGTCGGTGACGTCGGCGACAGTGTTGAGCGGGTGCTACGCAGTCCGTGACGGCCCCTGCAACCCTGTCGCCGACGTCGCCGACAACAGCATCACCGAAGTATAGCATAGGCCTAAGGTTACCTTGTTTTCGGCTTCATGCGGCGTCTCGTAGATTCTCAGCTTTTTGGATGGCTTTCTGCAAGATGAAATGGCAAAAGGCATTGGGAGGGGAAGAGGTGGGGCGGGGAAGCGGGTAAACTATCTCAAGTGACTTCGACTTTTTGAGGCTTTTAAAGAAGGCGATAGCGCCGAAACATAGGCCGCAGACTTGTACCAATCTTGGCTATGTTGAAGCAACTACTTATCTATTATAACGTCAAATTGCATTTCTTTCCAAAATTCTGCACCGAAAACCACCACACACAGTGTGAAGCTTCTTTTTTCCGTTCATAACACCACATTCAATTAACCGTGGAGGTGGCATGGTGCCAGCTGATCTGAAGACATGTTGACACCTGCAACGACTAGTTTCACGGCAACTATGATACCCTATTAAGAACTTCTTGTATTCCAAACAGCGATTGAGACATTCCACCCATAATCTCTCATCAATTATGAAGTCGGGGTCTTCCCATCAGTTTCTATTTGGCCGCGCAAACCTGCTGTATGCTCTTAGTATTACTTGTTCCCTCATCTCTTTCTCCAATATGGCTTTTCGATGATGAAGTGGCTGTGAACCTATTGGCTAAGACAAGTGATTAAAGCGAGGGCGTACACTTACCGATTCAATGATGCGCCTAGGGCAGGCCTCCAAGAAGCAACCGATTAGCGGTTGTCGTACCTCCATATCGTAACTTACGGAAAAATAAATTATAATGTTCTGGTAGGGGAGGTAGACAACAAGACGTTCTTAGTAGGGCACCACGTTTTCAAATCGCTGCCGTAAAAACAGTCGTTGCGGGACCAACATGTCTTCAGATCAGCTGGCACCATGCCACCTCCACGGTTAAGCGATAGGGGGTCTATGGAACGGGAAAAAAGAAGCTTCATTCTGTTTTGCGGCGGTTTTCCATAGAGCATTCTGGTAGGAGATGAAATTTTACGTCATAATAGATGAGTAGTTGCTTCAACGTAGCCAAAATTGGCCAAGACTGGTACAAGTGATTATTGCCGTTTACGTTTCGGCATACTTCAGGGCCTTGAAAAGTCGAAGCCATTTGGGCAACTATCTCCCTCTCCAAATGCCATTTCATCCTGCAGTAACCCATCTAAAAAGCTAATAGACCACGAAAACGACGCGGCAAGAAATCGGAAAAAAGGCCATGGACGGAAGTCATGTACCAATTCTGGCTACATTAAAGCAACTACTCATCTATTACAACGTCAAACAGCATTTCTTCTGAAAATGCTTCACCGATTCGCTTGTGTGAGCAATGGTCCGAAGACGTGGTGGTCTCGCCACGACTGTTCTTACGGTAACGGCTTGAAAACGAGGTACTCTGGTAAAAACGTCTTGTAGGTAGACAGATATATAGATATAAGGTGCCCGGGAGAACTGCGGTAGTGTCGATGCTTCCTTCATCTATTATGCAATCACTAACCATCCGTCCTTCAGGAGCTGGAAAAGGAAGCCCCGAGTAAAAGCCAACCGCCACCATGTCCATTGCAGAAATCAAGCCTGGTGAGTAAACCTTGGTTTCAGGGATTGGATGTCATTCCCTTCATCAAAATCAACACATTAGGCAGGGGGAGGTGGGAATCCATCAATTTCTCCTAATAGCGACAAACAGCTAAGGGCAGCAACGAATTCTTTACCAGATCGGACGAGTTTTTCTACAGTACTTGGATGGTCGTTGCGGGGCTACGCAACAGTCCAATCCTAGTTCAACCAGCGTGCGGTGGTGTTGACTACGCACTAGTCATTTATCTAGATCCCCTTTTCTCAATCGCGTTTCCCCTGTGTTTTTGACCATTTTCTTTAAGCTTTTAGCGTCAAACAAGTCAGTTTTTATTGGGGGGAATGCGCACGAAACTGAGGATGAGAAGTCTCATCACTCGCGTCTAAAACGGCCAGTGGTAGCGATGAGTAGTACGCCAAGAGGAGATCTCTCACTGCACTCGGGTTGTCGTTGTGGGACCATGCGACAGCTAGTCCTAGTCCAATACGACAAGCGATGATGTTGAATACGCCATCGTGATTCCTCCAGTCCTTGACCGATTACATTGCTCGACCAATTTGGCCACCATACGTGGGGCCGTGCCGCTAAGCGTCGGAGTATAAACGGAGCCTTAGAACCGCCGCGCGCAGTCGATTGCTGAGCATTCACTGGCAGCTACGCTGTTTCCAGGTGGCTTCCCTGAGGAGCCGTTTCGTCAAGTCGAATACAAGCTCGTGCACATTGACATCTTCCGTAGCTGCCGCTGTGGCGCAAATTCAATTGGCCCGGAATGACTGTCGAGGTCCTAGAAGTCCAAAGCCAGTACGTGAAGTTGCACTGTAAGATCTTCGAAAGGCTTCGGGTTGATGATTAGGCATTTTCCAGAAGCGTCAGAGGTTCAGCACACCATCCAATGACGTACTCGATGAAAACGCTCCGGAAACTGCGAAGGATGTTGATGTGTTGGAGAACAACCAAGCTGGCAGTGTTGCAGGCCTTGTCAAGCAGGAGCTAGGAAACGTAAGTAATGGACACAGTGGCTGTAAGTGTGTAGATCTCTGCAACTGTTTTTGAAGTTTGAACAATCACCTCGTGCAGCGAGTGCGAGCGTTAACTCCACCCGCGGCAGGAATGAGGCAGAGTTTTTACAGCCCAATTTTGCGCTTGATTAGAATATTAAAACTGACCAGGGAATACCGTCAGCTTCCCATGGAACTTCGGATTGAAACCTATATAACGTGGAAGAGCTTGCGACACAGATCACAGATATGTAGACCATATTTGCTAAATGGATCTCATAAGCGAGTTGTGGCCGGCGAAAGCCGCGTTGTTGCGCAATCGTAGGTGCGGTTGGCAGCGCTGACAGCAGCGGCAGCGGCACTGTGGTCGAGTGTTCGCTTCACAGGGTTGGGATCATGGGATCGGTTCTCGTCGGTGACGGCGTTTTTGCATTTTGTTACCTATCTTCGAAAAGGACCTATAATCTCATTTTAGCACTTTTTTTTGAGCGAACGGCTGATGGTGACTTGCATTTACGTTTATTAGGATATTCGAAGTTGGAAACATGAAAACTGATATATGATATGATATACACTGATAGATACATGGAAATATGAGAACATGGTAACGACTTCGTCTGGAACTACAATATATTGAAGGTTATATCACAAATATGCCGAACGTTTCGTGCCCCCCAGATATTTGAACTTTCTGAGATATTCATGGTACAAGGCAGGACCTGTTGATGATCATCCTAGTCCGTTTGTTACCACTGGTGATTATTTTTTCAACTTTGGTACGGTCGACTGCTTCGTCAGTGATTGCAAGGAGACGGCCTGCATAAGGTGTGCAGTTTGTGAAGAGCATATTTGTTTTACATTTTTTGTGCTGTTCTATCAGTGTTGGGGCAGGCTTGAACAGATGTAGTTGATTTTAATATGTTTAATTATGTTGACTAAATTTTGTTGCTTTTTGATTTTTTACTTTTGATTTTTGCATCGATTTGAATTTTTGACTTCCTTCACGTCATGAATAAGATATGTTATCTGAAACATGCTTCCAACTTCAAGTATCCTAATAGACGTAAATGCAAGTCGCCATCAGCCGTTTGCTCAAAAATGTGCTAAAAATGAGACTATAGGTCCTCGTCAAAGATAGGTCACAAAATGCAAAAACACCGTCACCGGCGGGAACCGAACCCATGACCCCAATCCTGTCGAGCGAACACTACCACTGCGCCGCTGCCGCTGCTGTCAGTTCTGCCAACCACTCCTCTGATTACGCAACAATACGGCTTTCGCCGGCCACAACTCGATTAGGAGATCCATTCAGCAATTTTGGTCTACTTATCTGTGATCACCGTCTCGAGCTCTTTTACACGATATGGGTCACACCAGGAGACTATCTCAACGGTAGGTCGGATCGGCCAAAGTGTTGTATATGGGCAGAATCTCTTCTCTAAAGGGAAACAAGAAAATGCAAATATCTTGACCCCAATACAACTCTACGCAGAGTTAGGGACGACAGAAGCTGGACCGTTAGCGGCGGCCTCTGCCTGCACGCGGACGATGAGCTCAAGTTGGCTGGAAGCAGCGATTATGAGGTTTATGCCGCCCCTCCATCCACTGCGCCACCATCGCTCTCTCGTCATCGCTGTTTCCAGCCAACTTGAGCCCGCTCTCCGCCTGCAGGCATAGGGCTAACGCCGCCAACGGCCCAAATTCTGTAGTCCCTAACTCTGCGCAGATTTGTATTGGGGTCGAGTTTGCATTTTGCTGTTTCCCAGAGAGAGGCGATTCTGCCCATACGCAACACTTCGGCCGTTCCGACCTACCGTTGAGATAGTTTCCTGGTCAATCCGAAGTTTCATGGGAAGCTGACGGCATTCCCTGGTGTCATTAGCAAAGGTATACATATCAGTTGAGAGTGTGATCTCGTAAACCTGATTATCTGAAGGAATAGTTATACATCGCAGAGTACTGTGCTAGCTCTTGTCTTTTCTTTCAACAAACCATTACTTTTCGGTTCAACAGCGTTCTGGTTCCCATTAGAAAATTTTCGGATCTAAGAGGGGGGGGGGGGCACTACGTTGTGACTCTTTGACAACGGTGGCAAAACTAAAACCAAGCCTAGTTCATGAAGGCAATACCGTGAACTGGCTTACGAAAGGACCTTTCTTTGTAATTTCCTAGACAGGCGACGCCTTGCTGTTTATATTTGTTTCGCTTTTTCAACTGTGCAACCTCCGACTAGAATAGATTCAAATTTTCTGATGAACATGGCGTTTTAGCAAAAGAGGTAGCGCCTTTGCAAAATTTCAACCCCTGCATTTAACACATTGGAGGATGGGAATAACCATTAGTCAATCATCGTGGCGACCTGTTGGCTGGGACATTCCCATTATAGATAACCAGTCAGTATTTCCTTCATGTTAGGAAGTATATCCAGGGGCCAGATACGTCTACGACTTACAGCAATTTAACGGAGAAAATACAGCCTAAATTCCTGATGGCGCGGCTCATCAAGCGACGTGATGAAACATCTCACCATATCGCTTGTTGATAAGCCGCGCTATCAGTAATTTTTGCTGTATTTTCTCCGTTAAATTGCTGTAAGACGTTGATGAATCTGGCCCCAGTTTTTACCATCAACATATTACGCCCTCACCTTTAAAGTGAAATACTAGAGAAAATCGATAAAGCCAATCAATGATAGTCAATTGATGGAAACAAGACAAAATTTAGAGTTCCTTGATGATTTCCACATTATTTTGCTTTGCCTGAGACCACTCAATGTGACAGTGCTCTGACAATGTTGTTTTACAATTGATTGATGCTATTCAAAGAAGGCGCGCGACATGGAAAGTATGGGGGGAGGGGCGTTCTTACCTTCGCGTCTGCCAATCGACCAAGGCACGGCACCACCGAGCGTCTGCAGCCTATCTCGAGAACCGTTTATAGTTCTGACGTCAAGCGTCGTGATGACGTGAATAATGGCCAACTTTGATCCATTGCGTTGCATGATCAATTTGTCTACTATATATCATGTCGCTCGTTGTCGGAGTATAAACGTGTAGAACGCCACCCCGCCAAAGTATGGCATACCTGTGACGGACGCGCGAAGGCGTCGTGAATAGCCAGCAGTCACGCTGATGGAGCGCGACGAACGGCTGCCATTAGCCACGTCCCAGCTCGCGGTAAGAACATGTTTATAACTCCCATCGTCGTCGTAGGGTTGCGACTAGGAGACCTGCATTGCGACGCGAATCCATCAGAGAAGAACGTTCTTTGAGCATTGCTGTATAAGGAAGCGCGACGCCAATCAGCTTTTGTTATGTAGAACTAAACGCGGATTCTGAAATGGAGGGCATACTCGTCATGAATCTGCGAAGGCGTCGCCATCACCTATGTGCCCGACGCCGCAGCCGGTAAGTAGTATGAGAATGGAAATGGAGGACAGTCAACATAGAGCTACTGCTATCCTTGACATTAGGGCCTGTTCATACCTCACGACGAAGGCGACTCGTCGGTCGTGCAAAAAATGCTAATCGATTAAAACCGAGCGATCACCGCTGAAATCTGTTTATGCCCAAGCGCAGTCGCTCTTGCTCCCGTAGCTGTCGTCGCTGTTCATACTGTTCATACTTCGCGCCGGCGAAAAAAGCTACTAGGGCGACGGACGGAGTGTAAAGTACGTATTACACCGTAGCGAACTAGTGTTCGGACGAAACGATTTCTATTTTCTTCAGGTCAGGGTAAGACATGCTATAAAACTTTTCCGAGTGCCAGATTGGAGATGTAGGTAATATGACTCTTTGTCAAAGTCTGTGTTGATTGACTGACTGACAAGAAATGGGCGTTATGTTGCAATACGTACACCACACTGCGTCCGCCGCCCCAGTCTCTTTCTTCGCTCCCGCCGCTCACTCACATCACCTGTTCATGCTTTCCGGGCGCTGCGGTCACTCTCGTCGCTGCCGTTGCGAAGTATGAACAGGCCTTTAGGTGTACACTCCTTGGTGCAGTCATGGAGGCGGTGCTCCGAAAACGACACCTAGTGCTGAATGAGACTCGCATCACTGAGCGGGTGAAAACTATACTTGTACTCGAGCGAATATATTCCAATGGTTCGAATAGTGCAATACTCTATATTCCTAGATTTTCAAATACTCGTTCGAATTCAATCATCGAAAAGGTACCGTATTCGAAGATAGAACAATGTATTCGAATATCAATAAACCTCAAATCTTCAAGAACCTGATTCGAACAGATTATTCGACTTTTCTAATATTCGAATGAACGAAAAATGTTGCTTATTCAATTTTCGACCATTCGAAAAATTTGGTTAGCGAATGAAATCGCTTGTTCATGCGTTTGAAATTTTTCGACATCGAATTTATTCGCTCATTCGTTCTATAAAATTTCTCAAAAACCCAACCATAGTGAAGATCCGCTGGAGGGTTCACTCAGAGCCCACTTTCTACTATACCACCGCATTGAGCCCGGAGTGCGTAGTATCGGAAGTCCTTTAATTAGCCAGCCATCTCACAAGAGAACTGTCTAAAAGGTACGCCGAAGCGGCAAGAACGAATACTGTAGGAAGAATCTCCGTCCTCCAAATAGTAACAGAACATGTCTTGTTTTTGCCGAATCCTTGAGGCAAACGAGCATGAGGATGTAATGGTTAAGCGTCCGAGCGTCGAGCTTACCACGGCTGCGCAAGGAACTTGTGTCGTCGCCTTGGTGGCGCGGTGGTAGAGGTGCAGCTTCGTGGCTGTGACGTCATGGGTTCGGTTCCCATGCTGGATCGAGTTTTTGCACTTTTACCATGGTATCGGATTTCCATAGAGATTTCCATATCTGTACTTTTTTGGAGTTTGCTGACGATTTCACTCCATATTCTTTATCGACATCTTGTCAATGTCCCAAATACGATGATACATGAAATTTCACGCCAATCGATGGTTCTCATTGTTGGTGAGGTGAGTGCCACCACATGTACTCGTAATGTAGAAGGGGACCTTATGATCTTCAAATTATCACATCGATCAATGCTGCCGTCTCTGTTATGCCTACGAAATTGCGCGGTCGTAATAAGCTGCTGCTAACACCACCTCTACAATGTCTGCCAACCCTCGAGTGGTTATTCACCTACTGGCACTGAAGTGGCACTGATCTTCACTGGATGCTGTTCCTTCGAGAGACGATGTGAAACCGGCGGAAGGAATAGCAAGTAACCTTTTCGAACTGCGACAGCTGAAAATCGACCAAGTGGAGAAGTTGGAGGTACTGGAAGAAGAGGACCACAAGTTTCAACCAGAAGAGGAATGTGCCGAAGTCAGGACGCCACTAACCAATGAAGGCACTATCACATTTGCGGGAGGACAGACCGTTCCGGAGGCAAATGTTTGACTATACTAGAACTAATATCTTACACAAGGTTGACAGCCGGAGAAAATGGGACTGTATCGCGATTCCAGGGTTGGGCTGCAGCGGAGTAGCATTTGACAGCAACTGTGAAACAATCTTGCAGCAAAGAAAGTACTAGCCACTGCTTAAGACTTCTCTGAAAAAAAAAACATCATCACACATCCTGGTTGCTTCGAAAACTCGAGTGGAATGGCATTTCCGGAAGACCTAGGTCTATACAATGATCGGAAGAAACTGTAGCCTTCATACGTTGCCCATGCTGTGATCAATCCTAATGTTTTGTTCACTTTTGCCTGTGTATAATTGGTGTTGAAGTTTTTTCATGAATCTTTCATATATAATGTGTTCTGCATATTTGGGACATTTCTGGTGCATCACGAGATTTCGACAAAGAATATGTAAAAAAATGAAATGAAATCATCAGTAAACTCCAACAAAAGTTCAGATATTGAAATTTTTATGAAAATCCGATACCATGGTAAAACTGCAGAAACGCGGAAAAATGCAGCATGGGAACCGAACCCGTGACGTTGCAGGAACGAGGCAGCACCTCTACCACCGCGCCACCAAGGCGACGACACAAGTTCCTTGCGCAGCCGTGGTAAGCTCGACGCTTGGACCCTTAACCATTACACCCTCTTACTCGTTTTCCTCAAGGATTCGGCAAAAAAAAAACATGTTCTGTTACTATATGGAGGACGGAGATTCTTCCTACAGTGTTCTTTCTCGCGGCGTACCGTTCAGACAGTTCCCTTGTCAGCTGTTCCAGTGCGCCAACCTCGAACATTTCAGACTGCTCATCTGGCTAATATGCACGTCATAGCGTCGCTTGGCTTTAGATGCACAAACAAGGCTCTAGAGCTACTGACAGTTGTGCGGCTTTTAGGCGACCTCCCTGAAAAACCGTTTCGTCAGATCGACTGCGAAGTAGGGGTTTTAGAAACATCAGAAGGTTGGAAACACAATAATCAAGGTCGAAGTGGATGAAAAACTCCCGGAAGCTGCCAAATATGTGTCGGTGTACGAGCATGGTGTTGGTCCTGCTGGCATTATCAAGCAGGAAGTTGGAAATAGATACTGTATCCGTGTGTGTGTAGACCGCTGTACCTGTTTTTGAAGGTTGAACCAGAAGCATCACCCCATGTAGCGAAGGCGAGCGCACTCAGGTCTACCAGCGCCGTTGACTCCACCAGCGGCAGAAAGAGGGTAGGGGAATTTTGGCATCTCAGTTTTAAGAATACTGTATTCAATATATTAAAGCTGAGTGAACAGTAACGGTGCTGTACATTACAGTTGTAAAGGTGATTTCTCGAAACGTGACTACCTCCTGGGATACGTCGAGAAGTATAAACCCTCTTGCCTTTTTTAGTGCATAAAGCCCGCTACGCTCAAGGAGGTCGAAGCCCATGGACTATCCCCAATGCGCATTGCGCTGTTTTGCAGCGCGCGAACGTTGTTTTGCAGAACGCGACAAACTCTGCGTCTCTGCCCTGTGGTTAAGGATACGGCGACGCCATGTGGCACCTGATGCCATTGCAATACACCCCACTCACGTGGGATCGTGACAGGTTAAAGCAAGATAAAACAAAACAAAATCTCACGTCAGCACATCCGACTACTACGTTCAAGGAGGTCGAAGCCCATGGGCTCCCCCCCCCCCCCCCCCAACAAGCATTGTGCCGTTTTGCAGCGCGCGACAATCTCTGCGTCTCTATCCTGTGGTTAAGGATAGGGCGGCGCCATATTGCACTTGGTGCTATTGCAATACACCCCACTCACGTGGGATCGTGACAGGTTAGAGCAAGATAAAACAAAACAAAATTCCACGTCAGCACATCCGACTACTACGTGCAAGGAGGTCGAAGCCCATGGGCTCCCCCCCCCCCAACGAGCATTGCGCCGTTTTGCAGCGCGCGACAAACTCTGCGTCTCTATCCTGTGGTTAAGATTGGGCGGCGCCATGTGGCACCTGATGCTATTGCAATACACCCCACTCACGTGGGATCGTGACAGGTTAAAGCAAGATAAAACAAAACAAAATCCTACGTCAGCACATCCGACTACTACGTTCAAGGAGGTCGAAGCCCATGGGCTCCCCCCAACGAGCATTTTGCCGTTTTGCAGCGCGCGACAGTCTCTGCGTCTCTATCTTGTGGTTAAGATTGGGCGGCGCCATGTGGCACCTGATGCTATTGCAATACTCCCCACTCACGTGGGATCGTGACAGGTTAAAGCAAGATAAAACAAAACAAAATCCTACGTCAGCACATCCGACTACTACGTTCAAGGAGGTCGAAGCCCATGGGCTCCCCCCAACGAGCATTTTGCCGTTTTGCAGCGCGCGACAGTCTCTGCGTCTCTATCCTGTGGTTAAGATTGGGCGGCGCCATGTGGCACCTGATGCTATTGCAATACACCCCACTCACGTGGGATCGTGACAGGTTAAAGCAAGATAAAACAAAACAAAATCCTACGTCAGCACATCCGACTACTACGTTCAAGGAGGTCGAAGCCCATGGGCTCCCCCCAACGCGCATTGCGCTGTTTTGCAGCGCGCGACAATCTCTGCGTCTCTATCCTGTGGTTAAGGATAGGGCGGCGCCATATTGCACTTGGTGCTATTGCAATACACCCCACTCACGTGGGATCGTGACAGGTTAAAGCAAGATAAAACAAAACAAAATCCCACGTGTCAGTACATCCGACTACTACGTTCAAGGAGGTCGAAGCACATGGGCTCCTCCCCCCCCCCCCAACGAGCATTGCGCCGTTTTGCAGCGCGCGACAGTCTCTGCGTCTCTATCCTGTGGTTAAGGATAGGGCGGCGCCATATTGCACTTGGTGCTATTGCAATACACCCCACTCACGTGGGATCGTGACAGGTTAAAGCAAGATAAAACAAAACAAAATCCTACGTCAGCACATCCGACTACTACGTGCAAGGAGGTCGAAGCCCATGGGCTCCCCCCAACGCGCATTGCGCTGTTTTGCAGCGCGCGACAATCTCTGCGTCTCTACCCTGTGGTTAAGGATAGGGCGGCGCCATATTGCACTTGGTGCTATTGCAATACACCCCACTCACGTGGGATCGTGACAGGTTAAAGCAAGATAAAACAAAACAAAATCCTACGTCAGCACATCCGACTACTACGTGCAAGGAGGTCGAAGCCCATGGGCTCCCCCCCCCCCCAACGAGCATTGCGCCGTTTTGCAGCGCGCGACAAACTCTGCGTATCTATCCTGTGGTTAAGATTGGGCGGCGCCATGTGGCACCTGATGCTATTGCAATACACCCCACTCACGTGGGATCGTGACAGGTTAAAGCAAGATAAAACAAAACAAAATCCTACGTCAGCACATCCGACTACTACGTTCAAGGAGGTCGAAGCCCATGGGCTCCCCCCAACGCGCATTGCGCTGTTTTGCAGCGCGCGACAATCTCTGCGTCTCTATCCTGTGGTTAAGATTGGGCGGCGCCATGTGGCACCTGATGCTATTGCAGTACACCCCACTCACGTGGGATTGTGACAGGTTAAGGCAAGATAAAACAAAACAAAATCCTACGTCAGCACATCCGACTACTACGTTCAAGGAGGTCGAAGCCCATGGGCTCCCCCCAACGCGCATTGCGCTGTTTTGCAGCGCGCGACAATCTCTGCGTCTCTATCCTGTGGTTAAGGATAGGGCGGCGCCATATTGCACTTGGTGCTATTGCAATACACCCCACTCACGTGGGATCGTGACAGGTTAAAGCAAGATAAAACAAAACAAAATCCTACGTCAGCACATCCGACTACTACGTTCAAGGAGGTCGAAGCCCATGGGCTCCCCCCAACGCGCATTGCGCTGTTTTGCAGCGCGCGACAATCTCTGCGTCTCTACCCTGTGGTTAAGGATAGGGCGGCGCCATATTGCACTTGGTGCTATTGCAATACACCCCACTCACGTGGGATCGTGACAGGTTAAAGCAAGATAAAACAAAACAAAATCCTACGTCAGCACATCCGACTACTACGTGCAAGGAGGTCGAAGCCCATGGGCTCCCCCCCCCCCCAACGAGCATTGCGCCGTTTTGCAGCGCGCGACAAACTCTGCGTATCTATCCTGTGGTTAAGATTGGGCGGCGCCATGTGGCACCTGATGCTATTGCAATACACCCCACTCACGTGGGATCGTGACAGGTTAAAGCAAGATAAAACAAAACAAAATCCTACGTCAGCACATCCGACTACTACGTTCAAGGAGGTCGAAGCCCATGGGCTCCCCCCAACGCGCATTGCGCTGTTTTGCAGCGCGTGACAATCTCTGCGTCTCTATCCTGTGGTTAAGGATAGGGCGGCGCCATATTGCACTTGGTGCTATTGCAATACACCCCACTGACGTGGGATCGTGACAGGTTAAAGCAAGATAAAACAAAACAAAATCTCACGTCAGCACATCCGACTACTACGTTCAAGGAGGTCGAAGCCCATGGGCTCCCCCCCCCCCCCCAACAAGCATTGTGCCGTTTTGCAGCGCGCGACAATCTCTGCGTCTCTATCCTGTGGTTAAGGATAGGGCGGCGCCATATTGCACTTGGTGCTATTGCAATACACCCCACTCACGTGGGATCGTGACAGGTTAGAGCAAGATAAAACAAAACAAAATTCCACGTCAGCACATCCGACTACTACGTGCAAGGAGGTCGAAGCCCATGGGCTACCCCCCCCCCAACGAGCATTTCGCCGTTTTGCAGCGCGCGACAGTCTCTGCGTCTCTATCCTGTGGTTAAGATTGGGCGGCGCCATGTGGCACCTGATGCTATTGCAATACTCCCCACTCACGTGGGATCGTGACAGGTTAAAGCAAGATAAAACAAAACAAAATCCCACGTCAGCACATCCGACTACTACGTTCAAGGAGGTCGAAGCCCATGGGCTCCTCCCCCCCCCCCAACGAGCATTTCGTCGTTTTGCAGCGCGCGACGGTCTCTACGTCTCTATCCTGTGGTTAAGGATAGGACGGCGCCATATTGCACTTGGTGCTATTGCAATACACCCCACTCACGTGGGATTGTGACAGGTTAAAGCAAGATAAAACAAAACAAAATCCTACGTCAGCACATCCGACTATTACGTTCAAGGAGGTCGAAGCCCATGGGCTCCTCCCAACGCGCATTGCGCTGTTTTGCAGCGCGCGACAATCTCTGCGTCTCTATCCTGTGGTTAAGGATATGGCGGCGCCATATTGCACTTGGTGCTGTCGCATTACACCCCACTGTCGCGTGGGATCGTGACAGGCTCTTTTTCTTCTTCTTCTTCTTCTTCTTCTTCTTCTTCTTCTTATTCTTCAGCGTGTGTCCCGCTTCGTAGCGGGGTCCGCTATTCTGGTGTCATGACGCCACCTTTCCCGATCCAGCGCTAGATCAGGGTGGACACCAGCAACCTTCAAGTCCATATGTAACGTGTCAGACCAGCGCTGCTTCGGACGCCCTCTATGCCGCTGTCCTACCATCTCGAACATAAGGCCAATCTTGCGGACGCTGTCTTCCTTTCAACGCAGAACATGGCTGTACCATCGCAAGCGAGCTTCGCGCATGTCCGCTATCGGTACCAAACTTCGCCGAATGACATCGTTTCGGATGCGGTTCAGGCGCGTGACTTCAGCCGTCCAGCGCAGGATCTTCGTCTCCATGACGCTGAGGCGCGTTTCAACCTCCTTGGTCGCAGGCCAACACTCAGCGCCGTTATCGCTACTGGCCGGACGATTGCTCTGCAGATCTTTGACTTAAAGCGCTCTGGTATCTTCCTATCGCAGAGCACGCCAGTCAACGAGCGCCACTTGGGCCAAGCTGCACTCACGCGTGAATTCACTTCAATCAGATTGCCATCAGATGCTACTGCTGATCCCAAGTACTTAAAAACCGAAGTGCGTGGGAGCACGATGCCGTTAACCATCATGGAGCTGGACTCATTAACGTCCGTTGTTAGATACTCGGTCTTCTTCACGTTCAATCTGAGTCCAAAACACTCCAAGCGATCACGCCAAGCTTGCACCTCTCGCTCGAGTTCACCTTTATCTTCGCTAGCGGGCATTACTTCATCAGCATAAAGCAGTGTCTAGGGAACTGGCTTCTGAAGATCCCGTGTAATGGCGTCTATCACGACAACAAAAAGGTGTGGGGAAAGCGCAGAACCCTGGTGCACCCCAACAGAGATGGAGAACTCCATTGAGATTCCGGCTGCAGCTTGAACTCTACTCTTTGGGGAAGAGTAGAGGATTCGCACCCACTCTATGAGCTCTTCAGGAACACCATGTCGTCGCAGGGCGTACCATATCACTTCACGCGGTACGCGGTCAAAGGCCTCTAGGTCGAGGAAGGCGATATGACTGGCCTCTGTTTCTCGCGATGCTTCTCTAACAGGAATTGGGCGGCATGTATGGCATCAATGGTGCCACAGCCAGCTACAAAAGCGCACTGATTGCTGGAAAGCTGGACGATGGCACGAATTCGTCCGTCGACAATTCGCTCAAAGATCTTCATGCAGTGCGAAAGCAAGCGAATCGGACGGTAACTGGAGCAGTCAGCAGGACTGCCCTTCTTCTTCCAAATCGGACTAGTTGTACTTTGACTCCAACAGTCAGGTACTTTCTTCTCTGCTACAATCTGATTGAAGAACTTATCGAACAACTCATCCGGGTACCAAAACTTTGACTTCCACAGGTCAGCCGCCACGTGGTCGGGCCCAGTTCCTTTGCCTGGCCTCATCTTCTTCAGAGCCGCTTCTGTCTCCTCCACGGTAATCTTCTGGACGGGGCCGTGAGTTGGAGCCGTTGAAGGGATGGCTGAATGAGGAAATTCTACCGTAGAGATTCCCTCGAAGTAATCGCGCCATCGCTTCAGTGCTTTCTTGCGGTCCATAAGAAGACGGCCATTTTCATCATTGATGCCGAGCAACTTTTCAATGTCCTCGGTCTGCCGATGGCGAAACTTTGCAAGTCGGTACAGATACCGCTCACCATCGCGTGACTCGTGCTTATCGTTGACATCTCCATAATGAGTGGCTTTTGCAACAGCCACGGCCTTCTTTGTAGCTATCCTCGCTTCTTGGCACTTTCGCCAGTTATCGGCGGTCTTTTCGCCGAGAAAGACGCGATAGAGCGACCTCTTCTCTCGAACCTTTGCCTTCACTTCGTTTGTCCACAACCTTGCCTGCCTGTCGACCTTTCGTCGCCCAGGCTTCGTAATGCCGAGTTGCGACTGTGCAGCTTGACGTATCGCGTCGGTCGTCATCATCCAAGTTTCGTGGACAGTTGTAACCGTCGGTAACCGCACGCGAGAAATCAGAGTTGCTTCCTTCTCTCTCAATCTTCTTCTTCTTCTTCTTCTTATTCTTCAGCGTTTGTCCCGCATCGTCGCGGGGTCCGCTCTTCTGGTGTTACGACGCCACCTTTCCCGATCCTGCGCTTGATCAGGGTGGACACCAGCTAGTTTCATGTCCGTGTGTAACGTATCGGACCAACGCTGCTTCGGGCGTCCTCTAGGCCGCTTTCCAGATACTTCCAACTCAAGGCCAATCTTGCGGACGCTGTCTTCCTTTCCACGCAGAACGTGGCCGTACCATCGCAAGCGAGCTTCGCGCATCTTGTCCGCTATCGGCGCGACACCAAACTTCTGCCGAATAGCATCATTTCTGATGCGGTCCATGCGCGTGACTCCAGCCGTCCAGCGCAGCATCTTCGTCTCCATGACGCTGAGGCGTGTTTCAACTTCCTTAGTCGCAGGCCAACACTCAGCGCCGTACATCGCTACCGGGCGCACGACGGCTCTGTAAATCTTCGACTTCAGGTGCTCTGGTATCTTCCTATCGCAGAGCACGCCAGTCAGCGAACGCCACTTGGACCAAGCTGCACTCACGCGTGAGTTCACTTCAACCATCAGACCGCCGTCAGACGCTATTGCTGATCCTAGGTATTTAAACACCGAAGTGCATGCAAGTTCAGTACCGTTAATCTTAATGGAGCCGGACTCGTTCACGTCAGTCGTTAGGTACTCGGTCTTCTTGACGTTCAATTTGAGTCCGAACCTCGCCAGACGGTCGCACCAAGCTTGCACCTGCCGCTCGAGATCGTCTTTCTCTTCGCAAGCGAGCATCACGTCATCAGCATAAAGCAGCGTCCATGGAACAGGCTGCTGAAGATCTCGCGTAATGGCATCCATGACGACAACAAAGAGGAGTGGAGAAAGCGCAGAACCCTGGTGCACCCCAACAGAGATGGGAAACTCCACTGAGGTTCCAGCTGCAGCTTGCACTCTATTCTTTGGGCAAGAGTAGAGCATCCGCACCCACTCTATAAGTTCCTCAGGTACGTTGTGTCGTCGCAAGGCGTACCATATAAGCTCACGCGGTACGCGGTCGAAGGCCTTCTCCAAGTCGAGAAAGGCGATATGCACCGGCTTCTGTCTCTCGCGATGCTTCTCCACCAGGAGGCGGGCGGCGTGTATAGCATCAGTGGTCCCACAACCAGACACAAAGCCGCACTGGTTGTCGGAGAGCTTGACGATTTCACGGATTCGTCTATCGAGGATTCGCCTGAAGATCTTCATGCTGTGCGAAAGCAAGCGAATCGGACGGTAATTGAAGCAGTCCGCAGGACTGCCCTTCTTCTTCCAAATCGGAATCGTCGTACTGTTGTGCCAACACTCCGGTACTTTCTTCTCCTTTACTACCTGGTTGAAGAACTCAGCCAACCATTCAGCAGGATACCAGAGCTTCGACTTCCAAACATCGGCTGCCAGATCATCCGGCCCTGTCGCCTTACCGGGCTTCATCTTCTTTAGAGCCGCTTCTGTTTCCTCCACGGTGATCTTGCGAACGGGACCGTGAACAGAAGCCACAGAAGGGATGGCCGGATGAGGAAATTCCATAGTGGAAGTTTCCTCAAAGTAATCACGCCATCGCTTCAGCGCCTTTTTGCGTCTGTCAGAAGATGGCCGCTCTCATCATTGATGCCAACAAACTTTTCAATGTCCTCGGTTTGGCGATGGCGGGTCTTTGCAAGTCGGTACAAATACCGCTCACCATCGCGCGATTCGAGCTTTCGGTAGACATCACCATAATGAGTGGCTTTCGCAACAGCCACGGCTTTCTTTGCAGCCTTCTTCGCCTTCTGATACTCCTGCCAGTTGTCGGCTGTTCTGTCGCCGAGAAACACATGATACAGCGACTTCTTCTCTCGAACTTTCGCTTTCACATCGTCTGTCCACAGCCATGCCTGCTTGTCGACTTTGCGTCGTCCAGGCTTCGTAGTGCCGAGTTCCAACCTTGCAGCTTGGCGTATTGCGTCGGTTGCTTTCTTCCAAGTTTCATCGACAGTCGTAACTGTCGGTAATCGCACGCGAGAAATCACAGCTGCTTCCTTTTCTTTCATTCGCCACCACTTGATTCTTGCAGCACCGCATCGCTCGACCTGCTTCAGCCTCGGAGAGGCGATCTTCAAAGTACAGATCAGCGGACGATGCTGTGGGGCGACCGTTTCATACGGCACGATCTTCGCGTCTGTGACGAGATTTCGGTCACGATCCTTCACAAGCACAATGTCTATCTGAGACTTGGAGCTCCCACTATAATATGAGATGAGGTGGGAGTCGCGTTTTCGGAAAACGGTGTTCACAATGGTGAGGCTATGCGATTCCGCATACTCAAGAATACGCTCACCATCGGGGTTACGAGACCCGTATCCGAAACCACCATGACAGCTGTACCCGTCCTTCGCAGCACCTACGTGCCCATTAAGGTCACCAGCGACTATGATGACATCTTTCGACGGTACCTCTGCTGTCTTCTCATCAAGCAGGTTCCAAAACTCATCCTTGGCTTGATCGGAGCAGCCAGTCTGCGGAGCATACGCAGAGAAGAAGTGATAGAGTCGCTCCTTAGCGGCGACAACGATCTTCATCAATCGATCGTCAAAGCGCTCGACGCTTACAATCGAGTCACGAAATCGTTCGGAGACGATTATTCCGACACCGCTGGTGGTCCTGGGACTTCCACATAGAACGGCCTTGAAACCACGTCCTATGTCCCTTGACTTGCGGCAGGACCACCTCGTCTCCTGCACCGCACAGAAATCAACTCTTCTTCGCTCCAGTGCTTCAACCAACTCGCACGAGCGGCCCGTCAACGTACCCACATTCAGCGTAGCCACGCGGGTCCTGCTTACGTTACGGAACTTTCGGACTAGCTCAGTTGCCCCCCGATGCCGTCCTCGCATCAGGGACCCTCGCATACTTCTCACACTCGCCGGGCTCTGCGAGTGCGCGTCGGCTCCCGCGGACGCCGTAGCACTATCTCGAGAAACTTGACTTATCATACACCATGTGATGTGACATGGGTCTTCGTAGGCCGGCCTGTCACAAGGGCCTGTCGCCTGCATTCGAATGTCCGTGATTAGCTTAGCTCGCAGAGCGAGCAGTTTCCAGTGGCACCACGTGGAGGAACGGACATCGCCACCTTCCTTCTCTCTCAATCGCCACCACTTTATTCTCGGTGCACCGCATCGCTCGACCTGCTTCTGCCTTGGAGGGACGATCTTTAGGGTGCAGATCAGCGGTCGATGCTGTGGGGCGATCGTCTTATACGGCACGATCTTCGCATCTGTGACAAGACCTCGGTCGCGATCTTTCACAAGGATAAATTCTATCTGAGTTTTGGTGCCCCCACTATAGTATGAGATGAGGTGGGAGTCGCGTTTTCGGAAGACGGTGTTCACTATGGTGAGGTTATGCGATTCCGCATAATCAAGAATACGCTCAGCGTTACCTGACCCATACCTGAAACCACCGTGACAGCTGTAACCGTCCTTCGTAGCACCTACGTGCCCATTAAGGTCATCAGCGACTATGATGACATCTTTCGACGGTACCTCTGCTGTCTTCTCTTCAAGCAGGCTCCAAAACTCATTCTTGGCTTGCTCTGAGCAGCCGGTCTGCGGAGCATACGCAGAGAAGAAGTGATAGAGTCCCTCCTAAGCGGCGACAATGATCTTCATCAACCGACCGTCAAAGCGCTCGACGCTCACAATCGAGTCACGAAATCGTTCGGAGACGATTACACCGACACCACTGGCGGTCCTGGGACTTCCACATAGAACGGCCTTGAAGCCACGTCTTAAGTCCCTTTACTTGCGGCAGGACCACCTCGTCTCCTGCACCGCACAGAAATCGACTCTTCTTCGCTCCAGTGCTTCAAACGACTCGCACGAGCGGCCCGTCAACAACGTATCCACATTCAGCGTAGCTACGGGGTCCTGCTTACGTTACGGGACTTTCGGACTAGCTCAGTTGCTCCCCGATCCCGCCGATGCCGTCCTCGCATCAGGGACCCTCGCATACTTCTCACATTCGCCGGACTCTGCGAGTGCGCGTCGGCTCCCGCGGACGCCGTAGCACTATCTCGACACTCAGGTAACGTCATACACCATGTGATGTGACATGGGTCTTCGTAGGCCGGCCTGTCACAAGGGCCTGTCGCCTGCAATCGAGTAACCGTGTTCGGCTCGGCTCGCCAAAGCGGGCAGTTTCCAGTGGCACCACGTGGAGGAACGGACATCGCCACCAGGATCGTGACAGGTTAAAGCAAGATAAAACAAAACAATATAATGGGAAGGGTGGGAAGTCCCACGTCACCACATCCAACTGCTACGTTCAAGGAAGTGGAATCCCATGGGCTGGCCCCCAACGCGCATTGCGCCGTTTTGCAGCGCGCGACAAACTCTCTACCCTGTGGTCAAGGATAGGCGCCATATTGCAGTTGGTGCTGTCGCAATGTAGTCCATTGCGACGTGGTATCGTGACAGGTTAAAGCAATATAATACAGGAAATGGCACGTCTTATCATGGGTTTTCCTGTTTTATTTTTTTTCCTCCTGTGACGATGTCATGTGGTGGTGGTCAATCAAGATTTTTGTTATCTGCGCTTCTCTCCTTCGCTAGGTTAGTGTGTTGCCGTTATTTGTCCGTACAATCCTAGTTTGTGGGCGGCGGGGAGGAGCAACAGCAACTGGTGTAACTGCGACTGTATTTGTAACATCTGGGCGGCTCTAGGGCAAGCTAAAAGTGTGGTGGTGAGGCGAAGCGCTACCTGGAGCTGGATTGATCAACAGTTAAACCCGTGTGTATGCCGAGTATAAGGGGTTGAGAGAAGATAAGGGATCGCGATGAATGCTTCATCGTGGGTATCTGTAGTCTTTATACCCGCGCCTGGTGTGTATGGGTGTATGCGTGTGTATATGTGTGTATACGGAGCACCACATATGTGTGTCTTATTTCAATGTCTTCTGCGTTTATTGAGGAGTTTTAACAGAGTCACCCCCTCGGAGCCTCTTATCACTGAAACTGAAAGGGTTCTCCTGTTGCAGCAAAAGTTGTTCAAACCCTTGGCCTTGTAGTCATCATTTGGATTGCCGTTATACCCTGCAGAATTGAGAAAACCAAACAGGTGCATCACTTCCTTTGTCCCAGTTTTCAAAGCCAAAAATAGCTGGCCGCTGTTCGCATAGCATTCGTTAGCCACGACGTCCAAAATTCGAGGAAAAAATACAATTTCCTTTCATGATAACAAGCTTTATTTAGCACGTCGTAGGGAGAGCACTATTGTAAGAAGCAGAGCTCTATTATGATCTAGATTATCTTGCTGGAAGTCTTATTTTTTTCTTGCCGCACTTTTTTCGATGGAAATAACGACGACGAAATTCGCACTGCTCGAAATGAAACGCTTCACAGCAGGTTCTATTCAGAAAAACTGACAATTATCGTTGGGGACCGAACTACAATAGTGTTCGATTCAAATAGTGCCTAAGCTCTAATTTATACTTGCGCCGCCACGCGGCGCGGCATCACGCTCGCCATAGATATCGATTTTTCGCGTCGCCCCGTCGATATCTATTCCGACCATGGTGCCGCACCGCGCAGCGGCGCAAATATGAACTGGGGCTAAAGCTATGAGTAATAGCGTGAACTGAAGTTATGATGTGGTTTCGTGATAAGAGACTGTAGCCGTGTGAGAACTAGGTGATGTACTTGTAGCGTAGCAGTCCTTGTATGTTCTGTTTCCGGTCGTATAGGATACATAGAATCGAGTTTTTGTTGTAAATTTGTGGGTATTGTTCTTGTTTTCGTTTTCGTTTAATTGATCAGTATTATGAGTGTCTCTGATGCAAATGAAACTTGTAACTCCGTAAAGCCCCACTATTTCGATCAAGCTCTGTCCTCGTTCCCGTTGTAGAATCTTCGGAAGATCTTGAGATTCTGTGAAGCCATCTGCTCAGCTTTAATGTTCCAAATCTGCAACCCTTGAATTAAACACATTCAAGAGTGGGATAACCACCAGTTAAACAGAGTGTGTGACCTCTGGCTGGGATGTTCTCTCATTGACTGGTATTGCTTTTGTATTAAAAATTAAATATACATATTAAGAGCATTTAGATTTGAATATTTAATTTATTATTTATTTATTTATTTATTTATTTATTTAAACTTAAATTTTTTGTTATATGCCTTCTTAATGAAACAAATATTAATTATAGTTTCACTTGAAAAATTCTATTTGATCACTTTTGCGAAAAAAAGGAATTGTTTCAGAAAATGGTATGTTAATAAATTTCTAAGTCTAACCAGACATATTATATATACCATTTTCAGGCCGAATTGGACACTTTTCACGTCAAATTGGACACTTCTAAGCTCGCCTAAGACTTTTGAAATCAAAGAGAACTCTTCCGAATTAAAACATCCTTCACACAAGTTAAACTACAGACTCAATAAGATGGTTAGAAAAAAAATTTTGTCCAAGGAAAATCTAGAACAACTTTTTTTTGAATTTTTTTTTTTACTTTAGCTGCTCGAATGAGTAGTAATTTTATAAAATTTTTACTTTTGGAGAAAAAAATAAGAGATTGAATTTTGTTTTAAAGCGGAGCAAAGCAACAACCATATAGTGCGTTAAAACACCAGTTTGCGCCATGCGCTCGAGAAGCTCGTCGCGATTTTTATTTGATTGATGATGTAGTAAATGCTGTTTACATAAAACAACATGGTGGGAATATGCGCGTTCTTCACAATTGTAGTTGTTGCAAGTTATTTTGTATTGACTGTCATTGATGAAGTACTCTCTTCAGTGTCATAACCACTTCTAATTGAGTAACGTCTTATGTATTTTTTTGTCTAGCTGAAACATGAAATGGAAAAGGGGAATACTGCTTGCGTAGATTTGTGTTATGTATATGTTGATTATACTTATATGTGGATTTATACATACCTGTAGACAGTACAACAAGTACAATTGTGAAAAACGCACATACCTCGTTGTTCCATGTAAACAGCATTTACTCTATCATCAAATAAAAATCGCAACGAGCTTTTCGAGTGCATGGCGCAATCTGGTCTTTTAATGCACTATACGGTTGCTGCTCTGCTGCGCTTTAAAACAAAATTTAATGTGTTATTTTTCTCCAAACGTTAAAATTTTATAAAATTATTACAGTCATTGGGGCAGCCGAAGTAAAAAAAAAAATCAAAAAAGTTTTTCTAAATTTTCCTTGAACAAAATGTTTTTCTAACCATCTTATTGAGTCTGTACCTCAATTTGTATGAAGATTGTTTTAATTCGGAAGAGTTCAGTTTGATTTCAAAAGTCTTAGGCAAGCATAGAAGAGTGTTCAATTTGACGTGAAAGTGTCCAATTTGATTTAAAAGTGTTCAATTTAGATTGAAAGTGTCCAATTTGATTTGAAAAGTGTCCAATTCGTCCTGAAAATGATATATATTTTTTATTTTTTTTATAGTACGTGGATATTCACGCAGAAGAACCAGTTATCCGAGAAGACAATAAAAGATAAACACAACGAGAAGAACAAAACATGCACGCATGATAGATGATTAGAAATACACCACCCTAATGAATCATCCTTTGATGTACCTGTCAATGAGCTTTTCAGTTGTGAAATGGAACTCGGTAGACCATATTTTTTAGAAAATTTTAGAAACTCAGAACCAGCTCTTTGGGTAAAAAAGGAAGCTCGCAGTCGTGACCTTGCCTTAGGAAAATGAATTTTCGTTCTACAACCACGGGTGTTTGAAGAAGATGTTGTGTAAAATTTGTCGGGACGCAAGCTTACTCTTTCAGTGATCATTTTGTAAATCATGAGCAAATCATTTCTCTTCCTGCGAAGTAGCAAACTAGAAAGATTGAAAATTTTGTTCCGAACATTTGAAGGTGGAATGGACGTGTAGTCATAACCGTAAAGCCGTATCCAAAGCTTTCGAGTGAAATTATTCTGCACCGCTTCTAGCCTGGCTTGGCTGCGCTTAGTAGGTGGATTGAACACAGTGGTCCCGTATTCGAGTACGGGGCGGACATAAGAAATGTAAGCCAATCTGAGGTGACTAACTGTGTTTGTGGACAAACCTCTAAATAAACTGTGAATGATCCTATCTGCCTTACTCACTATTACTTCGCAATGTTCATCAAACGTAAGCCTAGCGTTTAAAATGAAGCCTAGGTCACGACGTTTAGCGGTTTTATTTATCTGATTTCCATGGAGGTAATAAGCGTAATCGTCTTCTACGCTTCCGAGGTGAAGAAACTTCGTTTTGGTATTAGAAATGGGAGCTTCCAGGTAACAGACCAATCAGCAACTGCAGTAATAGCTGACTGGAGTGTCACACGGTCGTCAGTTTTTTGAATGCTCTTGTAGACTTTGATATCGTCAGCAAACATTTGGCAAGAGATATTAAACGGTCTTATCGAGCTTGGCAAATCAGACGTGTATATAATGAACAAGATGGGAGATAAAACCCCACCTTGAGGTACTCCGCTTGTGACTGAATAGGCAGAGGAAAACGACTGATTGACCTTGACTTGCAAAGACCTACCGGTGATGAAGTTGCTAATCCATTTTACTATCCTAGGATGCAAATTGATATTTTCAAGCTTGAAGATAAGCTCCTTAAAAGGGACTCTATCGAATGCTTTGGAGAAACCGAAGAAAATGACATCAACATCAAGGTTTTGATCAAGTGCTTTTGTTCATTCTTCCAGATATATATATATATATATATATATATATATATATATATAAGGAAAACGATGGCGTTACCCAGTCCGCTTTTGGGATGCGCCACGCATTCTACTTCTACGGGATGTTGTGAACGCTCATTCGATGAACAGTCAGCGCTTTATTCTTCCCAGACCAGTCTGGTACCAATTCACCGACCCTGGTCGGTTGGAAGGCTTGGTTGGCCCGGTAGCGAAATCCGAACCAGGAACCTGGTATCGGGAGCAGACGAGAGCCGATACCTTCTCCGACTGCGCCGACACCGCCGCACGCGCCCATATGAACTATACAAAAAATAAAATGAACTTTAGATTATCAGCGGAGGTGAAATATTATGTCCCAGTAATGTCTTTTTTTTCGTAAGACTGTCTACCCTAACATGTCCACCCTCACACCATATAGGGTATGTCCGGACAAAAATCAATAAAGCCAATCGATAAAAATGAGCTAATTGATACTGTTTGCTTAATGTGAGGCATATCCACCGACGTCAATTGAATCCACGATACCAATCAAAGGATCTGAAGGTAATCCATTGGGTTTTTGAAGAGTATGTAAGATTTTTTATTTTAAACCATTTGTTTTCCAGATGGCTCTCTATGACACAATATGGTTCAACATTGTAGAAAAGTGGATCTGTCTTCGCAAACGACATGGACAACGATTCTGATGACGATAAGCTCGTGATTGTGGACGATCCAGTTGTCGACAGTGACGTACTTGACGAAGACCGCCTTGTCATTGCAGACGATAGTGCCGAAGAAGATCAAGAAACCGCAAATGTGCTGAGCAGCTATTCGTCTGTTCGTTTCTGAATTTGTTTAGCGCCAAATTTTCTAGGTAGATAATCGTCCTGTCAAGAGGGAAGATCATCTAGTTCAGAGATCACCAGCAGTCGACGATCTTCTGTTATCGGAGTCTGATTCCGATCAAGTGAGCAGTGAAACGTATTGGAGCTAACAGCGGTGTGGGATGTCGTGAAGCTGTTGAGCCAAGATTGTTATCGAAGCTTTATTCGGCTTACCGCCTTCTTCAGAGCCTGGAAAAGTCAAAAAGAGTTTGAAAAATTACTCGTCCAAGGATCATTTCAAGCTGCAGGAGTCTCAAAAATTAATGAGAATGAAACGAATAGGGAGTAAGGCAACCCGACTGACCTATACTAACAGCCGAAAGGCTGGATGGTCACCCTCGGATGGAGAACGACTGGGTGAATGAACTATCCCTTTGGGAGAGCCTCTTAGCGGCCCTCCGGCTGGCGCCCTTCAAGGTTAAGTCCACAGAGGTCGGCAAATGGGGCCAGTTCCTGAGGTACGGCCACCCGTTCCTCTCTCTGCTATTGATCGCGGGATTCTTGAACGTAATTCACAACGCCTCCAGGGTTTAGCGCGCCGCGATATCGAACACGCGCTAAGATCGTCATCCCAACCACTGCGCCACTGTGACTTCGCAGCCTGTGTTCCCCCAAAGGCGTGGAGATCTTGCACTTGTCCAATCCATCCGCGTGCTTCTTCACTCTGACCCAAAGAGGCCTGCCCGTCTCACCGATGTATTCCTCGTTGCATTGACTGCAAGTTATGAGGTGCATCGTTCCCCAGACTCTACAGGGTGCGCAAAAATTGCCCGCACAAAGATATCACAGAGAAACTTCAACACAAATGCGGATTTGACAACGAAACTTAGCACATGGCTTCTTTATCCCCTTACTAATAAAAACATATCGAACTCATTCGAAGTGGCCACCTTTCATACGAACACAAGTCCTCAGAACTTGCTGAATTGGTTCGTGAATGGCACGCACAGCGCGATCGTTTTTTCAAATGAGAAAGTCTTCACCCTGGAACCACGGTGAATCGTCAAAACGATCGCATTCTCTCAGAGAATGTTGGAGCTGCTATCAGCGACGGAAAACTGGGCAGTAGAACGCCACATCCGGCTTCAGTTGTGGATTGGGGTGCGATTACTTCAAACGGCAAGTCACCATTAGTTTTTGTCGAATCCGGCGTCAACATTAAGAAGGACGAGTACCAGAACACGATTTTAGAGTACATGTTGAAGCCCTGGGCCGATGCGCACTTCGGTAATGACAGATGGTGCTTTAGCAGGTCTCTGCGCCTGCACACAAGGCGAGGACAACGCAGCAGTGGTGCAAACGTGGGATCCCGGATTTTATTGCGCACGAAGACTGCTCTTGATTTCTCTGTCCGGATATTATTGAGATCAAAGTTTGCTCTACTCGACACGCAAATTTGGCTTCTCTGAAAGCTTCCCTGACCGAAGCATGGAACGAAATGAGCGAAGACTACCTTCGTGCCAGTGTCATGCGTTTGTCACTGGTCTGAGGACTTGTGTTCGTACGAAAGGAGGCCACTTTGGATGACTTTGATATGTTTTTATTATTAAGGGAATAAAGAAGCAATGTGCTAAGTTTCGTTGTCAAATCCGCATTTGTGTTGAAGTTACACTGTGCTATCTTTGTGCAGGTAATTTTTGCGCACCCTGTGCCTTACCTACCGTACGGACATCTCACGCAGGAAGGAGTAGTACACGCGCTGTTATAGAGATGGTTTCTAACAAGCTGCACCTTAAGGGTGGCACGGGGTATCTCAACGATCCTTACCCTTGCGAACACAGTCCCGAACTTGAGCCCTGAGTGCATCCGTTATAAAGGGCACTGAAAAAGGAACCTTGTTGAGTTGTTGGACACTACGTGTTCGAAGACGGTCGACGACCTCTCTTCGGCATGTTGTGGGGCACATACCCATTTGACAAAGCAATGCAATAAGTCATTTTCATATATGAAGAATCAAGTCGTCGTTTTGGAGCTATTCTACTATATCCTCAATTCTTACCTTATCGGATCAATGAAGATGAGGCTGAATAAGATTTAGTAGAGGTGACTCGGGAAAGGACTGAAGCGTTTTCTCAGCTATTCATATCCTTGGAATTGCTCTCCGGCTGTATATGGCGCTGCGGGTAAACTGTGATGACGAGCTGTTTTTTTCACTCTTTCCGCACTCAAGATCAGTAAACCATCTGGATTTCAGGAATTGGAGAGAGTCGCGCCGCCGAATAAGAAGCAATGTCCATCTCGTCCACAACAGAAATCAAATGTGGTGAGTAAACATCGGTTTCAGATTCTCTGGAACCACGTTCTTCATCAAAGAAATTAGAATATGGAGGGCCAACCATTTCCAACCATTTTCTGTTCTGTCCCTTACAAGAAGAATATGATTTTTCAAGCTGCAGTCAAGAGCCTCTTGGACAAACCGAAGAGAGAATACGGTGGAGAAAAACCCCCGGAGACCAAAAAGACGTCACGAGTACAGCTTTTTGTAGAATTCTCTGAATGAGTCATTGATAGAACAACCACTCAGGACATGTAGAGGTACAGGTCCTTTATGTGCCATTTGAATTAAGGGAAACCATTCTTTACATTTGGAACGACTGAGGAACAAGAGATAATTTTCTTAGATAAGGGTGAGATGTATAAATAACGACGTTACTCAATCGGTTTTGAGATGCGCCACGCATTCTAAGTACTTCTACAGGATGTTGTGGTTGCGATTTGAATGGGTATCTTCAGGATGCGGCTTAGTAGTTTTACTCTTTACTAGTTGGATTCTTGTTGCTTGTTTTTTTTCCTGCTTACAGTGACTTTAACCTATGCTCCTTTGTGATGGTTTGCGTTTGCATGGTTATCCATGTTTATGATAAATAAATAAATAAATAACTAAATAATAAGCATAATCAAAGCAACCAAACGATTGCAACCCAACGTGTTTCGCAAAATGGGGACTATTAGCAATATCTAACTCGGATAGAGAAGGGTGGTAGTGCTGAAATAGACGCGAGCGTAAAATTCAAGTGGTCCGGATAGGTCATCTGTACAAGGCATGAAAAAGTCGCTATTTCGGTAGGCTTACCAGGAGACCATCTCAACTGTAGGTCGGAACGGTCCAAGTGTTGTATATGGACAAAGTCGCCTCTCTCTTGGAAACAACAGTGTGCAAATATGTCGACCCCAATACCACTCTGCGCAGAGTTAGGAACGACGGAAGTTGGGCCGTGGGCGGCGTTAGCCTTCTGCCTTCACACGGAGGGCGGGCTAAAGTTGGCTGGAAACAGCGATGGAGAGCGTGCGAGCAGCGGTGGCGCAGGAGGTAGAGGGGCGGCGGAATTCCCATGATAGCCGTTTCCAGCCTTCCAACCAACTCCGCGTGCAGGCAGAGGGCTACCGCCGCTAACGGCCCAAGTTCCGTCGTCCCTAACTCTGCGCAGAGTTGTATTGGTGTACCTGCATTTTGTTGTTTCGCAGAGAGAGAGGCGATTCTTCCCATATACAACACTTGGGCCGTTCCGACCTACCGTTGAGATAGTCTCCTGGTTAGTCTCGACTGCACCTTCTAGCATCGTTTGAACATCCTGTTCTGATTCTGAGTTGCTTATCGCTGTGTGGGCAGTCGCGACATGGCTCACCCGCGATGTAACCGCGCGAATGTGTCGCGCACTGTTACGTTTACAGCGGCGTGGCGAGATGCCGTTTAGGAGGTCACCGTCCGATGCCTTTTCCGTCAGAGGAGGCGCTTTGCACAGAAACTCCTGACAGGTTTATCAGCGCGACATCATCGCTGCGACTGGACTATGAACAACGACTCAGGGCTTTCGCATGTGGCTAACTACCGAACATAAATACATTGACAGCTTGCTGCTTTCAGCCAGTTGCCTTCAAGAACCGCTTCGTCAGACCGAATGCGAGATCGAGCGCGTTGACGTCTTCTGTCACCACAGCAGTAGCACCACTGCGATCAGCTCGTGCTGGTCGCCGAGCACCTCGAGCTCCGAAACCGGTCGGTGAAATCGCATTCTGCAATTATGGGGAACTTCTGATTAACAAAGAGGCACCTGGCAGAAACCTCCGAAGGCCGGATACACGCCAATCAAGGTCGAAGTCGATGTGGAGGCTTTAGAAGCTGTGAAGGATGTACGCGTCCGAGCTGGCCGTGCTGTACGCCCTATCAAGCAAGAGGTTTGTAGCGTAAGTAATATTCATGTGGTTGCAAGTATGTGTTTCGATGTAAATGCTTTTGAAGTCTGAACCACTACCACTTGTCGGGTACGCGAGCGCTCCAAGGTCTACGTGCATGGGTAACTCCACCTGTGGCTAGAGAATTGTAGGAGAATTTTTAAAACCAACCTAGTTTTGAGCGCATTCTGATTGAAATATAAAAACGAAGTAGTCGTCAGTGATGGAGACCAACATTTCGGTTCAACGGTGTCATTATTCCCATTAGAGAATTCTATGAATATCATGACTTTCAAGTCAAATCGTCATTGCAGACAGATAGACCTGCCTTGGCAAACGACGTAGACAGTGATTCTGATGATGACCGACTCGTGATTGTGAATGATTCTGTTGTCGACGACACACCTCGGGTAAGCTGCGATATCACAATCGTTTCCTCAATTCTTTCTGCGCTCAGTGAGGTTCTGGTATTACAGGAGCTGGAGAAGGTCAGGAAAGGTGGTCAACAACGAAAATCTCTTCTGGTGAGTGATTTTGATATCAGGGTTTCTAAGGCCCCGCTCATATTCCAAACGCAGCGTTGCTCGTCGTAATGAGAATTATTGATTACGCCGCGGGGCCTAGTGGACGTGGGTAATTCTCAATATGACGTGCCGCCGGCGAATGAAGTATGAATGGGGCTTAACACCGTTATCTTTGAAGAAGTCCAACTGAAGACCCATTTTTTCTTTCAAAAAAAAAAAAAACGATAAAATAAGCACAGGCTATCACAATAACGATAAAAAGTAATAACTTAAGATATTAAGGTGCAACCCCTATGAATGTCTTCAGAACACCAGTAATAGGTGGTGGGCTATGCACCATTTTTGGCTGAAATAACGTCGCGAGCAAGGATGGGCGGATTTTCTGTTTTCTGTTTTCTGATTTTCTGGTCATTTTGGGCAAATTTTTTCTGTTTTCTGGGAAAATGGCTAAAAAATGGCCAGTCAACAAAATAGACTTCCGAACAATATTTTATCACAGAAATCCAATGAGAAGAATTCAAAAAGTACCATAGAAAAGTGAGCTTCATTACAAAATAGTGTTTCTCGAGTGTCTTAAATGGCAAGCATGTGGCGTTTTTGGATGTGCTCATGTAGTAATTGCGCCATGTACTCATGAACTATGCCGCTTTGTTTGCTTGATTGATTGTGTGAGTGCTGCTGGCAAGGAGTTCCTTCATAGGACATTTTTCTACTTTCATATTTTGGCTTCGTATTCTTTTCGATATTAACAGTAGTTTGGACCACCTACGATCACTAAAAATTTATATCAAAACTATAAAACTAGTATTCTGAGGGGCTTTAAATTATGTATTAACTAACCACTTGTCGTAGAGTTACCGTGGGTAGGATTATTCTTCAAATCCGGTTTAAAAATTGAACAATGTTGGCCGGTAATCCCCAATATCGCTTTCTGCAGAGCCTTTGTCGAAGCTGCTCTTCTAACTCTGAAGATTGCTCAGTTTTTGGTGTCACAAATTAGTAAGAGACAGAAATGTTTTAGTTACCTTCGATTTCGTTGCTGTAGTGATACAGTACTGATACACGAAATTTCTTATTTATCACGTATGGGATATCATCTGTCGTCCCAGTGATCATCGAGTTGTTCAAGCTCACAGTCACAGTTTCGCAGAGCCCACAGTAGCGTCTTCATACGTCCATGCCGTGTGCCAGGGTGCTCCAATTGATCCTTTTCGCTCGAGAGACACGAAGAGGGTCATATTGTTTGTTCAAGGCTTTGACGAAGAAGTCCGATCAACGCGTTGGTGGGCATCCTGGTGTTCTCTTGACATCCCGCGATCCAGTCGGTGTCTGCGAAGAGCATTACGTGGCCCACCTAATTTTCGACGACTTGGCCCGTGCGACAGCGTCTCTGATCTTCGAACGTCGGCGAAGCTCGGTAGTCTCGATGCCCTCTCACTTGCGTGAGTCGTGCCACTCCGAGCATCGTCCTCTCGATTCCACGCTGCGCGATACTAATCGCATGTTCATCCTGCTTTCGCAGAGCTCACATCTCTGATGCGTATGTTAGGGCAGGAAGAACAGTGAAGTCGAAAAGGTGGGTACGGAGCCGGACGTTCTACGTCTTCTCCAAGACTCTTTCGACACTCTTGACAGCTCCTCTAGCCGCTCTCTTCCTCCTGCTCAGCTCCGGCGCTAATTAGTTGGTCATGTTGACTTCGCGACCCAGATGCACGTATCTGGAGCATTCGAAGATGTTATTCCGTTGATCGAGAATGAGGCATCAGAAACTCGTCGTTCCTTATGAACATCGTCTTCGTAAGATTCAGCTGCAGTCCAACGTTCCCACATACACGGTGGAATCCAGGAAGCATCTGCTCCGCCTGGCTTGCGCTCAGTGTTAGATGGTGTAGCTGCCGTCCGTCGGTCGTCACTCCCATGTCTTCCCATTCTAGTTCGAGTGTGGCGCTGAAGAGAACCGGGGATATGGTACCCTCTCATAGACCTCTCTGTTCACGTTGGCAACGACGTCGTTGTAGACTGCGAGACCTTTGTCGTGAATCCACTGCACAGCTCTCGAAGGACTCTGACCTACAAAGTAGGAACGCCCTGAGTGAGCAGGGCGTCCATGACCGCTTCAGTTTCGACGGATTCGAATGTCTTCTCCAGGTCGATGAACGTAAGACACAGCAGCAGCTTGTACTCTCGCGACACTTGGATGAGCTTCATAATGGTGTGTATGTGGTCGATCGTGCTGAATCTCCGAAACACTGCTCGCTCGCATGGCTCTCCTTCGTTCAGCGTTCTGCTGATCCTATTCAGGATGGCTCGAGTGAACAGTTTGTATACTACAGACAGCAGGCAGATCGGGCGCTTGTTGCTAATGTCGTGCACTCCTCTGTACAGCAAGGCGGTTCTCTGGTCTTCCACTGAGATGTAATATGAGATGTAGATATGAGGAGAAATAATAATAATGTGATAAGGAGGTTATATGCTCGGTCTTCATTATATGGTGTCTAGGCATTCAAGAAAGCACCTTCCCCAAGATCTACTGTGCTGACAGCCACTTCAGTCACAAACTCGTGTTGTTCCGTGGAATATCAAGCCAGTACACAACATCCTTAGTCGGCTAAGTAGTAACTAAACGCTGTAAAGAGCATTGATAAGTTGGCGTGAAAACTTTCAGCTACGCGGAAACTAGGCCACTTACAAGGAAAGGTGTTCCCGAAGAACGAAACGAACTAGGAATACAGATTCTGGCGGAGCCAGTAATACTCAACGAATCTCTGCATAGATTTAGAGGATGTTGCGAGAGCGTGTCTACAATCTCAAGCAATTGTGTTGATACATGCAAACAGTGATCACTGAGCCTTCATCGTATTCGGTACTCTAAAAGGCTAGTTTCTTACTAGTGGGACCATTATCTAAATGAGGCGTCAGCGGTGAAACGGAGCTGATGAGTAATGTTGTATACTTCGGGTGTCGAGATTCCTACGATCTATCAGTCAAGATTTACAACTTGCTGATTGCAGTACACTGGAGTGTACTAGAAATTTTTATAAGCGCTTGCAAATTAAAACGCTGGTCTAGGACTACATTTCTAGTCATACAAAAGCATTTGCTACTGGAAAAATGGATCTTTGGGTAGAACAATTAGGTCGGGTGATAATATCGAAATTTTCTGTTTTCTGATTCTCTGGCGTTTTTGGCTTTTCTGTTTTCCGATTTCTGTTTTCTGACGAAAGCGATTTTCTATTTTCTGTTTTCTGGGAAAAATTCCAAAAATTCCGCCCATCCCTTATCACGAGCCGAGCTGCGTGCAGACAACCTGGCTGAAGCATCTAGTAGTCAAAATAGGCTAGGTTAAAAATTAACTTTTGCACGCATAATTTCTCTTCATTCACTTATTACAACTGCAATGGGAGCCATTGCGGTTGGGTGTGCACCCCCTACTATACAAAAAGGGCAAAGGACGCTTTGGGATGCGCCATGCATTCTACTTCTACAGGTTGTAGTAGAGGCAATCTGAATGCGTATTTGACCTACACACTCACTTGCGGTGGCCAGCCGATAAACAAGTCAGCGTCTTATCTTTCCCAGACAAGTCGGTACCAATTCACAGATACGAGGGTAGTGGAAGGCATGGTTGATCTGGGTTTGAAATCCGAATCGAGAACATTGAATCAAAATGAACCCGACAGCCGGCGTCTCGTTCGATTGGGCTACCACGCGCGTCTTTTGTGTAAATAGTATATCCGAATTACAGTGCTAATAAGCCCTTAGGACAAAACTTATCATTGTAACCTGTTCAAGGCAAGTAAGGGGTTATCAAAGTCTTCGTTGCATGGAGGGGACCTATCGTCGTGAAGTGAAAGTAGGGGGGGGGGGGTACGGCTAAAAAAGCGAGACGAACACAACCCCGGTGAACTCCCCTGTCTAGCTGATTGCAAAACAATGTCTTTTCGGAATGCTTTGCTTTTAAGATTGGGACACTTTTAAAGTTTAAATTTGTTGAGTTGAGAACATTGTTATTCACTGAAGTGAGTATGTATTAGGGGGGGGGGGGCAAAAGTAATGAGGCACCCCATGCCGTGTCCATATATCTCGTGGCTGGGTCTGGTTTCGTGCTTATCGTATTTGTATGTTTGTATGCTACTTACTGAAGCCCATCTGAGAAGTTACCACTTCCGCCCTTTCCAGAAGCATGCCAAAACCCCAGCCTGTCTCATGCCGAAACACCAGTCTGACGAGTCGACCTGTGTCGCGCAAATCTCCCCCAATTCCCAACCCCGAGCAGCCTGGGCTCAATATTCACGCAAGATGAGAAGTACGTCTTCTTCCTTAACCCTGTCAAGCAGCGAGTCTGGGTGAGGCCTGGTGACCCGTTACCGACCTTCGTTTGGCGAGATGTTTACGGCGAGAAGCATCTTTGGAGCTTTTGGGTCTGCGCCCATGGACCGGTTTACCGGAAGCTGTTTCCCAAGAGCACTGCGATGAACTCCAGGCCATGGTGAACGAAATAGAAGAGATGGGCCGGCGACTCGCTCTTATTCATTCGCAGCGCTCAAGAAGGTTCTCCTCTTCGACAACGCCGCACCCCATCGGGAACAAGTAACCACGGATAAGCTTGGCCAGCTGGGCTACGTTCACATGCCTCACCCACCGTATTCGCTGAACATCTCTCCAAGCGACTACCACTACTACTTGAGCCTACAGGACTTCCTCGTCGGAAGGGACACAAGAACCCAAGCAGTCCTTGACAACCATGTCGAGCAGTTGATCAACACCAGGCCCAAGCAGTTCTGGAAGGATGGGATCAGGAAGTTGGCCGAGCGATGGCAGCAAGGTCCTTGCCCTTAATGGCAAATACATTCCTCAGCATCGTTGAGTTGTAATTGAGTTATTGAGAGATAAAGATTTTTTTCATTTTGTCTCATTACTTTTGCCCCCCCCCCCCCTAATAATTATAGGTTTCGATCCTCTTTTAGGTTTTTGAGAACGGCGAAATTGTGAAAACGTCAGGACGAAATATCGTTGTTTCATCATCCTGCGTGGCACAGAAATATTAAACAAATTCAGAAAATATGCTGTGGATTCAGGAAGGGCATGGAGATTCACTTTTTATTTTGTCGCCATTGTTGAAGACACAGAGTGAATTGTCATCCTAGTCCTTCTATTAGGATAGATCCGAAATGGCTAGCGGAATACCCCAGTTTGGAATGAAGCGAGACAGTTTAGAACGTGCCGTTATAGTCGAAAGTATAAACGGAGATTTGGCAACACCGTGTGAAATGAGCGACTTAACCTCTGCTGACAGCTTAGCTACTTTCAGCCGGATTCCCTCAAGAATCGCTTCGACAGATCGAACGTGAGGTCGAGCAGGTTGATGTCTTCCGTGACCACAACAGTTGCTACACAGTCGCAACCAGCTCGTGGTGGTCGCCGAGCACCTCGAGCTCCGAAACCGGTCAGTGAAGTCGCATTCTAAAATCTTCTGATTAACCGTTGTTACCCGGCACCTGGCAGAAACTTCCGAAGGCCGGATACACGCCAATCAAGATCGAAGTCGATGTGGAGACCCCAGAAACAGCAAAGGATGTACGCGTCCGAGCTGGCCGTGCTGCACGCCCTATCAAGCAAGAAGTTGAAAACGTGAATAGTGAATACTGTAGCTGTTTCTGTGTAGATCACTAAAAATTGATTTTGAAGTCTGAAACACCACTCCACGTTGGAAAAGCTGCCGCGCTGACGTCAACGAGCACCGCTAACTCTATACGCGGCAGAAAGACGGTAAGAGATTGATTTTTTACAACCTAATTAGCGAGTTTTGATTAAAATATTCAAACCATGTAGGTGTCAGTGACGTTAGTGGATATACATCGGAGGGATTATCCTCATGTTTGTGCTTTTTCCTGTTTTCACTAAACCATTACCACCATTTTCGGTGCTTGTTCGCTTTAGGCGATATACTATCACATTAAACTGGTTACTTTTCATTTAAAGCTGGGTTCTCGTTTTAAACTAGACACTTTATTATTGGCCGTGTATTTTTCATTCTATCCGTGCATCTTTAAAGTAAAAATAAACATCTAAAATCAAAAGAGACACAATGACAAAGGCAAAATAGTATTTGTATTAAGAAAATTTGAGCGAAAAACTGTTATGCTACACAGATCTGAGAATGTATCTTAAGAAGAAATGTGTATAGTTTTTGAATAAGCATAGAATTTTATTCTTAGGGCCAAAACGTATAGAACCGTCACCTCTTCCAGAAGGACCATGGAGAAGGTCATCCACGACTTCTACTCCGATCTCTTCGATAGCCACGTCCACATGCCCCCACGCCATCTTCCGCAGGATGGATACGTCGTACCCACTATTCTCCCTTCCGAGATCCGACACGCCATCTCGTCGGTGAAGAAACGTACAGCACCCGGCCCTGACAGGATCAGAGCCGAACACCTGAAGAACCTCCCGCCAGCGCTCATCAACACCCTGGCACGGCTCTTCTCGAGCTACCTGTCGGAGTGCAAGGTTCCATCTCAGTGGAAGACCAGCAGGACCGTCTTGCTGTACAAGAAGGGAGACGTGCACGACATTGGCAACTATCGCCCGATCTGCCTGCTGTCCGTAGTCTACAAGCTGTTCACTCGAGTGATCCTGAATAGGATTAGCAGAACGCTGGACGAAGGACAGCCATGCGAGCAAGCAGGATTTCGGAGAGGATTCAGCACGATCGACCACATACACACCATTACGAAGCTCATCGAAGTGTCACGAGAGTACAAGCTCCCGCTGTGCCTTACGTTCATCGACGTGAAGAAGGCATTCGACTCCGTCGAAACTGAAGCGGTCATAGACGCCCTACTCACTCAGGGTGTTCCCACTCAGTACATCAGAGTCGTTCGAGAGCTGTACAATGGATTCACGCCAAGATCTCACCAATCTACAACGACGTCGTCATTGATGTGAAGAGAGAGGTTCGGAAGGGGGACACCACATCCCCAAGCTCTTCTGCACCACCCTCGAAAACGTTATGCGCGAACTGGAATGGGAAGACATGAGAGTGAAGGTCGACGGCTGGCAGCTACACCGTCTGCGCTTCGCTGAAGACATCGTGCTCATAACACCGAGCATCAGTCAGGCGGAGCGAATGCTGACCGACTTCGATCGTGTAAGTGGAAACGTTGGACTGCAGCTGAATCTTACGAAGACGATGTTTATGAGGAACGGACGAGTTTCTGATGCCCCATTCTCGCTCGACGAAGCGAACATCTCCGATTGCTTCAGCTGCGTGTATCTGGGTCTCGAGGTCAACATGGCCAGCGACCTAGCGCCGGAGCTGAGCAGGAGGAAACGAGCGGCTTCGCAAGCCTTGAAGAGCGTCAAAGATGTCGTGAAGAAGGCGAATAGTGGCCGACTCCGTTCCCATCTATTCGATTCCATTGTTCTTCCTGCCCTAAGGCCTATGCTATACTTCGGCGACGTTGTTGATGACGACGTCGGCGACAGTGCTACACGGGTTGCTACGCAGTGCGTAGGAGCCCGCGCAACACGGCGTCGCCGAAGTATAACATAGACCTTACACTGGTAGCTACGCAGTGCGTAGCAGCCCGCGCAACACAGCGTCGCCGACGCGTCGCCGAAGGATAACATAGGCCTAACACGCCTCAGAGACCTGCCTGGGCCATCGAAAGCAGGATGAACACACGATCAGCGTCGCGCAGCATGGAATCCAGAGGACGGTGGCCGGAGTGACACGAGTCACGCAAGTGAGAGAAGGCCTCCGGAGTTCCGAGCTTCGTCGACGTCCGAAGACCAAGACGCTGTCGCGTGGGCCAAGTCGTCGAAAATTAGGTGGGTCGGCCACGTAATGCGCTTCGAAGACACCTGCTGTACGAGAGCCGTCATCGACTGGATTCCGCGGGATGTCAAGAGATTACCAGGACGCCCCCAAGCGCATTGGTCAGACTTCTTCACGAAAGCCCTGAAAGAGCGATATGACGCTCTTGATGTCCCTCGAACGAGGACGATCCATTCGAGTACTCTTGCAGGCGACAGGGATGTATGAATACGCTGCTGGCGCCCACTCAAGAGTCGATGATCAACTGGACGATAATGGTGATGGCCAATACAGCCTCTCCCGCACATTCTGAGGCAGACCATTTCAATGTTTGTTTGATTAATGGTGTAAATCGCTTTACCTGAAGTTATGTAATGGTAAATGCTGTCGCATTTGTTCTGCTGTGACCTCTTGCTGTTTCTAGACTTATGCTCATATGAGCGGCAATTACACTGTCACTTCAATAGATGTATGGGACGAATGCGATGCGCAGTCTGTTCATACAACACATTGGCAAACTTATTGATCTCCAGCCCGTAAGAATCAGCATAAAATTATTGTTGAGGTCAATTATTGTTGACAAGAATTTTATATTTAATCCAATAGAGTAATTATTTGTTCTTAAGACCTTCTACAAAGGTGGATTTTTAATAAAAAATTTCCTTAGAGAGAGATAATTTTATCCTGGTTAAACAATGCCCATTCAAACTTAAATTCGCCTGACGTGCTTGGCAAAATATCCATTTTACTTCTAAAGGTTTTCGGTTTAAACGAAAAAGTGTCCAGTTTAAACTGAAAATGCAATATTCTAAACGGCTTGTGTTCCATGTTATTTAGGAGTAGCGTCCCACTGCGATTGCAAGACTTCTGATCAGCTTTAGGTGTTTACTCATCCTCGTCTGAGGAGTGGGGCTCGCGTCGCTCAGCTAATTGATGTTGAAGAAACAATTTCTCTGCAGAAACCCAAGGTAAGCCTCTTTTCGGGGTCTGTTTTCGTTTATCTAACTGGCTAGTCCCTTATTTATTTATTTATCTATCTGTTTATTTATTTATTGTACGCTATGGCATGCTAGCAATAACGTTTGAAAACATTTGAAGTTCGTGAAAAATCAACGAGCAGTAATAACAGCTGTGTGAACAAAATCCCAACCCAGCTGAGGAAAAAAAGCAGCATAAACTTGAAAAAGCTGTCAAAGGACAGAGGGAAAAAATAAGAAACAGAAAAGGCGATTTGAACTACAGGGTGGCTAAAAATTGTATACACTGTTTGAATAGTGATAACTTTGCTCATAGTAAAGGTACTAAGGAAGTTATGGGCCCGCTTGACAGCTTAAAAGAATAGAAATTTTCTGACATATGAGCTGTATGGATAGCGCCATGCACTCTTCTGGAACATTTTACACTCGATTGATCGTGTTTCGTTCGAATACTTGTTATATTTTCTTCACAAAGTGGCCGGATCGATTGATTTGTGTTTTTTGAAGGTTTTGAAACTTAAAGACACTACCGCTTGCAAAAAATGGAGATTATCCTAAAAAATGCGGGTACTATTAGAAAGGTTCTAACATTGCTACTAGCGAAGCTTTTGAAGACGATTGAGACTCATATGAAAGCGCAGGATAACGAGATTTCTATGGAATATAAATAGGCAAGATTACGCCATGCCCTTGCCTGAAAACTTGCATTTCAGACTTGATTGATTGTGCATGGGCTGAATACTTGTCACAATCTTGTTACTACTTGGTCAGATTAACCTGTGCTGTGCTTCTTTTAACGTTTTTCATCGCCCCGAAGCTGCGATTATGCCGATTATCCTCTCCATTTAGCTTGAATGTTGCTTCGTCAATTCACAGAATTCGTCTTGGAAAATCGAGCTCCTACTCATATTTAAGTTGTGCAATCAATAAACTCGCATACATGTGTCTTTCACGTGATTGTCGAGTCTTAAACCTTGAAAGAAGCACAGCAAAAGATAACTTAGCAAAATAGTAACAAGATTGTAACAAGCATTCAGCCCAAGCACAACCAATCGTGTTTGAAATGCAAGGTTTCAAGCGAATACATGGCGCAATCTTGACTGTTTGCACGCCTCAGAAATGTAGTTACCAGGTGAGTCTCACCAGGATACTATCTCAACGGTAGGTCGGAACGGCGCAAGTGTTGTATATGGGCAGAACCGCCTCTCTCTGGGAAGTAACAAACTGCAGGTATCTCGACCCCAATACAACTCTGCGCAGAGTTGTATTGGGGTCGAGATACCTGCAGTTTGTTACTACCCAGAGAGAGGCGGTTCTGCCCATACACAACACTTGCGCCGTTCCGACCTACCGTTGAGATAGTATCCTGGTCAAACATCTTCAAAAGCTTGGCTAGTAGCGATGTTAGAACTTTTCAATTAGAACCTGCATTTTTTAGGATACGCTTCATTTTTCGCAAGCATACGACCACTTCATGAGGAAATTAGAACAAGTATTCAAGCGAAACACAAGCAATCGAGCGCAAAATGCGAAATATCAGAGGAGTGCCTGGCGATTTCCGTACCGCTTATACGTCAGAAAATTTCTAATTTTTAAACTTTCATATGAACTCTTAGCTTTTTAAATTCCTTCGCAGTAAGCAAAGTTATCACCTTTCAAACGGTATAAACATTTTTTGGAGACACCCTGTATTTGAGACAGTATCCTTCTTACAGGCGAAGAGAGCTCCGAGGAAGCCTCGCGTCACTTTGCCAGAAGTTCCGAAGGAAAGCAAGAAAAGGGGTAAGTGATATGCCTGCTGTTCTTCTGCGGATCACTCATCACATGACCGTAGTCTTAAGCAGGTTTCATACTTCAGTCGCCTGGCGGGGCGGTGTTGTGGAAGTTGCCAACATCGATTAGACCGCACAGATGATCGATGCTGCTCACTTTCATAACACTTCACTGTGCAGATTTTGAACTCTAGACTCGCGAATAGTCAGTGTTGTGATCTTCATTATTACAGCTCCTCCAGCTGTTCGTGTTCCACGTCCTCGGGTAGCGCAAGCTCAGCGGAAGAGGGTGATAAAGAAGAAGCCAGGCGAAGACTTGTGGGGTTTATTTTCTATAAAAATTAGAGCTCTTATTATTTTGTGTTAATAATTACATTTAAGGCAACCCGCTAAGGAGAACGTACAGCCTGAGCTGTCAAAGGTGAGTGCGTGTCCCTATGGGGTGGTTCTTGGACAGAAATACTTCGGTGTTTTTTCAGCCCTCTTTACTAACGTTAATCATATCATACTATATAATAATTCGCTAGGCGATGAGTCATAAAATAGCGGAAATTAGCGGAAAATAGCCATATGCACGTCTTCTACGTGCCTGGGCATTCGGAAGACGTGCCGAAGACGTCGTTCAACGTGGCTATAAATTCAGAAGATCATCGACAGGAGGCCTTCATGGAAGGGGAGGCAACCAATATCGATTGATATTATCGATTTTCTCTCAGATTCAACCGACCAGGTTGGGAGTTAAGTGATTATGATCGTCGACGGAAGGCCTTCACAGCAGGGACGGAAGGCAATCAGTATCGATCAATCTTGTCCCAGATAGCAGAGGAAATTGATAATATCGATCAATATTATTGATTTTCCTTCAGATTTAACGATCACGGTAGGAGTTATGTGATTATGATCGTCGACGGAAACTGTTCACAGCAGAGAAGGAAGGCAATCAGTATCGATCGATCTTATCCTAGACAGCAGAGGAAGGCATTCAACACCGATCAGGGTGGGAGACGCATAGATACCATGGCCGTCGGAGTGCTTCACATCAGGTGGAAAGTTTCAATTGGTAGGCGATCGATGTTGTCGATCTCCTGACCGGTGGTTTCGGGTTTCTCCCAGATTTAGCCGATCGATGCGGGAGACACGCGGGTACTATGGTCGACGCAGTTCATATCAGGTGGAATTTTCAATGAGGAGTGCAGTATCGATCGATACTGATGATGATGATGATGCACTGCAAAACCGCGCGAAGCGCGCAAGTGCGAGGCATGCCGGTAGGCCTGATGGAGCACTTGTAGTTCCATAAAAGCCACGGCTAACCTAGCGACCGTGTCGTGCCATACCTGTCATAATAATAGTATTTTTAATTAATGTTCATTTTGTTACTTTTTGTTAGCTAACTGTATTGTTCATATATTCATTTTACTTTGTGCATTAAATTACAAGTTTTGCTGGATGCAGTACTAGTTCGTGTAACGAACATGTATAAAATGATGCCAATGATTCAAAGCCTGACAAAACAGCAACGAAGTACTTTTCTAAGGGCCGGGCAAATTATACGGCAAATCGTCCGCCGAGCGATAGCTCAGCGAAAATCGACATGTATGATTCACCAAGCCCATCAGTCGCTTCCGTCGCGAAGCATGAACAGACCCTACGGCAACACGGATATGTGCAGATCTGTACCACCCAACTTTAACTGTCGTTTGATATCCAGAAAACCGTACTTGACGTTGGGATACACCCAGTGATCATAGACGATCGGAATTTGGAGTCTTAGCGAAACAAATCAAGAGATTACACTGAAGGCTGTTTGTGTGTCTGTCCGTGCGTCTGTGTGTGCGCATGTCCGGTAGTGATCACAACGGTGATATTGATTTTGCTGCGCGCTGTTCACTGTGTGCGGTACAGATTGCACGACTAAAATAGATTCCTTCTTCGTTTAAGGTTAGCGGCGACGAAATCGACTACGTGAAGATAATAATGGAGGAGTTGGACTGGAACGAAGAGCCTAAACGAACGACGGAAACGGCGAACAAAGTAATGTTGCTGAACGTTTTCAAATTGACAACATTTACGTCGCTTAAATTAAAATACATGGTTTTCCTAAAAAAATTTGTGCAGTAATTGAATGGTTTTCATCTACAAACAGGAGAATGATGACGACGACTCCATCTCGTCAGAAGCAGTATGGAAATTTGAAGAAGCTGATCTTCAAGGTGAGCTTGACCCACTGCAGCTACTTAGTCAGGAAGAGCTACTACTCATCCTGTGTTTTTCGGAATGTTATTAGTTCACTCATTTTACTCTGACATAGTGTGAACTGAAAAATGGTATAGCTGCCTTTTCAACGTTCAGAAAGGACTGAAGTGGAGGAGGCCAGCCCGCGACTTTCACGAGCCAGCCGTCGGAAGCTCACGTGAGTTATTTCCATAGTAATCTTCATCGAAAATCATACAGGGTGTCTCAAAAATGGGTAGTGAAAAACTGAAGAAGAGTTGAACTGAAGAGTTAAGAGCTCTTACGAAAACGCAGGAAAATACATATATATCATTTTCAGGTCGAATTGGACACTTTTCAAATCAAATTGGACATTTTCCACGTCAAAGTGAACACTCTTCTAAGCTCGCCTAAGACTTTTGAAATAAAAGAGAACTCTTCCAAATTGAAACAACCTTCATACAGGTTGAACTACAGACTCAATAAGATGGTTTGAATTTTTTTTTGTTCAAGGAAAATTTAGAATAACTTTTTTTTGATTTTTTTTACCTTAGCTGCCCGAATGAGTGTACTAATTTTATAAAATTTTTACTGTTGGAGAAAAATAACAAATTAAATTTTGTTTTAAAACGCGGCGAAACAGCGACCTATAGGGTACTAAAAGACCAGATTTCGCCATGCACTCGAAAAGCTCGTCGCGATTTTTAGTTGATTGATAGTGTAAATGCTGTTTACATAGAACAACGAGGTATCTGCGTTTTTAACAATTGTACTTGTTGCAATATCTACAGTTTTTTTGTTCGAGGAAAATTTCAGTATGATTTCTTTTAACCTTTAATTCACTTACCCAAAAGGTGAACACTTTGTTTGAAATTTTCAAAATTTCTAATTTTTCAAGGAAAATTAAGCTTTACAGTGGAAAATAAAGCTTAAAGTTATTTTCTATTGACTGATATTGTTGAGGTACTCTCCTTAATATCATAACCACCTTTACTTGAGTAACGACTTATATCATTATATTATTATAGTTATTATAATAATATAATGATATTTATCATATTATTATTGATAAATAAATACTTAACAGTGATAAGGGTACCGTTTTGTTTTGTTATTGGTTTCATTGCACTCTGTTTTCGACACTGAGTGTGAGGCGTGAAACCTTCCTCAATGATACAACCAGTTTAGCCATATTTAAACTATAAATGAGAATAAGTATGGATATTACCTATGAACTGTATATTATTCTCGATACAAAATATTTAATATGCAAGACATTATGCATTATGTTAATTTCTTACTTAAAAATAGCTATGTTGTATTTAGCTCAACGATTTTTAGACAAAATAAAGGCGTTGCTCAAGGAGGTAACTTTAGTCCACTACTAGCAGATATCACAATGTCTATATTAGAATACGAATTCGCTAAATCGTTTGTGGCTAGTAGTAATAATATGACTACGATAAATGAAATCTGTGATATAATTAGAACCAATTATAAAACAACAAACATAATAGATTATTAAATATTGTTGTATTATTAAGAAATTAAAACATTGTCAACTTAAAACTAAACTTAATATTAATAATAAGTAAAAACATCCATACGTAACATCCAATAACATTAATAATATAACATAATATAACCTAATATAACCTAATATAACCTAATATAATATAACCTTTGTGTTAATAATAACACAAAGGTTCGTCTGAAGGTAGTGGCGAAACGAACCTTTTTAATATTTTTTATGCTAAGTAATATTTATTTTGTAATTAAGAATGGCACTTTACACATTTCTTTACTTCTTTGAACCTCTATTTTTATTTGTTTTGTATTATATGTACTGAGGGTATATGTTGCTCGAGGGAAACCCGGCAGCATATATTACCTCAGCACCGACTATCGGGTTATTTTAATTATTTAAAATATTTTAATTGTTTAAATACTTTAGCCAGTTTTATTGTTTCATTGTTTTTACGGTCATAATTTTTATTGATTTTATTGTTTTATACAAATTATTATTTTAGAATTATGTTTAATTAATTATATAATAATTTCGTAATTTTTTATTTTATCTCTTTAATTTTACAAATTTTACTTCTTAATTTACTTCTTAAAAATTTCTTTGATAAATTCTTTTCATGAGGATACTTCCTCAGACGCCAGCGGCGTTTTTATGTAGCCAGTGGCTAAGCGTCTAGTTGACGCAGATTACTCTCCTAATATTTATTCTCTCAGTCATTCTTTTTATGAGGATACTTCCTCAGACGCCAGTGGCGTTCTCATGTGGCCAGTGGCCAAGCGTCTAGTTGACGCAGAGTTCTCTCAAATCTTTACTCTTTCAGTCTTCTATCTTAATTAAAAATCTTCTCCCATCTATTTCACTTGAGTTATTTCTGTGTTCTCCTGATGTTTTTCTAATCTAAAATTTTGTGGATGTTATGTAAATACTAAGCAGAAATAATTGGTTAAGAAAATAAAATATATAATAATAATGAATAATAAATGAAATCTGTGATATAATTAGAACCAATTATAAAACAACAAACATAATAGATTATTAAATATTGTTGTATTATTAAGAAATTAAAACATTGTCAACTTAAAACTAAAACTTAATATTAATAATAAGCGACAGTAGTATTTATGATTCACTTACTATACTGTTACATTCGGTACTGCGTGGTCAAAAAGGTATATTGCAATCCCACAATTAATCAAATTGAATGCTCCTATATTAGGCTAACTTTGCCATTTTATTTATTACAGTCTATACGACTTTTTCAAACGTAAATATTAAAACACCTTTCATTTCTCTTCTTTGGAATTGAGACATCTCACACGAACTATCTTACCCACTCAAGAGGCCCCATCCTCTTACTAAAAAATGGGGATCCGTAATGATGGGGTTTATAAAAGTCAAAATAGTCAAGAGGGGTCATGTTTTGGCGCCTCCATTACGGGTCTAACGTACGGGTCTGACAACCCCGCGTGGCACTCCCACGGAACCCTTCAAGGGAGACTCCTCTTTGTACTTGGGTTAGACCGCCCATGTACTCAGATATAGGTCTAAAGACAACATAGTAACTAAAACAAATAACTATTTCACCTCTGATGTTTTCTACAAGTTTAAAAACGGGAGCAATCAATATATAATTAAAGATTTTGGCAACCAGCATAAAGGATTGCGTTGTAATGTCAACTGTACCGTATGTAACATTACTTCTTTTGATGACAATATAATTTCTAGCGGAACTAAATTTAAGATCAACACTTTTAAAACAACAACTTCTTCTTGTTGCACCAAGAATGTAGTTTATTGCATCACATGTAAAAAATGTAACATCCAATACGTAGGCGTCACTACAAGAAGTCTAAAAGAAAGAATAAGAGAGTATATGTATTACATAAATAATAAAAAGAAATTTAATGTTTTATATACTCACTTTCACAACTGCAAGTCGGAATTTGAAGTTAGTATTTTAGATTCACTAGAGAACAACAAAGACAAAAATACATTACTCAATAAGGAACTTTTCTGGATAAAACTACTTAACACTGCATATCCGCTTGGACTTAATGACAATATAAAAGGGTATGGTAATATAACGAACATTGCAAATCCTCTAAAGCATAGAGCTAATCACCCTTACTTCGCATTAAAGATCATTAAAGAAAGAACAAATAGAGGAAAAAAGACAAAAAATAAGCAACAAGACCACAACAGATATAACGAAATTCTTAACTATTTAAACAGCAATGAAAATAACATTCACATTATGGATTTTTATAGACTCCTTAAAAGTCTTTCGAAAAGAAATATAATAAGACTGTTAGAATTATGTCTTGATCCACTATTTTTAAAACATCTTAAACAAAAAGCAAAGCTTGTTCTGTATTGCTTACTGACAACATCAAAATATAACTACATTCATAATAACAATAATACGATGAAGAATGAATATTTTAATGTAGTAGTCCCTTATATACATACTAAATTAGATGTTGTCAACTTTAATAAAATATTTAATAGCATCTACTCCATCGAATTTCTGAAGAATTTACAATCAAATAAACTACCTTTTAGAGTAGTCTACAAATACGATCCTCCAATATCAACCAAAATTTTTAATTACAATAAGTTTCTTAAGTCACTAGATAACACTAACATTTCTCATATCTTATCTAACCCTTGTCCATGCGAAACAATATATGTAAACTATAAAAAATTTGTCGACAAACATCATAATCATACTATAACAGGTAATTTAGAAATCATAAAAGATATAGCACTAAGAGAATTACTTAGTAAAGGCACTAAATATAGGGTAGTTAAAAAACTAGACAAAGAAAAAATGAAATTCATATATAACCAGGCTATTGAGGTTATTATCGAGAAAATCAAAAATAAATATAAGTTGAATGCTAATATTATAATTCAAATTAGAAAGCATTTTATCTTACAGTACAGAAATAAAGTTAAGCCCGTACTAAATAATAATCAAGAAATATCAGAAATTGTCCCATATAATCAAATAAAGTACTACCAAAATTACTTTATTTTTTGCCCACTAGACAAAGCTTCTAACAACTACGGTATAATTTGCAAAAAATATTACTTACAAGTAACTATGAAAGAACTAGGAGTAGTCATTAACTCGTACAATGTGCTCTTGACAACTAAAGACCAAAACAACAAAGTGTACAATCACATGCCCAATATCAGTGAATCTGATATCTTACGTAGACACAACCTTTTTAATGTGAATAACGGTTTAAGAATTAACAATGACACCGCAATTCCGATAATCTACTGCCTACCTAAAATGCACAAGGACCCAATTAGTTTTAGATTTATAACAGGTGCATCCAAAAGCAGCGTTAAAAACCTTGCCTTACAATTACAATGTATATTCACATTTATTAAAAATCATTTCATTAACTATTGTAACGTAGTAGCTAACCGAAACAGATCTATGAAAATATATTGGGCAATTAATAATACAAATATTACCTATGAACTAAACGCATTACAAGATAACCATTTGAAACTCTATTCAGCAGACTTCAAAGATATGTTTACTAACCTGCCTCATAAGACTATCTTAGACAAAATTGCAGTTTTACTCAAAATCTGTTTTAAATGCTAATAAAAATTTGCTTGTAATGGCTACAACACATTTTACACTAATGAAACAAATTTGAATTCTCAATATAAAATATTTAATATGCAAGACATTATGGATCAGGTTAATTTCTTACTTAAAAATAGCTATGTAGTATTTAGCTCAACTATCTTCAGGCAAAACAAAGGTGTTCCTCAAGGAGGTAACTTTAGTCCACTACTTGCAGATATCACAATGTTTATGTTGGTATACGAATTCGCTAAAGCGTTTGTTGCTAGCAGTAATAGCATATTTATACCATACAGGTATATTGATGACCTACTAATAGTCCATAACTTAGACGAAAAACAAGTAGATGATATTTTGAAAATAGTTTATAAAGATACCCTGGAATTGAAAAAGACACACATCAATGAACACCACTGCAATTATTTAGACATCACATTAATAATTATCAACAACAAAATAGAAACAAGAATGTACAATAAAACAGATGATTTCAGCTTTAAAGTTCTAAGGTTTCCACATTTTACTTCAGCGGTCTCCATAAATATCAAAAAAGCCATAATTTTATCGGAAACGTTAAGAATAGCAAACACTTGTTCTGACCTAAAGTATTTTCTAGAAAAAATTATTGAACTGAAAAATATTTTAAAGCATAATGAATACACAGAAGAGTTCATTATTTCAAACATATTTAAATGTTTATATAAACACAGATTTATATATTATAAGTTCAAACTTCATCAAGTCAAAGACAATCTAGCTATATTTTTACAGAAAACATTTGACGAATAAAATTATACTTAAATTAAATACCTTCCAAATCTTTTATTTGCTGAAACTGTGTATTTAAGTTAACATAATATAAATTAATATTATTATTGATAAATAAATACTTAACAGTGATAAGGATACCGTTTTGTTTTGTTATTGGTTTCATTGCACTCTGTTTTCGACACTGAGTGTGAGGCGTGAAACCTTCCTCAATGATACAACCAGTTTAGCCATATTTGAACTATAAATGAGAATAAGTATGGATATCATTATACATATCAGTTGGCTAACATACACGTCCTTATTTGTAAATGAGCCACTACGGAGTGCGGTAATAGCCAAAGTGGGTAAGTCTTTCAATTTTTAAAACTGATGTTATTAATAGTAACTATATTAGTTATTAATGGTTATTATAGTTATAATTATAATGTTTATAGGAAAATAATAATAATAATAAAATAGGGATATTTATATATAATAAATTATAATTATATAAAAATTGTGGTTTATAGCTACGATGTATGTATTTAGTTTGTCATGGACTTTAATAATTGGGGTTGTTGTTTTATAATAATTATTGAATGTCACTATTAGAGATACATTTATTGTAATAATTATACAATAAATTATAATCATAAGTTATAATTATACATTTAATTTTAATTATATAGTCATAATTGTAACAATTACATATAATTATAATTTTTATATGAATAAGCCTTTCAATTAACCCCTTTCAACTTAGAACGTGTTTTTCTACTTCTTTCAGAAATACCTTTTTGTTTAACTCACATTTTTTTACTCCTCATTTGTCTTCAATTTTAAACTCAATTTTCTCAAGTAGTGTCTAATTCCTTATCCTATTGTATTCATTCTTTCTCTTCCTTTTTACATCTAGTCTCTCTTCCTTTTCATTCTCCTATCTCTCTTCACACACAAACAGATTTTAAAGATATCTTAAGATATGCTCCTCTTCTTCACTGAAGAGCCACGGGAGGAGCATTACACAAAGGTTCGTCTGAAGGTAGTGGCGAAACGAACCTTTTTAATATTTTTTATGCTAAGTAATATTTATTTTGAAATTAAGAATGGCACTTTACACATTTCTTTACTTCTTTGAACCTCTATTTTTATTTGTTTTGTATTATGTTACTTTCTGGTCTAGTTGAAACATGAAACGGAACAGGAGAATACTGCTTGCGTAGATTTATATTATGTATATGTTGATTTATATATACTGTAGACAACGCAAAAAGTACATATCCCACCTTGTTGCTTTATGTAAGCAGCATTTACGCTATCAATCAAGTAAAAATCGCGACGAGCCTTTCGAGTGCATGGCGTAATCCGGTCTTTTAGTGTATGGTTGCTGCTTTGCGGCGCTTTAATACAATTTAACTTGGTATTTTTTCCTTCAAAAGTAAAATTTTTATAAAATCATTACACTCATTCGGGCAGATAAAGTTTAAAAAATTCAAAAAAAAAAAGTTATTCTAAATTTTCCTTGAACAAACTTTTTTTCTAACCATCTTATTGAGTCTGTACCTCAATTTGTATGAAGGTTGTTTTAATTCGGAAGAGTTCTCTTTGGTTTCAAAAGTCTTAGGCGATCTTAGAAGAGTGGCCAATTTGATTTGAAAAGTGGCCAATTCGGTTTGAAAAGTGTCCAATTTGATTTGAGAAAAGTGCCCAATTCGACCTGAAAACGGTATAAATTTTCAGACATATGCATGGGAGGGATCGCGCATGCACGCGATGAATTATTGCATTTTCCACACACTTTCAACATTTGCCTGAATACTTGCTATAATTTCTCCATAAACTGACCGTATTGACTGATTTGTTCTTTTTTTTTGAAGTTTAAAACTTAAAAGGACGCTATAGCTTGCAGTGAAATTATGAGTATCCTAAAAAGCAGGTAGTACTGTTTTAAAGGTTCTATCATTGCTGCTAGCAAAGCTTTTCAAGTTTCATATGATTGCGACTCAATATGAAAGCGCAGGATAAGGAAAGCCTCATGCATGATTTCATTCCGAGACAAACTGATCAAGCCGCTTTTTTGCTATAAAAACACTATGAAGAAGACATAGAATAGCGTCTTCCACAAGAAAATAGCACCAAAGATGTTTGTCGGGCATATGTGACATTGCGCAGTCAATAAACTCGTATATCACCCGCATCCGGCTTTTCACGTGATCGCCATGTTCTAAATGTTAAAAGAAGTAAAGTGCGGGTTAATGTGGTCATTTAATAGTATGCCCGTAGCAAGCATGCAGGCTATGCACAATCAATCGGGTCTGAAGCGAAGATTTTTATGCGGATGCATGGCGCAATCTCGACTATTTGCACGTCAAAGGATTTTAGTGACCATATGCTTTTATACGAGTCTTAAGCATCTTGAAAAGCTTCACTAGCAGCAATGTTAAAACCTTTCAAACAGTATCTGCACATTGTAGAGATAAGTCAGTCTTCTGTATCCCCAAAATGATCGACGCATGTAGTACTGAAGTGTGGAAGGCTTAGTAGGTCTATGCCTCTTTGGAAGGGGTACGGTGAACTGCACAGAAAGATTACCTTGACAAATCGGCCTCCATCATCCACCGTCCCGCCGTCTCTCCGTAGAATCAGCTCAACTTTTCTCAACTTTTGTTATTAAGAAGGAAGGTATCCCACCACTTGTGGATTTCTAAAAAATATGTATATATTTCTCTCGTTCCATACATGCAATAATTGATGAACATATGCACCATTATTATCTACAACATATTGCCATTTGTCTGGTCATTTGTAGAGCCCACTTCTGTAGATTTTCTGGGGTTTTCACGAAGAAAACTCAGCGAAACACTTTCCAAGTTGCTCCCTGTCGTCAAATTTAATTCAACAACGAAAGAAACAGACTCCGTTGGAGAAAGGAATCCGGTGGGTGGGCCAGAACATGCCATCCGGAGCACTAGAGGTTCTTCCGAGTCTCCATTGCAATGTGTGGACGCGCATCGTCGTGAAGAAGAAGACCTTGACATGTTTCCCACGAAGAGCCGCTTCAACGCGATCCAACTGTCTGCAGGAGACATCGTTAATAACAGTACTAGTGCTTGCAAGTAGCAGCTCCCATTGAATGAGCATTACCTTTTTTGGTGAAGTTCCTGTCATGACGTGGGACCTGCTTCGCCGTGACTGAGCCACTGACGCTTTCGCGTGGTTAACGTAGTCTACCAACTCTTCGTCGCTAGTGACCAGTTTGTTGCAAGTCGATGGCCCCAGTGCAGCGGCTGTGCCGTTTACACGTGGGACACCAACCTGCCCCATGGGGTACCTGGAGCTGCCATGGACTAGAAGACCGGGGAGGTGAATTGGTCCCATGCCCTTAAGTGCCACTTCTGAAGTGAGGATTCCCCGGGTCCGTCCCTTCACCTCCGACTGAATTGAGTCTTCCCAGCCATGGGCTGCAGGAGCAGGTACCGTTGGGGAGACACTACCCGACGATTGAATGGTTGCCTGGCACTGAACACCACTGCCCACGCGGTGTCCATGTGGAGGGCCACGCGCAGGTTTCCGCCATGAGCGCTCTGCCCCTCCACACGGACCCCGCGTGGGGCTTATGCAGGCAGAACCAATGAGCCACAAACACACAACAATAATACCAGCAATACCAGACATCTACAGCATGTGAACGGAGTTACGGCATCCCCTCAGCCTGCACACCGGAGACCAACACACATTTATCGCACGCCGCTATGCTGACATAGCAAATAGACGCAAGAGTCGATAGCAATGATGAAGCAGGAGTATAGACGGCCGAGTGGAGTGGCAAGGGAGGATGGAGACGCAGACGGGCCGGGCGCTTCACCTTATTGATTACTCCGCGCCCTCACCCCCGGCCACCCTTCTTGGAAGTGAGACGACGACGTGGCCAGACCTCGCAGGCTGGCTCCGGCTGAACTGAGGAGTGGAGAACTGGCAGAAGGGCGACGCCTCAAAGGTGCGCACGCGCTCGCGGTCGGTGCAGGAGTAGACTGACAGCTACTCAGTGAGAGATGCGAGCACCCACTCTAGTGCGCGCGCCCCGCCCCGAATCGATACCGGCGGAGGCGGGGGCAGGCTGCGCGATGAGCGCCTCATCGGAGCGCGCTGCAAGCCTGGACGCCCGCGGAGGACCGAGGGGCTGCGAAGGTCGCGAGGCGCGACAAGGTTCTCGAGCCAAGAAAAATTCCGCCGTAAAGTCAATAAGTTCCTGCACACATCCTGGCGCACCTGTAGCTGGTGGCCGCCAAGTTCATGCGCCACGCAGGTATTGAGCTATGGTGGTGTGAATACACTCGAGTTCCTATGTCAGCTCACGGGTGCAACGCCGGGGATCCTCCTAAACCAGCTCCAAAAGGCGTCCCTCATTCACTGCAACTGGCCTTCCCGACCGTGATTGGTCCCCCTAGCAAAAGTCTCCGTTCTTGAACTGCCGGAGCCATACTCTTGCTGTGTCGTAGGAGGCAGTGGTGAGGCCCATCGTCCCACAGATGTTATCCACCGCTGCACCGCTTTGCTTTTTGAACTCGTAAACCAGAAGCGGCCGAACTTGCTTGCAGTCGAGAACGATCATCGACTTTCTCTGCCATAGCCGCAACGGAATATGACGACAATAGCGTTATATCTAAGTCATAGGTCGGCCTATATATGCGTTATTGGGAGAAGGTCCCAGAACACTTTTCGAAAATTTGGTGGAACGCCAAAGTGAGTGGCGGGAAACTTTTTTCACTCTAATACGTTTTCAAATGTCTTGGACTTTACAGACGATCGCTGTTGCGAGAATGCAACTCGATTCCGTTGCGAGCACGAAGACCGAAAACGGCTGCCGCTGCTCCGCATCGACGACGAATGCCTCGTATTTACTGGGATGAGGTTGCTGACAGTGTATGTGCATTCTATCCAGAGTTCGTTCAGATATGTTGTGTTTTCCTTTTCTGCAGAACGACGTGGAGACGTTCGACACATTCCTCAAATATCCGAAGGATATCGTCTACCCGAAAACAATTGAAGAAGTGAGTCTTCACTGTTCATTGCCGAATACTGGGGCACCAGGGCAGCGTGCTCGCAGTTTCTCGCTGTTTCAAGGTCACAATATCTTGAAATGTTATTATGCTTATGTTTGTGTTGCATTATTATCCATATTACTTCCCAGTTTCTCTCTTGGAACCTCGTCATAAAGATCCATCTATAAAAGTTGTGTGGCATAAGGTACTGTCATATTATTCGAAGTTTTTCTTTTGATTGTTATGACTCATAGCATACCGCGCGCGCTTCACCTGTTTTATCTGATTGCTGAATTGCACAGCGGGAGCCGGCAATGTCTTCATTTGTCCTTGTCGCATTCCAGAGTGATCCACTAGATCCTCCCCGCTCAGTAGACGAGAAGGCGGACAAACCTTCCGTTCATGATTTCGTACTAAGAAGTCCGTCCAAGGCCGTGGTGGTCGTTCTGGGTTTTTTCTTGGCATCCCGGGGAATTCAGCCATCTACGGCTTATGTCCAGCGAGAGTCAGGGCACTAGATGACCGGTGGGTTCATACCTTGGTGTTTCTCTGGGTTACGGTAGCGTGCCGCCGCCCCGCCACCGCCCCCAATTACGGTAACGTGGCGGGTTGTTGAGCCCGACTTGGACGAGGTACAACGGATAAAAGAGAATATGCGCCTCGTAGCAGACTTTCTGTCGTAGAGTGGTGATTGAAGTCTTTATTCGCTCTTTGCCCTTCTTTCTCCTTGGGGGAATTTTGACTTATAATATATTTTATCGAAAGCAGTAAAGACCGAATTAGCCACTTCCATATGCTAACAAGACCTAACTCAACTAACAATCCATAAAACAATCGAAAGAAGGCAAATAAGAAAAGTTTGAAAGAGGACAAAGCCTGAGCTGAACCTTTGAAGCTCTCATGGGCCTAGGAAGCGTAGAAAAGGGAGAAACTCGATGCGTTCCTCTTTCTCCATTTCGTCTATGTAATCTCGGAGGCGACATGTGGTCATAATTTTTTCCAGCTGTTTAATTTCTCCTACATTCATTGCCATTTATCATGAACGAGAAGAGGCGAGTTGAGCAGAGTGAGCAAAATCAGGCGTGTCCACGGCATTGCTGCCGTGGACACGCCTAATATCTTCTTTTTTTCTTTTTTTCTTCTCGTTGTGAAATCTCGTCTGAGGTGGGCGCTCTAAGTCTTTCTCTCACTTGAGTGTAGTTTGTATTAGCACAGTCCCGTGGGTTGAACGGTTTTGGCCTATATTCCGGGCGGCACCGATTTTCGTGCCGCCCGGAAGTGCCGCGACGCGTCAATACTTCGCCGCCGTAGATCGCATTTGATGGGATTCTGGGATACTGGAGTGTCCGAATCGCAACGCAGAATAAATGGCCGCGGCGTGGCGCGATGGCCAGTGGCTGAGCGGCTTTCTGAATTCCTTATGACTCAGCTGCAGTCCAACGTTCACACATACACGATCGAAGTCGGCCAGCAGTCGCTCCGTCTGGCTGATGCTCGGCGTTATGAGCACGATGTCGTCAGCGAAGCGCAGATGGTGCAGTTGCCGGCTATCGATCTTCACTCCCATTTCTTCCCATTCTAGTTCGCGCACGACATTTTCAGGGTGGTGCTGAAGAGCTTCGTGGTTATGGTATCCCCTGCCAAACCCCTTTCTTCACGTCGATGACGACGTCGTAGAATGGTGAGATCTTGGTCATGCATCCACGACACAGCTCTCGAAGGACTCTGATGTACTGAGTAGTAACGCCCTGAGTGACCAGACTCACCCATAAAACGTTCAAAGAAATGTACGAACGAGCTTTCAGACGCTGACGACCTTATTCTACCGCCAAGCGAACTGCGGTTGGCCCGCTGGGAAGTAAGGGGAGGAAAGAAAAGGGGTTTAGCACCTATCGCAACAACATCGTGACATGGTTCTGAAGACATTAGACCAATGTCGACTTTAGATTTTGGATGGAAGTTGCCTTCGGTGACTTGATGCACCAAGGCCACCAGTGCACCAAGTCACCGCAAACAACTTCATTCAAAATCTGAAGGCGACATTGGTCTAATGTCTTCAGAACTGGCGTATATCAGGTGAAATGTCGCATTTTCGCTTAAAAACATTAACTGAAAAGACCATTCCTTTAAAGGTCGACAAATACTTGATCTGCACCGAAGTGCGTGATCGCAACACCGTGTGAGAACTCGTCCTTACTTTTTTGTGCACGTTTAATGAGGAATATGTGGGCAGTGCTTCGATGACCGCTTCAGTTTCCCCAGAGTCGAATGCCTTAGCTCTGCCTTAGCTTCAAGTTGACGCACCCAATTCTAAGACAGAGTAGCCATGAGTGGTGAGGAGAGTTTCAGATGCGTCGCTGAAGCTGGTTTATGTTCACAGTGTTAGTACGCTATACACACACTAATTGTAAGACCTCGTTTATACTTCTCGCGAAGCCCGAAGACGTCGGTTAATTTGCCTACTATGTATGGCATCGCGCCGCTTAGCAGTGGAGTATAAACGGGGACTAAGACTTGCCTGGAGCTGGTAAGGAGAGAAACTTCGCAGAACGCGACCGCGCCGCTTATTGTTAGTAAAGGCCCGTTTATACTTCGACGCCAAGCGACGCGACGCCACGTATTGTTGCCACATTGATCGAGCTACACGGTCGATCAACCTGGCCACTATGCATGCCGTCGCGTCGCTCGGCGTTGGACGTATAAACGGGCCTTAAGGGTATATGAATATCGTCGACTAATCGATTTCGTTTAGTTTTGTACAGCACCAGATGAACAGGCCAAGTCTATCTATGAGGACTATATGCTGAACGTCCGTGGTGATGTAGGTTTTTATTTATTTATTTATTGCTGCATGATGCATAATGCATACGTGATGTAGGATGCATTACAATGAAAAACTGCTAGGACCTGTTCATACGTTGGCGACAAGAGCGAGAAGAGCGACTGAAGCGACGGATGTAGTGTGGTGTACGTAATTAATTACGTACTCTGCACT